>JBAMCG010000068.1:740000-1462500 GCA_037075325.1 Drosophila mayaguana
ACCAACCCAGCAATCATTTAACAAATTATGCATCTACCCTAAGAATCATTTCTATCAGTTGTCAATCAACTACCCACATCATCAATCAATCAATCAGAATTTGTTATGCCATTCGAAATGTCAGCCGTAAACACCGAGTCTAAAGCATTTACCTGTTGACCTCTTCCCCCAATCGGACAATTAACGCTAAACTCTTCCAGCTTCTGCTAAGCCTCGCTTTAGATCCGACCTCCACTCCGATGGTCATTTGTATTGTGCTTGAAGTGGATTTTCCGGTCAATTATATGCTGGAAGCTCATTTTTTTCCTTTTTCCTTTTTTTTGCTAGAGGCCCGCATAAATGAACTGCTAAAATGCTAACAAAAACACAAACAATATGTTTTGCCCACTTCCGAAACCCCTTTTTTGTCTTTTGGGATTTGCTGGCAAAAGGACAACGTGTGGGTGTGGGGGTGTGAGTGAGTGTCAGAGTGTGTGTGTGTGTTTGACCGCAAATTCAGTTAGCCACTTAATTTTGTGGTTAACACACACAGAGGCATGTGTGAGTGCCTGTGTGTGTGAGTGGCACTTAATTGAAATCTCAATTGTTTGCTTTGTTGTGCGGGATCTAAACACAATTTAATGTAAGCCATTACAACAATACGCAAACAATCAATTAGCCAATAAAATTTAAACAATTATTAAAACAAACAGAAATTTTATATAAATTTCTATTATATTTTATAGAAATGCCTATTTATATATGCTTAAAAATTGTTATATAAAATAAAACAAAAATGTTATAAAAGTATTAAAATTTTTATAAATTTCTATTTATTTTTCTTACTATATTAAATAAGTTAATTTCTTTTTAAATACGCTCCTTAAAAAAACAGAATTTTATTTAAATATATTCAATTTATATTAATTTCTCTTTAAATATGGCCAAAAATCGTTTCGAATATATAAATTATTGAACGCCGATTCGATATTTTTGAAAGGCAAATCATGATGGCTTTTAGAGCGCGCAGGCATTGTCTTTCGCGTTTATTACCTTTGATTTGTGAAAGGTAGGTGTTCGATTTATGGCACGGCCATTTGCATTTGTATGAGCGCCTAATTTTGCCGCTTGATTTTGTTGGCCATGAATTAAAACATCAGAAATGTCATAAAAATCAAAGTTGATTTGCTCATTTGGCAAGCGGTAGTACATTTTATGCTTGTTCTGGCACATTAAATTCCTTAAAAATGCAAATAGATAATTTACTGTTCATTGGAATTCATTTTACATTTATTTGAGATGTGCAAAAATATTTTGTTTTTAAGTTTTTATTCTTTGCCAAAATCAAGTTTATTTTCCAGTGCTTCGCATCAACTGAACTGGATTGGCTGTAATTCGTTGCGGTACTTTGCCCATTCCAGTGCATCTGAAAACATTTGCCAGCAGCTGTTTTCTGTTTACAGCTCGTTCACAAAACTCTCTCTCTCTCTCTCTCTATCTCCCTCTGACATCTACAGATTTAAATCAACTCTAACGAGGCTCTCTCAGCTTACGAGGCTGCTCTCTGGCTGTTGCTCTCTCGCTCTCTTGTTGGCACTTCATGTATTATCTGACCACATAACTCTAGCACATATTATTTCCTCCGCCCACCTGCTCACCGCAACTTGTAAACAATTATGGCCGACGCCGTTGTGCTCAATATTACCCAACACAACCGCAACCACAACAACAAGAGCGAGAAAAAAATCCCAAAATGGCTACACAGAAGCGACGATCGTCCAATGAGCGGCGGCTTTCCAAAAAACTCACGTGTGTGTGTGTCTCTGTGTGAAGATTTGCTTTTGTAAATACATACATAAGTAAACATTTTTATTGCTGAGTTTCGAGAATTCATTGAAGCAAATATTAGGCTTTAGGAAAATCTATATTTCAGTGCCCCAACATTATCATAAATTGAATAGTTTTGAGCACTGTGTAAATGTGGCGTGTGAAACTACTTAACGCTGCAATGTTTATGACAGGACAGGCACGAATGGTACGAATGTGTCTACTACTAAATGATATTTAGTACTTTTTTATAGTGCTGCCTCAGCAGCAAGCATGCGCGCTCAGCAAAGAGAGTCGGAGCCGCAAAGCTTGCGCTCGTGCTCTCACTCTCCCGCTCTTACGCTCTGCCTCTCTACTGCGCATGACATTTATTATATTGTCGCTCCGAGCACAACAACAAAAGCACACTTGTTGAAAATGAAAACGACCACAACAAAGAGAACACAAGCGCACACACACACACACACACACGAGCGAGCAAGCACAAACGCACTCGCTCAGTGTGTGAAACTGAACTGGTTTTGGAACAAGTTGTGCCATGCCCGAGCGTTCCGCATGCTTCGCACTCTCGCAACTCTCAACCGAAAGACTACAGACGCAAGAGCGGAGCGAAAAAATGAATGAGTATGAATGTTGTTTATAGATTTTTAGTCGAATTCTGTTATTTCACGTTAAAGTACGTACGTGCAAAGCGAACGGATTGCGAACGGAGTGGAATTTGTTTAACGTGTGCCGCGCGTCAAATAAATACGTAACAAATTGCATACACATATACACATACACACACACACACACTTGTCCTAGTGCAAGCAAAGAAAAAAATTTAACAAGATCAAGTTGTAATAAAAAAAATAAATAAATAAATAAAAAAATATTAAAAATATTTTTTAAGAAATTTCAAGTGATGTTTTTTCAAAAAGGTGCTTTACTCCTAGACTGAACCACATTTAGTCTATAAAATTATAAAACAAAAATAATAAAATAAATAAAGAAAACCAAGTTTTTGAAACAAATCAAAGAAAACTGTAGAGGTCAAACTATATAGAGGTCAAGCCCCGCCCCCCACGCCCCCCTCATAAACAACAAGCCTCACGTACGTGCCTCGTCATAAAACACGCCCCAACCGAAGGCATTCAGCCATAGCCAACACCAAAGAAAATCTGAAGAAAGTAATTCAATATCTGGAAATTAATTCACTTTTCACGCAACTTTTGGCGCGTAACGCAAAAAGGCAAACAAAACAAAAGAATTCAAAAAATTAACTCAAATAAAATATGTATTAAGCAGCTGCAATTATCCGATTTAATGAATTTATTACACAATTAAGCAGCAGCAAATAAATTAAATATGCCGCACAGCTCGGAATAACTGAATAGCAGCAACAACTGAAATCCCCTTCTGAATTATAAATATTATAAATAACAAGCCAAAACAACAACAACAACAACAACAACAACAGCAACAGCAACAACAACTGCAATAATAAATACATATATATATTTAGCCGTAATTGTTGCTTTTGAACGCAAATTAAATAAACCAAAAGCCGCAACGGCTTAAGCGAGGCGCAGGCGCCGCCTTTCACTCGAGTTGGCAGCACTGCACGCCAGCCTCCGCGCTAAATTGGCAGCACTGTTCACTGGCTGAGGTAACCCTAAGCGCTGCAGCTTCTTCTTCCCACACTCAAACCAAAGAACAGCCTTCAAAGTGGATTTAACCAACTACAACAAAATGCTGCAGTCCAGCAATCATCACTATCTACGGCCGGATTATATGGCAACTGCGGCAGCTCCAACAGCGGTAAGTACCGGACAAGGGAAGGGAGAATATATATATTCCTCGAATATATCAGAATATGAAAGAGCTGTATCAACCCAGAGATCATTGAGTTGTGCATTTTAGTGACACCTATTTACCCAGTTAGAGTTTCTCTGATAACTTCAAGCTGAAGAAGTTGAAAAAGCAATTTTAATCTTTGTAATAAAAAGCAAAGTATGGTGATCTATATCTGTCAAAGTTCATATACGATAATTTGGACTCATTCAGAAACTGTTTAGGTGATTTTTTTCATTTTCCTTTCCTATACGCAAATAGAATCCGAGAAGTGAATACAGCTGACCTCAAAAAGAATCTGTATCTCTTAAAATTATGATTTAAGGCCATAAGACACAATAATATATAAACTTGCTATTTTAGGAGTCGAGCTCAGATCAATTTAAATGGAGTTTTCAGAGATTTTGATCATATCCTGAATCTATATATAAGAATCTTATATAGAACCGCAGTCTCTGTAGTTCAAATATAGTAACGATCAGAATATGATCAACATCTCTCAAGATAGACTCTACTTGAACTGATCTGCTGTACCCCAAAAAATATCAGACTTAATTTTAACTTTTTTTTTTTTTTTTTGCTGTTACAACTTGAACTTAAATTATTCCAGCTAAGTAATCTATGCAAAACTGTTGTTAAATCAAATTTTATGCAATTATTTATTATTATATTCGATCAATTAATTATACTATGAATGTGGGTGCTCCTGCGCGCGTGTGTGTGTATGTGTGTGTGTTTATTCAGCTCAGCAAGTTCGAGTCGCAATTTATATCGCATTGAGGTGCGAGACTTTGTTTGTTATTCGATTGAATAATAGATTCTGTTTGCGTTTATCTGGCTGGGCCATGGGGGCGGCGGCAGGGGCGACGGTGGGTGCAATATATCACAATCTGGCTCTGATATGGCCAGCTTATGGAGAGCGAGGTATGAGTTGCGAGCGTTTAAATAAAATTAGTTGCCATTATTTATGAACGTATGATATTTCATAAATAATAGAAATGTCGACAGAAAAGCAATTACGGCCACTTGCCGCAAGCAACAATTTACGACAACAATCAGCAACTCCTACACATGGTTGCCGGACCGCACCGAAAGGTTGCCAGACTGCCTCGGCCTTAGCTGTAGCAAGAAATCGCATTCGTCGCTCCATAAATTTATCAATGCGCGCAAGTTTTATTGTGAGCTCTGGCATCGGAGTCGAGCTGAGCAGCGGCGGTCTGGCAACGCTGCAGTCGAATTTATAACCTCAGCAAATCTGAATTTATAATGGCACACAGAACAAATGCAATTTCACAAGTGCCGAGGCAGTTAATCAGAGTCCGAAAGCCCCTTTCCTTTCCCCTTCCCTCTCGCTCTCTGCAGCCCCAAGAAGTCGTTGAGACCAATAAATTTTCATTTTAATTTGTGAGTAAATATTCACACTATTCGCACCACGAACGAATGCCTGCTCCTCGGCGCTACAATGAGTGAGTGCTGCATCCATTAAAATGGAACTAAGTTCCCAATTCATTAGAGCTTTAAACGGCGAAAATTGAGTGAGAGGAAAAGCTATATATGCATATATTTATATGGCCTTATAGATGAATGTATTTATTCTATATCTCTACTTAGAAATATATTCCATAGTATAGTTTATTTATTCCAGAAGGGATACTATATTCAACTTTATTTAGGAATTTCAGACTATAAAAGAATCTCATAATTTGAAAACCTTATTTGACATATTTGACTAGTTCAAATAAGGAAATCAAATACTAGTTCTCTAGTTCACTCTTAAGATCAATGTCTGTCTTATTCATTCTATTCATTTCACCGTTAATTATTCATAACCTATGCTATGCAAGACACACCCATAAACTCTTTATTTACTGGTTCAAAGCTGATACTTTGAACTGATTTATTGAGAACATTCGTTGCTATTCATTTAAATGAATCCCTTCGGATTGATCGATAAGATATGTATATAGATTTATTTTATGTCATTGTGTGACTCACTGTTTGTATAAACAGCGAACTAGTTCGTGTGGAAGTGAATAACTCTAAGACTGAACCATATACTCTTGACCCATGTTAATACCATATTCTTTTTAAAATATTGATTTGATTACATTATTTGTACATATGAACTAGTTCATTTGTTGTTAAAAATGTTGTACGAGTCAAATGGAAATTACATTATTTAAAAATGATATACAAGATGACAAAAGAACTAGTTCAAACATGAACTTTTACTGGTTCGAAATTCACTAATCTTTGATTCAATTAAAGAACTGGTTTGCATGGAATTGGAATATACTACGATTCAAATTTCATTTTAACTGTTGCGATATAAATGTGAGTTACTTTAATGAACTAGTTCATTTGTGATTAAATGAAATTATTGCTGAAATCACTATATCTAATGGCTCATGACTAATTTTCACTAGTTTCGGTTCAATTGAATGAACTAGTTCCATTGAAATTGACGCGTTCTACTCAGTTTTTTCCTTTGTATAAAAATGTTATCAAATATTATAATTAGTATTTATTATTTTTAATTTTGATTCATTTCAATGAACTAGTTCATTTGTCAATGCGAGTAAGACTTTCTAGATTATGCGACTTATTCAACGACGCCTGGAACTAACTAATGGCTCCTGCTAGTTCGCCGCATTGAAGCTCAGCCCGTTGCTAGCTGTGATTGAATGCTCGCACCATGACTATGCAGGTGTGCTCGGAAACGAGTGGCCAGTACTTGCAAGGCATTAACTGTCATTTCTCAATTATAAATTATTTGTGCGATTTAAAATTTATGACGTTGTCAACTTAAGTAAATTTATTTACTCAACTGCGAGCGACTGACTAACCCTTTTCGCAGCATTTAGCAGCTGTGCGTGTGTGTGTGTGTGTGTGTGTGTGCATATGTAAATACTAGGCAGCGAATGCCCATAAATTATTCAATGATTAATGACACCTGCCCGCTATTAATTATAATAAAATCAAATAAACTAAGCCCGACAGCTGTCAGTGTCATCGTTTGTGCCGTTTGTAGACGGCGAAAAACTATGCCACAAAAATGTTGCCATTGTAGTTGTT
Source organism: Drosophila mayaguana (assembly GCA_037075325.1). Taxonomy (NCBI): domain Eukaryota; kingdom Metazoa; phylum Arthropoda; class Insecta; order Diptera; family Drosophilidae; genus Drosophila; species Drosophila mayaguana. The sequence goes on from JBAMCG010000068.1 coordinate 746,715, forward strand.
GTTGCTGTTGCCGTTGCTGTTGATAATTTGCTGTCACATTTGAGAAATGATCAAGCTCGACTCACACGTCTCTCTCTCTCTGTGTGTGTGTGTGCCATGTTAACGTGAAAGTCTGACGAGCAGCTCAACTGTTCGGGAGTGTAAATAAAGTGCAAATGTCAGCTGACCGCAAACATCATTAATATAATTAAATGTGTCAGTCAAGCAGCCATTTATGCAGAGACCGCAGAGCCAAAAGCCGTTTGCCAGCCCGTCAAACAGTCAAACAGTCAAGCAGTCAACAGTCAACACACGGCGGTCTGGCAACTCTGGCTGACGCCACACAAACTGATTCGAGTCGGAGAGCTAGTTCACTCCTCGCTTGGGCTCAGCTCAGTTTGTAATAGTGGTTCGCAGTCGGTTTGCTTCTCTGTCTGACTGTCTGACTGTCTGTCTGTGTCTGTGTGTGCCTCGCTTGCGTGTGGCTCTAATTAAAGTGTCATCAACAGCACAGCAACAACAACAGCAGCAACAACAACAACAGCAGCAGTGAATTGGCCAGCATGTTAGTGATAAATTGCCATGTCTAGAGCTGTCATGTTAATTTTTCGTGCATACTGCATAATAGTTTTTATTTGTTTTCATTTCTCTCTCGCTCTCGCTCTCGCTCTCTCCCTCCCTCTCTCTCATCTGCTGTTGCCTAAAGTGTTAATTAATTCTTGGAATATCACAAATATTTCTTTTAGTCTGTGTGTGTGTGTGTGTGGGCAGGTATAGACAGGCACACACACACATTCGTATAGCATGTAGATCACAATTTAAATGAAGCCAGGAGAAACTCATTTGTCAGCGCTGTTGTAAGTGCGTTTAGCTATAAATTAAAACTCTAGCTTCAAATTGACCAAGAAATTATTTTCAGCTGTCATTGAAAAGGCAAAAATAACAAATTTTCAAACATAATTTATAAAAGCCCGAAGCCATTAGGAAATCCATTTAAGTCGTAATTGTTTTGCTTTAAGCAAATCTAAAGCTGAATAGAAATAAGTATTTATTGGCAATGCTTAGTCATGCTTCAAGTTAAGTAATAGCATTTCCTATGTTTTATAAAATTTATTTATAATATTTATAATATTTGGTACTCGCTCAAGTATTTCATTTAGCATATCTATGTTAAAAGTTCTCAAAAACCAAACGCCTTGGATATTTGATTATGACACATTCAGACTTGGAGTATGCAAATCTTTTGTGCTTACTGAATGCTGCTGGACAGTGTAATTAAGCTTAATTATAGTCACAATCGCTTGGCTTTAAAAGTCTTTCAGTCAAATAGCTATAAGGAGCCACAAAAAACAAAAGCCACAAGCTGAACTGAAACTGTTCAAAAGTGATTAAAAGTTATTCACGTTTCACTTTTTATTATAGCACTGACTTGATAGCCAAATCATTGTTAAGGAATACAAAACAGTGGGAACTTCCCAGCAAAAATAAGCCAAAATATATTCGAATGACTCATAAAATAGTTTGATTAAGATCCCGATTAGAAGAGCCCGAAATAAATGTCGCCTGAATAAAATTTAGCTGGCTCGATTAGGGAATACTTAAACTGTTTGGCTCTCTTTTATGGCACTCATAATTTTTATAGCGATCAATTTCGTTAATAGCCCCAACTTTGTTGAAGACTATAAATAAGGCACCACTCGGTGAGCAAGAAGGAAAAATTAGAGGAAAACATCTTTTATTGGTTTTGTGTTATTTTTCGCCAAGGCATTTATCAATAATAACAATAAAAAGAGCAAAAAAAAAAAAAAAAACATTGCTGTAGCGTCAATCGAGCTATTGACGCCTTAGTTAGCTCCATTCGTTAGACGATCTCATGCTAAATGCTTACGTACGTACAAATTGAATGACCGAGAGACTCAATGAATTCATTTAAATGCACGCGAGGCACTAACTATGGTAATGAATTGAAACGACGGCTTAAATGCAAAATAATAACCCGTTTTTAGCCACCGACCGACTGAAATTATGGACTGCGATAATCGAACGGGGGCAGGAGGCGGCAGGCGGCAGGCGGCAGGCGGCAGGCGGGAGGCTGGGGTAGTCAAAGCCAAAGCCAGAGCCAATAATCGTAAAATGCGGCAACAAATTAACCAATAAATTAATATAGAAATAATCATATTAATATGCCCGCTGATAACTGTCACTATAGAGGAGAGGGAAGACAGGCAGGAGGAGGGGCTGCATGGACTAAACGAAGCTCGAGCTAGCACAGTGCTGTTAATTTATGGTCAGTTGATATTGTAGCCAAATGTGTTTTCCAACGGCTGCTACATGGCAGACCCGAAGCAGCTGATTCAAATACGCATTCCAAGGCAGCCGAGATAAGCAAATGCCCCTTAACTTTGTGGACTTTCCTTTGGGTCTTTTGCCTCATGCGTTCAAATGTGTTTTAAAGCCCGGTCGAGCCAATGAAAAAATAACAAACAAAAAACAAACATCCAAACCGAGGAAAAAATGTCGCAAAAGTTGGTCTTAACTGGCATTTGCTGACCATTTCCGATAGGCTTTAATGCTGCTGTAAGCCGCATCAACTTAACTGCTTTCCAAATGGCAGCAATCATTAAGTCGCCTCGTATGAGTGATTGCCATAAAATGATATAAACGCTAAGCCCTCGCCGCCGCACCACCAAGCCGACTGGCTCAACACCACATTTGACACTAAACACACACAAATTGCTTTTGAAGCCCCCTCGCGGCTGATGTATCTACGCATTTATGCGGTCGTGTCTGCGCCCATTGTCCGCACAAAGCGTCTAATCATAGCAACAACAACAACACCAACAACAAGAAGAAGAAGAGAAACTGAAAAGGGAAAAAAATAAACCCAAATGTAATATTGATAAGCCAGAAGGCGGTCAACACTCAATGCCCCATGCCCAATGCCAATGGGACCAAATGGCTGGCGCCAGCCACGCAGCGAGACGAGTTTTGCTTTTTTAACTGGGCTTGGCTTGGCTTCGCCCGGCCTAGCTCGGCCTGGCCCGGCCTGGGCTTTCAATCAAGGCGGACAACAGCAACCAGACAACACACCAAACAAATAGGCAATCAATCTCAATCACATCAATTATGCGCCGAAACAACTCGCTTGTCTTATCACACCAAAAAAATAAATTCGAATGTGTGTTGTATTTTTTTTTATTCTCTGTAGATGTTTTTTTTTTTTTACTATTATTATTTTTTGTTGTGCTCGAATGGGCGACACTTTTAATGCAACGCATTGACGTCGATGTTAATCATTTTAATTGGCGCCACTTGAACGACTGCGTGTGGGTGCACAAAGATACATGCACAGATAGTGCCTGAGATGGCAATATAGAGATACAATAGCTAGATACAATAGACATATGTTTACCTGTAAATATTTATGTAGAATAAAGCATAAATGCATCAAGTACTGCAGACACTAAATGTGTAAGCGTTGCAGGAGATATACAATATATAGAAGACCAGGAAATGAATAAAGATACATACACAGATAGTGCTAAGGCTGAAATCATAGATACATCGATAACTCTATAATACAATAGGTAAATATAAATTTACATCTTAATATTTATTTAAGATAGAGCATAAATAGATCAAATTATGTACATAGAGGGATATTTGAAATTACCTATAAATGTAGGCATAAGCCTATCTATATAGAGGGTCAGTTCATCTAACGTGGATACAGATACAAATGTATCTGTGCAGATACAGATACTGAGTAGTGCTATAGAATGTAGCATCATAGACTGAAATAATGATTAAAATGTAATCAGCTTTAGATACAACAGATACACTATCTTAACTATAGATAATTCTACATATGCCGATACATTCAAGGATATCTAAATGTATCCAAGATACACACAGATAAATGTATCTATGAGATTATTAATAGATGTCAAAGTATATACACTCATCGAAGTTCAATTAAGGGCACTCAGCTTTTTTTTAGAATTAGGCATGTTGGAATACTTCTTTATATTAAATCGTATATTTCTATTAGTCTTATGTTAAACAACATCTTTCTTTTTTTTGTATATATTTTGTAAACAAGAGATTTATAATGTAAGAAAAACATAAATATTCAAAAATAAAGCCCGAAATTCAATTAACATATCAAAAATTATATATGTATTATATATGTATAAGATTATTGATAGATACTTTCTATATATGCTTTTGTTAAATGTAGATACATATTATATTACTATTCTACATATTATATTAGTCTCTAAGCTGTGTAGATACATATTGAGATGCAGCTGTCAAAGTATCTATAAGATTATTGATAGCTACAGTTGCCTTCTATACATGTCTGCCATAAAAGTAGATACATTTTGTATTATTATTCATGTAGAGAATATAACAACTATTTCTATATGTACATTCATATTATTAGATATCCCTATCTATGCACATCTCGCAGCATGAATATGTATCTGAAAGTGTGCCTGTATCTGCGTAGGCAAATGTATAGGAATTCGTATCTATAAATATTTATGCCGATGCTCGTATCTATTGTACGTCTATCTATATCTATATCTTTATTAGTATCTTAATCCAGTTGAAATTTGAGCTCCATCTCCATCTAGAGCTGTTAAGTCTTTCGTCAGCTGAGCATCTGACGTGGGTCCATTAATTTTTAACCAGCCATTTGAAAGCGGCTCAAATTAGTTTCGTGTCTGGCAGGCAGCAAGCGACCGACCCCACTTGGCACATTCGAAAAGTGAAAGTGACCAGTGAACTTTTAAGAAGTCTGTGGAAATACAAGCGGGAATATCCGACTAAGGGATACCCAAAGTGGAAGAGTCTGAGCAGAGAATCTGTGCATCCGTAATAAATTATGAGAATAAAAATGATTTCTGTTACAAACATTTGAGGAAACTAAAATATAAATAACCCAAGCTTGAACTGCGCTGTCAATGATTTGTGAGATTTGAGCGAATGCGTTTGATTTTTCGCCGAGTCAAGCTAAGCAAATAAATAATACAATTTAATTACCGTGTCGGACAGAAACAACAGCTGTCGCTCGTCGACGCGTCGCGTTACCAGAACCAACCCCATCCATATTCATTACAAGGGGCCTCACGATTGAAAGCTATGAAATATGCGCCATAAAGTTGACAGCGAGTTCATTTGAATAGAGAGCGACATGTGTCAAACTGGCATTTGTTTTCATAAAATGTATTTTGTTTTTTTCCCTTTGCTGCGCTGTAAACGCAACAAATTTCTTAGACTTCGCCGGCTGTCTGTCCGTCGGGCTCCACGAATTTGCGTTTGCTTTTGACACTCTTTGAACCCAGGCTGATTTGCCCGACGACACTTCAAGGCGACAGTGCCAAGGTTGAAAGAACACAAGCCAGTCAAAAAAAAAAAAAAAAAAAAGGAAAACACAAACATAAACACGTATATTGTTTTCTTATTTAGAGAGCTGAAAGAAAAAGTACAACAAATTAAATACTCTGACAGAATTGCAATTTTCCAATGACGTGCATGTCAAATGGCAAAGTATTTTTGCAGGACCCGCACTTGACAGCCGTAAACTGGGAGAATGTGAAAAAAATATATAGAAAAAAAAAAAGAAAACAAAACAGAAACATTCAATTGTGGATAACTCTGCATGAAAGCTCTCCAGCTGAAAAGTGAAAATGCATTTTCCCACTGCAGCGCACGACACGAGCATCTCACGCCTTCCCAAAAAAAAAAAAAAAAAAAAAAACCCTTCTCTCAGTCTCTGTCGCTGTTCCCAGCTGACGCTTATCACGTGTTGCAGATCGTTGCCTGAGGGCGCTGTTTCACGCTTCCCACTGGCTGCTTATTTAAATTAGCTTCGACTCTGCTGCAAAGTTTACCATCTGCAATTCATTTATACAGCTGCTTGTCGCCCCCGTTTGCCGACCTCCATTCCCCGCCTCCTGCCCGACTCGCATTTTGGTATACTTTCGCGAAATTTGCTTATCGCTGTGGAAAAAATCAAGCAAAGGGCGTTGCGCACACAAAACGGAAACAAATCAACAAGAGAAAAAAAATTAAACTAGTTAGAATGCGCTCTTAACAAGTGATCGACTAGTAGATGCCCAGTATTTCTAGAGATATCACAAAATATTAATATGCCCTATATTTCTGGAACAACATCATAATATTTAATAGCTTCGCTTCTTATTAATCTTTAGCTCTTTAGTGCATACAGTTATCGGTAATGTGCTTGATTAGATCGATAAGTATTGCTTCACTGAATATCGGAAGAGAAGTTCAGAAACGACATGGAGAAGAAATCTTTACAGAATTTATTTATACTATTCCAAAAATTGAAAGCAATTTATACAAGGCAAATAAGTTAACAAAATAGAATTTGATCGATATATATATGGATTTACTCCATATATTAATTTTTAATAATTTATTCTCAAACAGAATATTCTCTCAAAAATATTTGCAATTCAGTTCAAAATAAATATATTAGATAAAAGAAAAACATATTTGAGCTTTGAAACACACAATTTATCGGAATATATGTCGATTTATCGATTAGTTTGCATTTAACCTATTTTAATAAATCTATTTAAAGCTAAGTTCAGCTTTTCCTTACGTACCTTTGCATTCCACATACCCTATGTCTTTTCTTGGAAGTACAGGGTATGCAATAACTGCAATGCCTGAGCTGCAAGCTATATCTCTTTATATTCTATGACAGGGTGTGTCATGCGTGTGTTTGTGTTTGTGTTTTTGGCTGCATTGCCGGTAGTATTTGGCTCAATTCGCATATTTTCGCATTTGATTATCTAAAGTGATGGACGGGGGCAGCCAAACAGACTGAAAGGCTGACAGCCTGCCAGACTGGCGGACTGGCGGACTGGCGGACAGAGGCGGCAGTATAAAGGGCGTCAGCCTGTCACTCACTCATTCACTCACTCACACACTCACTCACACACTCACTCACACACTCCCTCACTCACTCACACACTCACTCGCTTCTTCTCACGCTCAGGAATAGACAATTTCTTTTTTCTTTCTTTCGGCTACAGTTTGTACACAAATTGTGTTCGTTGTACAAATTAAAACCAACAAAATAACATGAAACAACGCAAAAAAAACACTGCTGTGCAACACTGAACTGTCAGTTGGCTTTCCGGCCCCAAGATGGCCGAGTGTTTCGGAACACTGGTAGCTGTCGCTCTATCTGTCTCAGCTGACTGTCATTGAGGAGCTGCAACGGATGTTGAATCGGAAATGCATTAAAGAAAACTAAAGAAAACCAGCGCCTGTGCCATGGGGTCTATTTCCATATTTTATCTGAACTTATTACGAAGAAAATTATTATGAATAATAAGAATAGCGGGTGTTTAATAGGAAATTAAATAGAAATAAAATTGCAACTATTTGAACTCAATTAGTGACGAATTGAAATGCCCTAAATAAAAAATTAACCCTTTGATATAAGTAAAAAAAATCATAGCTGTTAGAACTTAAATATATTAAATAATAGATGTTAAAATAATAATAATAATAATAATAATAAAAAAAAAAAATAATAATAATAATAATAATAATAAAATTAATGTGAATTAAAGAAAATAAATAAACAGAAAAACTAACTAGCAAAATTATAAATAACTTAATTGAAATGTTATAGCTAGCCTCTGTTAAAAATAAATTTATAACATCAGTTTTATAAACTTATTCAAAAATCAAATAAAAAATAAATATATTTAAAAAATAAAACCCCTTTGAGGCGGAAGTAAAAACCAAATATTTCGAAAGTTAATTAACACATGAGCAATGCAAACTGAAATCAGGCGGGGAAAACAGAAATTGAAAACACGCGAGTGAAGAAACGAAAAATGAAATCAGGAAAATGAATTATGAATAATCGTGCAAGCAGAGCAGGGCAGGCGCGGCGGGTGGCGAGGGGCGTGGCTGGCCCAGAAGAGAGCCGGCAGCTGTCCCGACACGATTCGATACGCCAGTTGTTAGCGCTGCTGACAGGTGTTGTCAACGCATGTGTAAAGCGCATAATTATAAATAACACGTAATTAACGCGCTGCAAATGCGAATGACACCTCGGCTCATCTAATTTCCTCACAGGCCAGAGAGAGAGAGAGAGAGAGAGAATGAGAGAGAGAGAGAGAGGTGAGAGAATGTGCAATGTCTTACAAGTGGAAAGTTGCACGTTGTGTGATGGGTCATTGAGTGTGCTGCATGTTGCCTGCAGCTGCAACAGCAACAGCAACAGCAACAGCAGCAACACCTTGGCACATTCAATAGGAGCAACAGTTGCCGTCGCATTCATTAGCGCTGACAACTTGAAATGCTAATTATTGTCAAATTAATTTAGTCGCCTGTCAGCTTAAACTCGCATATAGAATGTTTTGATATTTCATTATATATAAATATATATACTCTTATTTTATTTTTTATTTATTAAATAAAATCAAAACGGGCACAGTCAGCGTCTGTCTGTCAGCGAGAGAGAATTTATATGCAGGCCGGCATTATTATACAAATGTGAGAACTAATGAATGCCGTACGTAGGCGCAGGCAGTCAATCAGTTGACAGACTGGCAGACTGACAGACTGACAGATTGACAGACTGAAAGACAGTCCGTTGCTGTTACGGTTTCGGCATATGCAAATTGCAGCAGCAGCTGCCACACACGCAAAAAGTTGGGGAACTGGCATAATGAGAGAAAAAAACAGGCCAAAACATTCACATACATTAACTTATTTGACTGACTGTATTAAATATGCATATAAATACATAATCACTGCCTAAATTAGTTAGTAAGCAACGCTTAGGCATGTTTACACAATGTGTTTAGTTAATAAACACAAGAGAAGGAGACAGAGAGAGCGAGCGAGACAATTGTCTGACAGGTTCACACTGCGTATGATTGATAAATTCGTTGTCTTAATTACATTGAAAAACAAAAGGAACAACAGGCAGCTGGCAGCTGATGTGCAAGACCTTGAGCTGTTGGCCCCAGCTAAAAGCAAAGAATTGTTATTGTTGTTGTTGTTGTTGCTGCTGTTGTTGTTTGTTCGTACTCAACATTTGCTTGGAATATGCTAAACGGGCGTTGACAATGGCCAATAAGTGTCTGAGTAGGCGATAGAGATGAAAAGCGAAAAGAGACAGAGACAGAGACAGAGACAGAGACAGAGATCGAGATAGAGATAGAGATAGAGAAACAAACAACTAATTGCAGTTTGACTTTTAGGCATACGCCAAGTTGTGTTAAACATAGATATAAGCCCGCAAGTGTTAACAGCGCGTATAAACAAAACAAAAAGGTCATGCGACAGGCGTAGCAGCAACAACAGCACCAACAGCAACAACAGCAACAACAGCAACTGCAACAATTGCTACAGCAGCAACAACAACATTCGCTAACTGACAACTAAATGTATACGTAATGTTGACAAAAGTCTGGCATGAAATCTAACAGTGTAGGCAGGGGCCCCAGCAGACCCCAAATGAAAGAAAGAGTGACACATGAAAATGGCATTAATGTGTCACTCAAAAGCGTACAGCAGCAACAATTGCAGCGGCAACTGTGACAATTGCAATGATATGGTTGACAGTTGCTGTTGTTGTTGCTGGCAATTGTAGTTGCTGCTGTTGCTGAGGCCACAGCAATGGCTGAAATTGCAACATTGTCTATCGCCAAGTGCATATGAGTTAGCTGCATGTGTGTGTGTCTCCTGCGTCTGTGTGTGTGTCGTTAAATGAAGTGGCAACGCCATAAGAGCATTGCCACACATTGCCCCTGCACACCCGCTCGACTCTTGAGTCATGCAATATCAGCTTTTCATTTATTTTGTATTTTTTTCTGCTTTTGTTTTTCGGTTTTCTGTTTCTGTTTTCTGTTTCTGTGCAGTTCACTCTCGCCTCGACCATATTTACTCAAGTAGAGCTGAGCTGCGTTTGACAGTCAAATGACGCTGTCAGCTGTCAATATGACAAGTGTCACTTTTGCAGCAGTTGACAGTTAATGTGACAGCGCTTGTGCGCCGGCTAAATAAACTACGGACAGGCATATTGGATTGCGCATTTGCCGCGCGAGCTCCACCTCCAGCTCCAACTCCAACTCCAACTCAAACTCGAGCTCGAGTGCTCGCAATTTGGCACATGCAACGCATTTGCCTTTGACATGTTGCACAGTTCATGCTTCGCGCGCGGCAACCAATTGCAAAACTTGTGAGACTCTTTTCTCTACATTGATAGAAGTATTCTGGGAAGTGCACCAAGCTGTGGCACTTATCAAATATTTATTTGACTTTTGTGGAAAGGATTATTTAGGCTTGCAATTGCTATTGCCCTCCATATCTTCAGCTCTCTTGAGGGCCATGAAAATTGAGAATAATAAATTTCGAATGACACCTGTCATGCCTAAGCTATATATTGCTCAGATTTATGGCATATAGAAGCAAGAATTGCATTCAATAAAAATAATATTTACCACGTAAAATGAAATTTCTAAAGTTTCTGTAGTTCACATAGTAGAATCACAATACTCAGTAGAGATATTGCATTTGATTATTAATAATTATTCGAAGAGTTCAGTTAGAAGATAATTCCAGCTTATATATAAAATCGTTATTTCATTATTTTATACTATATTCAGTTAGACTGGAGCCACAACTTGATTTTACAAATAAATTGAAAGCATTTTATATATTTTGATTATTTTTTATTGATTAAGCATGACATAGCTTCGCTTTAAAAACTAAAATTTTATTTAAACTATATTCCGCTTTTAAATATTTCTTTTCCAATTTTCAATAATTTTCCAAATATTATTTTTGTTAAACTTATAAATTCGAATAAATCTTAAGATAGTTCACATATTTGCGATAGCTTTTATTTCAAGTATATTCTTTTTTAAATATTTTTATTTAATTTTTAAATAATATTTTGATGTTTATTTAAGGTAATATTAGTAATTTTTAAATTATAATAATAATAAAATAAAATTATATCCTTAAATTATTAATAAATAAATTTAAAATAGTACACATATTTTTTATTTCTTTTATTTAACGAATTTTGTAGTTTTTAATAAATTTATTTATTATTATATTTTATTATATTTTAATATTTTATTTTTAAATAATTTTTTGGAATTTATTTGATATTAAAAACAGAAAATTATAAATAATAACAATAAAAATATTGTATCGTTAAATTATGAATAAATATAAATATAATTAACTTATATATACATATATGCTACCTCCTGCCATTTCTAGTCAGTGCTCCTCTCACATTGCTGCATGCAACTTTAACTTATTTTTATGCTAGAAATAAATATCTTAGTCGGCTTAAAAAGGTTTCGCCTTTCGTCTGTAATTTGGAACAATATTAATATTGTCGCCCTCCCACTGTGTGCGACCCAAAGGAACATTTCGTGTTCTACTTTATGAATTATGATTAAGTAAATTGTCAGAAAGCCACAAGAGCGACCGAAGGGACAATTCCTTTGAATGAATGTTGTCGAGCGCATTTATGTAAATTTTTGTTGTGGCTGTCGCGCAGCGCTGGCAGAATTTATTAGCAGCACGAAAACACACACACACAAAGGTGTTAACAGATAATGGATAAAATCCACATAAGCGTTAAGTATGTGCAGACAGACAGAGACAGAGAGAGATAGAGAAAGGGGGAGACAGGGGGTGGGAGAGAGAGAGTGGAGGCATAACGTCTGCATTAAGTTTTATACAATTTTTATCGCTTATTTTATAATTCGCAACAAAACTGAAAAGCGTCTTAACAGACGACGCCAACATCCTCACTGGGGGCTTATGCAAAGCGATGCCAATGCCGATGCCGACGCCGACGTCGACGTCGCACAATTTCCGCTTTTTATGCTTATCCTGTAATTCATATTTATAGCGGCTGTTTCTTTTCGCTGTGTGTGTGTGGGTGTGGCACAGGAAGCAGCAGACGGAGCCACAGCAGCCATAGAAAATTGCATTTCATACGAAAATATGGCCACAAGGGGTAGCTTCAGCAGGAGTCGGCCAGGGGCCGCTGGGCAGTGGGCGTGTCAGGGTAGTTTTTTGCTGAATTGCATTATCAATGTAGATAAGTTTTATTGCTTTAGCCAGGCCAAACGGCCATTTAAGCATAATTTACATTTGCACAGCAAATATTCTAATACAGGGTATAGCACCTATAAAATGTGTATGTAAATGCTGCTCAAATTAGATATATATGTATATATATATGTATATATGCTGTGCGGCTGAACTTCAAAGCATCATCAGCATTGTAACATAGGCAAATAGGTGCAGACAGCAATTTGATCTTCACATCTTGTTTGCGGCTGCTGTGTCTGTGTGCTTCAGCGCGCTTTCAATTGAACCCATTCAGATTTCACGGCTCGAGAGCTTGTCATTGTCATTGTCTCAAAAGTTTCAACATTTTGTTTGTCATATTAACATGGAGTATGATTTTTTGAGTGGCTTCAAGCACACAGTTGATCAGCGCCGACTCGAGAGTCGTGAGCTCAGAGTCGAGTCTCTATGCTCTGTCTCGCTCTCTCTCGCTGCTTTTCGCCAGCCCATTTGATGTTGTTTTTGTTTGCGTGCTGCAGCTGCTTAATATTGTTTCAAGTGTATATTTGCTCTGTCTAAAGTGTGTCGATGTGTGCCATATTTCCCCCTAACGCCGACGGGTTTTGGCCATAAAACAACATGGCTTAGGGCCCTATTAAAATGCCGCTGCGTAAAATGTGTCACATTTCACATATCGCGCGCGTCGAAGTTGAATCATGTTCTTCGACAGCTGTGAAATATTGTGTAAACTGCAAAAACTCACACACACACACACGCACACATACATGCTCCAATTCCAATCGATATGAAGTACAGTAAATACTGCCAAAAAGCGCTAAATGGATAGGCTCTCTATTAGCAACAGCCAAAATTGATTCGAAAATGTATTGAATCAATATTGATTTATGGCCAAACAACTGATAGCCAAACCGGGAAAATCGATAACTCTGTACGGAACATAGAATCGATCTAAATTTCCAAATCTTGGAATCAGTGAAGAATTAATGTAGCTTGCAGTCAATGCATTACAAGTTTTTCTACTCGTATGTATATGGGAAGTTTATTTATATTCGCATCGATTTTTATCGACCTTTCGTATTTTATTATCGATCATAAAGCTATCAAATGTTAAATCAATCAAATGTTAAATTACGCAATCAATGATATAATTGATTGATTGATTGATTGCTCTTGCATTTAAATGATGCCTAATATTTACGTTCCATCAATAAGATCCTGAATCCTATGCATATACGTAATATATACGTATACTATGTATCATGCACTGTAATGAAGAATGAATGAATTACTTATACCATCATATCGATTATGAATCATCTAGAATAGTGAATGTAATGCTTCGCGTCTTGATTAATAATCCACTCTGTTTGCCTAATATTGATAGATTATGCATAAATTACTATCGATTATTCATATTTTATTCAGCATGATCTTTGTGTATTTATAATAAGAGCCCAGTATAAGCCTGATTGCAATGCGTATACGTATTAATAGCTGCTAAAAGGGAAATTTTAATAATAATCGTCTGCCTACCTATTATTTGTCAATTATTTGTATCGATTATTAATATTCATTTATTGAGCATAAATGTCGTGATCCCCACCCAGCATTCATCTAGCCGCAAGGTTATCCACACAGTGCGTATACGTAATATTCTATGCGCACACACCTCAAAAACCCTAATTAGCAGCTAATGCGAAATGCAGTTAAAGTGAAGTGAAGTGGCCAAACACACTCGTTATACCCACAGAGCGAGTGTTGTGGATGGCTGCCTCTCTGACTGTTTAGTTTCGAGTGTCTAATTCAATTATACGCATTTAACAAGCGACTGTGACTCGATTGTGCAAAAGGCATGACCGAATGCATATGCCCGAACCGTTTTCAATCATTGCTCAGGCTGTGCAGTTGTTGTTATTGTTAATATTTACTCGTTATTTAACGTCGTTGTTTTTGTAATTGCTGGTGCTGCTGCTGCTGCTGCTGCTGCTGTTTGCACACATTTTTCACAGAGTGTAACATTTTAATTAACACAAAGCTCATAATTTGTAAACGGATGTAAAGAAAAAAAAATCTGAAAAATAGCAACAAGCAACGGGAAATTTTATTTAATGTGAGCGAGTGCTAATGAAGTGCCATAACTGCCCATTTGTTGATTTTTTGCTTTATTTTATTAACTATACATTATTAAATTTAGCACATTTATTTTTATTTTCTTTTTTTTTAGCACCCAGTAAATTGTGCTGGGGCTCTAAGTTGTTCGCTTTCGTTTCAATTAGCCAGCTCAGTCCTAAATAATTCAATCAACTCTTTAGAGCCCGCAGACATGAATGTCGTCTATTTACGTCCCCAATAAATACTATTGTTCAGTCGTAAATCGTGCAAGTCGGCTGTCTATAATATATAAACACTGGACGAGAACTAAATCACAAGCAAGCGCTAAAATCAATACAGAAACTTTATCAGCCAGCGCTCGCTTGAATTATGACTAATTGTGCTAAAAACGAGACTGAGTGGCAAGCATTTGGGGTTCCGTATTGATAAGTTGCCTCTGATAACGTGTGCGTTCGTGGAATCAGTGGCCTATCAACGATCGAGGACTACCTCAAAGGGGGACGGGCCATAAAAATCAAAAAGTATTTTCAATCGACATTCGCTGAATGCGAAATTGAGGAAACAGCGAGTGATCATCGAGTGATCGTGCACTGCAATCAGAGCCATAAAATGGGTGCGAGAAATCGCGTGCTAAAGACCTTAAAGAGTGGGGAAATATAGAGTGTCTGCATTCATACAAAATTTAGAGTATTTTGTCTTAGTAATCAAGGACCCAAAGCCATCCCTTTCTTTTACTATATGTAGATCTTGACTTGACTAAATACTTAACACTTCAAGAAAGCTAAAAATATATATATGTTTAAATTGTATAATCTTTATTTCATAATTGTTTGTATACAGAGTTGAAGTTCCTACTTTTCAACAAATTTTCAGCAAGCTCAATTGTTCATTTTCGAATTGTATTCTAAATTTATAATTCTACTTTTTCTAGTGATAGTATAGCTACATTTCTTTCAGCTATATGAGCTATATCAAGCCCGAGCTTCGACTCTTGCTTTTCAAAGAATGAAGCTAAAACTTTAACTCTTTAAGATGTCATATACCATAAAAAAAATAATCATTTTTTGAATGTTTTATCAAACTCTAAATTCGTTTATTTTATTTTAAGTTTTTTTCTCATCAAACTGCATTTTTTTTTTAATTCACGATTAACAACTATTTTTTTTTTACTACTAAAAACTTGTTTTATTTTTTCGGTTTTTTTCTAATTTTCCGATATTTGCTTAACCGTAAATAATTTTTCTTAAATGCGGTTCTTATCGTAGCACTACAAAATACTCTCCTACCCCATGAAAGAGTGTGTATATAAATATGTTTATATTTATGTTTGTGTGTGTGTGTGTGTGTTTATGTTGTGTGCGCGTTGTACATCGAAGAGAAAAAGCGCTTAAGTACCGATAAGAAATTTGCCATTTTTACAATGGTATCATAATAATTTATGGCTGCCCATTGAGTGTTATAAAAGCTTCAATATTTTGTAGTTTATGACTTGCGCCAGTTGGAGCATGGGCGTAATTACACACACACACACACACAGACACTCACACACGCACACACGCACACAGGCACACTAAATACATAAGCTATACGTCATTATTTCCAATGTGCTTTGTTAGTTTCCATGAATTATGACTCTCAACTCGTTTGCTCAGTTTAGGTTCACTACACTCTCACTCTCTCTCTCTCTCTCTCTTGCTCTCGCTCTCTCTCTCTTTGGGCTTCCTGCCCTGCTGAGCCGTAATTTATGGCATGCGGCGAAATGAATTTTATTGCAAAAGCCGTGTTCGAGTTTATGGCACAGCTGTAAGTGGGCAATATTCATTTCATTTATATGCACTTTGCTTTGTGGCCTCGCCAGTGCCGGCATTTTTTTCTCACTGCAAATCGCAAATTTTCACTTTTTAGGCTGAAAAGTAGCACTAAAACAATATTAGTTATTAGCCATGATTAATGGCCAATGATTAGACCAATTCCGCCCAATCATTCGCTAAATATTGCGTTGTCATATTTTATGGCAGCTTTATGGCTAGCAATTCGCTTGAATTAATTGCGACACTTGCCTCATCCATTACAAATGCTCGACAAAATTTAATATAATATGTCATCGAACAGAGTTCAACGGAAACGGGTTATCTGTCTGTCTCTCTCTCTCACGCTCTTTGAAATTATTTTATTTGCTTATTAATTCTATACCAACAATGAGAATCCCGAAAAATATTCTAAAAATAATATAATATAATAAAATATAATAATAAATTATAATTCAGTCAATAATGTAAAATCCATCTGGAAATTTGTGATCTCTTTAATCTTAAAATTCATTTTGCAGAGCTACTAGAAATTCATTTTCATGACTACTAAACAAAATTAAAAACCAAAAAATTAAATCAACATAAATTTAATAAATAAACATGTAATTTTACATACATAAATATATTATTTTTTAAATTTTTGTAAAAAATAAAATTTAATATATAAAATATAATATATAATAAAAAAATAATATATAAATACAACTTTTTGAAATCTTTGGAAATTCTTACAAAATGCCTTGAAATATTTGAGAACTTTTCTAGTTTTCTGAGCGTATTTCAAAATATACCTTCCAGAGTACTTTTCGACCTGTTTGAGTTTAAAATGTTAGCATTATTCAGAGACCAGACAGAATTTATGGATGTATTTTTCTGTTGTGTTTTGTGTCATTAGGTCGCATAATTTAAAGAGCTCTCGCCGTGCCAGCCTCTGCCCGAGTTGGTTGTTTGTTTTAACAACGCGCTTTATCATATTTGTAGCGCCCCTTGGCAATTGGGTTTGGGGCCCCCAATGGGGCCCAAATGCTTTCACACTACATTTGCGTCGTAATTTCATATTTAATGTACTTTTTATATCTTTTTATTTGCAAGCGCTTTAATAGCCCCATAATTCCATTTACTTTGGCCACGTCGGCCGTATTTATGGCCAACAGCCCTTATTTATTATAGCCGAGAGCAAATGGGGAGAGATTCAAAGAGTGTTTCATGATCGGGCGCGAGTGTTGGCCACAGATTAGGATCATGCATCGTGCCACGCATTTGGGCCATAAAAGACAATGCAAATAAGAGAAGAAGAAAAAAAAGGGCGACAGAGCGCGGATTGTTCAAGCCTTATCTGATGGCACGATATCGATATAATAGAGTGAAAGAGACTAATAATAAGCGTTTGCCTCCTGCCTTTCTCTCTGTCTTTCAGCTGGACAACAAGAGCAGTCCGTTGGCGCTATTGGCACAAACATGCAGCGCCATCGGTGCGGATACCACGAATCCCAAGCTGCTGGCGGCCAATATTGAAAAGTCCACGAAACAGCAGCCGAAGGCCAACGGCAACGGGCTGGATAATACACGCGATAAATCCTCGCCGGTTAGCAGTCATTCATCCAGCGTTAGCACCGGCTCCGTGGAGCAGCAGCAGCTGCCGCCGGCGCACAGCAAAACCCTCAGCACCTTCAAGCCCTACGAGACCAACAACAACAGCAACAGCAACAACAACAACAACAACAATAGCGATTGCGGCGCCACAAATCTCACCAGCAACAACAACAACAACAACAGCAGCAGCAGCAGCAGCACCAACAACAACAGCCAACGCGTAAAGACACCCAAGGCAATGGTCATGGCCATGGGCAGTGGAGCCTCGGCCAACGGACAGCCGCGCTGCGACTCGAATCAGAGTGCCAGCAGCAGTTCGCATCGGGAGTCGCCAAACGGCAACGTCTCGAACCAGCTGCGACGCACGCCCAGTGTCAGCGGCCCGCAGCCGAACGGCGGCAGTCCGGTGCACTCTACCGCACCGGCACGCAGCAGCTCCAAAGAGTCGGCCTCGATGCATAGCCCCAGCACAGGCGCACAGAATCCCAGCTCCAGTCGACTGCAAGAGGCCGCCTATGCGGCGGCCAAGGAGGCCAACTATGTGAAGGCTCTGCATGCGGCCAGCCAGCAGGCCAGTCCCTCGGCTGGCTCCTACTATCCGCCAGGTAAGAGTTCATCTAGCCCTATCAAACTATTATTATCGAGGGATACAATTTAAGGTTCCAATTTCAATCGCTTCACATAGAATGCGAAGTATTACGAAAATTTTTTCTTTAATATATAATAAACTAAATAATTTTGACGCCTCTAAAAGCTTAAAAACTATATATCTACATCTCCTTTCTGAATAAGGTAAAAACAGTCCAGCAAAACTGCCTCAAAAGGCGAGATCTCGTCTATGGAATCTCCGATTTGAATTAAATAAATTGTGTTATATAGAAAATGTATCAATTATGATAAAGAGAAAAAGTTTCCGGGCTGTAACTTTACCGTATGATTTTTATGCATTTATAAAAAAGTAGCTAAACTGAATAGTCGAAAATAAGTATTGGCTTTAACGGCTAGATCTCGTAAACGAAATCTCCGATTCAAATGAAATACATTTTGTTATATAGATAGTTAAGCAATTATGATAAAAAGAAACAGTAAAACATTTGTAAAATTACAGACGATCCAAAAAAAAAAGTTGCAAACTTTTTTCGTCAGTTCAAATAAGCGAATTAACTACTTCATTTCCAATCTAATTTTTCATAACTTTCATATATATCGCATATTAGATTTGACTCTTGAGGTACTCATATTTATTCTATATAAATGATATTTAAGTTTCTAAAATAGAAGAACAAGAAAAACAACCCATAAATCTCTCATGCCATTAAAATTCCTCTACAAATATTCGGAGCATTTTTGGATTATATAAACTTAAAGAGCGTTACAAATATTTATATTGCTAGCACTTAAGTAAGCTTCAACTATCCAACTTGATGCTCAGACAATTCCCAATTGGAATATCTACTAGAATAATAAGAATCTAACATATCTCCTAACTTCTTGCCTTCTCGTCTGCAGGCTACGGCACACCCTACCCCATGGACTTGATGACAGCGAGCTCGCTGATGTCGCCGCATCCTGCGATGTTCAAGGCCTCGGCTATGAATCCCTATTTGAACTATGCACGTCTCAAGGGTCTGGCGGATCCCGCGGCCATGATGGCGGGCGCACCCAACATATGTCGCGATCCCTACTGCACCGGCTGCCCGGCCAGTCCGCATTACATCAACAAGGCCGCTGGCCAGCCCTGTCCGGCGGGCTGTCCGCAGTGCGAGATGGGCGGCGCGGGCAAGTCGGCTGGCAGCTCTGCTGGCGCCGGCGGATCTAATGCGGCAGCAGCAGCGGCGGCAGCTGCTGCCTCCTCGTATCACGCCCAGCTGGCGGCATTGGCGGCCGCCTCGCAGCTGCCGTATGTCTGCTCCTGGATTGGCAGCGATGCGGCGTATTGCGGCAAGCGTTTCGGCACCTCCGACGATCTGTTCCAGCACTTGCGCACGCACACAGCCTCCGTGCCCGATGCAGTGCTCAGTGCAGCAGCCGCGGGTGGCATACCACCGAATCATCCGCTCTTTCAGCGCACCTATCCCACCCCGCCGCTCAGTCCGCTGTCGGCGGCGGCGCGCTACCATCCGTATGGCAAGCCATCGATGCTGCCGCCGTCGCTGGCCCCGCCGGGAGTGCTGCCCGGACTGCCGCCTCATGCCGCGCTGGCCCAGTACTTTGCACCCTACTCGTTATATGGACCGCGCATGGGCTCCTCGCATCCGTAGTAGGAGCCCCATCCGTAGATGATGGAGCCGTTGGTCCTAACATTCAGTCAAATCATTTTGCTTGAGTTGCCCCCTTCCCCTCGCCCTGACCACGCTCAATTTGTGGGGCAGCGGGGCAGGGACTGGGTCGGGGACGGGGGCGGGAACGCGGGGTCAGGGGTCAACTCATTCGTGAAACGAAAAGCTAGTGATCTAATGTACTATAGCTACATACAAATGTTTAAATTTAGCTTTAGACAAAAAGTTCTATTCAAGGATATGCCGCACATCCACTCGTTCGTCAGTGTGTCTCTCTGTATGTCCCATTTAAAGCTTATGGTAATTGTAATATTATTTATTAATTTAAAACAAACACACACACAAAACAAACACAATATATATAAATAAAGATATAGATGTACATACGTTCGTATATGCATATGTGAAAACCAATTTGAAAATGAAAAGATTGTCCAAAAACTAAAAGTTGTAAAACTATATTGTAAATTATATTAATAACTATATGCGCACATATATGCATATGCATGTATGTGTATACATATATGCTATATATGTTTATGTATGTGTAAATGTAATTATGAACACCATTTTAAAGTTCACTTAAGCCACTACAACAAATCAATAAATCAAAGAAAAACTTTAAGCAAAACTGCATTTTTTCTGGGGTTCCACTCAAGCTGAGAAAACAGAATATATTTACTGAAAAATAAGAGTTAATTAATAAAATATATAAATAAATAAATAATCAAAACGTTATAAACAAAGGTATATCAAATAATCTCTGTAATTCATATCATAATATATTAACAGAGAATAATTGAAAAAAGAATAATAAAAAAAAACAAAAAAAAACATTTCATTAAGTGCGTGTTAGGATTTGAGTCTTTTTAAATTCATGAATGTTCTAATCGAGCGACAACGGCTGTGCAATACTCTTTAACATTCCATGATTGTTCAATCTATTGTGGTGAAAGTCTGGATCCAAAAAATAACGAAGATATGGCTTTTCTTATTGCCAGCCACGATTGGGTGTGAATATATTTAACACATACTGTCTACTCATGGCTTGTCTACATCCAATAATTTCTCTCATACCAGATATAATCAGAAATGGCATATTGCCATCATGGCTCCATTAAGTTGTTTTATCTCAAGGGTTTTTACTTGTACTGACAGACAACGCTGAAATTCGCTCAGGATTGTGGACTAAGCAAGCAAAGATATTTTATTAAAATAGATATTTCATTCAATCACTTCAGATGTTTATAAATATACAGAACATAATAAAATTTAATATTATTACGATCTTCAATGGATCGTTAAAGGATAGAATTCAAGCAAATCTACGATCCATTCTCTGCCTCAATTAGTCTTATGAAATGAATAAAAGCATATTTGTAGTATGGATGTGAATTTCAAGAATAAAACTTTCACTCAAGTCTATTCCTTAGCTGAATCTAAATATAATTTCAATTTTAAATTTATAAAACTTATACTTCAATTGAAACAGTCGATATATAAATATATGAATATATGAATTCGATCCCTTTATTTTGTTTTCCGTCAGCAATTTGAATGAAAACTTTATAAGAGTAAAGCCCTACCAAGCTCGTACCTGTGAATTTGCACGGAGGTATATACATGTTGGTTCCATCTAAATATACAAATTTTGTACATAGATACTAACGCTCCTACACAGCACAAACGACCCACTTTGGGCTGTCAGGGCGGAGAGCTAAACGGCCGTAACTCAAAAAGCGAAATGAATAAACGCGCAGGGAGTCGGGCCCGATGCCAGAGCCAATAAACCAGAGACCCACAAATCATAGAATGCAGCTACATTGGCTCCTGAATTATGCCCGCTAAGATTGAGAGACAGACAGAGCGAAAGAGACAGAGGTAGAGAGAGAAAGAGAGAGAGAGAGAGAGAGAGAGTAAAAGAGAAAGAAAGGTGTAGAGAGTAATCGAGGGGTGGAGGCGGCTGGAAGTTAGCTGCCGAAGCTACCGACACGGCACTAAATCAAATTTTATATTTCCCCCAAAAAAGAAGTTGCGCTGCGAACCGAGCGAACTTAAGGGCTGTGAGGCCCAATAGTTACTCTGCTCGCTGCCCACATATGGCGTCGATAAATTAAAATTTTCGTTACACGGTGGTGGGAGTGCGAGAGGGAGTGCGAGTACGAGCTGTAGAACTGGCGGTAGAGCTATATTTTAGCCATGCCCTTGCATTTTGACAGCTAGCCGCCCAGTGACTACCTGACAATTTATTGTATTATACGGTTTGGCATTTGGCTGCCCACATTGGGAATGACCTCTCCGGGTGACCGAAATGCGCGATGTGGGGGCGGGAGAGATGGGAGCGACAGTCATAAAAAATATGCTATAAACTTTGCACACACATAGAGAAAGAGAGAGAGAGAGAGAGAGAGAGAGACATGCACGCATACATATTGGCGCTGGCATCCATAATTCTTTCATAAATGTCCATTTCGCCACATATCGCTGAGAATCGCAAAGAGAAGCGGCACACATAACGGAGGTTGACCTGCACACTGTAGTCGAGTAGAGTAGAGAGGTGAGTCTGAAATTTTCCCTATATAAGATAGTTGCAGAAAATGTTAATCATATATATCTTATATAAATATATTTTTACATATATCTATGTACATCAGGATCTAAATAATTCCCATTTTAAATGCAATACATTTATTCCCTGAATAACAGCATTAAACTATAGATCACAATTCCAGGCATATTGTAGATATTATAATAATATTACTATATATCATATATCACCTGATTTCTAGGGAATCTCTTAATCAAGTACTTGCCTCGGCAACTGCCGATTTTTTTCTTTAACATTTAAGCTGCGCAGGTGAAAGCCATCGCGGTGGCCATTATAGTTCCCGCTGGCCGCGTCCATTTATCATTCCATAACGCCCACCCACCTCTGGAATCTGGAATCTTCGAGCCAGGACTGGACTTGTCAGCCAGTGACCAATATGAACGGGGGGAAAGCCACGAGGAGCACAAAAAAAGGAGAAAGGGAAAACGGTGGCAAGAATTTATCGGTTGAGAATTTTGTGAAAATATTTCTTTTCCCGTTTGCAAATTTATTTTCCCGTTCGCTGCAAAATATAATGGGAGATGAAAAATCGGTTCGCATAAAAAATAAAAGAAAAGAAAATGCAAATATTACAAAGCGAAAGAGTTAAAAAAAATGAAAGAAAAGAAAAAGTAAATTATACTTGAACATAAGACAAACGTGCTAAGAACTGAGGACTACCTTTTAGTCATTAGAAGCGCCGACTAGCTCCCAGATAGGTGTTGACTGCATACATATTTAAAATGCAGACTGGTGCACCCGGTAAGATCGTAATTCACTCAAATTTACGACTGCAACAACAACAAGGCGATTGAAACTACTGAAAAGACAAATGCAAAACAAACAATGCTTTATATACCCTACTCTATGGATCATACATAAAGAAAAAGCATATGTAATATCATATAGAATACAATAAAGTGTAGCTAATATACAATATACAATAAAGCAATATTTTTATTATATTTGTTTATATGGAATATAATAAATACATATATAATAATAATATAATATAAAAAAGTATTTTAGAATATAATTTCATTTATTTATATGGAATATAATATATTAAATAACATTTTGTTCATTGTATTTTTTTTTTTAAATGATGAAATATTTTGAGATTCGTAAACAAACAAATAAATAAATATCAATTTACATTTATTAAGGTATTATTAATCTAAGTATAAGACTTCGACATACAAAAGAAGTAGAGAGTGAGAGAGAGCGAGAGAGAGATAGTGAGAGAGTGTATAGGAGAAGTCAGGCACACCATGTGCATGCCTCAACAATAATTTCCAAAGCCAAATGACAGGCGACAAAACCATATATCATTGTGCATGGGGGCCCAGGCGATTTTTGTCTGGCTTTGCCACCCACGAGCTGAACTTTTGTCACTTGAAAGGCGTCACTGGCTGTCTTAAGCGTTGCCTGCACCTCCACCCCCTCCCCCCTCTCTCGCTCTCTCTCTCTCTCTCTCTCTCTCTCGGTTAATTTCTTGCAAGACAAAAGCAAACAAGAATTCTTCTTCTTATAAATTACCATGCAAGTGCCGCTGAGTGCTTGCTCAATTTTACACTCCACTTTGTGGGGTCTCCACACCAGCGCGATCCCACCACAGCAGAGCAGAGCAGAGCACACCCCAGCGCAGTCCAGGAGTGTCCGATGGATGACATTTCCATAATTAGTCGAGCGTGTCTCGGCTTGTCTTCTCTCCGTTGCATGTTTGAACGCTTGCGTTGATTTGATTTGATGCTCAAAGAGTGAGACGGCTGAAGACTGAATATTGGAGAGTGAAGAGTGGAGAACGAGGAGTGCAGAATGGAGAGTGGGAACTGGTGGATGGTGAATGGCGAGCGGTGACTGCAGACTTATGTATGGAGAGTTTGAGAGCCTGTCTGTCACACATGCACGCACACAAACGCATACCTACATATTTATTTATTTATTTATTATGCACAGTTTGCAATCGTCAGTCAGTGCGTGCCGCCTGCCTGCCTGCCTGCTTGGTTAGCTGCCTGCCTCCATCCATGTGCGAATTGACGCCGCATTTATGGTGTTGAAATATTAATGCCCAGAGTTGGTTGCTCATGTCATTTTGATTTATGAGTCTCCTCGTGCACAACTCTGTTCTCGCACAATGCGTGTATCAAGCTGAAAATAACGGCTCAGGCGACAAACTCAAGAGGGGGGAGTTAGGTGCACGACCAGAGGGGTATTAGGAGTACAGGAAGTAGCAAGGGGGCCTTGGGTGTAAGAGTAAGCATTGAGATGTTGAAAGAACAAATCACATAATCACACACTGAATTGAGTGACAGACATATGTACATATGTATATGTATGTATGCATGAATGTCTGGGCAATGTTAACCTCATTTTGGATACTGGTTACTGTACAGAGATATATTCATGTGGTATGTTTTAAAATATTCATTGTATTTCTATTTCTGTATTTTATCCTAGAGTACGTGAATAGCCCATATACCCTACATTGGGTTCAGGCCAAGGCAAGTACTGATAAAAATGTCATTACGTTATTAATATTCCTGCCTAGAATTCTGGTAGTGCAATATCAGATTGGTTTACAGTATGATTCTGATGCCTGCAATAAGTCTATCGATAATTAGAGGACCAATATAATCCTTGCTATAAACAGCCTATACAAACTTAGATATAGACAGACACGGATAAACTTCTAAATTATATAAATAAATATTTGAATAAATTATGCCATTGTTGCGATCTTAACTCCTTCTTCAACGAGTTGGCTACAAAATGCATTACCATTTTGATTGGCTGACCTTTAGCAGACTGATGCCAGCTGGCGTGAGAGAGAAGATCTTGAGAGAAGAAGACAAAAGCACGCGACACCCAAAGCGACTGCTGGAGTCCACGATCCACGAGGCGTCGGAGTCAATCGCAGCCAACTACAAGCCAAAACAAGCTACTTACAAAGCTGGCCCTGGGTGCCTCGCCGAAGACCAGAAGCAGGTATACAAGAGGAGTTGCGGCTACCTAAGTGGAGGCATGGAGCAGGCTTCGCCATCAGCTTCGACTTCGGCTCCGGCTTCAGCGTCAGCGTCAGCTTCGAGCATGTCTGGGTCGCGGGCAAATGCATTTTATCTTCTTAGCGCTTGCCGAAGCGTCGACGCGACGCGACGCGGCGAGATGCGTGGACATTAAATATGCATGAGAGGACATTACATATAAATAAATTTAGCAACAGTTTGTATGCAGAGAACGGCAAATGCATTTATCGATGATGATGGTAATGATGATGCCCGCTCGAAGGCGTTGAGCCTGCGCCGGTCGGCACGACTCGGTCCCGCAGAGCACACGCAACGGCCAGTGGACCGCCGTGAAGCCATTTGACAGGCCACAGTCAGAGGGAGCTGTGTGGGAGAGGGAGAAAGGGATATGTGTAGCTGGCATATCGGCATGTATGCATGCATGTATGTATGTGTGTGTGCAGCGAAAAGTCTACACAGTCATTCCCATAGCCCACTTCCATTCGTCTCAGCCCGCCCATTGTCAGCCCTTGCCAATTGCCTCTCTGGCTTTGGTCACAGTGGTCAACGATGTTCTGCATTTTAAATATGAGCATCTGCCGTTCTCTCTCTCTCTCTCTCTCTCACTCTGACTATTGCCAAGCATATTGCTGGCAGTTTGACACTCGCCACTCTTTACCCCGCCCTTTGGCTGTCATCGACTGCGCTGTCGTGTCGCACGTAAATTTCAGGTACGACAATATATGCCACGATTTTATGGGTTCCACGTAGCACGCGCGCCTGCCTGTCAGCGATTCGATTTGGGCATTGTCCTCCCAGAGCGAACATATTGCCTGGACAGCAGTTGCTCTAGCATGTTCCGATCGATTCAATTAGCCATCGGAATACCTATCATATATGTACATATATATTTAAATATACATCGCTTGCAGCATAATATGACATCTTATGATTTTATTTATATATATGTATATATATAATATGACATTGAAATTTCCAGGTCAATTGGCAAACTATAGGAAAATACTATTATAAGAAGATACTCTAAATCAAACAGCTAAAGTATGCCAGTCATAGATGAAAGAAAAGCTAATCAGATATGGTATGCCTCTACATTAAATACATAAGCATTTGTGAGAGATATCTTAGCTCAGTCGTATTACATTATAACTATATAATATTGAGAATTCTACTACCAGAAATTGTTGCAAAATTTCTGATATTCTTTTTGCTGTAGTTTTATTTTCCTAAACAACGAGCAAAAAATAATCTTGGATCAAATTGATGAGCTTGTTCAGCTTTAATTACTATAGATTGCTTGATTTATAGGCATCAGACGAAGAGTGGAGCAGAGCACAAGGTCGACGTATGAAGTCTGTAGTGTTTATATGGAGACAAAGTGCACTCGTGAGCACATTGTGACAGAGTCGATGTCACTTGGTTAGTTGGCAATCGTAAATCATCTGCATACGGTGCTGGGGACATGCTCTACGGAGAGACGGGCATAACACATTTTTAATATAATGTGTATTGTATCTGACTTGTAACGTAGATAATTTCCTTGCTATAAATTATAGCAACTGGCAATGGCAGCTGTATGGGGCTGCTGTTGATTTTTATCAACGTCATCAGCTTAATTGCCTCACTGTGCCTCGGCTTGACTGTTCCAGTTGTTGTTGTATCTGGTGATGTTATTGTTGTTGCTGTGTTGGCTTGGTGTTCGCAGTGTTATCTAGAAAATGTTGTGTGTTGCGCGCAGTACTTGCAATTATTAATGAAATATTGCTGTCAGTAATTATTTGTTATAAATTTGCATAGATATTGCAATTTGTATACTTCATATGTTCCTCTCTCTCTCTCTTTCTCTCTCTCTCTCTCTGTCAGCCTCTCGCTCTATCTTTCTCACCTGCCTCCCATTTAGCCCATAGGCTAAGTCAGCGGCTTTATTAATGACAATGTAAGAGCACGATAAATATCGTTGACACAGGCGTTCGAGTTAGCTACTTGCTTATAAGACTCTATACATACATATAAATATATACATATGCATTAAGTGTTTCATATATATGTATATACATTAGTATCTAACTAGTTAATCAATTGATTATTGCAAAACTGTTTCTGTCGCCTTTAATATGCTAAGCAACTCGACTAACTCACTATCTGATCTCGCTCAAATTGATCTGGCTTTCAACTTAAATTGGAAAATATGCTGTAAATTGAAGAGCATCATAAATATATATATTGAAATTAAGCTAAAAGTTTACGTCAAACGACGCACATCAATTGCGGAAATGGAAATATTAAAATGTAAAATATTTAACTCAATTTATTTAAGTACTTATTTTTTAGTTTATTTTATTATAAATATATTTTATTTATCGGCCCTTAATCTTGGGCTTGTTCATATGACTATAACTAAGGCTAAGAAATAAATCAAAGAAATCAAAGAAATAAAAAGAAATAAATAATTAAAATAAATAAAACAAATAAAATAAAAAAATAAATAAAATAAATAAATCAAAAATGGTAGATATGTACCAAATGCTAACTTAGGCAACTCCAAAGTTTTTACCATAAATAAGAAAATAATATGGGCCTTCTATATAGACTAAAAATTTGAAGTACATATGAATTACATATTTCAAAATTTAATATTATTTATTGTTATTATTTTTTTTATATTTATTATTATTTAATTTTTTTGTTTGTACTTATTTTTGAATAATATTATTATCTTTGTATTTATTATATTTTTATTTGTTTATGTATTATTATTATTAATATTTTGTATATTCAATTTCAAATTTAAAATGCGTATACATTGAGACACGAAATCTTTTAAGAATACGAAGTCTAGACTTCCATAAACTATAATATATGTACATATATATATATATATATATATATATATATAAGCAATTTAAAGGAATTCAACAGATTTTGTATAAATGAATATACTTTTAAATAATTCGAATAATTTTAGTTTAAATAAATATATGTTGATATTTATGTATTATTTATAGTCAGTTTAATGAACTTCAGCTCCACGGCACACATAGCCACATCTCATTTGCAGCTTTTTATTATGCCAACTTATATGATTTGTGTGGCAAATGGAATTTCAATTTAATGCACTTTCCCACTTAGATCCCACGACTAATTTATTCACAAATTTTTCAAGTGCATTAATTAAGCTGACAACAGCTCAAGGCGCAGACAACGCGATTTATGATCGACACCTGCACGAACCGAAAAAAATGTTGGCATGCATCTGATTTAACAAGTGCATACGAGAACTGGCAACTGCCTGTCAAAATTTACAATTCGCATTGTAAAGCCCGAACGTATGCTCCAAGGCAAACAAATAGAGTGCACCGATTTCAAATAAATCCCATAATTTGTAAACAATTTGCGGCCATTTTGTTGGCTCTAATATTGTAATTACATTTTACAAATTAGTCGGACACACGCATCGCATCGCCTCGCATCGCATCGTCGACATAATGTGGGTAATCTATCTGTGAGTTTATCTCCTGATTGTCATCATACCTTCAGCATTTGCATAATTAAAATGCGTTTGTTCATCTTTAAGCCCACACTCACAGAGCATAAACACAACTGATTACCTCTTTACGTGTGTAAGTGTGTGTGTGTGTGTGTGTGTGTGTGTGTGTGTGTGTGTGTGTGTGTGTGTGTGTGTGTGTGTGTGTGTGTGTGTGTGTGTGTGTGTGTGTGTGTGTGTGTGTGTGTGTGTGTGTGTGTGTGTGTGTGTGTGTGTGTGTGTGTGTGTGTGTGTGTGTGTGTGTGTGTGTGTGTGTGTGTGTGTGTATCTCTTGTAATTCGTTGTCAAACAGCAATGGGTGCCACTGGGGGATGTGGTTGAAGCAGAATTAGTGCTGGACAGCTTTAACATGGAGAATGACCGACTAGGAGATGCCCTGTACCACTGAAAATACCGCTATATGCGTGTGGAAAATGTTGATTTTCACATATAAAGTAATTAAAATTGGGCCTAAAGCAGTCAAAAAAACTTTACACCAATAGATGACAGACTAGAAGATACTGTGTACCTTTAAAAATAATGGGCTTTTAATATAGTCCAACTGATTTGAGCAGAAATAACAGAAATGCTATTTCTGCGCCATAATGTTGATCATATTGCAGACAAAGCATGATGGACTAGGAGATACCCTTTAGCAATCAAAAGGTCTTGGTCTCAGGTACTTGTAAATCATGGTCAAACAGCGTGCAGCGTGCAGAAATACTGGTCAGTTGTTCAAGCAGCAATACACGCATATTCAAAATGGGTGTGGAACAGAAAATGTCGTGAATTGATTGGAAACAAAGGATAACAGACTATAAGATACTCTATACCATTAAAAATAAACTTTTGAAAACAAGTTCTAAGTCATATAAAATGGAAATGGACCTCAAGTTCAAATGGGCTAGCATAAATTACACACAAGGAATGATGGACTAGCAAAACCCCTATATTATACAAATACTATTCTTTTTGTAGAAATATTTGAAAAATTAAAAATAGACTTAAAATGTTTATTATAGATAAGAGAAATTTAATATAAATATATATTTATTAATGGTAAAAATTATTAATATATTATAATTATTATTATATAGTATTTCCTCATAGCTAACGAATACATTTCCTGCTGATGTGCTTGTCCAAATGCAAAATGCGTCTAGTATACCATCTGTGTTGGGATCATAGTGGGTGATTGACAGAGGGATGTGTATATGATACATGTAAGCATTCATGAGGAGGCACTGTTCTGACGCTTGAGGTATAGAGAACACCGAGTGCTGACCAGTTTACTAGTTTACCCAGGGCTAATCGTCCAAAGTAATTCCCCAACAAGAACTGCCACTCAACGTGCATAATTTAGGTAACAAATGATAACTCGAAGAAATGTGAAACCATGCATAAATTCGCCCAGCTCACAAGTGCAGGCTGCAACTGCAGCAACTGCATCAACTGCAGTCGGCAGCCAGGTGAGTGGGCCAGGACTTGCTGTCTTAGGAGTCTGACAGACGGCCAGACAATTGCAGACGAGCTTTTCCTTTTGATTTATGGCAACAGACTCCGAGTCGCAGTCAGAGTCAGAGAGCAGGCGGGGGGCTGCTCATCAGCAGCTGCAGTCAGCTTTTGGCTTCGGTTCATAATTTATGAGCCAGTTGAAGGAGCTGCCACAATGCTGGTCCCGAGCAAAAGTCGTCTATCACATTGTGCAGGAGGATTGACAATGCAGGTGATGGCTGTCTCAGTCAGCCCAGTTGCCAATGAAAATATAAATTTGGCCAAATCTATTGTTTATGAGAAGCGAATCGCCACACATGCAAAGCTGGCTGGCTGATGGAGTTCGTGTTTGCTCCGCATGTTATTCGGTTTAATTTATTTCAGTGTTTGCATTGCCAGAGCATTGCTATCTTTTAATTAGAGCAAATAAAATGCAACGAGCGTGCTAATTAAATGCATTATTAATTTGCAATCAATTAAGCGAATTACGCACCAACGGCCATTCCAGATAGCCCGTGCTGCTAATTGCATTTACATAAATGCGGCCAGCGACTCGAGCGATTGCAATGGGTTCCTCGAATTCGAATCGAGCCCACAAATGGCTTAGACTATTTGAATTTGTAATCGAACAATATTCACATTCTATATACATGAGCTATTTAGTTCAATCAATTTGTAATAATCCGCGATCTTCAGCTCGAATAAGCTTCGAGTTTGCTTAATCTGATTCGAAAACTTCTGAACTGAATAATTTGTGTACATCATATCGGTTTAATCGCTGTTGATATATCATAGAGAATGCCCGTTATAAATGGATTTTTAATTTAAACATGGATTAATAAAACTAAAAAATAATCCAATAATCACAATCTTTGCTGGAACAGTGGGAAGTATTTCAACAAGATAGTATTACGAAGGAATAAAGAAATTTCTCACAAACCCAATATTTAAATATATCGATTTAGCTTATTAAAAATCTATAAAGTTTAATATTATTCTTGCATGTCGAATTAGTTAAATAATTGAGTTGAATGAAATCTTCCATATCGCCATAGTAAAATCGATAATATCGAAAACATCATCGAGTGAATAGTTTTAGTCGATGTTGATATATCAGCTCACTTAGAGAATGGTTGAAACCCGCTTTTAAATGAGCTTATTCGCTGGGTTAGTGGATTTTTATTTTAAACATGAATTAATAGAAATAAAAAATAATCCAATAATAAATCGTAGAAGTCCCCTTTAAAGAGTTTTTAAGGAATTATAAAAAAGCTGTAAAGTTTTAATATTATTGTTGCATATCGAATTAGTTAATTAATTAATTTGAATGACGTGTTCCATACTCTTCTATATAAGTATTCTCTATATAATAGAAATCTTGTCAATATAAAATAATCTTTTTTTTTCCGAGAGCTTGTTAATTTGACTTGATTATATGATTTTTGGTTTATTGTCAATGCGCAAGTGTCTCAAGTTTATTATCTAGTCAAACACTGCGGAGGCATACTTATATGCGGTATGCACTGATATGAGCGCTGGCGATTGGACTGCCAGAGATGCCATGTACATTACTCGCTTCCAAATGCTCGACATCGTTTAACATGTTCCTGGAATTCGGTGGGCACCTTTTATGCCGGCGGTGGTCACATCGACAGCGGCAGAGGCAGAGGCAGAGACTGAAGCAGCGGCAGCGTCTGGCTCTGATTTTGTCTGCTTTTGGAGTGCTCGGCCTGATATTAGTAGGCCAGGAGCAGAGCTGACTCTGGCTATGGTTGCGGCTCTGGCTGTGGCACTTATATTGGCGACATTGTCATCGATATAAAACGCTCTTTGTTTGTCCACTGGTCAAGCCAGCGGCATGGGCAACGGCATTGGAATTGGCATTGGCATTGGCATTGCCATCGAATCGGCATCGGCATCCGTTGCGCATATTTCGCATACTCCAATGCCAGCCTCTCTCTCTCTCTCTCTCTCTCTCTCTGGCTGAGGGCTCTGGTGTCTGCTTTTTCAGTTTCGGAGCGTCTCGGGGCCAGGAACTCGGGACGCGCTACTCCAGACAGCTGCACTATCAACTTGTGTGCATCAGTATGTGGTTTCGCGTGAAATTCACTCACGACTTGTAATTATTTAATTTTATTGTTTGTCTTTTGTAGCCAAAGACTTTGGCCGTTCAGCAAGATTTCTATATCAGATCAGCTACATACATGGTCGAACGGAGCTGGGGCGTCATAATCTCTAAATGCTCGAGCCCCATTACGCTTCTAGAGATAATAAACGAGTTGCACTCGCCGAATCAGAATCTACTATCATATGCTGTGACAGCCCTCGAGCATGTTGCATAAATTATTCAAATTGGGTTGTTCGATTCGCACAGATGGCACTCAAACCTGTCCACGGACCATAACAAAACTCAATTGTCTGTCAGCATTTATAATTTGGATATGCATTCGATACGGAGCTGCAAATGAATTTGCCAACTTTTCAGAGAGAGTGAGAGAGGGGGAGAGGGGGGGGGGGAGCAACAAATACCTGCACACACTTCGCATATTTTGGCAATTCCATTTGAATTATTTACTGCTGCAAATTGTTGACCTGTGCGCAAAATGCTAAAATATTTAAAACCCAGCTACAAATTCTAAATTTATTTCCACTTTTTTTTTGGATTTTGTGTTTTATTTTCTTTTATGAATTCATCAATTGCAAATTCATAGAAATTCATAGAAATGTGCATCGGCGAAATGATAACGTGTGCATATTGGATACAAGCCCTTGGCAAAAATAAATTTAAATAAAGGTAAAATAGTTGAACATATCATGTTCTTTTCTGGTTTTATGAAGCTACAGCCATGATATTCTATATGGAGTAGAACATCATAAAAATTGCTGCCTCGGCTTTGCTGCCTGTGCTACGAGCTTAAGCATTTTTTCTCTAGGACTCGACTTGAGCTTTATAATAGTCAAACATTTTGATATATCCGATTCAATTTCGAAGAAGAAATCGATAAATCGAGCGTACTCTGGCTTTTCCTTTATTTTTCATTTAAAATTCCCAACAATTCAAAGCCATTAAACTGAAAAAAAAGTCTTCAAGCTCTACGTTAAATTATATTATTTTGATTTTTGTTCAGAATTTATTTGAGATAAATGCTCCTTCTTATTTTTCTCCATTTATTCTTATTTTTCTTCTTGTTATATTTAATTTATATTTTATTAAATAATAAATAATAAATATTATTTATGTACGCAAGCAAACGAATCGCATTGTACTTGAACTGGTTTGAAAGGGCGCTTAAATACTTTATTATAAGCTGTTAGCACAAATGTCAAAAT
This sequence comes from Drosophila mayaguana, assembly GCA_037075325.1. NCBI lineage: Eukaryota > Metazoa > Arthropoda > Insecta > Diptera > Drosophilidae > Drosophila > Drosophila mayaguana. Next base: position 780,575 of record JBAMCG010000068.1, read on the forward strand.
TAATTACTTGTGTCACAAATACAAATCATAAAATATAACATTTCAACATTATTTATCATAATGCAGACAATCAAAATTTCTTTGATCTGTGGCGACGTGTGGCATTTATTTTGTTTTTTGCGCTGCCTGTCAAAAGGGGGTAACAGAAATTTATGTGACACAAATATTTGGCCATCAAAACATCACTCAGAAGGCGGTTCGATTGTGTGCCGAACAGAGATAGATAGAGAGAAGGAGAGGGAGAGGGAGAGATAGGGAGAGGTTAAGACTCTTGATATCCGCAGACTTCACATTATGGTTGACTGAGAAATAATGAAAACAACATCAATCCGAGACATTATGATGTGTGAGACAGATAAATATATATATTTATATATATTTAAGATTTTCATTTTCATTTTGAGTTTTGCTCAATATTGTCCCATGCGCATGCATATTCATCTATCTACATCTATATAAATTCATAGCTGACAAATTGTTGGCACAGCTGTCTGTGTTTCATATAAGCAGACGGATTTTAGTTAATGGCCCCCAACCGTTTCACTTAAGTTGTTTATGGCTTTTGTGTGTGGGAATTGAAATTCCAACCTGATCTCAGCAGCCCCCAACAACATGTACGCAAATATATATACATCTATATATATATATATACATATCATTCACATAAATTGCAATAAATATATATATTTCAAAAGACTTTTTTTCAAAACTTAACTTGATAGATTTATAAATTTTTAACACGAATATTTACTTAAAATAGCTCATAAAATAATCGTAAATAACTGGATTTTACTTTGACTTAAAACGATTTTCTTAGCAGTTTACAAATGATTTTATGAAGCGTAATTTATAAAAACAAAGCGTGTTTCATTTTTGTTCTATTAAATGGGTTGAGCATTTTAAATCTATTTCAACTTGACGGGAACTCATATCTTAACAAAAATAATGCCGCAATATTCATAAATCAAGAGCACTAAACACTTTGTATTTCATCGAGCAATAATCCGCAGTGATAAAATTTTGTGAATGCATTGAACACGATTTTCTGTTGTTGATTTTATATATATATACCCTGTAAGCCATTGAAAATGATTAAATTGGATTGAGAAGGAGATGAGGTCGACTATAAATGTTATATAAATATATCACGTCTTATCTATTATATGTTATAAATGATATTTAATCTTAATTAATTAATTAATAAATGAAATGAGATAGATATATATGCATATTTTCCATGCCTTTTTCACTAAAAGTTGATCATTTATTTGAATATCTCAACTCATGGCTGGAATGACTTTACTTTAGTTGGAAAGATCGGGGTATTTACTGGTCGCATACTGCCCGCCTTGAGCACTGTTTTTTGTCTTTTGTTGAGAATTAGAAATTCTAGTCGTTTAGCTCATAAATAAAGCACGCGGAACCGTTCATACTTAGCATTTATGTTTAAATTTAGGCAGAGTGAAGTAATGTGTGCGCAAACACATAGTGGAAAAACAAATAAATAAGAATCTTAAGCTAAAGCCAAACGCCAACGTTGTGTCGCGCCTCATGCCAGGGCTAAAAGAATTTTCAAATTAATTTTTATTAGCGCACGGCTAATACTGAAAGCAAAAAAAAAACGAGCCCCCCACTCACAGAGGCCTCTAGAGCATGTCTTTAGAGCAAGCATAAATCAAGTCAACAGTAAAAATATATATATAAATATATATATAAATATATATATTTTTATTAGCATGTCGCGACATTTCTCAAGGAAAATAATGTAGTTGCCATTTAGCCATTTCTCTCTGGTTCTATTCGTGTGTCTTTCAATTTAATTTATTAATCGAGCGTGAACATTTTAGTGGGTGCTGGGAAATGGAAAATACAAAATGGAAAGCGGCAAATGTGACCGATGAGGTATTTTGAAATTAACATTTTTCTTGATTGCTCAATGAGCACACAAATTGAGGTGTGGGCTGGGTCAGGGGCGGGAGCTGGGGCGGAGGCGAATGGAACGCCTTGTGCGAGCTGGGCCATTAAATATGCCAGCTAATGAGTGTGAATGAATGACAACATCTGGTCGATTCTAATCGATATTTATCGGGTGAACTACTTGACAACATTTGAAATGTTTTCAATTTTAATATTTGTATTTATTTTTATTTATATATTTTATTTCAAATATATAGACAGTCAAATAGATGTTTCAATTGATAAATGTATTAAATTCTGTTATAAATTTGAAATAAACGATGCAACTAATGATCGTCAATTAGGATCTCTTGGATAAGAAACAAAATATAATAAGAAAAACAAAAACATAAAAATATATAATTATAGAGATATACGTAATAATTGTTTACTGATATCAAAATGTGGAATCAGTTTGTCAATTCAAAAATAATGAGTTACATTAAATAACTTTCCTATTTCATTGGATATATTTTTCAAATTGTATTTTTTATAATAAATAAATATATTTTATATATATTATTTTATAAATATATTTTAACTGGAATACTCGACAGTTAAAAATAAATAAAAACATATTGTATTTTTAATAATTGTGGCACAATTTATGATTGCTTTCGTAATCAAATGCGATTCTCTTCTGTTTACATTTTTTTCGCATGTATGTATGTATGCGCGTATGATATATTAATGCACATACATTCCACTTAGTTCTAAATTACGTCAGTTTGTGGCACAGAGGCCCGTTTTAAGCCCATAAATTATAGTCAACAAGTTTTGAATTATGATCGCCTGCTAAAGCCAACAGAAATACGGTTTCCAATTAAGCACAATAATTTGCACAAAGCACTCTGACGATGATTCATATGCGTTTTAATGATTTTAACACAAATTTCATGTTTGCCATAAACTGGCTTTAAATAAAATAAATATGCAAATGTGTTACAGCAATTTGGCAAGTTTGCCATAAAAATAGTAAATAATATATATAATATAATAAATAAATGAATGCATTGTTAAAGCAACAAAAAATTAAATTAAACGATATCTATAAATATTTTGTTTTAAAAATAAATAATATAGTATTTTAAAAGAATAATTTTTATCTATTTAGGATGAACAAGGGCTCATCAAATGTATAGGTTATATAGATTATATATATAATATCGAGTACATACATAATTTGTATTTTTCCCCCACCTCAAACGAAAATAAAAAATAATATATATTTATTTTAATTTTCATTGTCTATTGCATATTTATATCTTTTAGGCACGGTTTTAACATAAAAATAAAACGTTTGTAGAAACATATATATATTTTTGTTAATTAATAATTATTTATAATTAATATATTTATATAAAATTCGACTTTGCTTCCCTCATATAAAAATCAACTTTAGTTTTGTGAATAATTTGTTTATATAATATAATATACATATACATATATTACTATAATATATAATAATATAATATATGGAATATAACTTATATATAATACACATATTTTATTATAGTTTTAATTAAATGAAATGTTGTTTGGCCCATATAAGTGCAAATTGTTTGCATACAAATTAATGTTTTAATATTCGAATGCGCATTTTATTTACATTCACATTCCCATTTATAGATATATGTTGGGCTCATAAATCAGTTCGACAGCTCGCTCCTGGCGTTTCGCAGACTATGAAATACCCTGGAAAACTCTTAAGACGAATTAGAGAACACTTTATATTATTACTTTAAAAAAATCATATTGATTGTGATAATCAGAGATTCTTATTATATTTTACTTTATATTATTACTTTAAAAAAATCATATTGATTGTGATAATCAAAGATTCTTATTATTATATAAATACAAAAACAAAAAAAAAAAAAAGCATTATCCAAATTTGAGGCATTCCCAAAAGATATATCACATCTGTTGAGGGCATATCCATATATATTTTTAATTACTTTTAGCAATATATATTTTGATACCAAGTTTCTAAGACAACGTTCGTCAATCAGCTTGGCGTGCACTGACTGGCTGTCAGTGCAACGATTGATTGATTGATTGATTTATGGATGCCATTTAGCATTGATTTGTGTTTGAACCAAACCAAATTTGACTTTATGGCAATTGTGTAAAAGCTACCAAAATACAATATAAAGAGAGCCAGAGGAAGAGAAAGAGAGTGAGAGAGTGAGAGAGTGAGAGAGAGAGAGAGAGAGAGAGAGAGAGAGAGAGAAAGGGAGAGATAGCTGTGACAAGTATTTGCATGCAACTTCCGCTCGGTCTGTTTCCGGAGCAACAAAACTGTTTTAAGTCTAAACATTTTGTGCATAGCATAATAAATAAGATATAACAATGAATGTGCTTTATCTACACAGAAGAGTAAATACACTGCAATAAGCTCAAAAATAAAAATTCAAATGCTTTAAGAAATGTATTTGAGAAACGTTTCTCTCTCTCACGCTACCTATAAGATTATCTTCTTTTACATTCCTTAGTCTCAATGTGCTTCTTCCATCTCTCTCTTCCCCACATTTATCCTACTATGAGGTGGGTCTTTTAATCCCCATCTATCTCTATTTTTCTATATCAGTCTGACTCTTTTATCATTCTTTTCCCATCTCTATTTTTCTTTTTCTTCATTTCTTCTTTACATCTATTTTTAGTATTTTTCTCAATCTTCTTATATTATTTCACTGCTCTGTCTTTATTTTTCACCATTCCTTTTCTGTCTCTATATCACTTTTTTTTCGTATATCTTTCTATGTCTCTCTCTCTCTATCCCTTCTCTCTCTATCCATCTTGATCTTTCAGCTTCTCTCTCTCTCTCTCTCTCTCTCTCTCATTTTCTCCATCTGTCTCTCACTGACTCACTCTCAATACATTTCCTACACTCAATTTCCTACACTCTCTCTGTCGTATTATCATCCCCTCTCAGCCTGCTACTCACTCTCTTCCTCTCATTCTCCTCTCCTACTCTTTCTCCCCCATTCTCTCGCTCTCTCACTCGCTAATTGGTAGACTCCATATGCAAGTCAACGTATGCCTGTTTTGCAAGTGTATTAATATTATTTATGACAAAACATGGAATATGATATTCAGCTTTGGCTTTTGGCCTGGCACTTAATCATAATCAACTGTCGCGTAGCTGGAAGTTAGCAGACCGGAGACCGGGGCATAGAGCCTCACCTATTCAGAGCCAAACTAGCTACCCAATTTGGCTCTACGAGCCTCTGTTGACTGTTATTTCCATTGAAGTGCGACTGGGTCTTGAGCTGGGGCTGCGGCTGCGGCTCCCATGAGCCCGGAGAGCGTGCCCAAAAAACGAAAAAAAAGCAAAATAAAACAAAATTTGTTTGAGAAATAAACTGTGTGCATAAATCAAAAATGTTGACGCTATGATTACGATACACTTCGAGCCTCTTTTGCGGACCGAGGCAGCGGCAAGTCGTGTTTGGAGGTGTTGCGGCTCTGACAGTTATTCTATAAATTATGACAACTGACAGCTACATTTATAAGCCGCAACTCTTGCATTGGCACCGAATTAACTTTACATAAATAAATTGTTAACACGCAACAGCAGAAACAACAAAAGCAACAACAACATCAACAACAGCCATAACAATCGAAAGCCCACGCTAATTAATTTGACCGCATTGAAAATAATGTAAAGCAATTAACTAAAATATGATGATAAAGCAAATAATATTTTCAATATGCCGTCAGCAACGCTATAAAATAAATTAAAAGGCTACGTAATTAGCCATCCAGCGAAGCCCTTTTAATAGTTCAAATGGACAATATTGTCCATTAAAATAAAATAGGATACTTATCGAACCCATCAACTATCTACTCATTATCAAAATTAACTTCCTTAAATCGAAATCAATTTTAGAGTCATCTCTAAGCAAAGAGAACAAGATATAATTCAATAAAGCTATTCCTTATTAAAATTAGAAGTAGTAGTAGAAGTAATGTTAGAAGTAGAATTAGTAGTAGAAGTAGTAGTAGATGTTATAGTAGAAGTAGAATTATTAGTAGATATTGTAACAGAAGTAGAATAATTAGTATATGTAGTAATAGAAGTACAATTAGTAGTAAAAGTATAAGCAGAATTAGTAGTAGAAGTACTAGGACAATTAGGAGTAGATATAGTAATAGAAGTAGAGCTAGTAGTAGAAGTAGTAGTAAAAATAGAATTAGTAGTATAATTGGTAGGAAAATTAGTAGAAAAATTAGTTTTAGAATTAGTAGTAGTATTAGTAGTAGAATTAGTAGTATAATTAGTAGAAGGATTAGTAGTATAATTAGTTTTAGAATTAGTAGTAGAATTAGTAGTATAATTAGTAGAAGAATTAGTAGTAGAATTAGTAATAGAATTAGAAGTAGAATTAGTAGTAGATGTTGTAGTAGTAGAAATAGTAGTAAAATTTGTATTAGTAGTAGAAGTAATAGTAGTAAAAGTAGTAGTAGAATTAGTAGTAGAATAAGTATTAGAATTAGTATTGGAATTGGTAGGAGAATTTGTAGTAGAATTAGTTTTAGAATTATTTTTAGAATTAATAGCAGGATTAGTAGTAGAAATAATAGTATAAATAGTATTCCAGTTAGTAGGTGAATTAGTAGCAGAATTAGTAGAAGAATTAGTAGTAAACCTAGTAGTGAAGTTAGTTGTAGAATTAGTAGTTGTATTATTAATAGAATTAGTTTTAGAATTAGTAGTTGTATTATTATTAGTTTTAGAATTAGTAGTAGAATTATTAGTTGAATTTGTAGCAGAATTAGTTTTAAAATTAGTAGTAGAATCAGTAGTTTATATAGTAATAGATTTAGTTTTGGAATTAGTAGTATAATCTGTAGTAGAATTAGTAGGAGAATTAGTAGTAGAATTAGTAGTCAAATTAGTAGTAGAATTAGGAGTAGAATTAGAAGTAGAATTTGTTTTAGAATTAATAGTAGAAATAGTAGTAGAAATAGTAGTAGAATTAGTAGTAGAATTTTCTTAGAATTTGTTTTAGAATTAGTAGTAGAAAAACTAAAAGAATTATTAGTAGAATTAGTAATAGAATTAGTTGAAGAAATAGTAGTAGAAATAGTAGTAGAATTAGTAGTAGAATTAGTAATAGAATTAGTAGAAGAATTAGTAGTAGAATTGGTAGCAGAATTAGTAGTAGAGTTAATAGTAGAATTAGTAGTAGAATTAGTAGTATAATTAGTAGTAGAATTAGGAGTAGAATTAGAAGTAGAATTTGTTTTAGAATTAATACTAGAAATAGTAGTAGAAATAGTAGTAGAATTAGTAGTAGAACTAGTAATAGAATTAGGAGTAGAATTAGAAGTAGAATTTGTTTTAGAATTAATAGTAGAAATAGTAGTAGAAATAGTAGTAGAATTAGTAGTAGAATTAGTAATAGAATTAGGAGTAGAATTAGTAGTAGTAGTAGAATTTGTTTTAGAATTTGTTTTAGAATTAGTAGTAGAAATAGTAGTAGAATTAGTAGTAGAATTAGGAGCAGAACTAGTAGTAGAATTCGTTTTAGAATTTGTTTTAGAATTAGTAGTAAAAGTAGTAGTAGAAATAGTAGTAGAATTAGTAGTAGAATTTGTTTTAGAATTTGTTTTAGAATTAGTTGTAGAATTAGTAGTAGAATTTGTTTTAGAATTAGTAGTAGAATAAGTAGTAGAATTCGTTTTAGAATTCGTTTTAGAATTTGTTTTCAAATTAGTAGTAGAATTAGTAGTAGAATTAGTAGCAGAATTAGTAGTAGAATTAGAAGTAGAATTAGTAGTAGAATTAGTAGTAGAATTAGAAGTAGAATTTGTTTTAGAATTAATAGTAGAAATAGTAGTAGAATTTGTTTTAGAATTTGTTTTAGAATTAGTAGTAGAATTAGTAGTAGAATTAGAGTTGAATTAGTAGTAGAATTTGTTTTAGAATTTGTTTTAGAATTAGTAGTAGAAATAGTAGTAGAAATAGTAGTAGAATTAGTAGTAGAAATAGTAGTAGAATTAGTAGTAGAATTAGTAGTAGAATTTGTTTTAGAATTTATTTTAAAATTAGTAGTAGAAATAGTAGTAGAAATAGTAGTAGAATTAGTAGTAGAATTAGTAGTAGAATTTGTTTTAGAATTTATTTTAAAATTAGTATTAGAAATAGTAGTAGAAATAGTAGTAGAATTAGAAGTAGAAATAGTAGTAGAAATAGTAGTAGAATTAGTAGTAGAATTAGTAGTAGAAATAGTAGTAGAAATAGTAGTAGAAATAGTAGTAGAATTAGTAGTAGAATTTGTTCTAGAATTTGTTTTAGAATTAGTAGTAAAAATAGTAGTAGAAATAGTAGTAGAATTAGTAGTAGAATTTGTTTTAGAAGTTGTTTTAGAATTAGTTGTAAAATTAGTAGTAGAATTTGTTTTAGAATTAGTAGTAGAATTAGTAGTAGAATTAGTAGGAGAATTAATAGTAGAATGAAAGAATAGAATACATTCAAATGAACATGTGGATTATGAATATAGATTTTTCACTGTCTTTAATAAATAAACGCGTTGCATATGTTTGACATGCATAATCCACAAATAAACTTTATATTTAATAATACAAAAATTAATAGAAGAAATAAATAAGCATTAAAAAACTCGTTTTACGGGCAATCGTTAGATCTTATAAAACAATAGACATTGAGCTCTATTTATATATAAAACATAAACATAAAACATGCTTATGAATATCAGCAAATGAAACTCAAGATTTCCATATACCTTGCATATAGGGCAGAATGAAGCTTTAGAAACAGCATAAACGATAGGTAAGAGTCCATTAGCAGCATTTAACTCAATTTGATGATGCTTGAGTTTTGTAGATTTTTGTTTGTTAGAAGCTGTCGTTAAAGTCATTGTGAAAGCTTCCTTATTAATTCCCATTGTGCAAACACAAATTAGAGTCATTGTCATCACATTCCGTGAATACAAAGCAATAAAATGTATTCAATTACAAAAGGCACAACAATGCCCAATGGCTCTCGCATTGAGCTAAATGCGATCAAGTCGCAGAGACGACAAAAAACCCAAGATCACAATAAGCTTTATGTTTATCAAATATGAAATCTTTTGTTTGCGGCCGACTTTACAATATTCGTGAGCTGTGCCACTAATTTACAATTCGCAATCAATTCACATAAATTTTAAAGCATCTGCGATACTTTAGCCAAACTCAAATGAATCTTGACAGTTGGATCATGGATGTTAGTGTTCATAAAAAAAAAATACAAATGAAAAAAAGAAACCACAGACAAAAAGACAACGAGCAAGCATGTCATAAGCTATTGTCTTTCTACATTTATCTTTTCATACGTTCTGTACCCACTCACAAGCAGACACGGCAGGGTATATTGACTAGAAGCACAGAAATTAGATTTGATATTTAGAAAAAACCTAAAAAATCGAATACTAAAAGATATAAAAGATAGACTATCTGCATATAACTTAAGGCTTAAAAATAATAAGAATTATATTTATAGATTATATAGGGTAGGATGAGATTTCATATTATATACAAATTTATATAAAATCGATAAATAATGACTAGAAGCTGTTAAAAAAAAGTCACAAAACAAACTTACCAAACTTCAAATGCATACATACACTCGATAAATGTCGATTTTATGTTCAAGTTCCTAGATATAACTAACAGATTGTAAAAAACTTAGCGTCAAATCAAATATTATATATATAAATATGTATGATATCAATTTTATATTCAAGTTCCTTAACTGTAAATGATAGTTATTGTAATATATATATATATATATATATATATATATATATATATATATATATATATATATAGGACCACATATGTCCATATTTAAATAATATTCAGAATATATATCAAACAGGGTATCCGACTGGTCGAGCTCTTTGTATTGAAATATTATAAGTTATTCAAAATGTCTCATAAACACATTTCAATTTGTCCAAAAACTTAAGGCACTAAACGCCGCTTCTTATAAATAAATTTTCGTTTCAATTCGAGTTCCTTGATATTGAAAAAAATATACAAAAAATGTAAATATTAACGCTTTATCGGAATTGCTCATAAAAATATTTTAAGAAATTTAATGATTTTGGCAAAATTTGTTGACATTAAATATTTAGTTTATTTAAAATTTAAATATATTCGAACGAGAAACATTTCAATAAACAAGCGAATTGAATATTTATTTAATTTTCGCCCAAGTGTCGAAATTTTAATACTCTGCCATAAAATAAATTTAAAATGTTTTTGCGGATCTATAAATACTATATTGAGTATTTATAAGATATATATATATATATATATATATATATATATATATATATATATATATATATATATATATATATATATATATATATAAATATAATTATTTATTAAATTAAGTTTTGCGGGAAATTTGTTGATATATTTATTAATTAAGGCCATTAATTAAAATACTTTATGTAGCTTTATTTTATAATTTTTGTCCATGGGGTTCCCTTCTAAATATTGAAGGTAATATTAAAATATTTTAAAATTGTTTTTCAACTATATACAACTATATACAGTATATTATTTTTTATAAAATTTGTAAAATAAAATGGGAAATATTTTTAGATGTTGAATATAATATTAAATAAATAAAAATAGCCATATTACTTAATATACTAAAGTAAGTCAGTAGTAGTGTAACTTCAATGGCCTATCTCAGCGCAGCTTGAAAGATAACAATAAGTTTGGTGTATGCCCATAAAGTGTATGATATAATATAGTATTAGTATGACATAGACTCTAATGGGCATCAATTTTTTGAGATGTTTATTAAAGATATTTGAATACGGATTCATCGCCCACTTTTCATTCAGTGCGAATACATTAGCTGGCAGCCGGCTTTATTTCTTTTTAGCTAATCATTAAAGCACAATATTTGAAGAGCGTCATAAAATTTTATAACAAACTTCATTAGTGGCGCCCCTGATACACACACACACACAAACACAAACACACAGAGATTTGTATATATTTGCTTATACTGTTTTCGTTTAGGCGATAACAGATCTCGCACAATAAAACCAAATATACACCTACATATACTTATATAGCACATATGCATATAGTATATGTTTTAAGACGAGGTGTCTCCGTGACACTCAAATATTTAGTCATTATCGGCACACCTTTGCGTTGAAATCATGAGATCAGATTTCTGAATGAGCGACACCAATGTGCAAAGTGAGCTGAATTGACAGCTGCAACAAGAGCTTGAGTTTATGTGGCCCGCTTATCGCTTATTATTTATTAATCCGCCAGATCAGAAACAAGCACTCGAAAATCCTGGCCTATTAAGTCTTTATCTTTATCTAAAGACACCCATGCAATGAATCGCATTTTAAACGAATGTCCGTTGATTTGATTTGCAAATTGCGAATGGCCTAATGGACGCCAAGCCCGACCGTTCGCCCCCCTCTCAGCCGCCTCGGGGGGCCTTGAGCCACAGACAGCCGCCGCAACATGGTCAGTTATTTAGACCGCTATCTATATCGAATGTCTTTGACCAATCGACAGTTGAACAACCAGATGACAAGTGCCCCGGCAAACGACATCGTTACCATAGCTACGAACTGCTCTTGCCCTCCTCTCTCTCTCCCTCGCCCCTCTGGCGATGTCCACTTCCATGTACCATGTCCATGTCCGTGGCCGTTATTAACATTTTCAAATGCCAAGAGGGGCCAAAAGTCTGATGGACATTGATGCGCCAAACCGATGCAGGCCAAACCGAACTCTGCATAGCTAATTGGACCTTGTAAAGCAAATCAACTATTAATTGAGTCCACCTTTTCGGGCAATAGGATAAACTGCATTCTGCATACACTCACATGGCGGTGCTCTACCCACTATCCTCATCGAGCTTATCTGTATAGGCGATATTATTGAATGTTAGTTAGCTCCTAGAGAGCATATAGAGAGAGCTATAGTAAATATAGATTATTATGGGGACTGAACATATAAATTTAATCAATGCATATTATAAGAGTTGACTACATTTTGTTAACGATATTTTAATATATTTTTAGATTTTTTAATATGTGCATCTTATAGAGGGAATGGAGTAGATTTACATAGATTTCTATAGTTATATATACCTTAAGTATATTATATATATTTCCATATATTCGATATACATATAGACAAAATTTGTTAAAATTAAATTTGGAATTTCTTCATCTTTGCTATTTTGCCATAAAATAAATAATAATAAAAATAATCAAATAGTATAAAAAGATATCAATTTTATATACATATATACTAGATATATTGATCAGATATATTATACACATATAAATTTATATATGAAACTGTAGCTTCTTAGGTTTTCTTCTGACCTTCTCTATGGAGTAGAGCTACAAAATTTGGCTCTAAAATTTCCACAGACTATCTATTCAGCTAAAACTGATATTGGACTATGTATGCATATTATGCAGTACTTAAAAGGTAATTATAGATACATATATCAAATTCTGAATTAATTAAATTCTCCAACAATCTCAAAAACATTTCCAATCAATATATCTATCGATTAATGTCTATGAGAAACGTAAACATTATTATAAATGCATTTCAAACAATTTCCTTATGACATTATAAAATCTCAACTCGATCAATGGCTTATATATATGTACGTAAGTTTGTAGAATCCGCTTCTCCATATGCGCTGCTAAGCATATGTTTATCTCTATGGAGCACTGCGTGACTGGTGATTCGTGGCTATCTTTGGAGTCGACATCGAAACCATCAACGTGTTGATATTGTCTATGAGAGCTGTTGACTGTTGACTATTTGGAAGCCAAGCAGCCGTTGGGGCAGATGTGGAGCTGAGCTGGGCTCCACAGCTGCAGCATTTGAGCGTCTGCCATTCATTTGCCGTGCCTCAGCCGCATTTTGTGGCATAGGGTTCGCTTCAAATGCGATACGTGAGCCGTCATCAACGTGGGCAGCGTGTGGAGCCCCTCCGTGTGGGGGGTTCCCCCTCTCGCCGCTTCCAGCTGCTGTCAGCTAAGTATAAGTGTGTGTGTGTGTGTGTGTTGGCTCATATTGTAGGTTTGTAACGTTTTTATGATGCCTGGCGGCATGTTAAAATTGAAAAACGCATTTGCGTGATAAATTGCAATATTTAACACACACGCCGCCACACACACACACGCACACATACACACACGCAGACATGAGCACATGGCAGCTGTAGCATGTGGTGTCCAGTTGTAATTGCAACAACTGCTCGGACTCTGAGCTCGAGTCGTACTAGCCAACACCGGCTCCGGCATCGGGCCATGAGTTATGGCACCCGTCAACTCTGCAGCGCTGTTGAATGTGGCGAAATACGAGCGTATAATGCAAACGCCATTGCACACACACACACACACACACACACACACAGTTGCAAGAAAGCAGTTAACATGTTTCTCCTTCAGCTTTTTTCTTGTTGCAAGCCAACGCGACGCCGCCTGACGATATGAGTTACATGCCGTGCTTAATGGCATAATTTAAAGCTGCAAATTTTGTCATAAATTTTAAAATTGATTACCACAGCACGGCAGCAGGCAGGGGCATGTTGTTGTTGTTGTTGTTGTTGTTTTTGCTCGTTAGTCGAACATTGCATGCCGCCTGATGGCTACATTGGCAGCGGTGTTAAATTGTGTTACCTCTGAGAGTGCTGGCCACAGCAGCATATATGTATGTATGTCTATGTGTCTGTATGTGTGTGTCTGCGTTGGCCATAAAAATTACACACTCTGCCTTTTGTTTTAGCCATTTTTCTTGCTGCTAATGATTTTGATAAGCCAGCGCTAAGAGAAAACTTTCAAATTAACCTGTCAAACACATCAATTATAAGCCAAAAACTAATAACATCTTAACTGCTGATCATAATGGGCCCGCAGTTAAGTCTATAACGTAGTGGAAACATTGTTGATAAGTCAAATTTCATTTATACAGTACCTTCGAATATATATTCATGTAGAAATATATATATATCGATTTAAGCAAAAAAATTAAATACAATCCAAAATCTAAAGTGAAATTAAACCAATTAAAATTAATTTCTAAAGTGCCTACAAAATATGTAATTTATTAAATCGAAAAAAATTAAATAGAAAATTTTAATTAAAACTAATCTGTAAACTTAAATAAGTTAATAATAAAAATAAATAAAATAATGAAAATAAAATTTTAATTTTAATTTTAATTAAAACAAATTTGCAAACTACAAAATATGTAATTTATTAAATCTAAAAAAAAAATTATATAGAAAATTTTAATTAAAACTAATCTGCAAACTTAAATAAGTTAATAATAAAAATAAATAAAATAATGAAAATCAAATATAAATTAAAACAAATTTGCAAACTTAAATAATTTGTAAACTTAACTAAGTTTACAAATTAGTTTAAATTTAAATTCTCAATTTTATTTTTTTTCAGATTTAATAAATTACATATTTTGTATTTTTTTAGATTTAATTTATTAATTTTATTAATTTTTGTATGTTTATAAAATATAAAATATTAATATAGTTAAACTAAAATTTAAATTCACTTTTAAAGTACCTTAAATATATATATATATCAACTGATAAAATATCTATATATATTATAAACTCTATAATAAAATCTTATATAATGATATATTATGTTTCAAAAAGTTTTATCCCTTTATCTATTCTTCCACTGTCTATATGCAATTAGATAGATTGTAAGGTTTTAAGATTAAAGTTTTTTTTTTTTTTTTAATAAAACCTAATTTAATATACTAAACAAGCAATCTTTGGGTCTTTCTGACTTATCCAACAGAATTTCAATTGTAATTCTCGCTCTACTTGAGCCATGAATGAAGGAGACAGAAGGTAGCCTCATCTGCTCCAGTGAAGACGGATGTTTCTTTGCATAATTGCAAAACGCGAGATAATTGACAATGAAATATTTATCAGTTGCAAAACTAATTGTTAGTTTATGGCCGATGTGAGTGCTGAATGGCTGGCATCATCATTAAAATCTTGTATCATTCTGGGCAGATGCGCCAGCCGCAGCGGGCCATATAATTACTGGCCATATCGGGAGTGATGAGCAGAAGCCGACAAAGCATGCGAGATGGTGTGACTGGGTTTGCTCAAGAGCTGCCAATTATGGACAAGTTGGTATACCCGTCTGATTATAGACTTTAGACTGTAACCGAAGAGAGCGCACCAGAGAGAGAGAGAGAGAGAGAGAGAGAGAGAGAGGGCACGACATTATACTAATTTAATTTTAAACGAACACAAATGCCGTACATATAATTTAAATAATTGCATAGAAGCCCGGGGCCAAGACTATTGATGATGTTATCATGCGACTCTTATCAACAATTTCCGCTGGCAGCTGCATTCCGCTCGGAACTGGAGTTGGCCCGAGAGCTCCATGCCGTAGCCTTGTTCAGGTAATTATTATGTATCGCTTAATGGCCACACTTTGTGCCTACAGAAACATTTCCTTGCCGAGGCAGAGCAAATGAGGCAACAACAAGGCCCAGCCCAGGCCAGGCGAGGCGAAGCCAGAAACTATCGACTGATAAAACAATTTACTCTCCTCATCTGTTTCGTGTGCTCAACTAAATTATGGTTACAAAATTTTATGAAGCCATTTATTTCACTCACAGCTCGCACCACTCACTCCACTTGCACCACTTGCACCACTTGCACCACTCGCATATTATACTTAAGCGATCGCCTTTAATCAGCGCTTCGCCCTGCACTTCTTTTCAATTTCGAGCAAAGGGAGCAGCTTGTAGATTATTCATAAGAAGAAAATTACAAAATTATACAAATTAGCCGCAGCTTTAAGCAAGCGGACAGCGATTGCAGAAATGGCTGTGCCGCGAACCAGCTCACTAAAGGAACTACCAATTCATGGCATTGGGCAAGCTGAGCAATGCGAGCGACTTGTTTATGAGTATGAAACTGGAGTTAGATTCACGAGTGTTGCGATACTGGTTCATGAAGCGAATCATTGGTAATGGGTCCTGGTTAGAACTAGTTCATTAGTGAAAATACTATACCAATTGAAAGCTTAATAATGAAAATTAATAGCATGAACGCACACACTTATATAAGTAGCTATTGGTTACTTCACTGGTCGGAACTAGTTCAAAGTGTGAATCTAATTCGCTGAACAAGTGATTTCAGCAAAGGATATATGCCAGAAAATTAACAATAAAAGTAGACATACATATGAATAGCTGCATGGGGCCGAACTAGTTCGCTGCTGGGAATAAGTTACAAATAAGAAACGAAGTTGCTGAACTAGTCATTTGAACAAAGGGAAAATGAATGAAAATAAACGAGAAAAAAACATATATATGAATATCGAACTAGTTCGTTAACCGGAGCTGGCTTAGAGTGTGCAGAGTTTTACGTGTAATACATATTGAGCTTAAGGCACGAAGTTCAGGAAGTAGTGAACTAGTTAAAAGCAAAATAAGTGTTCATGAAAATGAACGAGAACACACACATGGGAGTAACTAGTGTGTGAGATAAAGCTGATGAACTAGTAATTAAGGCTAGGCATAACCTATATAACCTTTAGCTTATCTTCAATGGGTTCAGGCTATACAAATGAACTATACAAATATACAAAAGAACAAATTAGTTAATATAGTTTGTCAGAGCATAAACCCTACCAGACACATAAAGTTTATGCAGACATCCGTCAATATTATTTCATAATTGATAAGTGAATAAATTCATAGGCTATCAAATTTGCATTTAACACGTTTCGCTACTTTCGGCTTTCGAATGGCATACAGCTGGGAGTTAACATGTGTACGATGGAGTCCCAGGGCTGTCCATGGATCGCTGCATAAGCAGACAATTATGCATATAAACGTACCAGCCTACTCGTACGCTCCATCATTAAGTCTAACAGACAATTTGTCAAAAGGAAAACAAGAAAACTAACACGAAAATTTGCATAAAAAATAACAAACAACTAATATTAGACAACAACAGCACAAACATAAAAATTTGCATGTCTGAACGACTAAGTTGGCCAACAGATACAACGACAACAACAACAACGACAACAACAACAACGACAACAACAACAACGACAACAGCAACAAGTTAGCTACCAATAACAATTTTCTATACAGGTAACACAGAAGCAGAGGCCCAACTGCAATTACCAAAAGCCAGCCAAACGGCGGAGAGCTATCAGAGGAGGATCGTCCAGCCAGTGAGAGGGAGGGCGAGGAGCGGGGCGGAGTCTGTCATGGGGCAGCTGCCAACTGACAACAGCAAGCGGCAAACCCTGTTGCAAGCAACATGTGCGTTTGTGTCTGCAACGATTAAGTAAAAACAATTTACACGCCTGCCAACCCGAGCCAGAGACAGAGCCGGAGCCACTGAGTGGGCCACAGTGGAGAGAAAAGCCAAAACAACTGACAGAAATCTGAAATGAAATTAACTATTTTTGTTTGTACTCCAATCATTCAAGATATATAGATAATAATTCATTTTTAAATTTATCATAAGATGATAAAAATAAAAAAAAAGTTGTTGCCCAAATAATATGATTCCAATTTGCCAAGCCCCTAATGGGCGGATCGGGAAAATGTTAGCGCTTTACGGACGGACAGCAAGACGGACATTGCGCAAAACCAATATACTTCACTCTCGTCATGAGTATAAATATTTGACAGCAAATTATGATGTTAATTTTTCTAGCATAAGCTGAGCATGGAGTTCCACTGTGGAACGTGAATGTGAACGGAACGTGGGCAAGATCGAGTGTCCGTCCCAATGCCGGTCTTTGGCCAGAAACGTGTGGCGTTAATATGCGTCGCTCTGGCTTAGCTCGTTCATGTTAGTGCTTCCTTTTGGCATCGCCAACATGTCAATTATATCGTATCAAATTAATAATTGAGCAAACAAAAAAAAAACTAAAGAGAAATATATATGTATATATATACATCTATCTTTATGTGTGTCTGTCTGTTAAAATGTGGCACGTCTTCGGCCCCTTTGCCAATCGCCGCCAGTTGCTCGAGCCAATTGCGGCAGACAAAGATGAACTGGCTCCCATATCCCAGGCAATTCCGTCCCGTATCGTACTACCGGAATACTCAGACTATTTCAATTTAAGCTACGTTGTCTGGTCTTCGTCCAGCTTCTTTTCGAACCACATAATAACTGCCAAGGGAAACCCTGGATATTCCACGCTTAAACTGCCTTGGGAAAGTGACAAATGAAAGTTCCAGGCTTCAACCGACTGTAGATCGGTATTTGGAAAAATGAGCGAGGAGCTGTTCCTATCCATTGTTTCATCAAGCTCAGCCCAGTCCACACTCACATCTTTTATAGCGTTGGTCACACTCAGACTGAGCAGGAGCCTTCGTTCGGTTTCGTTTAGGTTTTCGATTGTTTGAGCTATTCGTCTGCTGCTCTTTTCACGAACATCATTTAGAGAGAGATGCGACCCGTATCATTCGTATGATACCAGAAACGAACAGAACCTTCGCGTGTATACCAATACATACAAAAACCCTTTCCTTAATAAAACTCACCAAGCGGTCGGGGAAAAATCAGAGCGCAAATAACCAAAAAAAATTTTTTTTCCAATCGCCAACGAACTCCATTGCAATTGGCTGCCCTCTGGGTTTTTTCTCTGAGTATCAGAAAAGGAGGCTTATATGCAGACATCGAGAAAATATCAACAGTCAATTGCGAGCTATGATTATAACCCATTTAATGCATTTAATTGTTCTTATTTTAGAGGAAGGAGAAACCCGGAAGCTTTGTAGATTGTTTCACAGAAAATTTTATACCAACTCAGTTTTTTTAGCTAGATTCAAAACTCTGAGCAAACCCGGAATAGATTCGTCACACCATCTATTGCTAGATATGGATGGGTTATATATAGATATCTTTATATACATACATAATTTGTTCCCATCCATAAACACCTATGTATATACTTGAACATGAAGTTCAAGTTGAGGAAATGAATGGAGTTCACAGAAATCCAAAAAAAAAAAAAAAAAAAAAAACACTTGAACTGATCAAACAGAAATACAAAATGCAGGGTATCACATAGTCAATATAGAGGTCATTAAATTAGTTGTGCATTCGAAATCAACTTCTGTAACAAAATCTTGCAAATTAATCAACATTTTTAGTGGTTTTATTGAAATGTACCAAGCGAGATGACAAAACACAAAACTGGTTAACAAAATTTTTTCAGAGTTGTTGTTGTTGTTGCGTTGGCGTCATTTGTGTGTGTGTGTGTGTGTGTGTGTGTGTGCAAGAGCCGAAACGGTAATTATCTTTTGACAGCACTTTGCTTGAATTTGGTATTGACATCCAGCTAAAGATCGAAGGCGATGGCAACGGCGACAAGAGCAACGCTTTAGCCAGGCCGACAACTGAGGTTACAACGTGGCCGATTAAACTGACAGCCAGACAGGTGGACAGACAGCCAAACGGCCAGCTAGTAAATTGCTATTCGGGCACACCACGGACAGCGACTGTTGTTGAAAACGCCAAAATAAACGATATTGCAAATGCACACAAACACACATACATACATATGTATGTATGTAAGTATAACCATGTGGTGACTAGTAGAATATATAACTACTACTATAGTCATCTTCATTTAAAAGCAAATTATTTTATATTTACTTTTATTTATTTATTTTGTTTTTGAAAGATTCACGAAAATAATAAAATTTAGTATAAACAAAATCACATTTTGCTCAAACTTCAAGTTAAATTCAAATCGTGGTGAATTTCCAACAAAAAACATATACGTACATACATATATACATATGTACGTAAATATACAACAAAAACAATAGCAAATAGCCAGCTGACACTGAAACAATGAAAGTTGAAGATCGAACTATCGCCCATCTCTAACGCGCTCTGTTTACCAATAAGCCGCTGCGCGCGTGTATGCGTGTGCATGTGCATGTGTGGGTGCGTCTGTGTGCGTGCGTGTGGGATGAGCTAGGGAGAAAAATGAAAACGGCGCCAACGATAAGTGGAATTCGTGCAAAGAGAGCACGAAAATCGAAGACAGAACGCAAAGTCGAACGAACGCCACCAATTGAGACCATCGAAAAAATAGATCCGCATGCAAAATACCAAAGCCAATTGTGGAAAGATCATAAAAAAACGAAATAACGATCGCGATCGCGATCGGGATCGGGATCGAAAGCGGATTTGGGACTGGGATTGTGGCCACAGCGCAATATAAATATAAACAAGTAAAAGTGAAGAAAAGCGCGCGAAAGAAGCAGAAACAGCGACCAGCGAGGGAGATAGACAGAGAGCTAGATAGAGATCGCGATCGAGATTGAGAGGCATGGCGAGCAAGCGGCTGAGTGTGATGCTGGAGGAGCCACTGCACTCCAGGGATGGCGCCGCCAATCTGGAACAGCGCTCGGCCAAGCGGCACAAGGCGAGCGACGAATCGCCATTGCAGCGCATGCTGCAGCGTCAGATCTCCGGCGGCAACTGCACCGTCCACCTCTCGCCGATCACCGAGCTGACGCACAATATGCGCGACACACAGCTGGATGGCGGCGGCTGTGGGACGCCCAAGTCGAGCACGCTGCGCAGCTACAGCAGCATCTCGTCCAGCTATGACTCCAGCAACTCGCTGGATGACGAATATATGGCCATGTTTGAGCTGGAGGCACTCGAGCAGCGGACGCTGGGCAAGCTACCGGGCGATCTGGATGCACTGATCAGCGGGCAGCTGAAGAGCACCAGCGTGTGCACGGCACGCAATCGGACCGTGCGCCGTTGCCTCAGCATGTCCGAGCAGCAACTGGAGGACGAGCAGGATCCGCAGCAGCAGCTGCAGCGCGATCAGCAGCAGCAGATTTCATCTCTGGCCGTGACGCCGGTTAAGCCGAGTAACGTGAGCATGCGCAAAGCCGTCTCCATGAACGATGCGGACATCATGAACGCCCTGGCCGACGAGCCGGAGCTGATCGGGGATCTCAGTAAGCCGTGCGCCCTGCCCGTGCTGCTGCATGGCGTGCGACATCGCGATCTGAAGACCATCTCGTGCGAGACGCTGGCGCGTCTAATGCGCGGCGAATTCGCCGAGCTGCAGAATCACTACCAGATCATCGACTGTCGCTATCCGTACGAATACGAAGGCGGTCACATACGTGGCGCCCTCAATCTGTATACACGCGCCCAGATCAAGGAGGCATTTCCGCCGGGCGACCAGGTCGCTGGCCAGCATCGCATCTACGTCTTCCACTGTGAGTTCTCCTCGGAGCGTGGACCGAAACTGTTGCGCTACTTGCGCAGCAACGATCGCAACGAGCACACCCACAACTATCCCTCGCTCGACTATCCGGAACTGTATCTGCTGCACAACGGCTACAAGGAGTTCTATGCCAGCTATACGGATCTCTGTGAGCCCTGCGACTATGTACCCATGCTGGCGCCGGCCCACAATGAGGAGTATCGTCTGTTTCGGGCCAAGACCAAGTCGTGGCAGTGCGCCGATAGCGATGGCGGCGACAGCGGCATTGGCGGCACAGATGGCCACTCATCCTCCTCCTCCACTTCCTCCTCGAGACGTGGACGCACTCTGCACAAATCACGATCCCGCCTGCTCTATGCCGAAGAATAGAGTGCCGATCGATCTAGAATTTAGAGTTTCGTTCTGCTTCATTGATGATGCGCAGCGTTGCCAGACTGTTTCACCGAACGAGATATACCGATAAGATCTAGTTAGTTTAGATGTTTAACCCAAAGGACGCAAATTTGAAGTTTCGTTAAGTTGATGCGTTTTCCCATATATGTTAAGTGGAATTTATGTAATTGTTTAACTTGATTTTACGCTTTACAGTTAGCTGTTAACGGTTTACGATTTACGGTTCTGGTTCGTTGTTAACAGTTCTCAAATGTTACCCCAAAAATGTCCTCTAGTCAGTGCAACAAAATTCATATTTTTAAGCTATCTCGATTATCATCCTTATGTATGTGTGTGTTTCTTTCCATTCCTTCTTTAATTTCCTTTGGCGTTTAGTTAAATTTAATTTTCAAATTTTCTTTATGTTTAATTATATTGATAATAATAAAATTATTCGAAGCAAACAGTTTCCAAATCGGATACAAATCGCTTTTTAAGCTAAGATTTCGATAATATATTTCTATATAGATATAGGAATAAGTGATCGCTAAGGAAATGATGAAAATATAATCAATCTATGGAGCTTATTTGAAATTACAACAATAAAACTATAAATATTTTTAATGTGATATAAAAACTATAAATATTTATATATAAAGTTCTTTTAATATAATCTTAATAAAACGTGGAAACACATAGAAAAGTAAACCTTATATTTCAATTATAGCAAAAATTTACCAAAAATAAATGCCTAGCATATTAAAATTGGAGTAAATAGAATCTATGGTAATATTCAATTAAAAATATATGGTAACTATAACTAGATCTTAAATCTTTTATATATATATACATATATATGTTATAATTGTTATTACTAGATTTTATAATTAAAAAATAAATGAATATATTAGCAATCATTTAAACGTTGGTAAAATCTAGACCTTAACAATTTCTCTATATGGAGAAATATACGAAGAAGAAGAAGCTGAGCTGAGAAAATCATTCTTTTATTAATTTTGATTATGCGGGGACGGTTTTATGTATGTATAGGCGAGCATCTATGTATGCCTAGAATGATACGATAAAATGGTATCAGGGTATTTTCTATTCGTTCTAATTTTATTAAAATATTGTATACAGGCAATAAATATATAGAGTAAGCAACTAAATTAAACTTAAATCTTTTCTGATCTATATTTTGAATACATAATTAAAAAATATAACTTACAGAGCGATAGAGTAGGATTTCATATACATAGGTCTATGTGTATATGTATATACATATGTTTGTCTTTGGAATTTCACAATACTTTCGCTTGCCACGCCTTTTACTGCTGCTGCTCCTGCTACTGCAGATGCCTCTGCAGAGAGATAATAAAAATGAAATATTGCCCGAATGTGTTCGGTGCAACAGCTTCAGTTCAGCTTCTCTTTCTCTCCTCTCTCTCTCTCTCTCTCTATCTATCTCCCTCTCACTCTCTCGTTGCCAACTTGGCTCCTATGTATTGCCATTGCCATGAAAATCGGATAGCAGACATATTTTATGTTGGCTAACTGGCAAAAGAAACTACGAAAAAAAAATTACGTTTTATTTATTGCCAACAGCGGAATATTACGAATATTACACAAGAGACCGCAACGGGCGCCAACTTTCACCCACCGCCAGCCGCCAGGAGAGAAAAAGCGCATATCAAATATGCATACATACATACATACATACATATGCATATGTACAATATAGACGGAATAAATCAGTTGAACGACAACTGACTACATACACACATACGACAATTAATTACTCTTCACCTGTTGTAAGTTACTGCAAATAACTAAACTGCCCGCGCATGCTCTTTCTTCTTTTCCGAATATGTATACGTGTGCCTTGCGTGTGTGTGTGTTCTGCACAATTAGTACTCAAGTTGAGTGAGTATATTGTGTATGCTAGAGCGAGTGTCTGCTTAGTGAGGTGAATACTGTAAACCCACCACGCTTGTGTGTGAGCAGAGGAGAGAATTTCAACTTTTAATTCTTCTTTGGTTCCTTCTGATCAGTTAAAGTATAGCATAATTTTAAATTTGCATACAAATATTAATATTGTATATTTAAAAATGTATATTAATATCGACTATAATTTTCATTCAACTCCACATTGTTATCGAGAATGTTTTTTTGTTTTGCAAATAACATCTAGACTAAGTTAGTAACCAACAAAGATATTCGAATAGTGCTTAAGGCTTTTAGGGTGAGTCGAAGGGCGCCTTGAAGCCGGCCTTGTTGTAGAACTCCGCTGGAAGAGCATCGTCGGCATCAAAGAAATCTGAATCCCTGGAGCAGCATGGCCCCAGCTCCAGCTTGACAATCGTGTCGCCCCAGAAGCTGAGCATCTTGCGCTCGAGCAGCTCGTCGCGCAGCTTGACAATCCACTCATTGTACTCCCAGGGCCCGTAGAAGCCAGCGTCGCTTTTGTACTCCTGCAACAGCTCGGCGGCCTTCTCGAACTCCGACGCAGTAGGCGTGCCCTCGAACAGCAGCTGCCAGATGGCCGTGCGGGCCGCCTGGCCAATCTTTTCGACATTCTTCTTGTGCACCTCGTCGGGCACAATGACGGTGGTCAGCACGTAGCGCTTCATCAGGTCACGATAGTCGCTCAGCGGCTCTTCTGCACCGATGCGCGCCTCAAAGTCGCCAGACAGGGCTGACGCATTATTGGAATCACGCTCGATCTCCTGGCTGCCATCCTCGTCGCCGCTGGCGGCTGCCTTCTCGGCGGCGCGCACCTTCAGGCTGGCCGCGAAGGGCGCCACACAGCCGGCATGGGCATAGAACTCCAGTGGCGGCTCATCCTCACTGTCAAACAGATCCGAGTCGCGGGACCAGCACGGACCCAACTGTTTGGCCACAATCGTATCCCGCCAGAAGGCGAGGAGCTCCCGCTTCAACAGCTCGTCCCGCACCTTAACTATCCACTCGTTGTACGGCCACGGCGCATAAAAGCTTGCGTCACTTTTGAGCTCTTCGAGAAGTTCGCTCGCTTTTTTCTGTGACTCAGCATCGCCGCACTCTTCGCTGAAGAGCAGTTTCCAAATAATGTCGCGGGCGGCACTGGCGATTCTCTTGAAGTTCTCCTTGGTCACCTGGTCGTCGACTATCTGATCGACTGTTACTTTCGTTTCGATGAGTCTAATGTAGTCCTTGAGCGGCTCAGCGGTGCCAATGACAAAAATGTTCTTTGGAAATTGTGGAAATATCAAGAGAATATCATTTTATTAACTCATTTAATGCTGAAAATCCACTACACTTACCTCCTGCTCTGTGGCATTCGTTTTTGCTGCTGTGGATGTCATTTCGTCTCCCCCTTCTGTGCTGTCAGCTTTGCGTTTTGACATTCCTGTTGATTGTTGTCACTTTGTTAGGTTTACTTTTAATTTCACACTTGTTCGTAACAATCGATAAATAGCAAAAATTTACCGAAAAATACGCCCATTACTCCTCAATCGTCGTAAACTGCTCCACATTTAACAGAACTTATTACTTTTAGTATATGGACTCTGTTAAGTGTATGGTATTTTAACATTAGACACTTACGGTCACACCGATTGCTTTTAACAAAAAATATTCGTGCTTAAGGGTTTACGCTTGTCCCCAATTCGAAAACAACTAATTTAAATTACAATTAATTGCGCAACAATTCAATTGATAGCGTGCATTGAGCTGCAAGTAATCGTGGGTGCATTTATCGCAACATCAAGTGTTGTCCTCCGGCTGTGTTTCGTCTGTGTCCCATTCAGACTTGGTGAAAAAGTTTGAGGTTACAATATTTGACCACGGCAGCAAGAAGCCAAACGACGTGTTAATGCCTCCCGCAAGCAATAAATTGCCCCTTCAAATAAATATAAATATAAAACATTTCTAATACGAGTGTAGCAGACACTAAAAAGAGCCTGCAGCAAAACAAAAATCCAAAAATCAATTGCATTTGTGTCTGCGTTTGTGCGTGTGAGTGCAAGTGTGTGCGTGAAATTCCAGTTCTCGTACTCGAAAGACAACGAAAAAGTCTCAAAGTTATACTCAAATGTGTATGGCAATTGTGGTAAGTATACGAATAGTTGTCCAATAATAGCAAATAGATCAAAGTTCATGTATTTAGGCCGAAAAAATGCACAGCGCATGCAGACATCCCATGTACATGCATTTGTAGGGGGAGTGTGACCAAATCCAGTAATTAAATTAAATACCATGTCGACGAAGGGGGTTCATTGCCTTGCAACTATTTCCCTGTTGTACCTGCTGCACTTTGTCTGCGAAGTAAATGCTTCAATGGGCGTGACTGGGTTTACTTTCAGATTGACCTTATGTCAAACTTCCACTGATCGAGCGTATATCGACACATTTATGCAAGTGCTATTATCTTCTTTGTCATGCTCATTGCCATGGCTGAGGAGTCTGTCCAGTTCAAAAGAAAGGCAGAAAGTAATGCAAAATAAAATACGAGTCACGATGAAATACATTCAGGATTCATCCTTTACATACTATTAACGATTCTGAATAAATCACGTCATTGGCATTTACATTTAGTTTAATGAGGGACTAGGCAAACTCGAGCTAATTAGTTTCGCGTGCCTATTGAGCTAGCTTAATCTACGACTGCAATCTCTCTGTTGCTATCCCTCTCTTTCTTACAGGCACAGTGCGTGCTGTGCCTGTGGTGTATTAGCATGAGTCAAAAATTCGCCAACTTGTGAAATGATTCATAATTTGGATTAATGCTTATTCAATTTTAGAAACTTTGCCTATGAGGTATTGACCCACTTGCACCTGCACATATATGTAGCATATACATACATATATGCTGTATTAAGTATTTATGTACATTATGACGTAGCTAGATGAAAGTAAATGTCTGCGCTGGATTGACCCGGTTACAGTTATAGCTAAAAGTAGTGCAAGTGAAAAACTAGGGCATGACCAGAACAGACGAAAGAGAGAACAGAAAAGCTCTGAGATGCAAACATACATACATAAACGTATATGTATATGTGTATGTATATATATATGCAAATGCTCTAAATTGCTGTTTACTTTCATTCGCAAATAACAAATGTATGTGAGCATATGTATGTATAGGTATATAAATGTATATGTACGTGTATATGTACGTCAGAGCGCTCACTAATATCTAATCTATATTAAATGCTCAAACAGATTTATCATATCAACGTCAACTGCAACAAAATAATATTTAACCAACAAATAGACGACGCAAAAGATTCACTTGAGCAAACGCGAAAAAAAAAAGATTTATATTCGGATCAGTTGAATTTCTTGCCGAGCAATTGAGGACGTGATATACATCTCCATTCGCATAGTTATCGTATTTATTTTTAAGCACAAACACTCACAGAGAGCAACAGCAATGAACATAAATTTATTATCAGTTTGCATCGGTCAAGAATTCCCTGGTATGTGCACTCAACTAAGCTAAAGGCTATTTTTTAGTTGATTCACATGTATCTGTGCAAATATATATACATATATAAATATATACCGATAATATTTATGCGTTTGTTTTTGTCTCGTCTGCAAGACACAAACATTCATACAACCCTTCTTGTCATTTGCGTCAATGCGAACAAACAAATAATCTAAATGAACTGCCGGGTGTAACTGTAAAACAAAAGCCAGCCCGTATTTATTTACATACAAGCGTACATACATAGTATACGGTAACCAAGTGCCTAATTGTAACTTCAAATAACCGTTAATCCAATTGCATACATATGTAGCTCTGGGTGTGAACTCTCTCTCTCTCTCTCTCTCTCTCTCTCTCTTCACGATCTTTTGTTTTCAGT
Organism: Drosophila mayaguana; assembly: GCA_037075325.1. Taxonomy (NCBI): domain Eukaryota; kingdom Metazoa; phylum Arthropoda; class Insecta; order Diptera; family Drosophilidae; genus Drosophila; species Drosophila mayaguana. The sequence continues at coordinate 808,074 of JBAMCG010000068.1, forward strand.
TTCCGTTCGTCGCGTTCTGTAGATTCTCTGCGATATTTGCGCTGTCCTTGAACAAGTTCAATGATGTTGCTCAGCGCATAGCATTAGCGTTGTTGCTGTTGTTTTTTCATTGTTTTATTTTGTTTGTATTGTTTTTTCTTAATATTAAAATGAATAGAGCGGTGGATATACGAAATATACACGGTCCCAATCAACTGTATTTAATGTTATTATTTGATTTGATTGTCTTTGCCTGTATTCTGCGTACGCCTTGTGCCACTTCGAAATTAGACAAATGTATGTTTGTATGTATGTATGTATGTAGTTATGTATGTATCTCTGTGCATTGCTATTTCGTACATGTATGTGTATATGTTTGCTTTTGTTTATATGACAGCACGGGCATCCTTCAAATTTAAATAAAATATTTAATTTAGCTTTTATAGCCAACAATTCACTTAAGGCACGTCTGTGTGAGTGTCTCTGCACACAGACATAGGCGCAGAGATCGTTTTTCGTGTTTCTGTGATTAGATTATGAAAGCTGAAAAACAGATAATATGAAATATTATTTAAATTTGTTTGCCCTAGCAAGGGAATAATTTATTTTTAATAGACAGTTTTTCACTCGAATTTTGCCTGTAAAAACTATTTGTCAAGAGCAGTCGTCTATATGTGTATATATATAATATATATGTATATATTTACGCTATTGTCACGTTTCCGGAAGGCGTGCGATTTGCGTTAGTGTGTGTATGTCATATCTAAATATAGAAAAGGAAGAAAACGGCCAAAACATGCAATACTTACAACGTCAGTTGCCGTTATTCGCTTGCCAAAGGTGGGGAATGTGGAATTGGGTACTGGGAGTGGGAGTGGAACGTGGAACGTGGCACAGGGAGAGATAGAGAGAAAGAGAGATAGCGGCGACACTAAAACCACGAGCCAAGTCTAAATATAGTTAAGCAAATATTGTTGTTGCTGTTGCAGCTGTTGTTGTTGTTGTTGTTGTTGTTGTTGTTGTTGTTGTTGTTGTTGTTGTCGTTGTTGCTGTTGTTGTTGTTGTTGTTGTTGTTGCTGTCGTTGCTGTTGGCTGCCATCTAAAAGGAAAACTGCATAAAATGATGACAATTTTTGACTGGATAACCTTGCAAAGGGTTCGTGCAAGCGACACTTACAGCGCGAAATCGTTTCTTGCCTGATGGATAGAGAGAGAGAGAGAGAGAGAGAGAGAGGGAAAAAAGTAATCAGAACTTGTTCTTTAGGTATTCTATCTACGGCACAAACAACGGTTGTATCAACAGCGATTGCAACCTTCAAACTGTAGTCATGCTTCATAAACATACGTACATACACACATACATACACATATAGATACACACACATACACACATACTTATACATACATGTATATGCATTGAATCAATTGCGATAAAGGGGCTGACGCATTTTCCGGCACAAGACGTCATCAAACTTATTGTTGCCTTGTTGCTTGGCACCAAATGATTATCAGGCAATAATGCAAGACTCCTCAGGCACTTCACATATACAAGCAGACAAACAAATATGTGGCAGTGTATATATATAAATAAATATTGGGTTATATACCAGCTTGAAGAGCCTTTAAAGTTGAGAAATGTGCTCAAGTGGCAAGCAATATAAATTGTAAAGGTTTAATTTTTTTTTAAGTATAACAGCTTTAACAGTGATAAAAACAAATCAAATAACTTTAAACAATTTAAGAAACAATGAGTATTAGGTAAGCTGTGCACATGAGCTAACACAGAATATAAGATAGAAATTGGTCTAATATTCAAATATAGCATATATAAACTGAAGAAATACAACATGCATTTTCGGACTGAAATATAATTTTGAAACCGGCCAAAATATTTGTATAAACAAATAATTATTTTTATTTTACATACTAGAACATTGAGTGACATTTAACGTCATTCAATTATAATTTATATACATTATTTAATTTTGAAACTATTAAAAATTCATTTCTTTGTAAAGCATTATTATAATTTATTAAGTTGAAATAACTATATAATATAAAATATATATGATTATTATATGATAATCTTTAGACATCTTTGTTATTTATATTGAGGACATACATAAACCAATTATCTAGACCAAAAAGCTAAGACTAATCTAAGCTCTAACTATGAGCGCATATTCAATGCCATATAGCATTCATTTTACCTAGGAGTATAAAGATAGAACAACTCTAGCTTAATCAACTCTACATGAACTTTTTGAGCCACCCTCGGTTAATGGGTATTCCATAAACATAGACAACGACCTCATTTTGTGTCGTACCTCAACCCAACCCCAGCACTTCAGTTGCGATAATTTCCATTATGAAAGTGAAAGGGCAGACTAGCATTTTGTGTTGTGTTTACACTCGGATTAGCCACGCCCTCAACACCTCCTTTACTTTTCATACAGCCAGCAGCCGTTAAATCAATATTTCGGAGCAAAGTCGTCACCTTTTAGCACAATAGCGTCCTAGTTCTTTTTGGCTGTACGTGTGCTCTATTTGCAGTGCCAAATACTGAATTGTTAATGATGTTAATCAAACAACTTTATTTTCTTGAGTCAAAGAAACTAATTTCAAGTTTTTTTTTTTCAATATCTAATGATTGATGTAGAACCAACTTAATAATACACTTAAAAGAATGGGATGAATGCATAAGTGAAGCAATAGCTTTGAAGTTAAGTATTTTTGTTAAAGAAAGAGATAATCGTTTATTTAATTATATATTATAATAATATATTTTTATAACTAATAGATATGGGATTTTATTTTATTCTAGTTTTGATCGTAATGGAGTACAAATTTATATAATCATATAATGGCATTTTGTATTAGATCTCCAAAGTTTAATAGAACCTTAAAGTTGCTGTCGAAAATCGTAAATCGTAGCCAAATAGTGATGCAATATATTTACTGTTTAGTCTATTTTACACGATTTATATAGTTCTGTTTTATTCAGTCACATATTCTCATTATAAACTTTTAAAATAATTATGTTATTGCTTATGGCTAGTGTATAAGTTTATATAGTACTGTATAGTGTATATATGTATTAGCGTTAATGAGGTCTTACTGTATATGCCATTGCCGCAATCAAACTTTTGTCCTACAGACTTTGACTTCCATTTCGCTCATTTAGCAGATCAAATGTGTGCACCAAGCAAAAGTTTAGGTAAAAAGTTCCCAGACCATTGGCTGAATCAGTTAATCCATATATAAATATTTATGAACTTATTATTTTCTCTTTTTAATCGAAATTGCTTTTTGTACTTTCGTCCAATTAGTGATATTCATGATTCATCACAATTGGCCAAATATCAAGCAATGTCTGGCCAGTGTCTGGGTATTACTTGAAAGTTATACCCTTGAATTATAAGGGAACGTTTGAGTATATTAAATAACAGGCGAATCAAGTTTCTTCCCGTTTAGCTTGCAAAAAAAAAATCGTGTTTTTTTCCTTTCATTTAGCAATGTAATAAAAAATTAAATGTGAATTTTTTGCGGCTGCGAGCTTCGATATTTTATACCAGAATTTTGATTTTTTCTTCGCTGCCTTGTTGTCTAGAGAATACCCAAATTCGCATACCTAAGAGGGTTCAATCTGTTTCCTTTTTTTTCCTGCTGCTGCTTTAGTGTTATTGTTGTTGTTGTTGTTTGTTTGTCTACCAGCGACATGTTTCACAATGGCATTGACTTGTCTGGCCGGAGTGCAATCAACTCTTGGCTCTCTGCTCTGCTCACTTTGTCTCCTCAATTTCTTTGGCCAGCAAAGTCTCAAACTTACCTTCCACTCTGTCTCTGTCTCTCTCTCTCTCTCTCCCTTTGTCATTACCTTGCTTAATCTGGTTCGCTCTTTGTACTTCTTCCACTCTACGTACTCTACTACATTTCTTCCCCTTTCTCTGCTTCAACTTTATCTACTGCCACTCTATCGATATGTCTCACGCTCGCTCTCCCTGTTTATATGTTTCTTTCTCCAAATCTTTCTTCGCACTTTCTCTCTCTTCCTTCCCAGATATTTTCCTCTTTAGATATGAGTTTAATCTTGTGTTCCCTGGGATGTTCGTAAATTTAATTTAATTTTGCACTTGAATTTAATGCTTGAAAACATTGAGCTCTACCCCCATTTTTACATCATTGTCTAATATATATATACATATATATAAATGTAAGTGTATACGTCACATTATGCAGATAAGATTAGTTAACGCAAAGTGTCTCGTGTCTACGAATAAAGTCCCAAATAAGGCAAACACGATTTTCGTCATGTCGCCAAGCGGATTGAGCTGGCATATTCCAGTACTTGACAAAAATTCTGAATTCTTATATATGTCTATGAAATACCCATCAGTCTAACAATACATTAAATCGGTACAACTATTTCAGATCTCTTTTAGATTTACATTGATGTAAGCAATACGAAAATATAATTAATGCAGCACTATATAATTAATAAACTATAGCCAGCTATTTAGATCTAGCTTAAATGTAAATGCCTGTTTAAATCATTTAAGATCTAGTTTAGATGTGAATGCCTTTTAATAAGGTATTTATGATCTGGTTTGGATAAACCCACGCAAAACGAAATTTAGTTAGTCAAGTATAAGTATAATTTATCATATACCTATTTATCTGGCGCAAATATATTTTGTATAGTATATAAAACAAAACTTTTGCGCATTGCTAGACTGTAAAATACCCTGTAAATTTAGTAAGAGTTTAAATTGCCTCTGAATATTATATCAACATCCCAAGCGTACTACACTCATTGAAATCAAAGTGGAGGGTGTTGAAATAGTAGTCATGAACTTGAGCATTTCATAATCCATTGAAAATAGTCTGTGGTGCACTTAGTATATAATGTGGATATATGAGGCCTTCCCTTCCTTGATGTATCAAGCAAATTAGCTGAGCGCATTGAAGCGTGGCATGGGGTTTTGTAGTATAGGGGAAAACTGCTGGAAAAGCCATCCGCCCACTTGAACGACCGTGTGGGTAACAAAAAAAAAATATATATTATAGTAGTTGTAGTTATATATATATATATATATATATAACTACAACACAATTACAATAAATTACAATTTACACTACAAATGGGCACATACTACCTATCCAGCTATAGTCCGACTGGCTGGAGCCTCATTTTATTGCAATTATTAGTTTAAACTGGTTTCAATTTGAACTACAATTGTTTTGCGGTCTGACCTTGAATGTGTTTGGTTTTTTTTTTCTTTTGTTATCGTGCGATATATAATCAGATCATTCTTTATAACTAAACTGTCGCAAGTTGGTTTGTTATTTTTCTTAAATAACATTGACCTTGGCTCGAAAGTAGTTTGGCGATATTTGCATTCCAATTGAAATAAATGAAAAAGCAATAAGAAAACATTTTTCTACTTTTTAATGACTTTGTTAATGAGGAAAACTTACATAATAAACAAATGTATTTTTAAAAATGTGTATTTATATTATGCTTCGCAAGTACGTAGAAATACATATGTTTTTATAATGAAAGAAAGCAACGCAAGCTGAATATGAAACGAATTCCAAAAATAAATACATTTTAATAGGCCGGTCTCTCCTATACATAACCTTTTCTCTCTTAGTTTGCTCTTGAATAATTTACGTTTGCAGTCGCATTTCGAGCCTCATAAAGAAAATATGTTAAATATGACATAATTTTTACATTATGATTTGTTGAAGTGCTATTTTAGATTTAATATTATTTTTATAATTTTTATGGGTATGAGTTACAAATAATCATGCGAAATACAGAATTTTTATTCATTTTTAAAATGATTTCACATTGCTTTCGTGTCAGAGTAGCACGAGTCGCACTCATTTCTAAATTCAGTTTAATCATCTCTAAATTAATCGATATTTCGATTGGTCGCTCTTGTATTTGAAGTAGAGGTGGGCAACACATGAAATTGGCTTTGTTTGTCTTTAACGCAATTGAAAACAATTTAAGGCGACAGCAATTCACATGTCTCGTTAAAAGGCTTAAAAATGCGCCAGAATAACCAAATATTGCTTCCAGACGGGAGCATTGTACGTACGTATGTGCACGAATATACGTATGCACGTACATATGTAAATACATCCATGCACACACACATATGTTTGTGCATATTCCATAGCGATGCGAGTGAACTAATGTGCGTCACAGCGAGAGGCAAGAGCCCAAACACACTCGCAGCTCAGAGAGAGAGAGAGAGAGAAAGCACACAAAACAAATGAACCGCAAGTACTTGTAACCGTACTCGTATTTGTATTCGTATTCGTGTTCGTGTCGCGCTCTCGTTCGGTTTTCATTCGATTTATGCGTCAGGTTTGCTCTCTGTGTTTGTTCGCTCGCTCTAAGGTCCCCTCCCTCTCCCTCTCCCTTTCTCTTTCTCTTTGTGTGTTGCGCTCACAGTAATTGTCGTTTGAATTTGTGTTGGTGCTGGCTGGCTGTCTGGCTCCGGCAATGAGTTGGCAACGTTCAGTCGATAGCAAAAGATGAAAGAGTGCTCATCGCGCAGCATTTGGTGTCTGCTCAGTGTAATCGATCAGCGTCTTAGAATTGACACCTGTCGATATCTAATCGAGATATTATCGCGCCGCATTACTGGCGACTAAGATTAGAGTCGGTATTAATCACTTAACACAATATACTAATTATAACTAATAAACCAATAACACCAGTGTCATCACATATTTATATAAATAGTATATATAGTTTCATTTGTATATACCTGTCTCTCCCTGTGTGTGTGTGTGTGTGTGTGTGTGTGTGTATTTGTGTTTGTCATTTTGCAAAGACGCAAAACAAAATACATTGCATAAGGCAAGTAAAAACCAGAAGAAACGCCAAGTAAACAGCTGATATAGTATATATGTTCGCACATACATGCATACGTATATATGTATATATATTTCACTCCCATACGTACATTCGTTTCGCGTGATTCTGAGCTCCTAATGCCCCAAAGGTACAAGCAAGTGAAAGTTGTTCAAATATAAATCATGTGGCCCAAAATGACGAAACAATTCACATCTAAATACATATGGCAGGCTATGTGATTTCCAAGAGTTTGTTAATTAGTTCCACGGTTCCCTCTCGAAAAGCCACAAGTTCTACGATTGCTCTATATGTGTGTTTATACATATTGTATAAAGTTAGTTCCCATGCTCTTTCCATTGTTATCAACAATATTATGCCAAATTTCAGCGGAATCGGATTGTTTGTATAGTTTTATTTAAGACCTGCAAAGACCGACCGACACACCTTCAAACAAAGCTAAATATTTGCTGAAGATATTATCTATATACAACTAGATATACGCTAAATATGTATGTATATATGCACCAGTGTCTCTCTATATATATTATACAATAATATTCAGTTGTACATATATCCATATATATATATAGGCGTGATATATGTGTGTGTTTCTTGAAAAGAAAAACAATCGGGACAAAGCGAAGCATTGTGAAAATCTGTTTATATTTGGAATTTTGTCATATTGCTCTTAAATTATGAGAATCAAAATTGAAATATTCTTTTGCTGCATCATTCACTTACATATTTACAATCTCATATATATATTGCTTAATAATCTAACTTTATACTAACTATTCCATTTTTCTCGCATTCTGATTGCAGTTGGTTAGACCTGTTCCCACATCTATGGAGTTTCATCTAGACAGTGCAGAATACTGCCAGGCACAGCACAAATAAAAAGTAAGTCTAGGGCAGACAGATATATATATATATATATATATATATATATATATGTATTCTCAATGGGGTCATGAATGTTGCTGAACTTTTAAATGTCGAAGTGATGAAATTCATGAATTGCGTGTAATTTGCTCGAATCCTCCCCTCCCCCCTCGCCCCCCCCCACTTCTCCGTTGTACTTGTCGAAGGCAATTTTTGAACCATTAAACCGAAATGAACGAAGGCCCAACTAAAAATTTGGGAATTAATCAAGCTAATTGAGCAGCCAATCTAGAAACGGCGCATCAATTGCCTTCGATTGGAGAACTAATCGAAGCAATCGCCAAAAATTTAGTTAAAGAAACAAACTTTTACTTTTCCCATTGACTTTGATTGGTTCAAGTTTTCAATTTTATTCAATAGAATTTATAGATTAGCCTAACTACTCGATAAGCTCTGCAGACTTCGAACTAGATTTCATATGGATACCATCTTGTTGGGTTTGTTATGAATAGCTTTGCTAGAATATCCTATACAATATGTACTCTGCACATACTATACATACGATGCTGAGTACAGTTTTTAAATAGGATTTTTCACAAGGGTTCATTACTGACAACTTTTATTCAAAAGTTCACTAGTTCAATTAGTTTAACATTTCCTGAACGATAAGTGCTTTACTGGCAATCAAGAATAATTCGAATTGGTTCAATTCAAGAACTAAGTACCCAAGAAACAACAGCTGAATTGCTGAATAGAACTAGTAGTTCATGAACATTTCAAAAGAACGTAAATTTTATGTGAAAATCAAATGTAAATGTAAAACAAGGCAAAAAACTTATTCCTTTGAATCTAGTTTTAAGGAAACATTTGCCTCTTGGGTCTTGGGTATATTTAAGTAGAGCGCGAATTAGTGGTTAATGACCAGCTCTTATGAACAAAGAATATAGCTACTTGATTACTATCGATTATTGACCAATGTTTTGTTTGCTTTGAATTTCAGGTAATCAAAAAGCAAAGAAGGCCGCGATAGCCTGAGACAACGCTGTCATCCTCTGCCCGGAAGTCAACGGACGCCAAAACTGATTCGAAGCGTGGAGCGAGGCAGAGTTCAAGAGAGAGAGACACTGCTCAACAGAGAGGGAGAGACAGACAGACAGAGAGAGCGAGAGAGAGGGAGAAAGAGGGAGTTGGATTAGGAACAGTCTAGAGCGAATCATTTTAATGTCTGGGTGAACTGAGTTCATATCACAAAGAAATCACATTTAACCGTAGTTTGCCACAACGAAAAGTGTTTGAAAACAACAATTGTAATCATTGAAGAGGAACAGCAACTGCGCCTCAAATATAAATTGAATTCGATAGATTCGCCGATAGATTCGAATTGGCGAAATTCACAGGGATTTTTACTAGACGGGGTTGAGGCACAGCAAAAAATACTTATATATTTTTTGTGATAAACGTTTTGAAGGTATCCAAAATTTGTACTTAATTATTGAACTATTCATTATACTTAAACAATTATTTGGTTTGGTGTAAAAATCTAAAGCCTACTAAAGAAAAACAGAAACAAAAAAAGAAGAGAACTTATATTTATATATATTTTTACACAACAAATTTCTAAAATTACGCTGAATTTTTTTTCTATCTAAATAAAATCGCGTAACTTCCCAAAGTCAAATCAAACAAGGAAAAGAAACACACACACATTAATATTTAGTCCAGACAATTTTGAAACAATTAACACAAATACATATAACACGTAATATTAACTTAGTTTGAAAAACAAGGATTAGGATCGATTATTATATTGTAAGCGAGGAGTTCACCCATTTTGTAATCAATTCAACTGATTTGTAAAGTTATTATAAGTTAAGCAACAAAATGCGTCAAAAAGATCTGCGCCCAGCACCCGCTCTTATTGAGTATAAGGGCATGAAGTTCCTAATCACCGATCGACCATCAGACATAACAATTAATCACTATATAATGGTGAGTATCGAACTGAGAAATTACTAACTTTCATTTACTTTATTATTCATTGTTGTTCTGGTGCTTTGCAGGAGCTTAAAAAGAACCATGTGAACACTGTGGTGCGTGTGTGCGAGCCCAGCTACAATACGGACGAGCTGGAGGCCCAGGGTATTACTGTCAAGGATCTGGCCTTTGACGATGGCACCTTTCCGCCTCAGCAGGTCGTCGACGAGTGGTTTGAGGTGTTGAAGGACAAGTAAGTCTGAGCTAAGTGCCATCTCCTCGATTTCTATATCATTTCTTCAATAAGCTGAAGTCATAATATTTATACTTAATATTTTGTTTTCTCTAATTGACGATCAGAAGTCTGAATTGAATCTCAATTGAACTGAAACTGTTTATATGATATAGAAATGTTATAAATTCATTCTCAAAGCTCCATTGTAGAACTATCAATTTATAGAGGTTTTAGTAATAATAACTCCAGATTATTTTTCAAGTATTTTCAAAATATTTCATAAGGCATTTCATATTAACAACTTTCAAATTATTAGAGGGAAAAATGATCTATAGAAAATTAAAATTTAGGAATCCAAATTTGAATTCAGTTTGCTGAACTAGTTCCATTTTATGTGCCGCTATTTATTCACTAGTTCAGGGAGTTTTGCAGCTCCTGAACAATAGATAAAGTTCAGCTAATTATAATTAATAATTGGTCAGTCGCTCTTAAACAGGTTCATGAACAGCTGTACAGGTTCAAAAGAACGAACAACAGATCACAGAGTATAGCTCATAGACAATTGAGTATTATTGTTCACAATTTCTAACGATTTCTATATCATCTAAGCATTACGTTTAATTATTCTTCAAATCCAGTCAAATATGATTTTATATAAATTCCGTTGGCTAGGCTCATGTACAAAAATCGAAAACAAAAACAAAAAGCGATACCAAAGTTGATTTTTATCAATTTATTCAGTATTATTTGTTGCTTTATACACCGACAATGAGATGAACATTAAAACGAATTCCAAAAAGAAATCATCGACTAACCTGCTGCTAACAACATTTCAAAGAGCTGCGCTTCAAATCTCACATCAAACTATATATATATATATATATATATATATAAAACATAAACATCGATTATATCTATATATATCTGCATATATCTGCACCATATCCCGTAGCCCTCGCTTAGGCCTTCCTGTTATGTAGCTCCATCTTGGATATCATTTCTGTTTACCATAAATATATTTGATTTGCTGTATATATCTAGGTTTTCTTCTTTTTTTTAATATATGTATATCCATATCACTTTTTCGTTAAGTTTTCCCTAGATGCCTTTGTAAATTTGATTTATCCTCACAGTAGATACCCATAAATACTTAAATATAAACTATTTAATTTCGGTTTCGAGAATCTTACCTACTTCCTCTATGCATATATGTGTATACTATATATCTATATATATATATTCGTTCGTATATGTATATATATATAAATGTGTATATATGTGTATGTGTACTCCGTTTCGTTTCTTGGTTTTGTGTGCTATTATCCGCTGGCTAGTTTTAGAAAGTCCACAAGCGCCACACTATCCTACTACAGACATAAGCGTTTCTCGCTTAGACACATACCAAAAACAGCTCCAATGGCAGCTCGAGCCAGCCTCTCGGCAGCGGCGTCGGCGGCAACAGCAGCAGCAGTAGCAGCAGCAGCAGCAGCAGCGACAGCATCAAATACTACAGCTTCAGACACAGATACAGATACAATGCCCCTGACAGCAAATGAAACAGATACAAGATACAATAATACTGCATTCGTTGATAATGAGACTTGTCGGTAAGCGTTGCCTTGTAATTATTGAAGCGAGCCTTTAGAATCACACTGAACTATGACAATTTCAACAGCTAAACCTCAATTGACTTTGCGCTCAATAACTATAGATATATATATATATATATATATATATATATATATATATATATATATATATATTCATGTATTTCTCTTTTATCTCATCTCCAGATATCAGCAGAATCCCGAGGCCTGCGTTGCCGTTCATTGCGTAGCTGGTTTGGGACGTGCCCCCGTTTTGGTTGCACTTGCGCTCATCGAACTGGGCTTGAAATATGAAGCAGCTGTTGAAATGATTAGAGAGTGAGTCATAAGCATAAATCTATGAAATCGATTATTAATATTGGGCTATTTCTTTCCTGTTTTTTTATTTTTTATAAATATTTTTTAGTAAGCGACGCGGCGCTATCAATGCCAAACAGCTCTCATTTTTGGAGAAATACAAGCCGAAGGCGCGTCTAAAGCACAAAAATGGCCACAAAAATTCATGTTCTGTGCAATAGATTTCCAAAACCATATGTATATTCCCACCAGATAAGAAGTGTTCATTTTTTCAAAACAAAAAAAGGAAAACAACAAAAACAAAACCTAAACCAAAACAAACGCTAAAAACTCTAAAACTGTATAATTGCTTTAAAAACAAAACAAAAAAAAAAAAAACAAAAATGAAAAAGAAAGATTGAAGCGACAGATTGAAAAGAGCCCAATAATCTATAGACAAGTCGATCACAGCCCAGTTATATTTATATATTGAAATTCGCATGAATTGGCAACAACAATTGTATTTATTGTATGTATTAATTAATGTAATTTATTTAATTTTATATTTCGCCAAACAAACGCAATTCTAATTTTATTTCACGCCCCCCTCAAAATGTCCATGAAATGGTTGTGGCCGGGCATCGTAGTAAAGATAAACACCTATAGCATCTGTAATAGTAGCGATTATGTACCTATCCACAAATCCAAATCCAAATCCAAATCCGATTCCGAATCCCAGTCCAAATTCAAATTAATGTCAAGGGTCAGGCACCATAGGCAATAATATTACTAAATATATATTTTATTGCAATATAGCCAAAAGCAAAAGAAGAAATAAATAACGAGAAAAAATATTTGAAACATGTGTAGAAAGCTATACCAATATATAAAAATATATATATATGTATATATATAATCGTTGGAGGAATAAGATCTGCTTAAATCTGAACGCTGCATTTGATGTAAACGATCTGCAAATAATGTACTTAATCGCATGTTTAGTTTAGCCAGCGCCCAGACGCCGATTCATTTCATAGTGAGAAATATATTCTAAATAACAATACAAATATATCGAAGAGAAAACCGTGAATCTAAAGAAAAGATAGCCTAGTTACATAACTCTTAAGTCGAACCATGCTTGATCCGTAAACGGGTTTTCTATGGAATTCCGAACAGTTTTGATTTCGATGTGCTTAATGGAATGGTATAATGGTCGGATCCTATGCGCTTTCCCTATTCTCTCTGTAACATACGAAACTCCGCTGGATAACAACTATTTATATATTACTAAATCGTACAGCAATAAACAATTAATTAACAAGTACATACAAATTTTACATTAATGACTACATACATTTAAACGCTATATGCAGCAGTTGCAATACACATAAATACAACAAATACACAGCAAAACAACAAATATTTATATATATATATATAAATATATCATGAAATAAAACACAGACACTAAAGAACAAAAAAACAAAAAAAATTGAGAAAATGAACATGAATGAAAATGAAACAAACCTTACAACAAATTTAACAAATTATAGTCAGGATAAAGCATAAAGCAGAAATTATAAAATTATATGCTTACAATTAATTTATCCAATATTGAATTGTAATTTTTTAAAATGTTAGTCATTACAATGAAATAAAAACTATATATAAAAATTAAACATTTTGTATTAAATGGAAAATCTATTTTCAATTGATTTTGGGAGCTTGCAATGAGTTGCCGATACTATCGTATATGACATTCAATCTGCTATTCGAGCTTCTGCTTTGATGATTGACTAACTTTAACTCTCTATGCGATTCTCAAAAAGTTGCATAGGAATTATAGTAAATGTTTGAACGGCCTTCAAAGCTTTATTAAGGCTAACAGAAATTCTGTGAAACTTTGATAGGAGAAGTCCATACATCTTTTCGCTCTAACAATCATTTTTTTTTTTTCAGAAATGAGAAATTTTGCTGCTAAATAAAATATTTTACAATGCTTAAGCTTTAGTTAATATTCACCCCATAAATAAAACTCAAAGTTGATTATTATTTAACGATGTTCTCTTTATTTGCATACGTAAATAAATATATATTGATAATAGTTACAACTAATAAATTTTACATTTTCTCGTTTTATATTTTTTAAATTTTTATCGGGCACACTTTAGTTACGCTTTCTGATGCCGTTTTTTTTTTTTTTTTTTTTTTTTTTTTTTTTTTTTTTTTTTGTTCGATTTTTCTCTTATTACAAACTGTAAACCTAAATTTTCAAAGCGTGAACAATTTCGTCAATATATGTATTTATGTTGCTCTTGAATTTAATACAATAATTTCATCAGTGATATATGTTTGGTTTTCCCCAAATTAAAGTATATATAAATAAAATTATATATCAAATTTAATATTCTTGCGTTTCTTTGCTTTTTTGTTCCTCTTTTTCGTCATTTTGTGATAGAAGAGCCCTTAACACAGCAAACGCTGTTGGCTAACAGTGATCTAGTAACACGTGTTGCAATCTATGCTATGTTAGCCAACAGCACTGTCAATTAACAGCCAAATGTAGTTGAAGTTGTTTTACTTTGAGAATAAAAACTAAAATAGTATGCAAAAGAGTAAATATTTATTGGGTTTTGTTCAGTGCACTCCGTTTAGAAGCTATGCATTGATAAAGCTATTCGCATAGCCAAACGAGCGCCGCGTTTTGTGTGTATGTGTGTGTGTAGGGTGTAAAGACTAGAAACAAGTTGATTTTGGGATATTCTTTTCTTTTTTTTTTTTTGTATGGCTGCGCACAAAGCACCAAAAACCGAAGCGTTTTAGAATAATGCAGGCAGTTAAAAAGATATATAGTGTTCAATTTCTTGTTTGTGATATACGTAAGTCGGCTAGAGTGGAAAGCAAAAACGTAAACTATATATATACATGTGTAAAAAAATATATATACCTTTTTGCAAGTCCACTTTCAGTTAATTATATCTTATATACATACATAATTCATTTCGCGCACTTTTCAGTGTATACAGCGAATTATTATCGAGCGAGAAAATCAAATAAAAGTAATATAGTATATATTCGTAAACTACGTTTCGTACCCTTTAAGTAAACACATACATGAAAATAAATACAAAATTGGCAAAAATCATATATAAGTATATATCGTTAAGTGTGTGGAGTAAATAAAAAGCTGCTTTGGAACTGTATTTTTGTGTTTCTAGCACTGTTCTGCTGGGTTGTTGTTGTTGTTGTTGTTGCTGCTGCTGCTGCTGCTGTTAATAACCGCACTTAGTTGGCCGCCGTTGCACAAGCAAAACAAGTGATTCTTTAATTAATAATAACTACTAAATTTAAACATTTTACTACAAGTATTTACAAATCACAGCTACAAACACTAAGACAGCAGGCGTGTGTTGCCAGTGTTGCATAACATCGACACCCACATCGATATCTCCACATCGACAGTCGTTAACAAAATGGCGGCTGCAACGGCGACAACTAACGCTACACCCTCATTTGCCTGGCTTTACTGATCTCATTCGAATCTTCACATGGAACGAAGCCTTATTAAATCATAGTCCAGCGCGCTTAGCTCCCTCAACGAGTCTCCCTAGCAGACCCATCTGTAAATCTATGTTTATGTGTGTGTGTTTCTGCACTCTTCTCTTCTCTTCTTACAGCCAGCCTCCTTTGCGGCCAAACAACAAGGAACTAACCGATCCCACAAAGGCCTGCGTAATGCTCTGTGGCGCCGCCCTCGACTCACTGTCGCTGCCCTTGACATCCCCCGCAGCTGATGCACTGCTGTCCGCCACCTTGCCCAGATCGGACCGCACTCGCCGTCCGCTGCCTGCGCCTGCTATGGTGCCCAGATCGGGCCGCTGGGCAGCCATGCCGTTCTTCAGGTTCCGTCGCGACTTTTGTCGCTGCATTTGCTTGAGGCGCGTTTCACTGGCTGTGGCGGAAACATCAGCTGACGCAGCAGCAGTTGCTGCTGCTACTCCCGCTGTTGCCGCTCCTGCTCCTGCTGCTCCTGCTGCTCCTACTACCGCTGCAGGTTGTGGCCGAGCCTTTAGTTGCAGCACTATGCCCTGGTCATCGCTGTCCTCGCTGCTGTAGGCGCTCGTCGTGGCACTGCCGCCGTTGGCCACGCCCATTGTCGTTGCGGTCTGCTGCGGCGTTGGTGACTTGAGGCCGCGATGCAGCACACCCTTGATTTGTGCGCGATCAAAGTGGATGTCATCCACGATCTGGTTGCTGTTCGTGTGCAAACTCTGGAGACTATCGCCACTGATGCTGCCACAGCTGCTCATCTGGGAGAGCGGCGAGCTGCTGCGATTGGCGATGCCGGCGCTGCGGCCGCGCTGTGCGCTGATTATGTTCTCCAGCCCGATGCTCTCCACCTTCTCGATCAGATTGAGCGAGCGCAGCGCTCGACGCTCCAGATGCGACAACATCACCTTCTGCTGGTGCTGCTGCTTGCTCAGGCTGCGCTGCAGCTGGCTCTCGCTGGGGCCCACCAGCTTGCGCTTGATCAGATCAGCGCCCGAGGAGAGCAGCCCGAAGAGCGGCTCCGGCGACTGGCCACGCGGCGGCGATCCCTCCGGACTGTTGCAGGGCGTCACAGTGGGCGAGAAATTGGGGCCGGCGGGCGTATTCAAAGCACTCGGCGTGACCGCCTTGATGCCACGCTCATTCAACATGCCGGCCAAACCCAGATTAACCGAGAACGTGGAGCACGAATTCTTGCGCGACATGCCGGCACGAGGCGTGGCCGGACAACTACAAAGCAGGAGAGAGAAATAATAAATAAACATAAATTAAACAAACTTTAGCTATTTAATATCCCACCTTGGCTGTCTGGATGTGGATGTGGAGGCCATGCGCGACGACATCTGTGACTGGGAGAGGAAGGACAAATCGTTAACGAAACCATCATCCGGATGCATAACCATGCTGTTCGTGTAGGTGTACGTGCAGCCAGGCGCCTCAAACTGCTTGCCCAGGCCGATATCATCGCTGACGTCCTCCTCGACGTCGGACAGCGTGTACACCTGCATGCCCAGATCGTCGAGTCCGCGTCCGCCGCGTATTGTCACGCCCGGCCGCTCCTCCAGCAGTCCACTCAGCGTGGGCGTGGCCAGGCGCGACCAGTGATGCAGCGTCTGTGAGCCTTCCATGGGCTTCACAATCTGCAGCTTCTCTGGCAGACGCCACTGGTGCGTCGTAAGCCCAGAGGATGAGCCTGATCCCGTAGACATGATGCTGTCCGGCGTGCGCACACCCATGGGCAAAGTGAGTCCAGCCGGCTGTCCGCCTGCTCCGACGTGGCCATGCGTCGGGGGCTCATCGTAGTTGTAGGTGCCGGCGGGCGCATAGGAGAGCATCGCACGCCGAGCCAACACCTCGGCAGGCGTTAGACGCTTAAGAGCCGCCTCCAGCTCCTTGGCACCTGGAGCGCCGGGCACGCCAGATGGCTGCGCTGGATAGCCGTCATCCGACTGCGAGTTAAGGCTTTCGCTCGAGAGCGTCTTCAGGCCCAGCGAGTTGGTGCTGCCACGATAATAGGAGCCAGCCGGATATGCCATGGAGGCCATGCGTGGACCGGACGAACTGCTCATGGACATGGCGCCCATCTGGGTCATCGACACATTGCCGCTGTCCATGTAGTTGCCGCTCTTGGTGGCACAGCGCACCGTGTCAAAGACGCGCTTGTAGGGCGGCGGCCCGTAGATGCTGCTGGAGCCGAAGCTGGCCGACATGCCCATGCCGCCCGGCAGCTGCGACATCATGCGACTGATGCGATCCGCGCAGCGCTGACTATCGCCCGATATGCCCGAATCGAGGCTGTTCTCCGAGTACAGCGAGGACTCCATCAGCTCCGACTTCAGCGATTCCGCGGCCACAACGGCAGCGGCTCCGTTCGTGCCCAGGCCACCCAGGAAGGAGCTGCGCGCCTGCGGCTGCGACCGCTTGCGTTGCTGCTTCAGCTGATCCTGGGCCGAGTGCAGCAGCGCCAGCACCTCCTCGTAGCGCTGCTTGAACTCCACCAGCTCGAGGGCGAGCGCATTTTGATTCTCCTTCGTCACGTGCAGCAGCGACAGGTGCTCATCGTTGTCCTGCGTTAGCTGATGCAGTCGCATCTCTGCCTCGGCCAGGCGCGCTGTGAGGCTAACAATCTGCTCGTGCTGCAGTCGATTTTCCTCGCGCTGTCGCTCCAGCTCCAGACTGAGGTTGTCGAACTGCGAATTGGCATCGTTCAACTGGGCACTGATGTCCGCCATCAGGCGTCGCTCGTGCTCCTCCACCTCGTCCGTTTGGTGCGCCAGCTGTGTGGCCTCGTTCTTCAGCGTCTTGTTCTCATCGAGCAATGAGTTTACCTTCTTCTGCAGCAGGTCCAGAGTGATCGACTTTGACATGGTGGGCGTATCTAAAGGTGGATGAGTTCATTATTATTAGTTGCTTATTATTATGATTCTTATTCCACTTACCAGCATCAGTTGCATCGTCTGCATCGTTGGTCAGCACCGAAATTAGTTCGTTCTTCTTGTGCAACTCGTGCAGCAGCTGAGCGCGGTCATCGTTGGAGGCTTTGAGATCGGTTTCCAGATCAGTTACGCGGGCCTCTAGTGCATTGTTTTGCGTGAGCAGCTCCTTGCCAATTTGCACCGTCAGTTCCAGGTCCTTTTCCTTCTCTTCCAGCAGACGCGTCACGGCTTCAATATCATCGTAGGCACGAGTCATCTGGCTAACACGGTTACCACATAGAACTGCAAGCAATAAATATTATCCAATTAATACAATGAAATTCAGCATTCCAACTAATATTTACAATTCCACTTCAATTACATACTATCGATAATATTTAAGCTATTCCTTACAATACGACTTGAGTTACAGACTATCGATAAATAGGGATACAAGATCGAAAAGCAAGCACATATCGACATATCGATTTAACAGGGCTGCCAGATCATTACGCAATTGAGAAATGTCCAAGACCTAAAATACCTTCCATAAGTAACTGTTCATTCTGCTGCTCCCGCTCTCCCAACCCAAATGTCGGCAGACCATACTCATGCGCTGGCGTTGCTGCCGATGTCGACGCCGCTGTTGTTGTTGCACTGCAACCAGCTGAGAGTTCGAGTTCATCCTCATATTCAAGTTCATCCTCTGTGATGCAAAAGTCGTCGTGCCAATCACTCGACGCTTTCGTTTGGCACGCAACGAATGCACATTCCTCTAAGCAATGCTCTGCTGTTGTTGTTGCACTAACAGCATCCACAGCATCCACATGAGAGCTGCTACTGCTACCACTGCAATTCTCAGTGGCTAAAAATCGATGCTCACTGCCACCGGCAGCAGGCGCCACACCGACAGCCGACCACCACTGCCGCCCTCTTTCCATCTCTTTCGTTGGCGCTGACGCCGCTCCTTTGGCGTTGTTTACGTGCGTCATGCTCAACGTATGTAAGTATTTCGCTTTATTTTCGTTTGGTTGGTTCTTTGCTCACGAATTTCCTTAGTCACGCAGCATTCTGCGAGTTTCTTTTTATAAAAGTTTAAATTTGCGTCGATTTAGCTTTTTCGATTATATCGCGTATTATGTAATAAACAATCTCATTGTAAAGTCTGCTGCCAAGGCACTTGGTTGCTTTGTTGATGGCGGTGGTGGTTCTTGTTGTTATTGCTGCTGTTGCCTGTGGCTCCAGCGGGGCTGCAACTTTACATTGGTGGTCACATGACTATTTTTTTCAATTTTATCGTTGTTTGCTTTTCAACGTGAGTTAACAACGTTGTCAACCGCAGATGAAGCACTTAAATTAATTGCTAAATTAATGCGAATTGTCTGAAGTCAGCAGAGAAACTAAAACTGTCATCGCTATTGCTATTGCTTTCGCTCTCTCGCACGTTCTCTCTCTGGCGCTCTCTGCCACCCACTCGGCGCGCGCTGAGTGTGCGCACTACTTCTTTGTGCTTTGTTGTTGAAAAACTTGACATAAGCCGAATAAAACCTAGCTTGAACTTCTAAACGAGTATTTCAATATATTTATAGCCGTGAGCGCAACTTTTCAACTCTCAAATTCAAAGCCACTTCTTGCAAGCGCGACGCACACACACACACTGACGACAACAGCAGCGGCAGCGCTGCTACAGTTGAGCAGAAGAGCCAGCGGAGAGAGAGGCAGCGGCAGAGGAAGCGAGCAGCGCAGCAGGCAACTGCAGGCTGGAAGTAAAAGGCGTTTTCCCTAACTCAAGTGAAAGGAAGAGCTACAAAAATGTTTGGTGAAAAGAAATGCAGCATCGTCATATGTATGTATATCTGTACATACATATGCTGCCTTTGCCAGTTCTACGGGAAATACGAGTAGTAAATTTAAGCAAATGAACAAAACTCACGTGTCGAAAATAGCCACAGAGATTGGTTTTTCAGTTAGTTTTGATTGCGAACTTCACGCGCGTTTCACTTCAATGAGTGGCACTAAAAACAACAACACAGTTGGTAATCACAATAGCCACAAGGCTGTGGCCAGTCCAAAGGTTGTGAGACATAAACGAATGCAAACAACAACAAAACTTCCAAATGAATTCTAAGGTAAAAAGAAATATCGCCAGCCGGGCAAACGGCGCTCCAAACTCGTGACGGAGCAGCGACGTCCGACAGATTGACACACACACTTACGCACGCACACACACGCCTCGCAATACACAAACACGCAGTTCGAGTTGTTATTGGATGAGCCAGAGGAGGGTTAAGTTTTTTGTTCGCAATTTTTAACAAAATCGCTTGCTTATTTTACTCGCTTTGTATTTTAGAAAATATATTCTAGCACTGATGGAAATTCTCGTTATCGTTATAGTTTTTGACAATATTTTCTGTATTTTTTAAACATTACAATTGGCACAAATTGTGTAATTTGCGGATTAGCAGATACACGACAAACGCTCAGAGTGAATTTTATTTGCTTCTGTGTTATTTGTTTCTGTAGTGGAATCCACCACCAAAGTTAGCATCCACATGTGAAAAGAGAGAGGCATGCAATGCTCTGTTATTGCTCTGTTATGAGTGCGCTGCGACTGTTCTGTTAAATTGAAATCCACCAAAGAAGAGAGTGAGAGAATGCTAGCAAGCGAACAGCATTGCCAACGTGAAAAATGTATAGCTCAAATGTCTTCAGGTTCAGAATTAAAATTCGTTAATTATCTTAATTTATAAATAAATTATTTTTAATAAACCCTTAAAAAATTTTAATTTTTATTAAAAGAGATGAATTTGTACTTGATGCAAAAGATAATTAAAATTTAAGTTATTTGATAATGCATCTTAATAATAAAATAACAATGCAGTTTTAATACACTGAAATTATTTACATACATAAATATGTATGTAATATAAGTCCCTCATTTATTTATTATTTGACACTATATATAATTTTATAGTAGGGAAACCGGAATACGTCTACCTAAATCCTAATCCCATTCATGTTTTGAGCACGGATGTCGTTGCGGGTAATTTTCCGCGTATCCGGATATCTGGAAAGTAGGATAGCGAATTTCCCTGGAAAACTAAACTCAGATAGAGCCAATAAAATCCAGGTACAAATAACGCATCCAGCTCAAACGAACGCCGTTCGAGTTCGAAATTTAATGGAACCGAACTCAGAGTTCCAGCTTTAATCTGCTAAATACTGCTCAGCACGTGTCTGTGCCTCAGCCCAAATAAAATAAAAATGTGTAAATCCAATTAGTTGCCGAGTGTTATATAAGCTTCGTTGACGATTCTGGCCGGCCAGCTTTATATTTCAATTTTATTTACCTTTAGCGATATGCATACCTACATATATAAATATAAACATACATACACATATCTATCTACATCCATTTGTATTTCTCTAATTACTCTTATGGGAATCACACCTCAGTTGATCTTACAGGAGCATAAAAAAGACGACTTTTTGTGCTTACAAGCGATTTACTGCAAGTCTAGTATTTTCTCTAAATTATCGTCGATCATTAAGCTACAAGCATTAATGACTTTTGTCTGGGAACGCTAATAGAACTCAATGTGTCCATTTACGCATTTCATTACGGATAGATAGATAAACAGGCAGACAAACAAAACAAATGTCATAAAACGAAAAGAAAATTTAGTTGATCTAATCAGCCAGTCATAACAAAGCTGATTTAGCCAATCATGCGATATGTGTAAAAACGCTATGCACCTGACCTTAAAAGAGGAGAGAAGAAACGGAGAAGTTGCAAAACTTAAAAAGTGCTGCAGATGAGTGAAACCGGTTGGGAGATGCCCTTAACATCAAACGAAGGGCTATATATTGGGTATAGTTATCCACAGATAACTCTTTAATCTATTGAGCTTGGGAATATTCGAACTAAGTTTCATAATTTGAAGCTCTTTTTTCTACTCCTTAAACTTTCGAGATGTGGTCAAAATAAATTAAATTCGATGATTTGATGATAATGGAAAAGTTATCGATGAATCGCAAAAAGTTGATCTTCATGTGTGAAATCTGTGACCTATTGAAATCTGTAGTTCATAATTGCAGAAATATGAAAAGCCCCATATAAATTCAGCTCAATTTAGTAGTATGATTGCACATTTTCCCTCTGCCTCTGTTACGTGCATTTCAGCAAAGCTAATATACCCTAAAGAAGCTAATTTTCAACACGTTCAGGGCATAAAAAGCTTAAGATGAGATCATGTGCTACACTGAGAGCTTTAATAGTTTATTTTCCTTTAAAATTAACTTGCTAAAAGCCATTCTACATATCTATACATGATATATATACATATACTTATTCATATATATCGATAACGCCTTCAGCAAATATCAAGAAAAAACAAATACAAAGTCTGAAATGGGAATTAGTGATAGAAACGGGCGAAAGAAAATAAAAATTGCTGTCGTGCCGCTTAACACGTCGGCCACAGCAAAAGAAATATACTAATAAAAAATCAGGTAAAGAACTTAGTCTAATTGAGAAAACATTAATCAATTGACAAATATAACAACTAGCGATAAGATACGTCCAGGGAATTTCTGCACCGCCGCCAATTGCAGCGGAACGAGTTCTCCCCGCTGCACTGGACACTGATAAGCCGACAAACGGTCGATAAGGCCAGCGATAATGGATAATGAGCTGGCTCAGCCGGATAATTCGCACCTGTGCAAACTAATTGAGCACCTAATAGCACTTACATTAATCTATTGAAACACGCTTGCCCAAATGTCCAAGCTAAGCATAAACTTTGTAAATATAAAGAATCAACAATCACATCCAAAGGGGGTATGTGTATATAAGATGGATACATATATGTATACTTAGTAGGTGTACGAATTGGATTACAATTGTACAAAGTACCTTATATATACATATTTAACACATATATACTTTAGTTGACTGAAATTTCAGCTGATTAATAATTGAAATAAAAAATAAATAAAACTAGCCTATAGCAATATTAACTGCAATAAACCCTTTAGGCATACAAACATACATATATATATCAATATTAGACTTCATTAATAGTTGACAGTTAAGTTAGTTTTCTATTTAACTAACTGCTGTTATAGTATTACTAAGAAGCTGAGAGCGGAGAGAGGGGTGGTGTAATCCGAGTGAGTTTGCGGCGTGCGTTCACACTTCTCAATCACTCCTCGAGAGAAAGATAACGAGAAAGAGGGATATATAACTAATACTGAACAGAGTCCCCGCAGGTGTTGCTGAATAAGAGTGGAATGGTTATTTAGGCCATTTGGACAGGGTCTTTGGGACAAAGAGGAGCGACTAAAAAAGGTAATTCTGAAAGAGCACACAGGGAATTTGTAATTGGGGGCAGTTACAAATTATGAAATTAGAATGAAAGGCCCCATAAAAATAGCTCCATATAGTAACTTAAATATATTGTAATAACTGTTTATGTAGTCTATCTATGTATATATGTATGTACATACAGCTTGTGACAGACCCCAATTAATTTTTTGCGTTTTTCTCCATATAACTTTTTGCCTATCTATTACCCGTATATACATACATATATATATATATCCATATACCTATAAATGTCCAACAAAATTAATATGCTTTAGTAGTGAAGGGGGTCATAAAGTCTGCACTTTATTGGGAAACTCACACAAATGTATATTATTAATTATTGTAAACGAACGGAAGGCAAATAACAATACTGAAGACATTTGAACTATGACTGAAAACTATAATTTACTACATATATATATATATAATTATATGTGTATATTATATCATATATTAAATGTAAATCTCTACATCTTGTGCAAGATATCTTTCAAATAGATCTTAAAGGCTTTCTTTCCATAGCTCGCCTGAGCACCAGCTCTTTGCTGGATATATCTATCTGATTGCTTATCTGTGCTATGCTATTACTGTCAGTGAAGTTCTTTTCAGCTAAATTTGTAATATCCTAGAAAATAGACAAAATAGACAAGAAAATGTACAGTTAAAGTACGACATTTGATCAGCTCTGTAAGAGACATCTCTAGAGAAAATATATAAACTTTCTCTACCCATTATTCAAACGAATTCTGAATAGCATTTCACTCTCAAGTGTTCGTAGTGTCAGCATATAGAATAATATTTTCATAGCAATTCAATTGAAAAAGATTTCCAAATCGAGCTAAAGAGTTGAGCTTCCGCCTTCAGTGCTTCAGTGGGTGATTCTTACCTTTGTTGGTCAACAGGCTGCGCACCACTTTCAGGCAGTTCTGGCCATCGACGTTCTTGGAGGCGTAGTACATGAGCTCCCAGGAGTTGGCCGATTGCAGTAGCTGCGCGGGCAGCTCAAAGTTGGGTCCCTCGGCGGGCAGGGCGCCTGCAATGGGACTGGGCACTGGAGTGCTGGGCGTGCTGTCATCCTGAGCTGTGCTGTCCCGCTTTGGCTGCCCCTTGGCCGCAAAATCGTGCAGCAGCGCCAGCAACGGCGCCGAAGCATTCGTTGCTGCCTCTTGCGGTGTCGCCTTCATCTGTTGCACAATGACGCGCATGCGATCCACAGCCTCCAGCTCGAGCTCGAGACGCGTGGGCGGCGGCTCGGTGCCATTGACAATGGCCGACATTGAGGCACAGGAGCTGCTCAGACTGTCCAGGCTGCTCAGGCTGTTCAGCTGTGGATCCAGCTGCTGCAACTTATCCGCCGTGCGCTGGCAATTGCTCTCCAGCTGCTTGCCCAACAGCTTGTACGTATTCTCAAAGTGTTTGCTGGCATTCGACGGCTGCTTGCTGATTGTGGAGGTGTTGCTGCAGTTGCTAATGCTGCTGCTGCTGCTGCAGTTGGACGTCAGCGAGCAGAGCGAACTGTTGCTGGCCACATGCTGTACCATAGAGCTGCACAGCAGCTCCTCCTCCTGCTGCGTCTCAAGGCCGGCGACAAAGCTGCGCTGATAGCCATCAGAGTCGTCTTCCGGCTCCAGCGTGAACTCATGGATGATGGGCAGAGCTACAGTTGTTGTTGCTGCTAGCTTCACATTTAAATGTGGCTTTTGCTGTTGTTGTTGTTGTTGTTGTTGCTTTTGTTGTTGCAGATCGTTGCTCTTTAGAGCTGAATTGTTGCTAAATAGTGGCATTTGAGATTGTTGCTTTTGTTGTTGGTTTTTGAAAGCCAGCGCCAGCGCCAGCGCATTGTCTTCTATTATTTGGCTAACAAGTTTCACACTTGATTTTCCCTCTCTTTTTGTTTACGCGCACTTTGAACAATTAATTTTAATTATAAATGCTGCAATTTATTGCTGGTGTGCCAAAGAAATTTATGTATGAGTATGTGAAGCTAGATATCTGCCAAATGCCAGTGTTGAATAACGTGCACATTCTTAATTGATTGAGTCCTGTTGTGGCTAACGGCCCAAGCTAAATATGTCAATTTAGCTATTTACAAGCTGAATAGATCAATTTAGCTAATATCAAGCGAAACTGGCAAATTTGGCTATAATTTTAATGGCTTGATTGAAAGTTCTAATGCCTTGCAATTTAAAAGCATTTCCACTTGTTACGTTGACTCCACTCAGAATACATTGTTTCCACTGCTGTGCATTCCGCTACATTAAGTTTATGCACTGCCAGAAAGTTCTGAGTCTAAATTGAACGACACTCGACATGATTTCGACTCCCCTCAGTGTTGAGCAACACACAAAAACATATATAAATATCACGATTTCGTGCTGATTGCACTCAAGTCATAGCACTACCACGATTTGATTGATCAACTTAAATGCGCATTTGCCTATAATCAAACTGACTCACGGCTGCTCCAGTAAATATTTATTATCTTTATAGTTACCCACTTATCGATGGTCTATTTTTGTTTATCTAAACACTTGCAGCTCTATATGAATATGTCTAGACACACACCTATATATATATATCTTGAGATATATATACCATACATATATTACTTTAGACAATGGCTTATAACAAATTACAAAATTCCAATTTACATAATACCGCATTTCCACTTGCCATTCATGACACTTTAGTTTGCCTGCTGCAGCATTAACATACAATGCAATTGGAAAATATTTCAAAATCCAAAGATCGAGAGAAGGGAGAAGCACAACTTAACACCGGCGTGTGGAGCGACTGACTAAAACTGAAGAATGGCTTTGATGAGGCGGGCCCTTGGATTCGGAAAAATGTCGAGCATAAAACAAGTTTACATTTTATTAGCCAGCTCAAAAGATGCGCCTTTCCACTCAGCCATAACATGTCGGCGATCACGTAGCTAGCTCTAGTGGGCTTTCCTATGTGCGTGTGTGTGTGTGTGGGCTGAGAAAATGTAGAACCCATCTAAGCAGAGGATGTTGAGATGACCAGTTAAAGTAAAAGGGGAAATGATGCAACATTAAGTTAAAAGCCACTGATGTAGGCTGATGATGCTGCTGCTGCTGCTGCTGCCGCTGCTGCTGCTGCGCTTAATAACTATCAGATCATAATTTATGGTCGAACAGAGTGAAAGAAAGAAAATTGAGCTGAGCTAAAAAACAAATAACCGTTATAGCCTGTGCCAAATAGAATTTTCCGCTGAGAGATGATCAGCAATAAAAAAGGCTATATTCAAGCAGAACCAATGGCTATCTGAAAATAGATAATACTCGAGCTAGCTAAGCAAATTTGATGTCGTAAAAAATTATACTAGAATTATCTTTCATTTTGTTTTTTAGCATGTTCAAAAAAACTATATATAGATAGGCTGGCTATATGCATAAATCATATTTCTTAGGCATTTCTCTCTTAAGGAAACTGAAATTATATTCCTTACTGACAAACTCTCTCTCTCTATCTCTAGCAGAACACTTCTTTAATTTAATATACAAATTGCTTCTTTTCGTTTTTAATGTATATACATTTACAAAGTTGCTTTAATAAAAAAATTGTAAATTACAGTTTACTTCATAAACAATTCAGCGTATCATATCATCAGATACATATGTACATATATATGCCGGAATATCCCATATATTATATTAAAATTTAAAATTTCAAGCCAACATGGGTCTTCTCTTACAAACTTGAATGGATCCACACAAAACAGTTTGATTAATGTGCAGTCACAATTTAATCGAAATTGCAAAGAAATAAATGCTTTGACACAGTCTTTGAATACTCTATAAACTTTAAATACATAAGCAAACTTAACTGAAATTACGACAAGTATAAAAAATAAATACAAGAGGATTTAGATTAATAACAAAAGAATTTGTTTATTTCTATTTGAAGAGGGAGCGAGAGAGAAAGAGTACAGAGAGTATCGCATATAGCGACTGCAAATAATGTGTGAGTGGTTCATCGACATGCTACAGGCGTGGAGCCCTCAAATGTTATTCATAAATTACCTATACGAATATAAATATATATATGTATATACACACTCTTTATGAGTCAGACTTTAAAAGGTAAGCCTCGGCTATAAAGGCAACGCGTGCAGAGAGGCGCGGGGCTTTAAGGGGTTAATGTAAATTACGCTATCGCATCGATAATAAAGCATGTGAGAGACTCAAGAATGACATTGCTTGATTGGCTAATTGGCTTTGAGTGACAAAACTATCAAAATTATGTAAAGGAAGACAGCTGAATAAAAAGCAAAATAATACACTTTTGTTAGTGGGGAAAGAAAAAATATAATAATAAACATACGAAAAATGCCAATCAATCGTGCTCACACGCGAAAATGAAATGAAAACGGTTTAAAGCAGCAGCTAAATAAGACAAACTTTGTAGTTTCGATGTAGTTTTTTTTTTTTTTTTTTTTTTTTTGTTTTTGTTCACATCAACTTTCACAAAATGCTGTTGGTGGTAATTAATTATTGGCAAAAGTTGGGCGCAATTAAATCTACTTCTACTTATATGGTCAAGCGACGCACTGAATGCAAAAACAACAAAAGGAATGCACTCGTTATCCAACACTGCTAATAAGGAAGATCACTGCGAGATAAGTACATGTACGTATGCATGTATGTGTATGTGTACTAATAACATATGCAACTATTTCTACTTGGCTCAACTACCAGAGAAGCAAAATGCTTTGCGCTCCATTTCGCTGCGCTAATTGTGGACCGCAATGTGAATGTCCTAATCAATAGGCCAGTGACAGACTCACAACACTCTCCACATACATACATACATACATACATACATGGCACAAAAGACACAAGAAATTCACACACTCACACACAACTGTATAACAACCGTTGGCCGTTGGCCATTGGCGAACAGTTGCTAGAGGTGTGTAGTGTTGTAAAATGACGCAATTAAAGTATGTCATTTAGCATTTTGTTTGTGTTTGGCAAAGTGCTCGCGGGCCGCCCCGGACATAATGCGTATTATATCCAAGATTAAACACACACACACACATGACACAAATTTTTGCATTGTATGTTGGCCGGCACCAGCTTAACACCAATAAAAATAGCCAACAATGTGGGTCGGGGGGAAATGATCAGCAATTTAACGTGCCTAATAGCTAACAACAGCAACGTCCACTTTTATTGCGGTTTAGTCTCGTGATGAGTAACCCAACGGAACGCGTTTGCGTTTTTGCTGGTTTCTTTAAACGCAAAAGATAAACTCACACGCACAGCTGACAAGAGCGGCAGCGGCGTTCGATTGATGCGATACGGCCAAGAGCACGAGCAACATAGCCATAAATATTTTCTGATAATGATTAATCAGTGTAGCAATGGCCGGTTGCAAGAACAAGAATTCGAACTCAAACTCGAACTGGAACTGGAACTGGCACTGGAACTGGTAGTGGATAAGCGGCATTTACAGAGCGCAACGGTAAGTAGTTAAATTACGAACGACATGCAAAAGGTGACGAGCAAATGAATAGCCGAGCAAACAACTAACAGCTGTGCCTATGCGTCTGCCTGATGCGTCTAGCGGACGAATAGTTGTAGAGAACGGACAGACGCCAAATTCCGATAGGCAAACACACTTGAATGCTTATCAGCAGCGGCAGCAGCAGCAGGCGACAATGAGCGAGACAGAATAGCGGCACATGGAAAAACGATTATGTAAAGCGCAGCCAGCAAATGAAGACGTTCAGCGGGCGGCAGCAGAACAAGGCAAAACAAATTAAGCTGACAGACGAAGAGACCCTGCCCTGCCCGGCCCTATTATGAATTACAACTCCTACACTTACACACACACACTGAGAGCATGGCGACCCCATTCATAAATGAGTGTGTTTACACACAACAACAAGCAACGGCAATTCGTTTTCTTCATAATTCACAAGTTCAAAGTTTTTGTTGCTGTGTGCGCGTCCTAAAAATAAATACAGTTGTATGACGC
This sequence comes from Drosophila mayaguana, assembly GCA_037075325.1. Classification (NCBI taxonomy): domain Eukaryota; kingdom Metazoa; phylum Arthropoda; class Insecta; order Diptera; family Drosophilidae; genus Drosophila; species Drosophila mayaguana. The sequence continues at coordinate 837,739 of JBAMCG010000068.1, forward strand.
CAGGCGGCGGCAAGCTGAAGCACTTGGAGAAATTCCAAATGTTTCGTTTAGCTCTTGTATTTCTTTTCCTTTTTTCTTTTTTTTTTTTTTTTTGCACAAATGAGCAATACACAAACACACTCAAAGTGCGTGTATTAGTAATAATTTTCGATTGTGTTTAGCTTATGGTTTTGCAACACATTTTTTTTTAGCGCTTTTACATTTAGATTTTATTTTTGGTAATTATAATTTATTTTTGCTTATTGGGTCACGCATACAATCTCACTGGGTACACAGCAAACGTCTCATATTATTGGTTCAATGTCGACGTGTTTATATTTTTAAATTACATATTAAATAAAAGCGCGCACGACGCTTACGAATTTCTTTTGGCACTATTCATTGCTTACGGCGTCAGCACCGTCAGTTGGCAAAATCTTTTGAAATGCACACACATCGACGACGCACGCGGAATGACAAAGGCTAGGCAATGCCCCAAACCCGAAGGCGGCAGCTCCAACAACAGCTGATTGCGGTGTGAATGTCAAAACAGCGAATGACTACACCAGCTGATGTCAGTGTGACCAGCGCTATCAAAACTAAATTGGCCATATTTGAAAATAATATTTCAACCCGCTTTTTATTTCAAAGTATGCCTTAGAAACAAACAAGTCAATGCCAAATATTTACTATTAGCTCTGACCTAATTATATATGAATTTATAAATATGCACAAATATTATTTATCTTGTGCGAATGGCAAAGAGCGCCCCTGTCAATTCACAACACTGAACATACGAACAAGTATTGGGTTATGAGTGAAAGCTTGGCGCACTTTTTGAATATGTATTGTGATAGCATTTGCGAATTTAGCTGTTCATACATAATATGTGCATGGATTCAAGAAAACAAATTTAAATTACAAATTAAATTTAGATGGGCAGTATCATATCTGTATGTACATTATAAAATCTTATAAGTAAATTTTGTAGACGCATTATTAATACTTTGTCACAAGTTTATTGGCGTCAAAAACGCGGCACATTTGCAAAAAATAGAATACATATAGAATTTATTTTTATCTGGCTTTGCGTTGCGTAGATAAAAGAGAATTGCGTTTTGTCTTTCATGCGGCAGATAAACAATTTTTTAAGATCTTTAAAAATGAATAAAACTTGGCAAAAAACAACAGATAGAGGATATATAATATATGAATATATAAATATATATTCTATAATGGCAATATGACAACAAACTGTTTGAATTTTTGCTCTATTATATAACTACAGCAACGGGTTGAGAAATTTTTACATATACAATATGAATTCAATTGAGCAATTATGAATGGGAAGATATTGGGCAATTAAATATCATATAGTAGAGTATATATGTATATAGAATTATATTTTGTAAGCTTATCAGACAAGGTCAGACAGTTTCTTTAAACAACTTCATGAACTATTTATAGCGTTTGAGTAACTTAATATTAGTATTACTGATTAGTGCAGTACTTACGGAAATAGTTGAGGCACTCTCTAGTCTGTTCCTTGGTCAATCCGAGACCCTCCACTGGAATGGGCAGCGCTGGAGCTGGCACAAACCAATCTTCATTCGCATAGCCTGAGAAATCCGTGAGGAAATCATTTCGCACTTTATATTTGGGTATCTGTTCCTCCAGTAATGAAAATATTTCAACCTCCGGCAAATTCTCGTTGCTGCACAAATCTGTGAAGTGGTGAACAGATGGAAGTAATTAGCAAGGGGTTAATTACAGTTAAACAATTGCACAACTCACCAGTTAGGCAACTGACATCCGCGGTCTGTGGTTTGTTGGGCGTCGTCGCCTGCTGCATGAGTCGCTTTGTTTGCAGCTTGGGCAAGTGCTTGCTGAGCGTCGCCTGCGCCGAGGGACTGAGCGGCATTTGGCCGCCATTGGCCCCCAATGTTGCGGATAGCATAAATGTTGAAGAATTCTAATATATTGTCGTTATCGATATCGATACAAATATAATCGATTTATCGGCTGGTCAATGTTTAGTTAGTTGATATTCTGGAATTGGAAATGTAAATCGGCTTGTTAATTCACCGACTCTCCAACGAAACTAATATTTAGCCAACAGCTAAGAGCGAACAGCTAGCAACAAGTAGCAGCCAGTCTACGCGCGTTTTCCCCGTTTGCTTTCTATTATTGAGTGGGCGCTTATCTTGCCGCACAAGTTTCGATGATAAAGTCAACGTCAAAGCGATGATTATTAATACTATAAATATTAGTGAAACGTCAAAGGATTTTAGCGTTAATTTATCACAGCATAATTCGCACATTTACACACAAGTTCTGCTGCCGAATTCAGCTCCACCTCAATATCACTTATCATTACAAGTGATTATTTAAACATATTGATTGAATAAAATTAGTTTTTTTTATCATTATTTTGCGCATGTAAAATCACACAAGCAGTATCTTTTAGGCAATTCGTTCGCTATACAAATAATGCCACATTTGTTTTAAAGTTTCAAAATATTGTTGTCATGAGAATTGCACAACTTGATGAACAGGTATAATGAGAGACTTTTAGAATACTTAGAATTCTGATCGAAAATTAATATACTCATTTTCACTATTTCATCATTATGTTTACGTTTGATCTTTATTTATTTTCATGATCATTTAGCATAGAAAAAAGGTGCAAAACACATATGCAACGAGTTCAACAGTTCATCGCTTTTTAAGGAGTTTATCAATAACTCTGATTTGGTCACACTTGATTTGAAACTGGAAGAGATTGCATCTAGCAAAATAGCGATCATAGGACTAATTAGCGATGGTCTGTATTGATAAATAACTGCTAATATATACATATAAATATCCCATATATTATTAGCAAACTGATCAATACATTTGTTCCTATAATTTACCGCGCACATTCACTAATATTAAAAGCGTTGCGTGCTGACTGTCGTGCCAATGTTAACTGATTTATCATTGTCCATCTGGTAGTGGGTTAAATGGAGTCTGCACGAAGAGAACTCCAACTGAATTGAAAGTTCGTTTGGTAATTGTTGTTGGCTTCTGATTTAAGAGTATGAAGTCAAAGAGAGATGGCCAAAATCAGACAGACACTCAGACTACGTGCCGAACGCGGCGTATACGTATCGCGGCAGCCTCTGCAGCTCGCAAACGAAGCGATATAATATAACACGGTGCGGCGCGACGCGCGGAGCGTAAACGCTTGTAATTAAACTGTAAACAAAACACAAAAAGCAAGCGAGTAATCGAACAATACAATTTATTAGTGGGAGCGAAATTGCGGCGAAAAGTTGCACTTCCTCTGCCCAAAAGCTTTTCAAGGCAATTCGAAGTCAATGGCGCTGACGCACAAAGGCCATTTTAAAAGAGCATGTGACGCTGACGCGAACAGCGATGCCGACGCCGACGTCGACTGCATGGAAAGCAATAGCCACTGCGAGCCACAGCTGAGGTATTCCCTGACCGTCGCCGTTAGATCAAGCGAGCACAAAGGTTTCGCGATAATGGCGATAACAGCGAACGAATTTTGAGATTGCTTATTATTTTATTTCATTTTTGTTTTTTGTTATCGACGCTTTGCCATTTCCACTGCAGCAACTGCATTGCGTAATAGAAATTTACATATAGACAGCAGCAAACACAAACACAAATACAACAAATTCGTAAATGTGAATGTGAATGGAAGCCGGCGATGTCAGCAGCGAAGCGAATGATATGTAAGGGAAAAAAATAGCAAATTGCTATTGGCTGCCGTTGCTCTTGTTCCCGTTGTTGTTGATTTTTGTTCTCGCGCGTCGTGTTCGAGACATTTTCCACTTAATTTTTTTATTTTAATTTTTTAGCTGCGTTACGTTTGGTTTCACTGTCCACTGTTAAGCGCGCGTTGCCAGCGAAACTGAATGGATGAATGGCATAATTCTCTAAAATAAATTTGAAAGCCAAAGGCAAGCAATGGCTGGCTGCAGCAATGGCGACGCTTGCCAAAAAAAAAAAAATAAATAAATAAGTAAAAAGAGAAAAAGCCAAATACTAATTTGTTAAAGTTTCGTTTCCCTTTGTTGGCGTCAGCTTGTGCTTAAATAGTTTTGCCTTTTTCTGCTGCTGTTGTTGTTTCGCTTCGTTCTGGCTGTTTTTACGGTGTACTCAATTTTTTGGCATACGCACCGACACACACACACACACAATATACACATATATATCGCACACTTATATAAGCAGCGCTGCCATCGAAGACGACGCCGCCGTCAGTGGGGCAGGGTCATTAGACGACACCGTTGTAATTTGTGAAATGAATTTATTTAAAGTGTGTTCCGCATGCATTGCCAAACATGAATCAGCTGGGCAGGAATATGGAATGGGGGATGCTGCTGATTCTTATGCTCCGTAGGGGAGGTCAAAAATGGGATGCGTGGGCGCAGGAATGTATTGTGCGTATTCATATGATACTGTGTGTGTGTGTGTGCGTTTGTGTTTGGTCGAGGAGCGCGCCCACTACAAATGTGTGATTATAAAACACTGTCATCATTTGCTCAGCACTCAACACTCGCGCACTCATTCATCAGCGTGCATGTTACTCATATTTCATAATGTTTTTCCAAGCTCATTTTGTTTTGAATATGTAACCCACACAATCCACGAATTATTGAATTTTCATTTTCAGCACAACTTTATTGTTGTTGTTGCTCGACAATACCTACATTTGTTGTAGTTGTGCATGTGTTTGCCATTTTATTTTATTTTATTTTTTTTGATGTGTTGTGGCTGCTTTCACACTAAAAATCGAAGCGAAAACCACATGCCACTCTTCTCTCTGCACAAGCGCGCGTCAATCGATGGTAAGAAAAACTAATTTTAATTTGTTTAACTAGTAAAATATCCACTTTGTGTTTGTGTGCGTCGAGTCACATTGAGTTTAAACTAAATAAAATAATCGTTGGTCTAAGGAATCTGCTTTTTTCTGCAGCTGCTGCCAATATCTTGCACACACTGGTGGTGGAACGAAACGCGACTATCCGCTTCTGAATAGCTATCGATGTTTTTGTATATGACTTTTCCACATCGATAACTTTTTTTCGATATCCTTTGGGATAATCGTTTGTACTCTTCACTTTTTCAAAAATATATATTTCGTTTAATTAAAAGCATACCACGGATTGTAAATAACCTTAATTTGAAGCAAAAAATGTCAAATCTGATTTTTATTTTTGTTTTAAATTCTTGTCTACAAAATATTTTTTTTATTATTTTTGTTTACATAGCATTTTACATTATGTAGCGCTGTCTAAAATCATGCTTTAGGGTAAAATAATTACAATTTTTTTAATGTCTCAAAATGTTTTGAATTAAAATCCAAATAGATTTCTTGGCGTATTAGGAATGCCTAATTATATGATGCATACATTGTTATATATTATGTATATCTTTAATTGTAATGTAATTGTATTTTGATTTGCCCCATATATTCTTCAGCTAACGGACGACAATTACACGAGTTCGGAAAGTCTTTCAAAAAAATGTTCAAATTATTACAAAACTTGGTTGTTTAACGAATATTAACAATCTTTAGTTGCATAGTGTTGCAGTTGCAAATCTATCGCCTTTGCCTTTCCTGTCCGTTTAATCGTCGGCATTTTTACGTGTCGAAGCTATCAAATCGACTGCACTGATAGCATCCGGAAACATCGAGTGATAGTGGATAACTGGCACGTACGCCGCCGTGATCACACGACCAGCGAACCAGCGTCCGTGCAGCGCATTTACCGCAAGCACCGCTGTCGTGGTACTCGGACATTTCACATAAACCGTGCCAGTTGGTGAAACGGTGTCCACGTGTATATGCAGAACGCCGCCGTGCTTAGCGCATTCGTCGAGTACATCGTCACGCACATCCGTAGCCCAGGTGGGATTTGTCTCGGTGCGCGGATCAAACATGTTGGACAGTATAAAACACTGAGTAGCTATGGATGGCGTCTGTTGCTGCTGCAGCACAGGCGCAGGCTGTGGAGCTGTTGCCAGCAACGCATTGGCTGCAGCCTGTGGTACGGCCAGGCCTGCGCCCTCGGCTAGCTTAAACATCAGCTGTAAACGTCCCGTGGCACCGAGATCAATGCCGCTGCGATCCATTTCATCAGTATCCAGCGAACTAGTGTTCATGTCCAAACGCTCTGTCACATTGCCCACTTTCATGGGCCGCCCCGCCAGTTCAAAGCCGTTCAATTGCTCCAAAGCCTTTTTGGCATCATCAGCATTGTGATACTATAAATAAGAAAAATATATATTATTAATTATATAAAAATATATAGAAAGTTTTTAGTTGTACCGTAATAAAGCCGTAGCCCTTTGAGCGACCCGTCTCCGTGTCCATAATCAGCTGGATAGCATCAATTTTGCCAAAAGGCTCAAATATGCCACGTAGCATGTCCTCGGTGATGTTGAAGTGTAGCGATCCCACATACAGTCGCATGGGTCCTGTGTGGGCCTTGGGCTGAAATGGAGGCGGCGCACTCTGCAGTCGATTCTTCTCTGCCTGCGTATGCTGCACCATTATCGGTACGCCCAGCAACCGCTGTCCCGACAATCCCAGGGCTAATGCCACAGATTCTGGATCCTCAAATTCAATGTACGCAATGCCTTTGAAGCGTTTAGTCTTGTTGCACGTAATCAGACGGACATCGCGTACCTTTCCCACGCTAGAGAAGAACTCCTCTAGATCACGGGCGCGCACACGCTGTGATAGCTGAATGCAGAAGACAGTCCGTGCATCACGTTCCTCAGGACTGAGCTCGGTAGGTGATGAGCGATCCCCGATGCCATTCGGCGGCGATCTGCCACCACCACGTCCGCGTCCACCATATGGTCGTGGTGAATAACTGGTGCGACGGCGACTACTTTAAGATATAAATTAGAAAAAGAGGTGATAAAATTAACATTATATGATAATTATAATATAATAACGTCCTACTTTGTATCCCTGGAGCGTGAATGGCTCCGCCGACGTTCGCGTATGGGACTCATGCGCTTGCGCAGCTGGTCACGTGAGCGACTGCGACGACGCTTGTCACGAGATCTGCTGCGTTTACGCTCGCTATCCCGTTGCATGCTCTTGCTGCCGGCACGCCGTTCGCGTGAACGCCGATCACGATCCCGATCACGATCACGATCGCGATCATTGCGTCCACTGCTACTGCCTCCGCCCCGTCTGTCATCGCTGGGACGTTCGTCGCGTGTGCGACTGCTGCGTTTGCCATCGCGATAACGATGATCGCGTTGATCACGCTCACGTTCCCTATCTCTATCCTTTTCACGATAGCTGCTGCGCTCACTGCCGCGCTCCTTCTCGCGTTCCCGATCCTTGGAGCGTCTGTGGCGCGATCCACTGCGACTACTATTATAGGGAAAGACAAGATAATTAAAATGATTTCAATTTAGGAAGAAATTCCATTCAAGTTTACCGTGAGCGATGGCTCCTCTTTTTGTTGCCATTTGAGGAACGCGTTCCGTTCTCCGCATAACGTTCATCCTCATCGTTGTCATCGTGGCCTCCGCTCTCGCTGCCGTTGCTGCGCCCGCGTCCACGTCCAGCACTGCCCGCACTGACGTTCTACAGATAGGGTTTTGGTTTTGGTATTTGGTTGGTTGGGTGGAGACATGGGAGGTGGAAGTCGCAAGCAATAATGTACATACATAGAATTGGATAGTTTCATTTGTTCATGATTTGTGGGGGACATGGAGACACAAACACACATAACGTTTCGGTTCGTCGACGATCGCACGTTACGTTGTTTTCGTTTTTTGATGTTCGTGGTTGTATTCATTTTACAATATTTGTTCAGGATTTATTTGTATTGTTTTTTTTATTGTAAAATATTTTTTTTTTCGTATTTTTTTTCGATTTTTTTTTTTGTTTTTTTTTGTTTTTTTTTTTTTTTTGAATAAGAGAAAGCAAATCAAAGTAAATTAGTTAAATTTTTGGTATCTGCAAGTATATAAAATAGAAATGCTTAAGTCAACAATGATCGGTTTACAGATCATTGCCAATTTACAGCAATATAGCAATAGAGTAATAGTAATAGTAATACATATGCGATTAATACAAGTTAAAATATCGACAGATTTCTTCGAGACGCTTGTCTGTCTTGTAGAGAGATATATATACACATATGTACCTAGGATATATATATGTATATATATAAATTCGAGTACATCATATCACGTATACCTATCTATACCTATCTATTGTATAAAGTGATAGATAGGCTTTGGAACACGCACATAGATAAGTAGATCACGGCGAAATGTCTCCACACATATTTCAATATTCGTTTCGATATTTGGGTATTAGCGCTGGCTAGTGGTTGGGATGGTTTGTTGACTGGTTGCTTTGGCTCTTATTTGACTCTAAAGACTCTGGCCACAACATCGCAGGCGCTCACGTCTATATATGGGACATACATATACATAGATATAAGTTATAAGATATATATGTGTAGTGAAATAAATTTATGTTTGCTTATTACGTTTTTTTCTTTTGAATTTTTATAGGCATTTGATTTTTAGTGTGATTTATATATGATTTTGTATATATATTTTATATTTGGGCATTTCAGACTCGACTCCTGAAAGAGCAGTGAAGTGGACTTGTGAGACTTTCTTTCATTCTTGTCTGTCTGTGAGTGAGAGTAGTAGTAGAGCTGCCTGCTGCCCCAGACAACAATAGGTAGAGTTTATCTGAAATTTAGTGCACGTTCAGTTTTCATTGATTTTTTTTAGCAAGTTAAAGAACAAATTCATAAAAACATAACAGAAACAGAAATCATACAGAAAACAAATGCCTAGATATGTTTTGGTTTTATTTTCTTTAAATTGTTTTTTATTTATTTATTTTTTCGCAGTTTCTGGTACATTCAAAACTTACCAAATGGTCTCCAGCTTTTTGTGTTTAGAATGACCAAAACAATCACTAGCAACAATATTGAGCTTATACGATTTCTGCAAAGACATTTCACCCTTAAGAATTATTCTCGCTTTTTGTTTTAAAAATTTTCTTTTTTGTTTTTTTGGGGTAGTGTGATATTATCTTATTAACTTGCACATTGCAATTGATTTATTTTTATTTTAAAGAGAGATAGAGACAGAAAAGAGAGAGCAACCACTCAGCTATTTGGTTTGAACAATGTCGTATTTTGAAAACAAGTTTCATGAGAAGTAGAAAGCATATAGACATGGCATACATAAATTACAAATTTGATAATGAGTCCACTTTCAATACTCTATAATATTTTGTATGATTTAATACAAATTCACTGTATATGGTTTCTTATACTATCGGGAATATACAAATACCACACTATATAAAAATAATGATGTATGAATCCGATTTTTTATGATGAAAGCTTATCAATCTATTTTGAATAAAAGACTGCATAGGTTTGCCGAAAAAAGAATATGAACTTCTAAATTCACATTTCCTTATCAAATTACTACTTGACACTTTATATAGATAAGAAATTAAAGAACCAGCCTAACAACCGAAAGCCTCAAATAAAACTAAAGGTAAATATATGATACATTGCGATTATGTGCAAATTAATACCAAAACAAACAAGTCACATACACTCTCACACTGATGAATGTGGGTGTTTAATTAGGCGTCACATTCAGTCATGTATAAAATATATAAAGGCGATAACCACTGGTCGACCTTTACAAATCGATGTAGTCGATTGTCGATTGCACTTTAGAATTAAGGCTTAAAATCGATTTAAAGAAAGTCACTTCAATGCAAAAGACACACACACATACATATATACATACACACACATATGCATACATAAGCGCATAAAGATGTTAAGCAAGCTTTACGTGACTGTGCCGAGAGCCTGTTTGTCAGACATCTCTCATACATACATATGCATGTATGTATGTATATCACATGAGAACGCGAGAACGCTTGTAGGTGTCTATTTAGAAAAGAAGTATATAAATTTTCATAAAATATACCATTGTCGCAGGGATAACATAATTGGTACATACCGTTTCTTAATTATTAATTAGTAGATCTATAACGAATAATTACACTTACGTTTTTTTGGTACGGCGCTTCCAGCATTGCTTCGACATCAAAGTCTTCGGCCATGTTGAATTTTTGGGACGGGAACAAACTCCCCAAGTAGTTGTCTAGCACGTTTGAAGAGACCAAAAGTTTTGTTGGTATGCACACCGCAATTCGAAGATTCACTTACGAACTGGCTTTTTAATGGTTTTGAAAGTTTAATGACAATTCCTTATATTTTATATATTTTTTCACAGCGTGGCTGGCTATGTTGTGTTGCTTCAGAGTTGATAATGAATATACATCGATACCTACAAGGGTATCGATTCTTTTGGACTCGCACGTAAAATTTCAAACTATAAATATGGTACTAATTAACAGAAATAAATCTTTTACAAATATTTATATGAAAATGACCATTACAAAAATTTGTTTTTAAACAAGTTTGTTATATAATATTATTATTGATCGAGCTTACAACTCTAAGCTGCCTTCAAAAGGAAACTATAGCGTTGCCATATCATCATCAGATTAATCGATTTGTTTATATTTACATATACGTAGCGAAATTTTGGATTTGCAGAATTAGTATCATTGCTTGCATTTAGCCGTTTGAATTGAGCTTCATAAACAAAAGTAGATCGTGTCGAACAGGTGCCAAATTGATTGAATGGCGCTACGCAGAACAAAACGTATTCCAAAGAATTTACACTGCTGGCAGTGCTAATTGTTGAGTCATCAGCGTCCCAGTCAATAACACAGAGCAGAAGAAGAGTTGCAGCAGCCTTGGAGGTAACGGCGAGCGCTAGACCGTATACGTAGGTTGCGTGTAAAGAGCGCACCACTACCAAAGCCACAGGTGAGAGGCAGTTGCGTAAATGAAAAGTGGCGTAAGTTGCATCTGCGGGTGAAACTCCAACGCAACCCAACAACTAAACCATCCCCCAATACGAACGCGCCTACGTTTACACACACGTTACGGGTGGCTAACTAAGGTGTGTCTAAGCCTAAGCAAAGCTCTGTATACTAGTTTCATTTTTCTCTTTTTTTTTTTGTTTTACATATTAGCAGAACTCAACTGCAAATGGAGGACTATAAGTTCCTATTTAAAATTGTGCTCGTGGGCAATGCAGGCGTTGGAAAGACTTGTCTGGTTCGACGCTTTACTCAGGGTCTCTTTCCGCCCGGACAGGGAGCTACAATTGGTGTGGACTTTATGATTAAGACGGTTGAGGTCGAGGGCGAAAAGATAAAACTGCAAATCTGGGATACCGCCGGACAGGAGCGCTTTCGTTCCATCACACAAAGTTACTATAGATCGGCGCACGCGCTGATACTCGTTTATGATATCAGCTGTCAGCCCACGTTCGACTGTTTGCCCGACTGGCTGAGAGAGATTCAGGAGTATGCCAACTCGAAGGTGCTCAAAATACTGGTGGGCAACAAGACGGATCGCGATGATCGGGAAATTCCCACGCAAATAGGCGAGGAGTTTGCTAAACAGCATGACATGTACTTCCTGGAAACATCCGCCAAAGAGGCGGAAAATGTAGAACGCCTGTTCTATGAAATCGCCGCCGAGCTGATTGGCCAGGCGCGCAGCAAGGACGGAACCAGTGCCGCAGCTGCGGCTGCACAACGTCAGTCGGATGGCGGCGGCTCCATTGGACTGGGCAGCTTAAGTGCCAAAGCAGCTCAAAGCAACTGCTGTGGTGCATCAAACAGCTCGAGCAGCGGCAACGCCAACTCCAACTCCAATTCTAGTCAAGGCGGCTGAGCAGGAAACATAGCAATAAAACGTCGACAACTGGCAGCTTTCAGTTGAAAAGCAACTCAATGACTATGGATGCTAAATATTTGTGTTAAAAACTCCTTTGGATGTGTAGTTTTAGTACTCCTTGATTTTCTCTTAGTATTATTTGTTATAGTATAGATCTGAATCGAAGATCTGGTTGGTGACAGCATCACGAGTTTATGCTTATGTTTATATTGAAAACATTTTCATAACAATGCAATGCACATTTTGTTTTTATTCCTAGAGTATTTAACTGTGTATTTAAAATATTTTTTATATGTTTATACAAATGCGTATTTATTATAATTTTTTATTAGAAATAATTTATACATATGCAATTTAAATGGTATTTACGCGGACTGGCGTAATAGTTTATAAGACGATTTTATGACATTCCAAAAATTAAACACGTAGTTCAATATGAAGCGAAAGGAATAACTCACTTTGTAATTAAATAAACCCAAATACAGTTTTTAATGTGCAACCGAAACGTATTTTAATGAGAGTTGGGCAGATCTTACCCTATGGGGGTAAGTATTTATGTTTTAATGGAGTTTCCCTTCTCTGTATGAAACGATATCATTTATAGATGTAGGTATGTTATAATACCTTAGGAAATTATTATTTTCGTAAAGTATTTCTTTACCCAAATCCCATTAATTATCACCCAGAGTGAATATCAAATTGTTTCTTTCATTTATTAAATATTGGTATTTTAAATTGGTACATTTGTCGCTTGATGACTTTTCTCTAGGAGAAAATTTCATGCTTAGTATTAAGCTCTCTTTGTATAAACTACAATATCTGTTTCTGTGTGTATATTCGACATTCAACTCTAAAAATATAAAGGTATATATAGTTTATATATATATGTATAAATATATATATATAAATAGAGATATGTATGTGCATGTATATTGGCTATATATGGTAAATATCCTTGTATAATGTCATGGTAGCAAAAAGGCATACGGGTATAGCATAATCAAAAGAGTATATAATAATATAATATAATATAATAGATAGAAAAGTTGTAGCTGTGGTTGTTGGATTAGTTTCTTAGCTAGCATTAGAGTCTGTTAGCAGGCCACACACGAACACATACACAATAAATTATATACATTTATGCATAAATAAAATACATGTAAATGCTAAAAATTAATATAATAATAATAATAATTTCATTTAATACAAAGATTATGAATAATTAAACCATTTTAAAAAGTAAACAACAATTTGGGTCGGCCCTTCACAAAATTTTACATTCCTGACAGCCTGGCACTTTCGTTATCTATATATGTGTTTCTATATATATATATATAAATATATATAGGGATATATATATTTTTTTGATTTGATTGGATGTATGTGGTATGTGTGTCAGAGCTGGCGTGAGATTCGTTAGATTTTGATGCTTCCTTGCTTTGATGCTACTGAAGCATCAGGGCATTTAAATTCCGCTGCAGTATCGTGTCCTTCACCGAATTGAACACCACATTGATGTTGCGCGTGTCTATGGCAGTGGTAAAGTGATGATAGATTCGGCTGGTGCTGGTGCTGCGACGCACGCTCATGAACATTTGCAGCATGAAGTTCTGGACGTCCAGCAGTGAATGCGGATTGCCATTAAATTGAGGATAGTACCAGCGTATATCAGTCTCTGGATTTCGTACTTTTTGCTCGAGCAAATCGGTCTTGTTTAGAAACAATATTATTGAAATGCCTTTGAAAGTGTTGTTGTTCACAATGGTATCGAAAATATTTTTGGACTCTTCCAGACGATTGGTTTTTCTGCAAATTAAGCATGTCCACATTAACGCCTTAACCTGCCCTGACATTTCAGTATGTCCCACTCACCTGTCTTCGGCAAGCACCTGATCAAACTCTGAGCTGGACACTAGAAATATAATCGATGTGACCGAGGTATCAAAGCATCTGGTCCACTTTTGACGTTGAGTGCGCTGTCCGCCCACATCGACAAACACAAATGGAATGTTCTGCAACAGATATGCACCATTGAAAAACCAAATACCACAAAGCAATCAAATCAACGTCACAATTGCAGCTTACCTGTACTTTGACACAAAACTCGTAGACACCTTTGGTTGCTTTGCGACAGTGCAGTATATCTTTGTGTGTGGGCACATAATCCGGTTTCGCCAGCCGCTCAATTTCGTCTAGAAAATAGCTGACCGAATCGCTCTGCAAGATGGTAAATGCAACAGAGATAATTGTTGTTTATAGTATATATGTAAAGTGTTTGTAAAAAGGTTTATAGAAAATACCGTATGGAAATGAATGTGCGAGAATAAAATCTACTGCATACTTTACACTAATTTCATGGAATAAAACTTATTGTAAACTTGTACTTCCTGTGCTTATCTAGTAAAACAGCTTCTACGTAAAGTTATTTATGGATATACAAATGTTGCTACTTTTAGCAATACCACAGAAAACCATGTCTATTGAATCTATCCATATTTTATACTCTTATATACTAAATATTCAGCTTAAGACTTTTTAATTGCTTAGCTTATGTATAAGATAGCCTTTAATAAAATTTACTACATAAAGTTTTTTCTAGGTATCAAAAATATTGATTGGACAATCGAAAATAAATTATTTTTTAATTTTGAGGAAACGGGACAAGATAAACAAATTCCTATAATCATAAAAGCAGCAAGCAACTACATAATATATAAGTACTATTTACATAGTTTACGTAGTCGCTTGCGCTTTTTTTTATAACTATTGGAATTTATTCACTAAATAGACTTGATGGTAATAGACAATGAAAATATTTGAAGAAATTGCAATCTTAGTGGCCTGCATAGTCTGTGCTAAATATAATCCATTTACTTGCGTTATTTGTTCTACAAACAAAACATTTAAATGCCTCGATTATGGTACAAATGAGACAACCGATACATAAGAGATGTGGCACCTTGGATGCACAAATTAAGGATTTAGATGGCAGCTTACAATTTGGAATTCGCGTCGTCGTTCATAGGCGCGCCTTATGCCACGATCCTGCCAAAGGCGACGTATAAGCGGCGCATATTCCACGAATCTAGCTGCCTCTATTGCATTGCATTCCATTGCTTTGGCGTCATTGGCATCCTGTTCCCGTCCATCGCTGCCCCAGGGAATATCCAACTTTTCTCGCGCGTCGAGGAGCACTTGCATACCTGCAAAGCGAAATCAATTAATTGATATATAAACGCACAACATGCATATAGAAGCACCTACCTCTTATAACATTTTGGTATATCACATGTTGGTATTCGCGCAGCAGCTCCGGATCAAAGTTGACGCCGTGGATGATGCGCATCTGTTTGAGGAAGGTGGATTTGCCTGACTCGCCAGCGCCCAGGAGCAGCAGCTTAACCTGAAAAGTTGAGTGAATTTATTAGAGGGCCAACTACATATAATGCAAAAGATATGTGCGATATTGAAACCTTGACCGATATAGAAACACTGACACACACACACGCACGCACGCGCAAGAAAATCAACTGCAGCCAGCGGGCAAAGCACAAAGAAGTTGTTAATTGAATGCCTTTTGTGTGAATAAGACTTTTTGTAATGATTGCCTAAATGATGCAACAATAAAAAACCCAGTGCCAAGCCCAATACCAACATCAGCAACAGCAACAACAATAACGAACGAAAAGTGAAAATTCGTCTGCCGTTTCATTTGTTTGCCTGGGCGGCCCATGCGGGCTATACAACCGGATGAATGTTGTGTCTTGTGCGTGTGTGTGTGTGTGCGTGAGAGAGTGTTTGTGCATGTGTGCGTGTGTGGGTCCAAGCAAATTAATACTAATTACTTAATTAAACGGAATGTGGCAACTTTATACGCTTCTCTTAAATTCAATCCTACCTGCCGTCGAAATGTATGCTTCTCCTTCTCCAGAAACTTATCAATCTCTTTGGATTTGTAGCGTTGCTCCAGCTCCTCGGGCGTGCTGCGCAGCCGCACCAGATGGGTCAGGAGATTACCAAAGCATCTCATGCAGGCGAATCGTGACGTTTGCAAACGACTCCCTTGCCGTCGCAGTCTTTCCGCTCCGTCTGATATCAGTCCGGCGGAGCTGGCTGTTGTCCCTCGGCCACTGACTGTCTGAGAATGATGATGATGGTGATGGTGATGATGATGCTCCTCCATCAGGTGTGTCAGCGTCCCAGTGCGCGTATCGTTGTTGCTGTTGTTGTTGCTACCGCTGCTGCTGCCGCCTGTAATGCCGCCGCCGCCGCCACTATGTGTTAACGTGGTCAACGTAATTCTGGACATGGTTGCGACTGCGACGACAGCCAACGCCTGACGTGCGCACTTTCTACACAGGCACACACACAGTCACGCACACAGACGCGCGTGCTGTACGCTCAGTTGTTGATATTATTGTTGGTGTTGTCGTTGTTGTTGTTGCTGTTGATTGTCTCCCGTTTTGTCTGTTGCTACTGTTATTGTTCTTGTTGCACACTCGCTAAAATTACCCTGGTCTAGGGGGGTTTATTGTTTTGGTCGTTGTTTGGACGTCGTAGTTGTAGCCAAATCATATCTTGACCACAAAAGCATCGCCCCGCTCTTCCTCTGTGTATTTTGCTCCGCGGGCATTGCACACACACACACTTGAACAGTTTGCAGCCACTACAATATATGCTAATCGCGCTGATGACAAATTATTGAACTCCTTTATTACGCGACGCCTTCTTTTTCTCGTATTGGCAAATTTTGTAAATAAATTCGCATTTTCACTCCCAAAAGTCTGAATAGGGTTGTATTCACGATGTCACACACTCGATATTTTGTTGATACTCTATCGAAATCCAAAAGCGATAGTTCATATGCGATATTTGTAGCTACAAGCAACCCTATTGTCGGAAACAGCTGTTTCCATAGTTAACACAATCATAACAAACACCCATACAGCTCTAGTGCTTGCTGCTATTGCTCTGTTTTGCTTAATCGCTGTGAAGTTGTGGTTTAGTCGATATCAATATATTGTTGAAAATATTGTTTATTAAATATGATTATGAATACAGGCAAAATATCTTTGCTTTACGCTGCGCGTCTACCAGGTAGCATGCAGTATATGAAAAAATATACAGGTAACTATTGAAAGAGCTAGTGCGTTAGAGGTCAACAAGTCTAAATTGATTAAAATCCATTTGCGGGGAACATCTTGCAGTAGTTGATGGGTCTGCAGATAATAGCCCATGTAGATTTAATTCAATTTGTGCGCAATACGCGATTTTTTCACTGTCACTCATAAAAATGTATGTACATCTATACATACATGCATATGCATATGTATGAATGTATGTACATATGAATGGCAAAGCAAGTTCCAGTTGGATTTTGCACCCTGGGCGTCTGCCCAACTGCGCAATTTATTTTCTCATATATTGTTACTTTAATATATTGTTATTAACACATTATTTTTTGCATTCAGCAATTCAGCCTTTTCACACCAGTGCCAAGGTGCTTAACAATGCTGAGCCGGCCCCTGCTCTGCCGTTGCCCCACAATGTTGACGTTGCCGAAACGACTCGCTTTTCCCCTCAGCGCTCCAGGGATATGTCCGACAATATCATGACCATGTCACACGCTCCCATCTCGACAATCGATATTACCACTGACAACAGCATGACCATATCGCAGGACTGGTCATCTCTGCAGGATCCGCATGTGCAGTCATACGATTGCTTTGGCGCTGTCAGCCTCAATGCGGTGATGCAGAGCAATGTGCCGACACCGTTCGGTGGTATGCATAAGTTCTCGCATCTCAATATGCCGGGCGGGCAATGGTCGCAGGAATACAAGTTCACCTCGCAGAACATGCACAGCTCGCATTATCGTTCGCTGCGCGACAGCACGCGCGCTGATTGGGTGACCTACGATCAGAATGCCACGATGCCGGTGCCGGGCCACAGCCAAGGTGAGGATAGGCAGCAGCTGTTGACCTATAGGTGACACGTGTTGCACGTGCTCCACTAACCTGTTGCATGTCGTGCGCATGCGCTCTAGCTCTAGCTAACACGCATACGCATCCCATATCATATGCATTGCTCGAATTTCGTAGGCTTCCGGCGTTGCTACAGTACACAAGCAAAGCCAGCACAGCCACCACCACCACCAGCAGCAGCAGCAACAGGAAGCGCAACGCCCACAGCACCCACAACGCCTGCGCCTCAGCAGCTAAGCAAGAAGGAGCAATTGAAGAGAGTATTTAAGGAGTACGGCGCAACTATTGTGGTTTTCCATGTGGGCATTTCGCTGCTCTCCCTAGGTGGCTTCTACGTGCTCGTCTCCAGGTAGGACCAACTAACTGAATGCGCTCATCCATCCGTAACCGCATCCATGGCAGCAAAACTAAGCGCCTACTCTGCATTAACTAAGGTTAATTCTAATTGAATCCTAAACTGCTCTCTTCTTGCTTGCAGCGGAATAAATATGATGCCCGTAATGGAGTTCCTTGGAATCGAGTCATCTGCATTTGCAGAAAAGTTAGCCGTGGGTAGCACCTTCGTCACGGCCTACGCCGTTCACAAAGTCTTCGCTCCACTTCGGATTAGCATCACGCTGGGCTCGGCACCATTCATTGTGCGTTTGCTGCGCTCCAAGGGATTCTTGAAATCTAAAACTAAAAGCAATTAGTGCCATATACGAAAGCATATCTATATATTTTATATACAACAATTATATAGTTTAGCTCTGCATGTCAATACATTATGAATTTATGTTGATATAATCAAATAAATATTGCACCAGAAAATACTTAAACCTTTTTCATGGAATCTGTTTAGCTGATCTTTGAATCCCAATAGATTAATTTCCTTATCCCCAATTTAAGCCTTAATTGAGCTGAAACAATTAGAGCTCTATTTTAATCACCATGTCCACGGCTTACGCCCTAATCAATTAAAATCCATTTTGATATCATTTTTATATTTCAGTTGGTTTTACTGCTTTTTTTAAATTTTTTTCTTTAGCATATTTATAGAAAAAATATTTTCACATCTTAAGTTTTCACTGCTTTAGACATTTTTCATTTTGTTATTGACTTAAGCTATAAATTGATTTTAAGTAAACAATAATTGTAATAATTATACAATTTAATAATTAAGACTTAACAGTTAGACAAAAAGCTAATGGAAGAAACAAATTAACAATTTCCAAAGTTTCCAATGCCATTTGACGTCCTCCCACAGCTTAGTGAATCCATCCCTCGATCCACACTCCTCCATTCTGATATACATTGATTTCCCCCCCAATTCTGATGCAACTTCTTTCAGTTTACTATCGTTCTCTCTTTGTACGCATTTGAAGCCTAACAACTAATCGTAATTGTACGTGGTGCGAGAGCCGGACGGCTTAGTAGCCATCGATGGCCTCCTCGTCCAGTTGGGCCTCCAGCTTCTCCTCCTCTTTGGCTTTGCGTCGCTGTATCCATGGCATGAACGCCCATAGGGCCGAGCCGGCAAGTAGTGTCAGTCCCAGCGTATGGAAGAGCGGATTGTAATTGTTGACCGCCTCGGTCCACCAATTGCACAGCGGCGGTCCCACCAGCTGCAGAATGCCATTGACGAACAGGCTTATGCCATAGGACGAGGTCAGGCGCTCCGTGCCCAGCATATCGGCCATGATGACAGCCGTAATACCCACATAAATGCCCGAAGCAAGCCCAAAGACGGCGCACCAGAAGCAAACGGCACCGTAGCTGTAGGCCAGCGGCAAGAGTGCCAGCGACACGCCCGAAATGGACAAACCGCCAACAAAGTACCACGTCTTGGGTATGAAGCCCATGTCGGAGAGCGCCGAGCCGCCAATGCGGCCAATTAGATCCGTTGCCGAGACCACCGAGAGCAAGTAGGCGGACAGGGACTTGTCGAAGTTTCTGGCCAGGCCAAAGGCCGGCAGTAGGATAATGAAATTCGTGTAGCTGATGGCATTCGTTGAGTTCGAGATGAGTATGACCAAGTACATGGGATCCTTCAGCAGGCTCAGATCGAAGAATTTGCTGCGTTGGCTCTGTGGCGCCTTGCCCTGACCCGTCTCATCCGCACCGCCGGCATCCTGTGGCGCCGCCTCAGCTGCCGCACTGCCAGCCGAACGCAATGATAAATGCGATGAGAATTCCTTGGGTTGAAACGACAAAGTGCTGCCGTGATATGGCGTGCTAATGTACAAGAAACTGCTGGTCGAAGGCGAGCGCTTGGACAGCCGATTCCTCGAGCTGTTGCGCATGGCCAGCTTGTTGGAGCTGGAACGGCCCTCGGGCACTGCATACAGCGATGACTGTGAGTTCAATTGACCGGGCGTGAATGTCTGGTTGCGTTGTGGCAGTCGTACTGGTGTGCTAATCTTTCGGGCACGTGGCTGGAATTCATCGCCGGGCTTGGCATAGCTCTGAACCACAGCGGCCGAGGCGCTGCGCACGAACTGCTGCTTATCATCGTCCGGCAAGTAGAGCGGTGACGGTGGCGAGTTGTAGGGCATCAGATGCTTCTCAGCCAGCTCACCGTGATTGGGCGCCGTTTCGTCCACATTCTCGAACTTCATGACAATGCCAATGTCCTCTTCCTCAGGTATGTCCTCCAGCGCCTGGCGTGCGCGCGGCACACGAATCATATGCTGTTCCACTGGCTCGTAAAACAAGGCGCCCACCAAAACGTTTAACGTGATGCCACCCATAATCAAGCAGGAACCACGATAGCCATAGGTCTCCAGTAGCCAACGAAGGACGGGCGGCAATATGATCGAGCCAATGGCACTGCCAGAGATGCAGAGGCCGTTGGCCAATCCGCGCAGCTTCACGAAGTACGATGTCACAATATACACAGTGGGCGGAAAGGAAAGACCAGCACCAATGCCCACCAAGACGCCATAGCTGAAAGAGCAAAGAAGGAGAGAGAAGTTTATGAAATAGCCGACTACAGTCTGGTGATTTGAGTAATCTCCTTCAATAGGTTGTAATATATTAGTTGATATTTTTAAATTAATTGTCACAGCTTTAGCTTGAACGTGTTTTGTTTAAGCCGCCTTTATAATGATTTAGATGTAGCTGACATAACTTACCTAATGTACAAATAGCCAACGGACGATGCCCAGTAGGATAGCATCATGCCCAGCGATGCGGAAACGGCACCAATCAGAGTTACCGTGCGATAGGAATACTTAACAGAGAGAATACTCGAGACAGGTCCTGTTGAAGGGAATCAAAGTAAAGTTGAATAGAATATTGATACACAATTATCTCACTTAGCACTCACCCAATGAACTGTAAAGGAAGTAGCATAATGCCGGTATCCAGGAGGCCTGCGTCTGCGTCGTCTCGAAGGCCTGCAAGAACTCAATGAATAGGACACCAAAGCTCTTAATGGTGCCCGGGATGAGTATGTTCGTCAGGCATGCGCCAAAGAGGACTAGCCAGCCCCAGCCGCCATCGGGTGGCACGAGGTCATATTCGCCGCTATCATCCTTCTTGTTCAGCAGGCTGACTGCAGTGTGCGAATATATGAAACGAAATCAAATTACAAGAGCTGGATTAGAACCATAGAATTGTTCAACACAATACAAAAGGTGTTTGCTGCTGTAGATATTCGGGTACGAGAAACAATCACTGACGCGCCACAGTAAAGTAAAATTAAATAAAATCTATATATAAAGGGCAGCCTAATACTCAATGCATTGGTCAGCTGTTCATGAAGGAAAATCGTCAAACTAATTTTCTTGGGTATTTCGCTCCGTGGGTCATGAAAGTTTAGTAATTCCTCACATTATTTCATCTAAGTATTTCCTTTAAGTATTTCCATTAAGTATTTTTCATTAAGTATTTTTCATAAAGTAATTCCTCTAAGTAACTCCTCTAAATAATTCCTCTAAATAATTCCTCTAAATAATTCCTCTAAGTATTTTCTCTAAGTAGTTTCTCTAAGTATTTCCTCTAAGTATTTCCTCTAAGTAATTCGTCTAAGTATTTCCTCTAAGTAATTCCTCTAAGTATTTCCTCTAAGTATTTCCTCTAAGTAATTCCTCTAAGTATTTCCTCTAAGTAATTCCTCTAAGTAATTCCTCTAAGTATTTCCTCTTAGTAATTCCTCTAAGTAATTTCTCTAAGTAGTTTCTCTAAGTAATTCCTCTAAGTATTTTCTCTAAGTAGTTTCTCTAAGTATTTCCTCTAAGTAATTCCTCTAAGTATTTCCTTTAAGTATTTCCATTAAGTATTTTTCATTAAGTATTTTTCATAAAGTAATTCCTCTAAGTAATTCCTCTAAATAATTCCTCTAAATAATTCCTCTAAATAATTCCTCTAAATAATTCCTCTAAGTAATTCCTCTTAGTAATTCCTCTCAGTAATTCCTTTCAGTATTTCCGTCATGTTCTCCTGAGCTGAACGATCACACACTTAACATCAGCCCACTGCACTGCTCGACTGACCTCCACAGACTGAAGAAATGCTGCAGCTGCCGCCCTTTATATAGGGCGATTTGCACTCAAAGCCTAAGCCGCTCTCAAATGTTGAGCTTGGCGCCATCGTTGCAGTCGAGGTATGAGTGACCAATGGGAGCACTCTCTCCCTCTCTCTGAATACTGCTGCATACATACAGACAACTAAAATGCTCTGAGTAAGGCAGACAGATAGGCAGACTATGAAAGAGACAAGCAGACAGACATACGAACAGATATATAGGCAAACAAACACGCCTAGTTAAATCGGGTATCTCCTTACGCTGCTCAAGAATATATATACTTGTTGGGGATATATGTTTATATGCTAAATAGTGTATGTACATTAATATTTATATTTATATGATGGCATAGAAACAGTTACTTCTGTTCTATAGTTCTCTTAAGGACTATATGTACGTGTGTGTGGATGCCTGCGTATGTATGTCTGGATAAGAGAAACGACTAGAGTACTCTTACTAGTTAAAGCTTTCCTACACTATGGATCTTATTTCATAACATGTTTTTTATCAAATTTTGAATCGCTGCGAGTTCCAGGGTAGCCAATTTCAATGATTCTTTAGATATTATCATTAAGATATCAAAAACCTTGAGTGTCATACACAATGCTTATAAGTGTGTATTTCAAGTGACCGACTCGTTTGGTGTATATTATTAAGAACAAAATAAACCCTATCTTATCTCTACATGGGGTCTGCCGAAAAACTTTCACACTTTGCCCAGAACACGAGTCCGGGGTATAGCCATGCTTACAGTTAGCTCCATTTGTGCGTCTGGTTGAGAATGTGAATGCGTATCGCTGATAGCGTCACATATATACATATACTTGTATGACCGGCAAAAAAATAAATAAATAAATAAAAACCGGTAAAACGTGCCAGATCCAAATAAATAACAAGCACTGCAGACTGGGTCCATATGTCAACGATAGGGATTCGGGGCCTGGTGTTATTTGCCAAGCGATTTGGGTTGTCAGTGTCCAGAAAATTATGATAGGGGCAATCTAAATGGGGCTACATGCTGAGTCAGTCGTGGGGATTGGTTGGTTGGTTGATTTAACAATCCATCCAGTTGGGTTCGTTGGCTAGCACTAATCAGACATCGGGCATAGACCTACGCAATTGATTACCCTACAGCTTTGTTATTTTGCTGCAAATTATTTAGATTACGGCGCAACTGTACCATTAACAATCGTTGCAAACTATACGGGCTCTAACTAAGCCTCAAACATTCTGATTAATCATTATACAGAAATACAATAGAAATATGTATAATACAATGTATATGTAATCTGAAAGGGATTTCATTTTATAAAAGTGATCGATTGAGGTTATCAATCAATCAATCAATCTAAAATTTAATACACACTTTTACTGAAGATCGATCGTAGTCAAATATATAGTCATATACTTAAATATATCATTTATATGACTCAATAATTGTTTATTGTTTGCTGATAGATAGATTACTGACCTGTTTTATCACTACTTTCTTTAGTTGTTCCATTTATTTTATGCTCTTTGTTGTTTGCTTTATTTGCATTTTGTGTACTTATAACTTTTTCCTTATTCATGGTCTGTAAGAAGAAAAAGAGAGAGAGAGAAAGAAAAATAGTGTGTTGTTGTTTTGTGGATTGAGGATATACTAAATTTTAGTTTTCGTGTTTTTTTTTTTTTTTTTTTGTTTTCCTTTTTTTATTGAAATATAGCAAATTTATGTGCTTTATGAGTATCACGCGAATTCTAGAACTCATTGGATCTGAACTGCTTGGCACACAGGCAGAAGGAGCGAGAGAGAAAGAGATAGATAGGGATGACATTCAAAGAACAAGAAAACTGATTAAAACATGAAACATCCGGCCGAGAAATGTACATACATATACGCATCAATTAGGGATGGGCACGTGTTTCTCCATTTATATTCTCAAGGCAAAACGAAAATTAAGCAGACGATCGATATACGTATTCATATATTTAAATATAAAACAAATGAAAATATCAAGAAATATATATATTTAAGTATATGTATATACATATATTCATTATTTTTGTTGATTTTTCGCATTTCCTTTAAATTTATAAATAAATTTATATATATATATATATGCACATATATAATTGCTGGTAAAATAATTAATTTAAATAAATATATATATTTCTGGATATTTGTATTTTTTATTATATGTATATTTGATAATTAAATGTACATATTAAATAAATAAAAAATTTGCTATGCATTTTCGAATTTATTTATTATTTAAATTAAATATATATTATAGTCTTTAATAATGTTTTCATTATTTAGTTTTATTTTACATTTCTGTCGCTTACTTTACAAAAACAAGAATGTTTACTGTCATGCACGATCACATACGAAACTATTTTAAGTTCGTGTCACGAATAAAGCAAAGAAAAAAACACGCGCCCAACTTTTGTATAAATATTCGAACATTTTTATGTATAGATATGTATGTACATGTATGTGAAAGCAAGTTGTGTAGAACGTGTTGCTTTTGGCATCTAATCTCGGCTATAGCTTGTCTGAAGTAATTGCACGCTAAATGGCTGAACATTTTTCGTCATAATTGTGCCTCGATCGCATGCAAAGCCGCGAATTCGATGCCTATTTTTATTATAGGCTACAGTTGTTGATAACTGCAATGGAACACAAGTCCAATTCAGCGAATATGTATTAGAGCTGTGCCCATTCGTTCAGAATCAGTTCGATTGAACAGCTCATTTCGATGAACGGCAAAGCTTTCTGTGTGAATAAATGAATGAACTAGTGATCGGCATCGGTTCACGGCGAATGAACAACAGTTAGCAACTCTAATTTTTTGTACACATATGTAGGTCGCACACAACGATTTCAGCTGGTGGCCTGATCCCAAAACTCGCCCCATCGTGTTCATTTCCCCATCGCGGCGATGATTCATACATAATTTTTTTTTTTTTTGCTACATCGAGGATCATGCGAGAGCTGCATAACAAAATTTTCCCATATATACATATGTACGTGCATACATAAATATATTTGTGTAAATATTTTGATATTTTTTTGTTTTTGTTGATTTTTTTTGTATTTTTTGCGCCGTTGCTTGTCGCTAATGATGAAATTTTTTCAGCTGTGGGGGCCTTCATGACGTCATCGTTGGCGATAGAAATACGCTTTCTCAGAACGGAACAATAAACAAAACACACAAAAGCAATGGAATGGATCTTTTTTTATGCGTTCCACAAATCGAGAAAAGATTATTGATGGGGGTAGCAAGAATAACAAAAGATTACAAACATTGCAACTAATCTCTCTATTATAGTTTACATTGTTGACATGTGATGGTCAAATGGTTCTCAATTGCTTTCAACTTGTCATAGTTTAAGAACTTAGATAATAGATATCTGTTTATGATTAAATTGTTGCATACATGTGTGTGTGTGTGTGTGTGTGTGTGTGTGTGTGTGTGTGTGTGTGTGTGTGTGTGCGTGTGTGTGTGTGTATTTTTAGGTATAATGGAAATTTTGTTTTGAATTGAGAACGACGCAATCAACAACTCGTTCCGTTGCCCCCAAAAGCTTGAAGGTCGTTTCCTGGACAGTTATGAAGCAAGAAATCGACTCAAAAACAAATGTTACACATTTAAATTCAATTGGCGCCTGAATTGAATTGAAATGTATTGACAACAATTACGTACACTATATGTATATGTGTGTGTATGTATGTATGTATATATTCTCTCTATCGAAACGAACACGAGGTCTAAAATTGTTTTTCTTCATGCCCAATAGTCACAGTGCTGATCATTTAAAACTGCGCTCAATTCGCATCTATTGTCTAAACAATTTGCATTCCCATTCTATAAAACTACACAAAATTGAACAACGATAACAACAATACCATGTGCATTTTAACAGAGGACAACTGCATTGGGTATCAATAAATTAACATTAGTCAAAGCTGCTAGAATTGGATTTGTTTGCGTGTTATCTAACACTAACAACAGTTGAATCTGGCTTTAAATTTCGAAGTGCGGCTATCGGCATTCGATAGTCTGATTATTTCTATTTTTCACATTAATAATTATTACTTAAATATTTATTATTTGTGTGTCTGTGTATGTGTTTACTTTGTAATATGAGCGAAAATTGTTTGCACACTTCGTTAAACAGCCATAAATCACATAGCAATAATTTAAACTTGTGTGAAATAAAACAGCTGCGCTGTTTGGCCAAGCGACCCAACTCGTATGACGAGGCCGTGCATTTATTAATTAATAATCGAATGACAATTAGAGCCTTTCACATCGATAATCGAAACTTGACCTTGATATAATTAAACTAAAACCTAAGGACTGCGACGAGCCTATTTTATATTTAGCTGCCATCAATTGCTTCCAGCTGGAGACGGGGGGAACACCACTTACTTGTTGCCAACAGCTGATAACTGGAAACTTTGTGGCGACATAGAGACACAGAGATATAAATTACTTATATATTTATGTATATATTATACGACCGGTGATAGGTATTGTTCCAAGGGTCAATCGCAAGCAATTATATTTTGCCATAATTGACAATGATGTAGTTAAATCCAGATGATAAGCTTAACAGCTGTCTAACCCGCTAGGGCATCTGGATTTAGAGATAATCACGTTTTCAGACAATCGCTATGGACATGATAGACAAACATACATAAATGTGGGTAAACTGTTTCCCCTTCCGCCTCTGGATTACACACAGAATTCCAAGAATGTTTACAACGGCGCATGTGGGTTTATCACTGTTGAGACAGGTCATTAATGACCGGCCAAGAGTCTAGCTGCATTTCACGCTAAATGCAGGTAGCGCAGACAAAGAGCCAGACACGCGGACGACACAATGAGTCGGCAATGTCTTTTGTCTGCTTAATGTAACAAAAACATGAAAGGAAAAGAAAAACAGACAAGTGTGTGGGCGAGAAAAGGAAATGCGCACTGCGTGCAGATGTTATCGATAACAGCGCAGTCAATTAACAATTAACAGAAATGCATGTCAAACGCAATTATGTTTACATACAGCTGTTGCTTAGTGCAATGGCCCCTGAGCCAGTTGCCCGCATGCAGAACAATAAACAAAGCAGCAGACGCCAAAATAGAAGCAGAGAAATGTAAAGACCGAGTAAAGGCTGAGTGATGGTTGATCATCCCTTTTGCTCCCGTTCTCGCTCTCTCTCACTCTCACTCTCACTCTCTCTCGTCTTTGTTACTCACGCCTACACCGCAAGTGTGAGTAAACCGCGATCGATTAGCTATCGTTATAGCTTTTTTTATAGCTTATCTCAACGGGCATTTCATTATATTATATTTATACAGATTAGTTGAATGCTTTAAATCAATTTTGATTTTTGATCTGATCAAACAAAGCAGTCGGCTAACGGATTCCAGATGTCAGCCTGACCACACCCCAAGCAAATATTAGCCAGCAGTAGCAATAAATACTATATAGCATGGCCTAGATGTTAATGACTTTTCTACGTGTAAATGCGTCATAATTTTATTGTTTGTTAACAAATAACTCAGATATCATCTGGGTGGGAATTATATGCACACACATTTTGTAAGTGTGTAGATAGCCAGTTAAATGAGCTCAAAACTGCTTAAGACAATGCCAAAACAAACGGCATATTGTCTCAGCTTACAAGTCCTCTTTTATCTGGCAACAACAAATTGGGTTTGAGGGCATAGGATCAGATGGCAACACTGACCCAATTTACCTACTACGCACTTTAAGGCGCACGAAACCAGAGCAAACAAGTATTTGTATTGAGATACGTACACTCACACACACACACACACATACACATGCTTGTGTGCATATATGCATGTATGTATGTGTTTGGCAGGCAAGCAAACAATAACAGCTCAACCAAAAGCAACAACAACTGCAAAGCAGCTCCCTAACAACACACTAACACACTGACTTTTTATGCTGCCTATGCCAGCGACGACGCGTCGACGCCAACGACAGCGCGAGCACTACTGTTGCGCGCGTGTCGGGGCCTGTGTGCTTCAGACATGCAGTAACAGAGCAGTCAGAGCAGCAGCTGAAAAAACGTTACGTGGGGTGGTTGGTTGGCATTGGTAATAACAACAACAACAACATCAGCAGCATGCCTATCAGTGATTTACTTTCCATCATTAACGGGAGTATTGGTATCGGTATCGTTTGTTGTTATCAATTTATTTAACGCCCACAAGTTCAAATCTTCGCACAAAACTAGTGAAAACCAAATGCAAAATAAACAACAGCAGCAAAAGAAACAGCAATATGGAGAATAACAGTGTAAATCTGAAAACAACACAAAAGCTTTTGTCACACTCTTATGACTTTGCTTTTTGTTCTGCCTCTGCTTCTTCTTCGTCTTGTTCACATTGTTGTTGTAGTTCATCGCCCTTGAATCACTGACTGCTGTTGCCAAAAGGGGCCGGGGCCGGGGCCTGTGTAAGGGGTTGGGGCTCAGGCAAGGTAATGTCAGCGCACATTATTCTGTTTGTTTCTGTTGTTGCATTGCGTTGCTTTGTTGTTGTTGTTGTTGTAGTTGTGCATGCGTCAGCTGTTCTTTTTTGTGCATTTTAATTGCTGCTTACACTTACCTTAAATTTAATTGTTTAGCTATTTAAATTCGTCCTGAGCAGGCGGGCCTCTCGCACACACTCACACAAACACACTTGAACACACACATACACACACGCTCACACTGACGCACGTTTTTTGCACGTTTTATAATGAATGAGTTTTTTGTGTTTTTATTGGTTTTTGGCTATTACATGACATCGGACCAGCGTTTGTTGCGATTATTGAAATTAAGGAATTATTGTAAATTAACTACACTATGTACACAATTATAGACGTATTTTGTTTGAAATATATACAAAAACAAAACGCGAAAAACGAAAGGTTCCCGTCGTCGTCTTTCACGCGCACTCCACCCACACGACGTGCCACACTCTCGGACGTGGAAAAACAAATGAACGCTGGTCCACTCGCGTTTCGTACCAGAGCGCAGTTCCATTGCTGAGCGAACTAGTTACCGTGAACGATGTTGAACAACAACACATTTTGATCAAAAGACAGGCTGGCCATAAAATTAGTGAACACCTCTACAAACAGAGAGCAATAAGTAAATACATATATAAATTATATGCGTAGAGAGTTCAACGATCAACATTTAAAATTCAATATGATGTATATCATTTTGATATTAACTGAATAAATTTGTATTAAATAAAAGTAGTTCTTTATAGTTGCATAACTGATATTTTATAATTATTATTATAATTATATGTATTTTATCTTTTTTTTTTATGTATTGTTTATTTTTGAAGTTTTAAATTTGAAAAGTGTCAGTCTATTAATTTTAGATGCTATATCAAAATTATTGCAAAATGCTCAAAATTCTTGCAAAATGCTCAAATTAAACAATTTGATTGCAAGACAATTTAAAATTTATAAATAAACTTACAATTCATTCATATTATATGTATATAAACAGATCTAAACAAAAATTGTTAGTTATTTATAGCCGGGCAGGATAATGTTAATGTGTGGGCTACCCAATGTTAAATAAACGTAACGTCGCTGTTGTACTCAAAATGGTCCGTTAGCGAATTAAATTATTCAAATGAACTGGTTGAAAGAATCAGATATCGAAAGTAATCGCTTGTTTTGTTTTGGCGCCAACTTGTTGTGGATTGGCTTGTTTAAATCTGATTTTAGACCGAACATTTATTAATAGTAAAATGACGCCGTTAGACAATATCAATTTCAATTACAATTATTGTTGAATCGCAAGAAAATGTCAGTATTCGAATATCCGAGTGTGTTTCGCATTTGGTTACTGTTACTGTTACATATGTATTAGTATCACTTTTGATTTAAAACTCAATTCACGGATGGGGATTAGCCCATGGTTGCCAAATGTTTATTGGTACCAACGGCGCCAGCGGGCGCATCGTTGGCAACACAAGTGGGTATGGCACTTGACCATTTGCCATTCTTCATGCACTTAAGGACCTTGGAGCCGCGCAGCTCGAGGCCGGCATCACAGGTGAAGGTGATGCTCTCGCCGATGGCATAGTAGAACTTAACGGAAGACATGCGACCGCTGATGGCGGTGCCTGGATACGAACAGGCCTGCACACATTTGGGCAAACCGCCCGACCAGCGTCCGTTATCCTGACAGGCAATTATTGGCTGACCTTGCATCATATACTCCGGGTTGCAATTGAATTGGACCACGTCGCCGGCACGATATGGTGCCGAGCCCTGGGCGTAACCGTTTTGCGGCGCGCCCGGATTATCGCATTGCACTTCGACACAGGTGGGAAACGGTGTCGCCCATTCGCCCGTAGGCAAACAGATGGCCTCCGTGGGGCCGCGCAATCCGTAACCCGTGGAGCAGGAGAATGCCGCTCGCCCGCCCACCTCACGCGACAACACAGAGACGCGCGGTGAGCTAACATTGTTCGGCATTAGCGGTATATCGCCGCACTCCACGCTCTCGCAAACCGGCAACAGTGCGCTCCAATTGCCACTGGGCAAGCAAAACAGCTCCGATGCGCCAATCAACGAGTTGCCATTCGAACAGGACAACAGCACGCGTGTGCTCAGTTTCGTATCGTTCGTGTTTACGATCAGGCCACGCCTAATCGGTATCTCCGGACAATTGATCGCCTTCACCACTACCTCGACGGCATGCTCGTGCCTGGCCGGTGTCATGCAGGAGTAAATGCCCGTATCATCGGCAACAGCATCGAATATGCTCAAACGATATTCCAGCGTTGAGTCTCGACCCTCATCGGCCTCGGTTACCCAGCCCTCAGTATAGTTTCTGGAAATGAATCAGCAAGAGAAGCAGATGGTTTGATTGAATCGTTCCATTAATCGCATCGCTTGCTACCCACTTGTGTGTGTGACTGACATTCCATTTGGGATTGCCGAAGCGTCGCATCCATAGACATTCCATGTGCAGCGTGGTACCCGGATACACAATCAATTTGCCATCGTTGCTCTGGGCAATGGGCCCGTTCTGGTGACGAAACAGTATGGTAGGCGCCTTCTCCACTGCAAGGGAAAGATTATTTATGAATATCTCTTAGCATAGAGGGCAATTTAAATGCGCTACCCACTCGCATAATCGTTCTCCTGATTGAGGCCTGAGCACACGGGCTTCGTATTTGTCCACTCGGAGTGAATGCAGGTGCGC
The DNA here is from genome assembly GCA_037075325.1 of Drosophila mayaguana. Lineage (NCBI taxonomy): Eukaryota > Metazoa > Arthropoda > Insecta > Diptera > Drosophilidae > Drosophila > Drosophila mayaguana. The sequence continues at coordinate 869,305 of JBAMCG010000068.1, forward strand.
TCATGACTGCCCGTCATGGAGAACTTGCCAATGTCCACGCATCTATGACAGGGGATTTAGGAGGAGTTAGTCCGATATATTTGGGCGGACGTCACGTACCTGGATATAATTGTAGCGCCTGGCGGAAACTCCACAATGTCCTCTCTTATCTCCAAGTCGTTGTAGAAGCTAACCACATTTGCCTCATTGTTGCGAAACAAACACGTGCCGTTCTCTGTGTGAGAGGAAGTTCATCTCAGATCGAAATTGCATCTCTGCTCGATTCAGACTTACCGCAGTTATAGGAACGACCTATCCACTGTCCATTGTCGCAGATGATGCGCCAGGTTTGTCGATCGCCTGCGGCGTTGGGAATGCAGTTGAAGAAGATCTCCGTGCCGCTCTCATAGGCACCTTCTATTTCCGCATGATCAGCGTTTCTGAAGAGAACAGGAGAGGCAAGGTCAGTGAGCAGAATTACTCGATTGTGGCAAGGATCACTCACTTGTAGACCAAGGCGCCGTCTGTCAAGCTCGGATGCCCGCACATTTTCAGTTCCTCGCCGTGCTCGTCTGTATTGTTATCATGATGATCGTTGTCCAATTCGTTGTGCTCGATTTTGCTGTGCGTGGTGGGCGTGGGTGTCGCATGTTCCAGTTCCTCGCGGGACTTGCGCAAACCAGTTTCACAGTGTACGCTGGGAGGAGTTAGGACGCCTTTGTGACACGACATCTCAATGGGATTGGCGTTCGTCGACAGTTCACAGCGCACGCTGACTGTGCTTCCATGGCCAATGGTCAGGCCAGCGCGATAGCCGCCCTGCAAGAAAAACCCCAGTTACAGAAACTGAAATTCAAACTGGAGAGAAAATGTTGAACTTACCTCATAGATAACACCGGGTATGGTCGGCAGGGTGCAGGGTAAGGAGGTGCATTCGGAGAAGGCGTTGACAGACCAGGAGCCATGAGCGCAGCGCAGCTGAGCAGAGCCCTGAAAGTGTGAGAGAGCGAGAGAGGTTTAGATCTAGCTTGCTTAGTGTCTAGTGGCCCACCTGTATATTGAATCCATCCTCGCATTCCAGAGTTATAAATTCATTTGACTGAATCTCCTCGTATGTCGAGAGTGGTGTCAGGGACGGCTTGTCGCTAAGCTGTTTGGTGTGCGGCTCCACCTTGTAGTACTGTCCGTGCTCCACGGCTGGCACCAGGCACGGAGCGGACATACACTTAGGCACATCCGGCTTCCAGATGCCGCGTATGCAACGTGCAGTCGCATTCTCGCCCTTGATGTTGAGCTTGAATCCCGCATTGCACTCCAGCTGTAGCATTATGCCCACAGAGTTTCTGCCAGGCGCTTTGCCTGGCCGCACCACCGTTATGTTGGCAAACGAGTCCCAGTCGAGCTCCTCGCAAGGACCTCGCAGTCTCTTGCCACCGGCTGCCTTGTTGGCCTCAGCCCCGTCACTCGTATCCAGCTCGGTTTCGGGCGGCGGTGTGCCCGTGGTGCCGATGCTGGTGCTGCGCCTGCGCCGTCGTCGCACAATTTGAGATTTGAGCTGTTCGATTAAAGCTCTTGTGGCATTTCCATGCAGCTTGCGCTCCACCGAGCCATGCGAGAGCGGAGCTGGTGCCTCATTGGAGTTACGTGAGTGGCTGTAACGTGAGCTCTGATTGATGTCGGGCAAAGGCAGCGATCCACGTCCACGATGCTCAGCGATATCCTCTTCGACTTCGTTGCGCCACTTCTGGGAAGCCTTGCGCATCATGTCCAGCTCTGGGTTATTGTATTGGTTATACCAGCGCCCATTCTGGCCGTGCGTCTGCTGGAACAGTCGATTGTGGCCCAAGATTTTGCGCACATAGCGCTGGTAGCGTTCCTTGATCTTCTGATAGTACTTGGAGTAGGCCAACTCAATGTCCGAGGGACTCTCATTGTTATTGGCGTTGCGCTTAACGCGTGCAGCCATCGCTGCTCCAGCTACGGGCTGAACGATCGCAGATTGTAGACCTAGGAAATCCTGATGCTCTGCCAGTTGTCGTTGCAATTGACGTTGACGCCGCAGCAAATAGATGGAGCGCAGTTGGCGCAACTGCACTGAACGGCGCCGACGTCGATTCCAGCGCAGTCGCGGATGCTGGCTGAGCAAACACTGCGGCAAGTCCAAGGGACGCCATTTGCCACCCACGCAAGTAGCACCTGGTGGACCCACCTAGAGGATATCAAACGAGAAACTGCTTAACCGAACCCAACCGGGGTAAGCCAATATCTCACCTCCAGCACGTAGCCCTTGTCGCAGTCGTACATGATTTGCTTGTTGTTCACAATCTTCTTGACATACGGACGATAGTCGTAGAGGCCCATGTTGCCCACGAGCAGCACCTTACCGTGGGGTATGTAGCCCGGAAAAGAGCAAAAGACCTCGTCACACTTGGGCGTCTCTCCCGTCCAGTTGCCAAAGGAACAGGTTAGCACATAATCGTGTGGATCCGTGATATCCTTACCCTCGGGGCTGACCAATTTAAAGCCGTCCTTGCACTTGAATCTTGCCTTCATGCCGTGCTCCGTCTTCGGGGCCATTACCATGCCATGCTTCGGCGGCTTCGGCATGCTCTTGCAGCGCGCTGGCACACAGCGTGGTATGATGCTCCAGGTGCCGTTGTTACAGGTCGGTGGACTTAGCAATGATACGGGAAACTCGTAATTCTCATCGCACTTCACCTCCAGCGCTGTGCCGTGCTTGACCTTCTCCACTCCGCCCACTATCTGCGTCGGCGACGGCGTTGTCGTCGTAGTCGGCGTGACTATTGTCGTCCCATTCTCATCGGTAGTTATCTCAATGGGTATAACGAATCCCTGCGATATGGTGGGCACCACACAGGGCGCCAAGCACTCGGGCAGCGCATTGCGCCAACGTCCATCGATCTGACAGACACTCGAGCCCAGACCGTTGATCAGCATCTCGGGCTGGCATCGAAAGATGATGCTTGCCCCCAGGCCAGTCCCTGCCTCAATGTTCTCGATCCAGCCATTGTACAGCACTCCCGGATGTCCACAATTGATTTCTGCAACGAATTTGTTGAGGTAGGTATTGGATGGAGTAGGTAAAGGATGTTTCAATACCTTTGCAACTGGGAACGACTCCACTCCACTTGGCGCTGGCTCCGCAGCGACTTGAGCTCTCACCCACCAAGGTGTAACCGTAGCGACACTCGTAACTGACCACCGAATTGTACGCTAAGGTGGTGTACGTAGCCTTTCCATTCTTAGGATTCTCTGGCGTCGGACAGACCACAGATGTGACCACTGCGAAGATAAGCATATGGATAAAATAGGCTTAGGGTTGTGGAGAGCATTCAATCGCAACAGAAATCATAGAGATAGGTCGTGTAACTCCTTTGAGAGTGAGAAGATTTGTATGGTTGTGTATGGGATAAGGAGTCATTAAGGGATAAGGAATAACTAGTAGAAACACAGGACAAATTAATGGTAAGACTCTTAGACTTATATATATAAAAGTTATTATAAAAGTGCAAAGAAACTCAGCTATCACAAGGGTTAGAGCTTAAGAGGTATTTCCGATGAGATCAAGTCGAAGAATAGGACTCTTAAAAAGTCAGAAAGAATAAATTGAAGTACGAAGACAGTCAGGAGATTAAAAGCTTTAGAGGTAACTCCTGTGGATCAAGTGTAAGGATAGAGCTCTTCAATTGATACATTTCAGTCAAAAGTCAACTAAAAGTACAAAGGACTAAGTCAAGGATAAAGCTTGAAGTCGAACGTCATTAACGAAAGAGAGGTGATCTACTACTACTAAAGATGTTCGGAGTCATAAAAGATATCACAAATCTTAGGAAAGCGCTCGCATCGACCACCGGAATAAAAATAAAACAACTTGGGTTTTGCTTTAGTTTCTTTCTTAAGATTTGTGGTAACTTTTATTAGATTTATTAATCAATTAACATTTTGTAGGCCAACAACAACTTTTGAACAATTATTATTATTGAATGCAGAACGATAATTAACAATTTATTTAGTTTTTTGTATTGCTTTTTGGCTAGGAGCATCGAAATTTGGCGCTCGGAACAAATTGCAAATTTTATTTTGGTTTTGGAGCAATCCCGCGCGCAATTGCAAAGGAAATTCAAATTTGGTTTGCTTTAGGACAACGTTGCTTGGGTGGTGGTAACATTTGCGTTATCCGCTTTGTTGTGGTTGGGAATTAGTAAATCATAAAATGAAAAGTTATAAAATCGCTCTAGACTAGATGGACAAAGGCGCAAGATACTCACAGACACAGGTGGGCAGCTCCTTGGGCGTCCAGGAGCCATCCGATTGACAGTAGCGCTCGTGCTTGCCCACCAGCTCGTAGCCGGTGCCGCAGTTATAGGTGATCTTGCAGCCGTAGGTGTAGCACTCGCCGGCATGCCAGCCGTACGCCGGATCTGGAGGCTGTCCACAGGAGCGAGCTGTAAGTAGTTGAGATAAACTTCATTAAACCTCAAATTCATTGACTCTTATTCTCTTGCAGCTTGCTGAGAATATTACGGATATTCAGGGAAGAGATATCGGAGAATAAGTGAAATCCATATTAAATATTATTGGAATATTAATTTACTTAAATCATTTATCAATTGCAAGACTGACTTCAAGAGGTATTTCGGATAAAACGCGGGCTGTCTAGAGAATCTAAGCAAAAAGCTGATTTGAATAAATTTCTGTAGCAACATTTATTTACATTGTGTTTCTCTTTCTGACTCTCTACCTATATTTATCAGCTCTCTTTCTTTCACTCTTTTTCTCCTTATCTATACCATATTCTTTGCTTTTCTAGCTTTTTTTCTCTCACTCACGGGACGGAGGGACGGAGTCTCTTTCACTTGGCCTATCTCATTCGCCCTATTTCATTCGCTCGCTCTCTTTTTTGATCCGTCTCCCCCACTCACCTTCTCCCTTTCCCGCTCACTGACAATCTCTCAACATCTCTCTCAATCACCCACTGACTCTTTCTCTCTCTCTCTCTCTCTCTCTCTCTCTCTTTCAATCGCTCTCTCACTCATTCTCCCTCTCTGTCTTTTTCTCTCTTTTAATCACTCTCTCTTGTTCTCACTTACTTTCTTCATCTTTCTTTGATCAATTTCAATAACGTTTTATTTCCAATAAGAAGAACTGCGAGCAATTGCAATAGAAGCACGCCTCCAATAAGAATACCGTACTCACGTTCGCACTGTATGTCCGGTCCATACCAGCTGGCTTGATTATCGATGGCCAGGCACTTGGCGCGCGGAAATCCGTTGGTCACATAGCCCGTATAGCAGTGGTACTGCACCGTCGAGTCCAAGTCGAAGGTTTCCTGCTCCGGCAGAGCCGAGTTGCGTGCGTGCTCGATTTGGGGCGGCTTCAGGCAGTAGACTGCATGAGGGAATGGAGTTCGTTTCGATATTGAAATGGAAATTTAGATATTGAAGCGTCAGCCACTTACTGTTCTGCTTGCAGGCTGGCTCAGCGCCGGCCCAGTTGCCATCGGCCTGGCAGAGCCGACTCTGGAGACCCACCACATGGTAGCCATGGGGACAGGCATAGGAAGCGCGTGCGCCAAAGTGACGGCCGGCGACGGTGACTTGACCCAAGCTGGGCTGGGCGAGCTCCGGACACTCGCGATCTGGGCAAGACAACGATTAGAGGGGGGAACAGCAGCTGGAGTGCCTACTCACCTGGCTTGATGCACGAATTGCCGCAAACGCCATCGCATAGACACTTCTTCTTCTTGCTTTTGCAATCCTCGTCGGATGAGCATTTGCGCAAACACTTCTGCCCCAACAGCGTGGCCTGCTCCTCATCGCGCGGACACTCCGTGGACGGGGAATTGCGTGGATTCTTGTAGACGCGTCCATCATCATCAGACTCCAGCGAATCATCGCTTTCGTCCCAATCGTCGTCGTCATCATCCTGCTGGGGTATCTCTGTGGTAGTTGCTACGCCACTCAATGCGGTTGTCTGGCTGGTGGGCACCGAGATGACTAAGGAGAGGTAGAGATTTAGAGAGGAAGAGTTAAATTTCCGGCTAAACACATGCTCCACTTCCGGTTCAGCGAAAGTCTACACATCATTCGCGCATTTTGTTTTGATTGCCCATTTCGTCTGTATTGGGGATGCGATGGAGAGGGAGAGGGAGAGGGGCATGGGCCGGGTGGGTGTCTCTGCTGTGTTGTTGTGGTTGCCTGACTTGCCCTCAAAAACATTGACCCATTTATGTGTTGACGTCTGCTCCACATGTCAGTCAGTCGGTCGGACTGTCCACGCAGCATCTGGAGTCTGCGCATTGCGGCACACGCTTATATAATCAGCCAGCAGTAGCAGCAGCAGCAGCATATACATTTTTCAGCTGCAGCCCAGTTGAATCGTCTGGTCTATAATCTCAATACACTTATACTTATCTGTGCTGTTATCAATCAGTCAATCAGTCACTCAATCAATCAATCACATAGTCACCTTTATAGACCAGAATCATGGCCACCAAGCATTGCAGCAGCAGACGATTCATTTTGGTAGCCTGTTTTTCAGCTGGGGTTTTTGTTTAGAGGATTTTGCGTTGTGGTTGGTGTTGTTCCAATTGGATTTACATCTGCTCCAATTGGTTTACATCTGCAGCATTTTATGCTTGATTTTAATAACCGTTTTTGCAAGTTGATGCGTATTTCGCAAGCTGCCTTGTAAGCTGCAGACTGCACACTTTGGCGAAACAACACGAAATGCAGCTCAGCTGCTGAAATTTTGGGCATTTTACTCTCAGCTTGTGACAGATGGTGAGAGCAGCATCGCATCTGACGGCAGAGGATGCGTTAATGGTGGGTGTCTAAGCTGAACTGTAATGTGTTCCACAGAGCGTATATGTGTCTTTGCTAAAAATCAGAGAGTTGTTCGCGGCTCGACATGAACTTAATTTAATTTATGTATGTATGTACATATGTATATGTATAGATCCCAATGTCAATGTCAATGCTTAAAGTAATGCTAAAGAAAAAAAAAAAATAAATCATACAAAACAATCAAGAAATTAAATATAAATAATCCGATTTAACTATGCGTGTTTGTTTGCCTATATATTTGTTCGTATGTCTGTCTGTCTCTCTGTCTGCCCAACTCAGATCATTTTAGTTGCCTATATATATGCAGCAGTATTAGTTTGGTATTTATATTTGAGTAAACCGAAGCTAGAACTCATGCAGCAGCAGAGAGTGTTCCCATTGGTCACTGATAGCTCGACAGCAACGATCCCTACCTGGCGCCGGGCTCAATATTTGAAAACGACTTAGGCTTTGAGTGAATGTCGCCCTATATAAAGAGCAGCAGCTGCAGTCTGTGGAGGTCAGTCGTGCAGTGAAGTGAAGTGTGTGATCGTTCAGTTCAGCATTAAAGACTTGGAATTACTTGGAAGAAATGTTTAGAGGAATGTACAAACGCAACATGCAGATGGAATTATTTGATTGATTTTGTAAACAAGTCTTATATTCCTCTTTAAATGATTCACTTACAGACTTGAACACTCTATTTGAGCGTTAACGCTCTACTGATGAATATCTCCGGCACACAGGATATGTTAATGGGATTGTGTCTTTGATAAATGCTAATAAGATCCACACAGCTCTACATGAATGCACACAAACATTCGTCCATGTAGGATGCTCAATTGGTTTGCGCCTTTATTAATCGGTGATTGTTCTCAACTTTTGTAGTTAGTCAATAAATACAGCATAAATACTGTATTTTTATTTAGTTATTATTTATTTACCTTACTATTGAATAATAATTACCCTTACATTTCCCGCTCACATTTCTAAAATTCTGCTGCTACCCTTTGGCATTTGCTACTACAACGTTTTTCCACACCAATTGCAGCCCTCGACAAGAACTTGAGGAGAGCGCCAGCGAGAGAGAGCGAGAAAGCGAGCGTGAGAGCTTTCGCTTAAAGCTTTCGCCACACACGTTTCGCCGAGAAATTTTCCAACGCTCACAGGCAGAACGACGCACGGCACGGAGCACAACGCACAAAACGGGAAAAACTATCCAAAGCGCGCACAAGCGAAAGCAAAATAAGAAATAGGAAGAAAAAAAAAAGAAGAAAATCGTCGCAGAGCATAAAACAAAATCTCCAATTCTATTTTTTTGTTGTTGTTGTATTGTGTTGCAGTTGCTGTCGAAAATGTCTTAGTGCAAGCGTGTGGCGAACGTTTTGATTAAGCAATTAATTGAGGCGAGTGCTGTGTGATAAAAAAGAAAAACAAAAACAAATAACGGCAAGTGCAAGTGCAGTGGGTGGAAATGTTTTAAATTTGATTCGCTTTTGGGTTCGGGTTTTTGGGCTTCGGGTTCTCGGGTCCGGGTTCGGGTTCGGGTTCGGGTTCGGGTCTTTGGGCTTCGGGCATCGGGCATCGGGCAGTGAGGGGAGCGTGCGAAAAGCGCGTAAAGAAAAGTAAGTGCCAGAATTTGTGTATTAAAATAAATCAAATAACCAACTAAGCGATGCATACACACACAAACTCATCTCCCTCCGCTACCGCTCCATCTCTCTCTCACTCACTCATACCCACATGCACACACACATGTATGCGAGCAATGTAAGTGGCATATGCGCAAAAAAAAAAATGTAGCAGAGATCGTTATTATTAAAGGAATGCTTGGAACACATTAATTGCTATTGAGAAAAATAAAATAAATAAAGATGTGCGACAAACGCGCGACAAAATATCGAACATAAAAAATGAAAAAAAAAAAAAAACCCAAATTAAAACACAAATACTTTTCTATGGCTGTGTATATAAAATAAATTTATTTATAGCGCAAACTGAAAAAGAAAAAAAATATAGAAATCGGAAAAAATGTGACACGATTGAAAAACATTTTTCTTGATATCCAATAAATATTGAACTATAAAAAGAATTGGATTCTGCAGCAGCCGACAATTTTCAAGCGTGTACACAAAAATCCAAAATCCAGACCGAGACGGACACCAAGACCAGACCAGACCAGGCCAGGCTAGACCAAACCATGCCGCACCGCAGCACAGAGGCAGAGCAACGAACCACAATCAACCCAACCACCCACCCACTCAGCCAGCCAGGCGGACCCACTTGATTAACGCCAATGCCAATTCGAACGCAGAAAATCTCTATAAAAGTTCAGCAGAGAGCATGCGTTCACTGAGCTTTTGCTCTCTTTTCTTCTCTCGCTCCCGCACTCTCTGCGCTCTGTTTGCCTCTATCTCGCCCGCTCTCTCTCTCTCTCTCTCTCTCGCTCGCTCTCAGTGTGCGTCTCGCGCCTTGCACAGGAAATTCTCTTTTTGTTTTTGTCATTGACCTGTTGTGGTAGTGAAAGATTCAAAATAGTTTAAGTATTTATGAGAAAAGGAAAAAACAACGAAAAGCAATTCGAGATTCTTCAACTATATTCAAGTGCTAATTATATATATATTATATAAATATATAGATTTAAATGTAATTGTTTTGTAAATGTGTATATGGAATTTGCATATTGAACGCGTGCCTTGTTCCCTGCTTTTACTCCCCCTCGTCCAGTGTTTTATGTGTACCTGGCGTAAAATTAAAGCCTCGAGGCATTTTCAAAAGCCACATCCCTACAGGCCGTTTGTAAATCGATACGAGGACACTTTAGGAAGCATCTGATTATGCACAATTAAATACTTTGCCCATAAAGCTGACATTTAGGCCTCTTGTAGTATCTACATACATATAAGAAAATCTAGCGAAAACTCTTAGTGCATCTAATCTCAGGCATACTTTCAGCTAATCCTTTGACTACGCTTTCGATGTGCCGTCAAGCTCATGTTCAGCGAATGATAAAAGTAGTAGACAATATTACAATGAGTATTTAAGCCTGCTTCGGGCCCGCCACTTTGTATGGGCTTTTTGATAAAGTTGTAGATGAAACTACAACGGGTATTTAAGCCCAGTGTTGCCACTTAGCATTGAGGTACAAATAGCATGAAGGTACTAACATACATTGCTAATTTCACTCCAGTGTTGCCACCTTGCATTGGTAAAACCATATCATGTTAAATGCATGTTTAGAGCTATACAAATTATTTTCAGTGTTGCCATATACCAATGACATTTTGGCAAAAGACATAAGAAATTGGCTTTAATTAAAATGAATGTCATTTGTCAGAGGTATTTTTAGATGCCAGAACATCTTATCAGACTGTTATTTTGACTTTTTAATCTGAACATTGCCATTTAGCAATAAAATCATTCAATTCAATTAACAGTGCTGCCACTTGTCAAGTTCAAGAATGATAATATTTATAGTGTGATATCACCTTTCATTACACCTACATATAGAATGTAATTCAACTACCGTCATGATACCTTGACAAGTTGATGTTAAGAGTTCCAAAAAAGAATATTTAGAGAATGATAATGCTTGAAAGACTTAAATAATTTACAATATTTTTTTTAATATTTAAAAATTATAATTTTTTTTCTGTATGTTAGCTTAAGGTAAAAAATTGAATAATCTGACAATTTAACTACAGTATAATCACTTTCCCAATAAGTTAATGTTAACTGAATGGCAAAAGAATAGAAAATCGCTACGGTGCTGCCCACCTTATAAAAAGTGAATGTTAACTGCATGTTAATAGATATTCAATCAGAATTTGCTCTTCGAACATTAAATGGGGATTTAGCAACAGTGTTGCCACTTGCAATGAACTTGCATTTAACAATATACAAAGCATACCGTATATACAATACATATTATTGATCTATATTACTTAAAGTTAAACGATTTATCTTCCTCTTCTCTTTCAGGACAACAATAGTCAATTTTAAGTTAATTCAAATTCGTAGAGAAGCAGACGGCTTTTAGCTCTAGCCATGGGGAACGTTTGCAGTTCCGGGCAGAAGAAGAAGAAGAAGGATAAGGACAGCGCCTCCGAGCAGTCTGATGAGTATGATGAGGCCACAGTTTAAGTGAATGTCTCAAATCTTAGTGTCCAACTAAACGTTACAGCTCCCCGCCCTATGAGGAAGCCGATAAAAAGGATGCACAGCTAAGCAACGATGCGAGGGACTACAATGAAAAGCGAGCACCGTTGGCCGATGTGGAGGCGCTGCCGGAGAGCAATCAAACCAACGACTCGAATGGCAATCAACAGCAACAACAGCAGCAGCAGCAGACGCCACTGCCAAAGACCAATGCCACAGAGAAGGGTAAGTTGTGGAACCAACGGCGATGATTGGATTGAATCTTAATGAATTCTGGATTTGCAGAGTCGAACAGCAACAACACGACGCAGGGGGCGCAGGCGCCTGGCGATGCGTCCAGTGGCAGTCCGGGCATGGGCAACCTGAGCATGCTGCAGGGCAAGCCGCCGCCCGGCCGCAAAATCGAGCGGGACAAGAAAATCGTCATCTACATATTGGCGGACAATAGCACCGAGTACAAGAAGCACAAGCGTGTCATCTACAGTCTGTACAAGCATTTTAAGAGCAAGTGCCAAAGCAAGGGATTCGACTTCATCATTGCCGATGTGCACGACAGCGAGACGCTGACCAAGGAGTCGGGGGCGACAACGATGACGACGTCGCTGGAGCAGCAGGCGAATGGCAATGCGAAGAAGGACTTCTCCAGGCTGCAGGAGGTTAAGCGCTGGACGCAAACACCGCTGGAGGCACAGGGCGGCCACGAGGAGGCAGCCAATTGCCTGTGCGAGATAACGCGCCATGCAACTGACGCCTACATAATACCGGTGCTCTTCCTCGGCTCCACGCTGGGCACACCCATGTTGCCACTGACAATTGAGAGCCAGGACTTCACCTCGGTGCTGAGCGCCGCCAGCGATGCAGAGAAATTGCTGCTGGAGAAGTGGTACACCATTGACAACTCCTACCAGCCCATGTGCCATCGGCTCTACACACAACAAATCGATCCGTACTCCACGGAGGTGAACGACGAGCTGAATGAGCTGCTGGCGGTGCTGCTGCGCCTCTTCTCGGACGATGTGAAGGACTCGTACCTAACTACCGTCGTCGAGCAGGAGATTAACAACACGGTGCTAATAAGCCAGGAGCTGGCCAAGCGCTGCATCTGGATACAGACGGGTGCGCATTACTCGCGCGCCCCAGAGAATGCCACACAGCTGGAGCTGGAGGTACTGCGTCGCATCACGCGCATCTACGCGGAGCTCAAGAATCAGCTGTGCGAAAAGAATCTCATCCGAATGCTACCCACCATGAATATCCTGGACGACGAACTGTCCTCGGTCATCGAGAGTCTGCTGGACAAGTCGCTGGCGGGCATCTTCGAGGAGCATCAGCAGAAGAGTATACCCTACAACACGCTGGGCGTGGATCGTGTGCTGCTCGAGGAGCTGCAGCTGATCAGCCACTACTCGAAGCTGCTAGCCCAAAACTCGGCCAACTTCGACATCATGAACGACGTGAAGCGCTACATACGCGACGGCACCTCCCAGCCGTTGGTGGTGTCCGGCGCCCGGGGGAGCGGTAAAAGTGTGCTTGTGTCCAAGATCATGGAAAATGTGCATCGATGGAAGCCAGAGGCGCAGCTGGTACTGAGGTGAGCTCGAAAACTAGGGCCAAGATTGCGTTACCAAACTCTCAGTAGGAGAAATTTCCGAAGGTACCTTGGCTTGGAAATATCAGCTGTTCCCTTCTAGGCAAACATATACTTTGGTGAGCGATTCTCTCTCCATTTTTAAGGCTAAGCCAAAGGGCTGACAATAACTGGAATTTAGGAATGCTCATTAGGGTTTCCCCATTCTGATGCCTCTACATCAAGAAAATTTCTCCTCAATATTGATATATAGATTGGAAGAGGCTTGATTTGTGTATGGCTGTCTGTTTATCTATCTACGTAGCTACGATGTCATCAAACATGTAGCCCATACAAGTTCATATTTACGCACCAAGCCAATAGCTGAAGCCATACAGAGTAGGTGCCTCTCTAGACTAGTTAATTAGAAGCTCAATTGATATATTTTAATTGAGTGTAGAGTAGAATAAGAGGGAACAACTTTTGATTTGGAAAACTAGTTTCCTAGTCTTCGGAATCTAATATAGTTTAGTAAATGGTTTCTTGTAAAGAATATCAAATAAGTTAGCTTACCAACATGGATAATTCCTTTATAAAGCTGAGCAGCCAGGCTTGACAGGCTCCTCCTAGCCTACACATAATTGCCTTAGCATAACAATTAATCTAATCTCTTCTTAGATATGCCAATTTGAGCGCTCGCTCCTCGGACATCAGTTCGCTGTTCGGCTCGATAGCCAATCAGATGTCGGTGCTGGAGACGGGTCAGCAGTGTCAGGTGCCGCACGTAAGTCGAGCAATTTTTAGTAAAAATTCGAGTTTAACATTTTCCGGTCCTTTACAGACCCTCGAAGCCTATGCAGGCGTGATCAAAGCGATTTTGGGTAGACAACAGCGCTTCTTTGTGCTAATCATTGATGGATTGGATGAGCTGCAGCGGGATGCGGCGCTTGATTGGCTGCCGCTGCAGCTGGGCAGCTGCGGTAAGCTGATATTGACGGTCAGCGAGCGGGAGGACGAGGAGGATGAGAGCGATTCAATTGATATGCTCGCGGCGCTGGCGGAGCTGGGCATTCCACAGCGCTGTTTCCTGCGTCTGCGACAGTTCACCGAGCGCCAATGGCACGACATACTCAGCTCCGGCGGTGGCGATTTCTATGCAGCAAACGGGGCACTGAAGCTGCCCGACGATTGGAAGTCGCTGCACGGCAAGACGCCATACCATGCCAAGTCGCTGTGGTGGCTCGCCTGGCTGGGCCATGTGGCGCAGCCAATTAGCGAGATCGGGGATATATCTAGCAAGATATTACAGGTGCTGGAGACAAAGTTTGCGGCAGATCAGGTGGAGCTGATGCTGTTGATTGTGCGACTGTCGCCGTGGGGCATACGAGAGAGCGACTGCTTGGGCGTTTTTCAAAAGATCACACAACTGGAGGCGCAGGTCGTCTTCAAGATTTGGTCTAAGTTCTGCTGGCTGATGGGACCAATGCTTTTAAATCTGAAAAATATTAGAATAGCGGACAGGAGCTTTGGACGCGCCGTCCTGTCGAGGTATGCGCAGAAGCAGTGGCTGGTACATGAAGCGCTGCGCGACTACTTCGATCGTCAGGACAGCGAGTTCAAAGGCAGCGCAGGTGTCAAAACGTAAGACCAATTCAAATCGAGACCAAAACATCAAATATTCCGTAACTAACTTGATTCACACTTGCAGCTACAACTATCAGAAGTACTTAAAACTGCCTTATCATCATTTCTGTGCGGTGATCGAGGATAAGCCGGCGCCGCATAAGATCGACATACTGTTCAATTGTTTCTACTTTACGGACTTGCAGTGGATAGCCAACAAGGTGCATGCCACGGGTCCGGCGCATCTGATGCATGACATTCTGCATGCCGAGTGGCTGGCAGGAAGCGATGGCTCAACTGGCTATGTACATATAAATTTCTTGAAGCAATTTCTGGTGCGCTACCTCCACGAGCTGAGCTACGATGGTCAACAGTTCTATACCCTCATGAAGTACTATCTGAAGACACGCTTCAAGGACGACGAGCGGCTGAAGGACGATGAGAAAATACGCTCCTGGTGGGAGTACACAAATGAGTTGGAGTTCGCTTTTCTTGAGATACTCAATGCCGATCTGGATGCCAATGACAATGAGGCTAACGTTGCCGAATCGGATGCCACTCCAGCTGTCAGGGGTTACGATGTGCTGATGAATCTGCCGCAGCCGGGCTGCTATGTGGCGTCGCTGTGCACCGAGCGCGCTGAGATTTGCATCTGGGATGTGAAAAACTGCTGTCGCATACGCGAGCTCCAGGGTATTCAGCAGCCGACAGCCATGTGCCCCGTGGGCAATTACGAAGCAGCTGTGCTGTGTCGTCGCGAGATTCGGGTCATCAACCTAGACGAGGGCAAGTTTAAGGTATGATTTCATATTGATTCGATATCATTATAATTAATTATTATAATATGCTTACCATTCGCAGGTCACACTGAAAGGAGTAATGAATCAGAAGATGCCCTACTTCGGCCTGCACGATCAGAATCATTTGGTTTGTCTCTCACGCAACCGCATGTATGTAAATCTGATGAATCTGGAGTCGGGCGACTGTGTAACCACCTTCAAAGCGGGCGAGGATCGGTTCCTTAACTCGTTGCTCGTCTCCGGCGATGGACGGTGAGCAAGCGAAGAATTATTCCGTCTTATTTATCGACTCATATTCAAATATTTGAATTTTGTAGAATTTTGGTTTGCGGCGATGAGACGCAGAAGCCATTCCCACTGCTCGTCTGGCATTTATCGCAGCGTAAACTGCTCTACGATCTGCGGATCCCTCATCACGATTTTGTCACTTCATTATCGGCCATTACCCATGAGGGATCCTATGTGTGCGTGGTGGCCAAGGAGCTAAACGAACCGACAACGCCAAATTTCATTGTGGTCTACGATCTGCAGAGCGGCACCTTGTTCAAGAAGTGGAAGCCCAGCTGCAATACAGTAGCTCTGGCCATCTCTCAGCTAAATGCTTGCGTTATCGCTGGCCTGGAGGATGCCAAGATATTGATATGGGATCTGGTCACAGGCAATTGCAAGTGCACGCTCATTGGACACAACGCGCCCGTCACGTACTTGAAACTGGATCCATTGGGCAAAGTGCTGTTGTCCTTCGACAAGGAGGGACGCGACACTGCGATACGCATGTGGGAACTGAACACAGGTGGGTCACAGTACATCTAGCCTCTCAATGAATTCTTATGCTATTTTGTATCATCTGGCTTACAGCTAAGTCCTTGGCCGTCTTTAAGCCACCAGCAAAGATCAGCACCTGCGAGATTTTGCCAAACGGCGCCTATGTGGTGCTCGCCCTTGTGGATCGCAATGATCTGCTAACGCTCGCATTGAAGAACTATGGAGGCAGCTCGGCCAATGCTCTCGAGGATGACTGCGGCACCTTGTATGGCAATCCCGACAACCAGCACAAAGTTTTTAACTTAAGTAATTAAAAGTTGATACAGCTGCCTGAATCAATTAAACTTAGATATCATTATTCAAATTAAACATACAGTTATGAAAAAAAAAAAAAAAAAAACAAAACAAAACAAAATGAAATTATAATTCCGAATTATATAAATATCACATATAAAATCTTCTCATGCATAATTCATTAGTTGTATGTAAAATTCTTGAAAACAAAACTTACCAGATGTACAAAAGGCTAAGGAAGTAACCAAAAGGAAATTATAAATTAAAGATTCATTAAGTCATCTAGCTTTATTGTTGTTAATTCTTGTGGTTCTTCGATCAATTCTGGCATCTCTCTTTCTCTGTCTTACGTGGTGGCAAAGAGATACAGCAAATTCTTAGCGAATTGAATGATTTCAGTGCCGCCGAGCTTGGAGGTGCCATAGATGCGATCCACAAAAGTGATGGGCACCTCGGCTATGGTGAAATTATGCTGACGAGCACGCACCAACATTTCCATTTGGAAGACGTAGCCCTTGGAGACGCAACTGGAAATGCACTTCTCGAGCACCGGTTTTTTATACAGCCTAAAGGAGCCCGTCAAATCGCTGGCATTGGGTCGAAGCAGAATCTGAGACAGATAGTTGGCACCACGCGAGATGAGCTTACGCTTGAAATCCCAGCCGTAAACGCCGCCGTTGCCAGCATAACGAGTGCCAGAGACAATGTCGTAGTCACCCGATTCCTGTAGTTTTATGAACTCGGGTATGAACTTCGGCTGCAAGCAAAGAGACACACACGCATGTATAAATATCACACGTCAGTGCAGAGCCATTATCTATGCTCACATGATGACTCAAATCGGCATCCAAGATAATAACAAAGTCGCCGGTTGCATGTTTTATTCCGTGTATGTAGGCGGTGCCTAGGCCCAGCTTGCCAGCGCGTGGCCGTAACACAATTATATCCTCGCCATAGATCTTCTGCAGATCCTTGGCCACTTCCAACGTGCCATCCGGGCTGCCATCGTCAATCACAATCACCTCGTAGTCGTAGCCGCTGGGAAAACAATTTTTATTTTATCAAATCGTTTATTCGATAGTAAATCCACTTACCTAGCTTTCATATATTTTACAATTAACCATATGATAATTGGTAAATTGTCCTTTTCGTTATATGTGGGCAGCAAAATGCTGTATTTATGGCCATTTGCTGGCATTTTGTTTTGCTTACACCCACACAAATAAATTAACAAACATTAAGGTGGCGATCAATTAAAGAACAAGCTGGAACTTGAACTGTTCCGCAACTAGTTCGATTATTCTGTACAGGAATTCCAATGAGCAGTATTGCTAAACACAATGTGAAAACAGCTGTTATTTATCGATATGTCAGCGCTATCAATGAACTGCACTAGCTGCAACTGTGCAAAGGCATTGTAACCACAGATACGGCGGTATGCACCGCTATTTAATTTTAATTTAGTTTGTGTTAAATACAAAATAGATGCTGCTAAAGGCACAACCTGGCGACTTCAATTAAGTAAATGTGTGTTTAGTGTAACTGCCTGCACAATGGCCAAGAAAATTCCATTTAATGTGGTATTTGCCTCAGGTAAACAAAACGTTAAGTATTATAGAATCGTTCAGTGCTTTACAAATAATTCTGATTTTCTTTTATTTAATTACATATGTTTCTTTTTGTTTTACATTTTAATTTTAGTTACCATTAGCTATGCGCTCGTCCAGCGCTGAGTATCGCGCGCCATTTGGCTGCAC
Organism: Drosophila mayaguana; assembly: GCA_037075325.1. Lineage (NCBI taxonomy): Eukaryota > Metazoa > Arthropoda > Insecta > Diptera > Drosophilidae > Drosophila > Drosophila mayaguana. Next base: position 887,093 of record JBAMCG010000068.1, read on the forward strand.
TTGAGAAATCGATAAAAATCACACATACGCCTAGTGCGACGCCTAATTAAACAACATTCAAAAGTAATTTCACGGGATAGCTAAACATTTATTTATAACAATTATACATTTATATATTGATCTCAAGCAACTATTGGACATATTTAACACACATTTCTTTTGTAAGACATAAATTTTAGAATGCTTCGTAAAGCACTGACTGCAATAATGCACTTGAAATCTACGATGGTCATTGTTTGCATATATCTTCATTATATTGACAGATTACGGTTTGTCATAATATGTCTGGCATGTCTGCAACGCATATCCAATTAAATATACAGTCAAAGAATTTGTTTGGCAACGAGCCAAGCGCGAAGCGCCAAGCCAATTGACAATTCGAATTGCCTTCGTTGCGCTTTAGAAAATTTATTTTTTGCTCATTTTTTATTGTACTCATTGTCAGAGATTCTCCCTTTCATGTAGCCTCATAACCTTCACCAATTTGTATACCTAGCTGACAGCCCCTTTTACGTGGACTTTTTCCTGCGGTACTTGAGCTTCGTTAGCAGCGAGCCCACCGGCCCAATTATTGTCAGGAAATAGACCAGTACCGTGGTTAGCATAAGGGCGGGTATAAATTCATGATCAACGACACGTGTAAAGAACTTTGAATAGTAGCCCAGGTAAATGGCCGTCATGCCAATCGTAAAGCTGAGCAGTCCAAAGAGATTATGACGGAATCGCATTTCCGAGGGTGGAAATACTTTCAACGCAAATTTGGGCTGGAAGAAGTTAACCAGACCGCCAACAACGCTCGCAGCGCACCCAAAGGCAGCGGCCACACCTGTAAGTCAGTTAAACTGATGTGTTTAGTGCTCACTGAGGTGTGAAATATATGCGCACACGCACCGAATCTACCATGCCAGGTATTAAAGTGCACATCCTTCTGGGAGAACTTGCCCAAGGCGCCCAGCAGCACCATCGAACCACCGACCAATTGCAGCACACCATGCAAACGGGATTTATTCTTGTGCGAGAGCCAGCGGGTAATTCGGTTTACTTTATAGTGTGACATCAATGCCTGAGCAATTAGTACATGAAACTGCAAAACAAAAAAAACAAAAAAAAACAACAACAATAAATCAAGGTATAAAGGTGGCAAAATCAAAGATAAGCAGTACAGTTAAAATTCATATGAAAACCATGATTATAGGGTATTTAAATTTACAGTTACGTTATGTTATTGAAAATGTTTCGACATGAAAATAATTATCATTATCATGGGGATTTCAACTTAAAGTTATGTTATCAAAATGGGTTTTGGGTTATTACTCACTCCTATGCCCGTCATGAACATATGCATGGCCGTATCTTTAAATTCCAGACTCCTGGCGAGTGTGAAGAAGAAGGCACCCACCAGAAAGATCAGCATATGATTTATGCTGTTTAGCAGGCTTTGAATTTGTAACAGCCATGGTGACGAAGCAGCAGACGAACTTGTTGCTGGCGGCATCTTGAAATCAACCGTGAAGCAGAATAATACGTTCCGTCGTGTCGCAGACTAAAAACAAGACTAAGCTAATATTTTCAGTGAGCTGCGCAGTGTAAAGAGCGCCAGAACTATGTACAGCCACGTAATTGTTGTTGTTGTATGTGTGATAGCGTCATTCTAAGACCTCTCTGGAGAGGTTTTGTTTTTACTTTCGTTTAATTTATACATGGAGCCTAATAGCTTATAGGCGCTAACATTTGTTGTATGTAGAATTACATACATACATACATATGTGTGTTATATGGTTCACTTGAATAGTTCATTAAAGTGAACTACTGAATTTAATACAATGTTATTGATATAATAGATTATAGATTGCCTACCAAGTCTTAAATTTTTATCCAAATTTTTTGTAAATGTACAAGTTATAATATTTACTTCAGTACGAAAAAGCTAAAGGTTCGTCCACGATTGCGGAACTATCTGAACTTATCCAGCAAAATGAACTAAAATCGCCAGCTCAATTTGATTCTCTCATTTTACAATAATCGTTGCTTACCAACACTGTTAATGTTAATCAATTAAGCCTGCGTTTTGTTGTATTTTTTGTGGTTTTAGATGAGGATCCCGGCTTTCCGGCCAGCGAGCTGAACACACATGGCCCCACGGTACATGGCTGGCGCAGTGCAGTGGACAGCGGAATCAGCACACACGACATCATATTGCGTTTCCACCAACCGGCTAAAATTTATCGCATCCAGCTGTTGGCCCATCAGTATTTGATACGTGAGTTTGGCTGTTTGTGGAGGAATTCCTTTACTGTGAAAGATTTATTGTTTTTTAGCCGAAAAAGTGGAGCTATGGCTGCACTACTCCCCAAAGTCTATGCCCAGCACTCCGTCCTCACAGTACTTTGATTTTCTTGGCTTTGTCGCGCTCGCCGACAATGCGAATACCAACTACAAATCACGGGAGTTGCAGAGCGTGACGGTGAATCCCAGGCGAGGAACGCACTTGAAGCTGCGTCTGATTGGCGCTCATTGCAATGAGTTGAATAACACCCAGCAGATTGCATTGATAGCGGTTAATGTGCTCGGCGAGGATTTGGAAACAGCCGCCCTAAGTGAAGGCGAAGAGCATCTGACCAGCGAGACGGCGCCCATAGACACCGCCACGGGTGAACTAGCACTCGCCTCCATATGCGATGATCTGCTATTTTCCATGTATGTGGAGGAGTCCATTGTACATTACATTCGCGAACTGGAGCAGCGCAAGATAAAGGCAGTCAGCATGGAGAGATTCGAATATGCGCGCAAACTAAAACTTTGCATGACGGCGCTGCGAACGGCGGGCGAGCGCTTGGGTCGCTATGCGTTGGCCAAGCGGCAGGCGGTGCAGCAGGAAGATTTTAGTGCGGCCAAGTTGCGCAAGGAGCAGATCGAAATGTATCGCGCTTGTGTGCTGAAGCAACTCCAAGTGGAGCAGCTGCTCGAGAACGAGGGAGCACTCAGCCAGAACGATCAGAGCTGCGAGATCTATGCGGGCGGCAAACCTAGCCTGCCGGCTGCACCGAGTCTTCAGGATGTGGCACACGCTCTGGCCGAGGCTGTTACCAATCCCAAGTCCAGCAGTGTGCAGCTCGAAAAGTCGCCCAGCCATGAGGTTGCCATAGTTGCGCCTGTTGCTGCACTGCATCTGCATGCTAAATCCCACGACGAGCTGCCTCAGTCGCCGCGCCTGCCCATGGCATCGCGCCATAGCTCGCCCATGTCCAGTCGACAAGGATCGCTAAGGAGGCGAAATAAAAGTGCACCGCGTAATTCTTACGAGGATTACGAGGAGCGAGCCATACCCACGCTCAGGCAGTAAGTCGGAATATAAGAAAGAAATCAATCTGTAGCTATTGCTGTTGTTGTTGTGGTTAGGGAGCAGTTTGCATGTGGCATGAGTTGGAAGCAGCACAACACAAACAAATAGTTATAGAAACGCCTCAGTAAGAGTAATTGTCGTCGATGTTTATGCTGCTTTTTTCTTTTTATTTCTCCATTTCCGTAAACGTTGTCTCGTTCCTTTACCATTAACTGTTTAGCTCAAATACTAATGAATTTTTAAGGGAGTGTCAGGGCAACGCGCTGCTCGAAGCGGATCCCAATCGCAGCCGTTCGCGCCTCAATGATCGCGAGCGTCGACAAGCTGCGCTGCCCATCTTGGTATTTGGCAGCGAGTTGGTAAGATTTGCTCACCGGTTAACCAACCATTGATGTCCATAGTAATCTGATGTGGTCTCTTGCAGGTTGAGCTATTCTATTCGCGACAGTTTCAGGATCGCGAGGATGGCCTAGTACGCTTGCGCAGTTTTCTCAAGGAGCAGGAAACGGATGAGGCGGCCAGCAATGAGCATGCAGCCAGTCCCAACAAAGTGGCACGCAGCGCCGCTTTGCTGCTGCATCGTGCCGTCCGAGATGCCGTCTATTCAGTGTTTAATCAGGCGACTGAAACGGTGCGAGTGCTGTTCCTTGAATATGTGCCCGGTCGCGTGTCACCCAATGAGGTGGCCCGGTGCGTGGATCGTCTGCTGCCCGAGCTATTGGCCAAGTCGGGCGATCCCTCGGCTCGTTTGCACACGCTGGCACAGCACACCATACTCAGCATCGCCGCATGCCCACAGGTGGCCGAGCAGCACCTGGTCGCACCTGCGCTGTCGCGAAGCGTCGGCTCTGGTACACATCAGCGCCTGGCCATGAGCCGGCTGCAAATGCTCGAACAGTTGGTGAACACACAGGGCATTAGCACTGATAAGCACAGCGGATTGACATGCCGTGCTCTCTCCGACTGCGGATGCTCAGGCATACATCATCCGGCGGAGCCAGTACGTAAGGTGGCTGAGCGTATACTCCTGCTTGTCTATAAGGTGAATCCGCGTCTGGTACGCAAGCAGCTGCCACCAGACGACGACATCACGCGTCGCAATCTGCTCTACCGCCAGCTTTTCACGGAGTTTGATAAACTGGATCTGGAACGCAAGCAGGAGCTGCTAGAAGGGCACAATTCAGGCAATGATGCGGACCTAATGCAGCCCACAACCAGCACAGACGCGTCACGGCTGCAGAAGAGCAAGAGCGGAATGGCATTGGGTACCTCGGTGGTGGGCAACGGCTACGTCAGCTGCAATGGCAAGCAACAGTACAACGAGCAACTGAAACGCTCCATGCAGTCGGCCTCGAACTCACGCAAGGGATCCGCAACCAACTCCGAGTCCACTGAAGAGACAACGCCAAAGATGTGAGGACCCCATATAGTGTAAATGGAAAGTCCCGTACTTAAGCTGAATCTGAATCTTTGTAGAAATTGCATGTTTTGTGGTTGGAGCTGCCCTGGGAGCGATGCTAGCCAATTGGATCGTCACTACTGGAAGACTTGTCCCTTTCTCACTAAGTGCCCACAATGTAGTCAGGTGCTGGAGGTAGCTGCGCTCAACTACCATTTAATTAGTAAGTTTTCCTAGTTATTCATACGTGAATAGTGAACAGATGGCTTAACTTCCGCGAATTACAGCCGAATGCGAAGCCAAGGAGAGCTATGTGGTGTGCACGCGTTGCACGGAGTCGGTGCATAAGCAGCTATATGAGCTGCATCAAATGGAGGACTTTTGTCGGGGTATTTCCAATCTTTCAATTCTTTTGTAGCCTACCCTTAATATACATACATTTGTTTTATTTCAGAGCTTAAAACTGGCGCTGCTCGCTGTCCACTTTGTCATGATGATGTGCATCTGCCTTTGGACGGAGGCTGGAAATTGCATCTATTGAGCGCTGGCGGTTGTCCAGGCAATATACGTAAACGGAATTTAAAGAAATCAAACTAAACAATACCTTGCGACGACACAAGTCATCAATAACTGAACTATCTGTCTATTATAAGGTAGATCATTTATGACAAGTCAACTATTACGGCCATTAGCGTAATTTAAAGTAATTTTTGTTACACACAGATTCAATTTAGCACATTTTGTTACAGGACTTGCTGTTAAGTTCAACATTATTTATGCTTTATACATTTTGTTAAACTTTATACGAGTATATATGTTTTCTATGCAATGTGATTTGTTAACTTATACATAAACACGAATTTCTAAACGTCCCACAATAATAAAGCCAATCAACTGAAGTTTCGAATTTGAGTTTCTATCTAAGAATTCTGCTAAAATCGATATGCTGATAGTATTTTGATAAGACGGTCTTTATTCGAGCTGGCAGCACTTTTGTTGCAGCCATGAATACGTATTTTAATGGGGGTAACTTATTTTTATATTCATAATTTTAATATACATAAGTAAACGATTTTTTTTTTTAATGAATGAGCTAAAGAAAAAATATAATTCCTTTTAACAATGTGGGTGAAAATTTAAATTTGAGCATATAAAGTCCGCCAACAATCGATAAATTAGACAATACCCGGTCCTTGATTGAGCTGGCAGCACTGTTGCTGCAGCATTAAGTGCCACTTTTTCATGAGTCAATTAATTGGCACTTAACACTCGCGAATGGTTCGGTGGCGTTAGATTTAAGAAAAAAGTATTTAATAAATATAAGTGTATTATAAATAGTAGATATAAATACCATCTCTAAGGTGAATGGGTCAAAGTGTGTGTTGCAAAACAACCCCCTGACCAGCTGAGAGTGAATATATATATATATATGTGTGTGTGTGTGCAAGTGTGCGTCAGTAATTTTGTGTATATAAATGCATGTGTGTGAGTGCACGCGCGCGCGCCTCTGTGTGTGTGAAGCGTGAAAAGAACAGCCGGCAAAATTAGTTTTTGTTTTTGCATGTGAAATAAATTGACCAGTTGCCGTGCTTCGTTCAATATGTGTTGTGGGCAGTAAAAGTAACTCTATCGCGCAAACCAGTTAACGATGCGCTGAACATTGACAATTAACGTAAAAGCCACTGCCGCCATTCAGTCAATTGCCACAACAACAATTAGAACAGTGGCGTCGTTGCTGCCGTGTAAACCGTATTCATCAGTACGAGAGAAACTCTTCGACTATAATAGCCAACGAAGCACGTGCGTTACGCCTGGAATACACATATACATACATATATACAAAGATGCAGCGCTTGTGGCGATTGATGCATTGGCGGTACCTGACACGGGAGCAAATCAATGGCTTTGACAATTACAAAGTATGATGGGGCTGGGGGATGCCGTCGCACTGGTCTGGCCATAAATCTAATGTATTTTCCTTTATATGCAGTATAGCGCCATAGACACGTCGCCGCTTAGTCAATATGTAATGCATCCATTTTGGGATTGGCTGGTCAAGGTGAGTGCATACGGTATATTCGTAACAACAGCAGCAACAACAAATGACAATAAAATCAATAATTTTAATACTTACGTGTTCATTATTCATTCAGTTCTTCCCGCGCTGGTTTGCACCCAATCTGATGACCTTTTTGGGCTTCCTGTTCAGCGTGATGAATCTGGTGCTGCTCTCCTACTATGATTGGAACTTCGAGGCAAGTTCTGGTGAGGAGGGCACGACGCCTATACCCAAATGGGTGTGGTTGAGCGCAGCAATCAACATATTCCTGGCGTACACGCTGGATGGCATTGATGGCAAACAGGCGCGTCGCATTGGACTGTCCGGGCCGCTGGGCGAACTGTTTGATCATGGCCTGGACTCGTATACGGCGATGATCATACCCACATGCCTGTACAGTATCTTCGGACGCAGCCGGGTCTATTCGGTGCGGCCGATGCGAATGTATTACGTTTGCCTAACGGTCTATTTCAATTTCTTTGTGTCGCACTGGGAGAAATACAACACGGGCGTATTGTATCTGCCGTGGGGCTATGATCTCAGCATGTGGGGCAGCACGGCCATGTATTTGTTCACGTGGTGGGCGGGCTTCGAGCGATGGAAATTCGCTCTGCCATTGGGCCCGCTCGGTAGCCTGCCTTTGGGCAATGTTATGGAAGCTGTGCTGCATGTCAGCGCCATGGCCAATCTACCTCTAGTAATAATCAATGTGTACAAGTAAGGATCACTCTCTCTCTCTCTCTGGTCATGCATTGCAATTAATATAAAATTTTGCCCCTTGCAGCTCATATGCCAAGCGCACCGGCCGGATGCTGTCGGCATGGGAGGCAGTGCGTCCGATGTGGCCATTCGTGACCTACTTTGTGCTGCTGTTGCTTTGGCCATTTTTATCGCCCAATGATATTATGGAAAGGGATCCGCGCGCCATATTCATGCTAAGTGGTACAATCTTCTCCAACGTCAGCGTAAGTTCCTTATCTTCCCTTATCTCAGCAGACTATTGAGAAAGCGTTACATACTTACATTTGGCCTGAAGGCTTCAAACTATTTAGTTTTGTATTTTATTGTTTGTTGTTAGCAATTGCTATTATCATGCCCCAGCCCTCGAACACTTGTTGGGTCATTAGCGAACTAATTGTCTGCCCGCCCAGCCCTCTCCTCCATCCAAGTGTCAAATATCGTGACAAGTGACTCAGTTTAGATATGGAGTGGCGTGGTTATGTATTCGTCATTTCAAGGGGTTTCTTGCTTAATAACTAATAAAAACAACCCAATACCGCTGATAGCTAAGATAACAAAATTATGAGTGCTTCATAATAATAATAATATTCATGTATTACATGTTTGTTAGTCTTACGGCTATAAACATTCATATATATAGTTCGATATTGATTAATAGGCTAGCTACAGCAAACACAAATAGCTTTGATCAATCGGAACTGTTTTAAAATTAAGTCTTACAAGTGAAAATTGAAATAATTCAATTATTTCATGTGAACTCGGGCTAAAATTACTTTGTATATTCCCATTGTGAGTTGTTAAGCTGTGCCTGCAACAATCTTGGAACTACTCCACCCTGAAATTCGACCAAAGGTTTACTTATATATCCATCACAACTAGGGACATGGCTAATCAAATCTTTTTATACGCAATTGAATGCTATTGCATTTTGAAAGCATTCATTTCATCACTGCTGAGTTTCTCGTCATATAGTCAAATAAATTTGATGTTTCGTTCTGAAAATATCGGTAATTGTTTAACTATATATGCTTCATACTTTGACATTGATTATCGATAAACAATGATTAGATCTTCGTAATCTAATCCAAACGGAAGTTGGAGCTATTTACCTCTTTCAAAAAATGTTCACTTACCAAATTCGCTTTAAAAATATCTGAGCGTTGATATAAGCAAAAGTCCTATTCTTATGTTGATTACGTCGCTTCATTCAATATAACATTTCATTGGAGAAAGTCATTCTTTAGAAATCTATTATGGGATTTCAGCATATCAAAAGTCTAAGGAATCTCAGTATTGTACATATGTGTTATAATCTTATATATATATATATATATATATCTTATAATCTTTATATATAATATATTAGATAGATATACGTACGTATTACGTATTTAAATGATAATCTATTGATGGATTGTTTTCGGAACGAATTCATATTGAGCGCATTTGAAAGTATCTCTATGGCTAGCATTAGTTTCTGTAAGGACTCAGAAATTACGACACAATCAAAGCAATATCCAGACGTCAGTTTATTCAGTCAAAAATTCTCAGCTTTCATAACTATAATAACACTCAGAAAAAAAGATTCGAGAGAGATCTTTATTGACATGCCGCCCTTTTGCTGTGGCGGCCGGCGCTGTGCCAAAGACTTGGAGAAGGCCAATGCTGACGATGGCGATACCACCGAGGAGCAACAGGCGAAAGCATCGCCGATCACAGTGACCGAGGCGGAGAAACCGCTGACCCTCAAGTTCTATGCGCGCCATGATTGGCCCTATTACCGCTGCACCGATGAGGAGATTAAGCGCATGCGCGAAAAGTTCGACAAGAAGGGTCCAGAGATAAATGTACCGGACGCTGACGGCAATTTCAAGAAGTATGAGCCGAAGCACTCGACACCACAGCCAGTGACAGAGAACCAAATATACGGCTGGTATCATAATCGAGCCTATCCGTACAAGCCCAAGGATCGCGGGGTCTTTGTATTTCCACGCGAAGGTGATCCATTGATAAAGCTGATTCTGGAAACCAATTTAATGGCCAAGCAAAAGTCACAAACATGAGTAGATATGATTACCTGCATTAAATTATGCCTATGTCTAATAAAATCCATATAGACACGTCTATCTGGACAGCATACTGAAGAACATCTAGTTATTGAGCTTACATTATAGGATTACACCAGATAAAATTAAATGAACAAAAATACGCGAATTCTGTCAATATTTGTTTTGTCCACCCGTCCGTCCGGCTTGAAATATACCGTGGGTTCCTGGGTTCCTGGGGCGTGATAAATTAGGAAATGCTATGTCCGGTATAGCAGAAATTTCAAATATACATTAACTGGGATATCAAACCCAAGATCAAAAGGATATTGTGTATATTTGAAGGAACCAAGTCCGAGTTAATCAATATCTGATCCGTAATCGACTCAATTCACTGAGGCATTGCAGAATTCTTTCATTCAACTTTTACTTATGGCTGATTATATTGTATTGGTATATCGTTCAAGAACTGCTGCCTTATGTTATTGAAATAGAATTGATTTTGAATATAATTCAATTTTAGCTCCTAGATCTAACCAATACACCCTCTTCAGCAGATTTCAATGGGTATGCAAAGTTTGACATTCGAGTAGTAGTAGTCCGATACTATTTAATCCCCTTCTCAGTTGGCAAACGACTTTCAACGAATACACTACACTACACACATAATTTGGGATTCTAAATTTTGCAATTATTATTCGGTTCGATTCGAAGATTTTGATAGGTTTTGAGGTGGTCAAAGTGCTAGAAGATGACAAGATATCGTTATCGTCATCGGCGTCGCAACCGCGACTTGCACTTCAACATCGACCGGGGGTTACTGAAGACCCAGATATTGGACGCTGAGCGTCCGTTGACCACCAAGTTCTATGCGCGGCACGATTTCTCGTATCACCACTGCGACGCTGAGATGCTTGAGGAGATGCGTCAGAAACACCACAGGAAGCTGCTGCCCGAAATGAATGTGAATGTGGCGACCAGGCCGTCTAGCCTGTCAGCCAGTCAGCCTGTGCCGCGGCATGTCTCCACGCAGCCAATGACGGAGAATCAAATGTATGGCTGGTATCAGCATCGGGCCTACGACTTCTTGATAAAGGATCGCGGCGTCCTTGAGTTTCCGCGCGAGGGGGATCCAATGATTAAGATGCTTAGGAATCCGCGATAAGGGCGCCAAAGAGCTGTTGCTGGATGGTCGGAACGTCCTTTCTCAATAGCAATTTTATTTGAATTTTCGATTTATTCCACAATTATTATTTGTTCCAATGTGCCTCACATTGTTGAGCCCAAAATAAATCTTAGTGCTACAATGGATTCCACAATTCATAGCCAATGGCTTTTCATTTGATGTACCTTGCAGTGCCGTCTGATTGTGTCGCAGATGTCGGTGACGCGGTGCGAGGCGTGGCACTGGCAGACGCCCATGTTCGTGATGTCCTTGCTATTGAGCCTGTGGCTGCCGGCGCTGGAACGGCCGTTGCTCTACGCCCTGCTGATTGTGACCACCTTGACCCACTGGCATTACGGCGCCAGCGTCGTCAATCAGATGTGCGAGCACTTCAATCGTGTTTGCTTTACAGTGCATAAGCGAGTGACGCATCTGGATGTGAGCCAGCAGCAGCAGCAGAAGACCCTGCAGGAGCAGCCTGGGGAGCAGCCGAGGACTCCAGTTAAACAGGATTAGGCTAACAATTTGATGAACTGCTTAACGTGATCGATTTGCATGTTTCTGATGTGCGTCGATCAGCTTGGAGGCTTCTTTCATGACAAATCACGGGAGATTATACAAATATATATATAGATATATATATATATGTATTTATACGTTTGTTCTAGCTAGCGCTTCTTGAACAAAACAAAAAAATGCTCAGGTAACAGAAAACACGAAGAGTTTGCTTGAGTTGCACTCAATTATCAATTGCTATCGCTATCTGAAGTATTATTCTTAAATTCGATTGTATTATTCCTGCTATTATCTATTGGTGAGAGAAATCTCATCTCTGGCATCATTTACTGAGTGACTGCCGTGCAATTTCAATATCGATCCATGACAAGTCTTCGACAAGTATTCAATTCAATTATCCCCATCTGCAGTTTTATTTTCAATCCTATTTTACATCACAGACATTTTGGGGGACAACAAAACTGAAACGACGCTCGCTTCCTATATCATATAATAATTGTTCATGTTCTTAATCGTAAATTGTCTACTTCAATTTATATAGGTCTATATGTATATGTGTATCTAATGGCATACCTTGCATGTGCTTAATTTATAATGTATTGTTTTTTTATTTAAAAATTGTTTTAGTTCAAATTGTTTAGATTGTGCGAAAAGGCCAGTTGAAATTTCAATTCACGCAATTCTTAGCTAAGATATAACCGCCAAGACCTCTAATTATTTAAACGCATACTATCGCATACTAATCATTATTTTAAAGCAACACACACACACACACACACACGCATATGTAAACTTCAAACTATGATTGCTTAATTATATTATATACGCATATATTTAACTGTAAATGTCTCTTCCCTACCCTCGAAAACTGTGCGAACAGCAAACAACAAAAACAACAACCACTTAAGAAATAAATTTATATTTTAGAAAACGCAAATTACAATTGAAGTGCTAAGTGTTTCAGCTGAGTTCTGCGAGTGGGTTCCTAATCTCGATGACAGATCGCACAGCAAACATTTAGCAACATCCGAAAGCAAATTAGTTTATACGCAAACGAAAGGAAAACAACTGAAGTAAAGCAGTTATGAAAACTCTAGTAGGGGTGCCCGACTGGCAGATTCGCTGGACCTCGTCCGTTCCCATACCTTGAGCTTAGCGTAAAGACATTTTGGATCTCTTACTTACAGAATATAATAAACTATAAAATCAATAAAAAACTCATAAAAATATATATAAGACAATATATATGTATATATATATATATATATATATATATATATATATATATATATATATATATATATATATATATATATATAATTTAATACTGGATTTTGATGCGGAGCTTATTCGATAACAAACATATCAAAGGATAAAAGTCGATTTATTGACAGGGCTAATTATTAAGGCGTCTGCCACGCCTACTTCAGCGTGCTCAGCGTTACGTAAATGTGAATGACACCATTATGCCCTGATTTCACATTTTCAATGGGTTGAGAGCATAATGATTGTACTTCGACGAGATCGACTGATCTGATGCCGTACCGTACGTATTTGAGGAGCAACAATAGAATCAGTTCTTTGAATCTCTAACCTGATAGATAAACAAACTTAAGTGGAACGCGACTTCTTCTGCTTCATATATTTCTACTGAATTGAATCTATTTAATTGGTTTATTGATGCGTAGAAACTGCACCTAATAGAGTCCCCACGACTGCCAGCCGGTTTGCCCAGCTGTCCAGCTGTCCAGCTGTCCAGCTGTCAACAATGTATCGATCAGTGTTGAGTACGTGCTCGGGCGATTAGCTGGATATCAAAATGCTTCCTCATTGCCTAATTGGTGTGAAAATCTAATTCACGGATCGCTGTGCGCACTTGGAGAACCCATAACACCCCCAACCCCACCCTGTCTCTCCTCCTTTTCCAGTGGGCAAAAAATAAACATTACGTAGCAGCGCGGGTGGCAGCGAGAGGAGGAGGAGGCGGCGGCGGCGACGGCGACGTCGACGTACGCAAGTCACGCACACGAAATGGGCACGACAACAGCAACAACAACAACGAAGATTACAATACACACGAAAAGAAAGAAACAAACAATGACCAACAATAGCAACAACAACGTGGACACAAAACCAGAACGAGAACGAGATGCAAAAGAAAGCAACAAAGCAGCGACGCCGACAGCGGCAGCGGCAGCGGCAGAATATGAAAGTTGCGCATGCGCCAACGCTGATACTAACCAGTGCTGCCATTTTTTGTAGAGCACAAAAAGCTAGACTTGGCTGGAAAGGAAACGCAAAACCAATTCCGAAGTCATTATCGCAGATTTTATAATATATATATTTATATATATGCCCATATATATAGAGTCCGATTATACTGAACTCAAGGGACCGTCTTTATTCCGGGTATACGCTATAACCATATAAGTTTACTCATATAAGTTTGTCTGGGGACCAGAATGTTCGTCGCAATAACCGTACGGACGCTATAAGCGGAGTCGTTAAACCCGGATTCTATGTAATAGGCGTACATACATATATAATGTGAATTCGTACATTTGTTGATCCTTTATCTTAATTTTTTTTTAATATATATTAATTTTGTAAATATTGTAAATTTAAACACCCAAATTTTATACAAAAACCTTATAAAATGAAAAGGCAAAAAAGCTTTGCCAGGCTACAAATCCTTCCCGCACTCTAACTGTAAAAAAATCAGCTGTTGCGATAAATAACTAAAAAAATGATTTCCAGTTTTTTATAAAAGCTAGAATTCTCGTATACCGTTGTTTTCAAATTCTATCCGCAATCGGCCTTTTAAAAAAGCCAGATCTGTCGAGAAAAAAGCTTAAATGGCTACACTGGCGCCGACTGTGCTGGCAACGTCAAAGCCGACGTCGGCGTCGACGTCGATGTTATATCTGTTGTTGCTGTCTTTTAATCAGTTGCGAAGCAGAAGCGCGCGAGCTAAGAACGTAGAATTTATTGAGCGCTTGTTAAATCTGTCGTGGCCAGACTCTAGAAGATTGTCTGAGATATGCTTTGGAAGAGTTTCGCGCAGCTGCCGCAGCTGCTGCTGCTGTTGCTGCTGCTGCAGCTCGGCGCATCAGCGTTTGCCTCAAAGTCATCCTATTTGCGTGACAGCACGACTCAAATGCCGTCCACTAGCAATCAAGGCCCGAGTCCGAGTCAGAGTCAGAGCCCCAGCCAGAGCTCGAGTCAAAGCCAGACGCCAGCTACTGTAGCTGAGGAGAATTTTCCGGCTGTGGCGCCGCCGCAGGCAGCGGAAATTGCAGCGGTTGAAGCGGCGACAGGTCTGCTGCAGCCCCCGCTGTTGCCCACTGTGGAGGCTGAGGACGGACTGCGTCGCCGCGTAGTCACCTACGATCAGCGACAGGAAGGCCAGTATAACATACGTGGCGATTTGGAAAACTTCATGATACTCGTGATCCCATCCGCTGCCCAGGACAGTCTTAGTCTCTTGGATCTTTTGAGCAAGTCCGCCATGCGTGGCGGCACGAAGAGCAGCAGCAAGCGTAAGCATGCCTCGGCACTCAAATCCTTATATCAGCGACAGCAGCTGCAGCGGCAGCAGCAGCAGCAGCAACAGCAGCAGTTAATGCAGCAGATGCCCCAGTCGGGATTGCCAGGTGGTCTGCCCGAGTTTATTGAGGGGCGCACGCCGTACCATGTGGACATCTCTGCAACCAATGAGGAGCTGCTGCAGCAGCAGCAGCAGCATCCGCGTCTGCATCGACAGCAGGTGGATGTTTTGCCACCTCAGCTGATTCCCATGCCGCAGCTGATCAAGCCATTTCACCTGGAAGCGGAGCCGGAGCTTATACAGGCATTGCCCCCCGTTCCAGCCAGCAGCAGCAGCAGCAACAGCAACAATCTACTCGAAGGCTTCAATCAGGCGAACTCTCAGTATTATCGCAATTCCCGCTCGCTGCGCGGCCAAAGCTTCCTGGAGACCAATCGCCTGGCTGGCGACTTCATGGCCAGCTCCAATGCACGCGCCATTAGCGTACCCCTGTACCGCACCGATGTCGCCCGCAGCCAAACCCAGCCGGGCACTGCCAACGTCCTGTATCCGCCCATCGATGTGCCCGCCTACATAATTAACGAGGCACAACCGCGCAATTGGCAACTGAGCGACGAGCCCACACCGATACAGCCCAAGCATCTGATCGATGGCGAGCCCCTGCTCAGCTTCGAGCTACTGGGCGATGCCCTGGCTGACTCCAAGGCCCTGTTGCGCGACGGCCTGGCACGCTGTGCGCCGGGACAGCGACGCGACAGCTATGGCGCCTGCCGCCAGGTCGAGGGATACTGAGACTGAAACACTTTCCAGACTGCTCAACGAAAGCGCACATACATATGTATTAGGCTAAGCATCGCAATAAATGTTTAGGCATTCGACTTAAGATTCACACTTCACACGCACATAATAAATTTAATACTACAAATAAATTAACTTAATTAATAATTTAAATAAACTTACAAAAAATTGCATTTCAAAACAAAACAAAACATAAATTTATTGAAATAAGATTTTGTACTTACAGAAATGACAGTTCAGATTGAAAAATATTTAATTCATTTAAATAAAGATTAAAATAAATTGACAAGAAATTGCATTTCAAATTGAATAAACAAAAAACGATAATTTTTAAAAATTGTATAACCAATTGCATTTGAAATAGAAATGAAATTCATTTCAATAAACTAACAAGAAGTGCATTTCAAATTAGGCGCCCAGAGTTTATGTTAAAGTCCAATGTTAAGCTTAACATTGATGTAAGGGCAAGGGCGCATCGTGCTGTTAATTGCCAATGCATCGAGCTGTTAATTGTCAATGCTAACATTCTGTCTGTTGCATAGCAGCAGGAAGTCAGTGTGGTATGAGATGTGAATCTAACGGGAGGACAAGCCAAATTGAATTATCTTCTATGTTTAACGGTACTCTTAATTGCCAGCGTTGAACTTTCATTGGTGCATTGAAACCGGAAGACGTGAAAAATGAATGTAACGGTAATGATGTGCTCAAGGATAAGTGAAGTTGAATGTGAAGTTCAGCTGTCATCAAGGGGCCGGCAAAAACAGAAAACAAAAAAAAAAAAAATTAATAGCGATTGCATTAACTAAGGCCAGAGCCATCATTTTGCAACGTTGCAATTTTCAATTGATTGAAAACCAGTTTTCCCCACACACACACACACACACATATATTGAAACAAGAAGATAGAAAGTGCAGTTTCTAGTTTCTGATAGCAGCATCTTCCTGTAGAATCGGCAAGAGAGTTAGGCACATTCTCTGCTGCCTGCTGCCTGCTGCCTGCTGCCTACTGGCTTAGACGATGGGGTCAATGATCTCACAAACTCTACTACAAGTAGTTCAGCAAGATGCCGTTACTTACAATAAACAACAAACCACAGCAGCTTTTTTTATTAGTAGTCAAAGTAATTAGAACGTATTACAATGACTCACGTTATTTTCCTCAATCAGATATATGTAGGTTATAACGCTAAGCTGGATGTGCTAAATATTAGATATATATAGCTATATATTCTATATATTAAATATCAATTAATACTACCCACATAATGATGACAATTTAAAATTATTTTACAATATTTTAAAACATATAAATCGAGCAAAAAAAGGTCTACAATTATACGAATTCACATTTATACACGAAGTTGATTAGCCGATTCATTTTAAGCAGATTGTCGACTCCGAAAACTGGGGGATGGGCGTGTCACACCCCACAACTCGCAAACCCCCCCGCCCTTCGCTACGCCACTGGCTCTGGTATCGTTTAGGCGCATCGAGCTGCGGTCAATGGCAGCTTCTAATCAAGGTTCTCACATTGCCATTACAATGCGGAAGTCTTTTGGCCATTGAACTGAGCATCTGTCTAGCACACAATCGGGTTTTTCGCTACCCATATGCAACTGGGCAATTGGCAACTGGCATCTGACGATAGGCGAAGGCTCATCTTGTTTGCTAGGCTGCAGCTTTGGCTCATTCATCGCTCGAAGTCGGAGTGCAACGGTCCTCTCTACGCAAAGCAGAAGTTCAACTGAAATGTGCAAGTTCACCAATCGTTTATTTGCCCTGGCTTTGCTGCAATGCGTTGCCTTGGCCCTGCCGAAGGCATTGAAGAGTCGCGACAGTGCCAGCGATTTAATTGATCTATTGTACAATGATTATGGCGACTATGGTTACCAGGTGGAGGAGGTTCACTATGATCAGAGGCAGAAGGGCTCTGAGAACTTAAGATGGCATCTAGATGGATTTGTTTTCGGCTTGCCAGGTCGCGAGGACTACTCCTGGATGGAACAGCTCTTTGAGACATATTCAAGTGAGCAATGCTGATCGCATGCAAAAACAAGATTGTAATAAAATTTTTCAATTTTAGACAGTCCACTTGCAGCCATACGAGAGCCAGTCGATACATATCCGACAGAGTCTATAAGTAATAAAACAGATCAGACGACAGCTCAAGTGGTAAATATATCAACGCCGAAAAAGGAAATCGAAAGCCGACACAGCCCCACTTCTAAATTGTCTAGCGCACCTCGGTCTGTATCTCTTATGGAAAGCTAACTTTACGCATTTTATTTATATATTTATTTTATTTTTGTACAGCACAAAATCGGAAATGGTGCAGCTTCTAAAGTTGTTTCGACGTCCGCAAGCTTAAATCGCTGTAACATAAGACATAAAATTGAATTTTTAAACTTCAAGCAATGGCAAATAAAGAGCAACTTTGAAATCGAAAAAATGTGTATTTGAGTTGAATTTAGTTTAAATTAATTGTTTAGTACTATCGCTTATCTAAATAAAAGAATCCAATCTTTGTTAATTGTTTGTTTAATACTGTTTTATATAGTCATCACAGTTGTGAGATGACATCGACAAACACACGAAGAAAATTGTGAAACAAAATTTAAATAAACAAATTTTAAAATTAATTCGTATATGTGGATTGAAAGGAATGTACTTCACTGTTAGATATGATATATGGTATTATAAAATATTTTACAGAAACATACTCTCTCTGTTTTAATATATCGTTAACGAAATTTGAAAATTGCGCCACTTAATCACATCATATGAATATCAGGGCTGATACGATAAATCTATCGTTCAAAAATTCCAAAAATTAGCCAGCACTGTTAGCAGCACGATACAAAATCACGAATTTCGATTAATAATCGGTTGATTTAAGACCAGCTTGGCACTACTCTTCGTTTTGACGAATCATTTCATAAACAAATAGTTGTCCGTAGAGTGATTTGCAGTATTTTTGTTCGTTCTACACCGAATATTCAAGAACCGTCGTGTCAAACTGCACGACGAACAAGACCCAGTATAAAAGCCGAAGCTGCAGCCATTGCGGCTGTATACCCAAAGAATAACTGCGACGCAATAGACTACATCAACGCAAATTGTAAAACAAATAATTAGCAACTACATCCGTTTGCTGTCTACTTTGTCAAATTAAAAAAAAAATTACAACAAATAAGAAAAAAGTAAAATTATTTCAACATGTCGGAAAAATTGCTGAAAATCACTTACCACAATGCACCAGCTGGCGCTGGCAAGAAGCTGAATGCATATCTGCGAATGCCATCAAGTAACTTTGGCATTCTTCGTCGCGAAATTGACATGTACCTGTTCCAGGAGCGACAGCTCGACACTTGCGAACTCAGGACATATTGGATTGGTAAATATATACATACATACATACATATGATATAATAGACGAGTCAACATGCGATTGTGTGCACTTAAATGTGGCAATTCTGTGAGTGTGCACTTTTGCATATGTGTGCGTGTGTGCTATGTAATCGGATGCTTGCAAGCTTGTGTGCGTACACATCTGTGTCCAAAGATGTATGTGTGCGTATGTGATGTATGTACGTAAACAGTTTCAAATGTGTAAGTGCATTTCGCATGAATTTGTTCGGTAAATGGAAAAGGCTAAAGTGCATTTGCCAACTCCTCGGCAAATTTCATGGGTACTCACTAAATGGACGAAGTTACGAATTCATATACATATATTTGCATATTTATTTTATATAGATGTATGTATATTGTTGGCCCTATGTGTGATTCACTAAGTAATGCGTATCATTATCAATAGAATTGATAGCAAAACAAAATGGCAGAATTTAATCTATTCGAATCGAATGATTCACGATATTTATTTGTATATACAAACATTTTTTGGTTTTAATTGGAAGCTCGAAAGAAGATCCGATAAAGACCGTATAAATGTAATACTTAAATTTTGTTTACAAATTCAATGTAAACTGTGCTATTTGATTCGAGTATGCCTGACTGACCGATACCCTGTTCTGCAGGGTACCAGGCAGAAATATAGACTTAGGGTATTATCGAAGTTTTTCTATAGGAAAAAATGGAATTAACTTAGGCTATTTTCAAAGTACGTATAAATAGTTTAGTTCTTGATATTACGAAATAGTTTAATTTGTCATGAAATTCGCACATTCGTTGAGTCATTAACTCATGTCCAAGTTTTTATATTACGTAAACTAAAGTTAATTTATATTTCTTGCAGATGCCGATGGTGATGAAATTGAAGTTTTCAATCAAAATGATTATGAAATTTTCTTGGCCAAATGCAAGGAGAATATGCATTTGCAAATTGCAGCTGTTGACGACAAAAAGGCGGACACCAAGCAGGCATCAGCTGCTAAGCAAGCAGAGGACGATCCCAGCAATTTCGTCATCCACGATGAAGTCGAGTGCGATGCTTGCGGCGCTCTACCATTGGTCGGCTTTCGGTACAAGTGCATACAGTGCCCCAACTTTGATCTGTGCCAGGCCTGCGAGTCTGCTCACAAGCATGCCGATCACTTGATGGTCCGCATGCCCACCAACAATGGACCGATGGTGGTTGATGCCTTGCTAAGCGGCCCGGGTACCAGCTCGCATCATCATCGCCGTTCGAGCCGTCGCTCTCGCGATCATTGCCCGTTTGCAGGGGCAACTGCAACTGCTACAACTACTACTTCAGCACAGGCTACGCCAGCTGGTTCTGCTCCGTGCTGGACTCGTCGCGAAAGACGCCATGGTCGTCGGAATGGCAACGTATTCTCTCAATTCGTAGACATGATGATGCATTTGCCGGAGAGCAATTCAACGCCGGCTGCGGCTGCGGCTCCGGCTGCCGCAACTCCGGGGGCACAAGAGCCAGAGCCAAAAGAAAAGGCAACTGTAGTGAATAATGAACAATCTGAAGAAACCCAGAAAACCGAGAAAGTAGAGGAGTCGACTGACGGCCCAATCAAGCAAAAGCAAGCAGCTTCAACTGAAGCAAGTGCTGAATCAAGTGCACAAGAGCCCGTGGCTGCTCCTCGCAGCCCCAAGGAGCAAGTCCAGCCACAGGCAACAGCCACGCCCACTGCGAATAGCACACCAACAACCCCGGTAATCAGTTTTGAGAACTTGGCACAGGTTGTCAATCCCGAGTATATGCGTGCCGGCATTGAAATCTTGAGCAACTTTAGTGAAATGTTTGCTAAAATGATTGATCCCAGCGCAGCAGCTGATTTTGGCTGTGCCGAGACCTCCATGGCTTCAAATGGCTCAACGACCTCTGAGAAATCTGAGGCTGGTGCTGAGTCCGCACAAAGTACAACCAAACAACCAACAGCAACACCAACACCGACACCAACATTAGGTGTACAAGAATTCTTAAATAGCAATGGAGCACAGCCATCGGCTCCAACTGCTACTGCAGCTACAACTGGAACTGCAACTGCAACTGCAACTTCAATTGCAACTTCAACTTCAATTGCAACTTCAACTGGAACTGAAACTGAAACTGTTGGGGAGCCAGTGGCACAGACGACGGTTGGAGAGGAACGACGCCGATCGGAGAGTTTGGATCAGGATTGGCAAATGATTGATAACACGGCCTCGCCCATGGCCAATGTCTCTAGTTCGGATGCATTGATTAACTTGAGCAACACAAACGCGACCACAACTGATTCACCGGTGAGCCCAGCTCGGGATTTCGCGCAATTGGGTGAAATGTTGCGTCAGCACGTGAACGAGGAACAGCAGCGGGAACTGGCAACAGCTCACACCCAAACCTCACAGGTGAACACAGTCAGCACATCGACTTCGACCACAGCTGTGGCCAACAACAGCACCTCGACATCGACATCGACATCGACATCGACTTCTGATAATCCACTAGCACCTGAGCAGAAGCGTCAAGTGCCCATCTATCATACTGGTTAGTAGAAATTTATATTCGATGTGGTTTAATTTGATTCATAATGGTCATCCATTTTACAGATGAACGCATCAATGCCGCAGTGCACGCGATGATGGCCATGGGCTTCAGCAATGAGGGAGCCTGGTTGACGCAGCTGTTGGACTCAGTGGAGGGCAATATACCGGCTGCATTGGACATTATGAATACATCGCAAATTGGTCGCAATTGATTCATTTTGTCGCATATTTATAAGTTCATTCATTTTATCTTCGACAATTAGCATTAGCTTCAGGCATATTATGTCAATTTATGTTTATCTTCGGTGAATTGTTTTCATTCGTTTTACGAAACGATTGATAATCGAGTATATAATCTATATGTAAATGTATATGTTGCAAATAATCAATATAATGTTATCCCCATGGTATCGTGTATCAAAATAACAAATAAAAACTATATAAATATATATATATACTATATATGTATTTAATCAAATTACAATAATGGGAATGAACAACACTTTACTTCTCGCTAAACTAATGTCAGACTTTTCTCATTATTAAGCTAACAATTTCTCGCGCAAATCTCCGAAATTCATAGTTCATTGTTGTGATCAACGCGATAAATGTAAACAGCTTGAATAACCGGACATGATGAGCTTTCCATTGGCGCCGAGCGAAGCCAGTGTTGTAGCTGAAAATCTGTGAAGTCATCAGTGTTGCAAAACTGCCGAGAGCGCAAAAGCGATGAACGAGCTGTAGAGATTTGTTTGTGTAGAAATATAACGGCAGGCCGCTGAGAACGCAGCACAGCAGCAGAGCACACCCGACAATGCCTATGGAGATTGAGCGGAATAGAGCAAGAGCGAGAGAGAGAGAGAGAGGGAGAGAAGGAATATGCAAAAAGCTTGCTTGCATTTTAAGCGAGTGCCTTTGCACTTACCAGAGAATCCGTGATTACTGCGGAAGTGCCTAACCGTAGCATTTGGATCTTCGCGCTTGCGTTCTCGCTTCTGCAAAGTTTTGATGCCAACGCCGCCAACGCCAATGCCAAAGGCGAGTAGGCCAAGAGCACTGTGCAATAGATCCACATTAGATATGCCCAGCCAGAGCACCAAAATTCCACTGTGACGCACAAGCAGAGCTTCTCCAAGAAAGAAAACAAACTGTCCGAACAAACAAAATGTAAATATTCGAGATCTACATATAAATATATATGTATGTAGCTGCATACCAAATTGTATTTGTGTATACATACATACATACATATATACTTACAGCCACTGTACAGTAGAAGGCATGTCCAGCTGTGTGCACCATCTTGAGGGAGACACATTTGTGTATTATGATGGCTGTGATGCCCGCCAGCAATAGGTGCGAGATCAAGGCACAGAAGCCAAAGTAAAACACGGCCGAGGATATATCGAAGCTGAAAGACTTGAATGCTGGGCCCTCGAGTAGCTTTCCATTCGTTACATTGCCATCGTCGTGATCCTTCAATGTCCTGACATAGGCCCACAGATCTGGATTCTCGCAGACATCGCGCAGTGCCGTCGCACTGCAACCTGCCATAACCTTGGTTGCCATAATTTCAGTGTTTTTCCGACTTTAACAAGTTTTATCTATTACGTGCGCAACGCGCGTTCGGCCGATAAGAAATTCGCTAACCGCGCGCTTCGACCGTCGAATAACGTTTGAAAGAACGCTGGCAGAACAGCGAGCGCAGAACAGCTGGGTGGATCACATCTCGGAGAGAAAACAAAAACAAAAATGTAAAATGAAATAAACTTTCAAAGCAAATGGAGCGTGACTCAGCGCTCTTGCACGTGCTTCACCTTGGACAGCAGCCAGGTGCCGCTCGTCGGATTGGCATTGCTCGAATTCTACTTCCATATTTATGTACATGCATGTGTGTATTATAATAATGCTATTTTCGGCACATTCTAAACCGGTTTGTATAATTAGCCCTCCAATTTGCCAACAGGTTGCACTCTCTACGTCATTGACAACAGCTGACAGTCACAGTCACAGTCACAGTCTGGTATTTTGGTCCACTCTAAAACAGTTTCTATGATTCATGCGACTGTGTGTGTTATGAATTGCAAGCTGAAAGCAACTGCTTGATAAACCGAAAACCACAAGAGAACCAACAACAAAGGCAAAAGGCGCGGCTAGGCAGACGTTTGGCTGAGCTACTTTCAGTAAGAACATTTAACTTAATACTAATTTCAAATTATGCTTAATTAAAGAATTTTAAAATAATCTTGAAAAAATATAAAATAAAAGAAGAAAAAATAATAGAAGAAAGTAAGGTTAAGTTGATCTAGTTTTAGATAGTCATTAAAAATATATACATACATTTGTATGCATGTATATATGTATATACATATGTACATGTACGTTTGTTTGTATATTATTTAGCAAACGCATTCAGCTTTTTATCGAACTGGGGGCTTTACACTTCTCCCACAGCGACGCAATAAATGTAGCTTTTCATGGCAGTGCGAAATGAATAGAATTAATGACGTCATTCGTGGGTAATTCCCCACTCTCACGAGCAAGCGCAACTGAGAGACAGAGAGGGAGAGCGTGGCTCAGTTATGTATTAGCTGATATTGGCATGGTACGACTGTTCTATGAGCACTCTGCATCGAGGCGTCCAAGCAGTGCAACGTAGCGATTGCATTTTTAAGCAGAAAATCAAGCATTAGAAGTTTCATAATTAAATAAAAGGCTCCATCGGTCAGCAAGCAAAATAGCATATTACCAAAAATACCATTGAATCAGTTCAGAAACCTTACAGGTATTCAAAATATGTACATACATATGTATATGGGTTTGTTAAATACACACTCTGTGCTTACAAATAAATTTGTATATAAATATGTATATCAGTTTTAAATAAATATTAAACTAATTATTAAATATTTATGTATGCAAATATTTATATAATTTTTTAATAAATATTAAATGAAATATTTATGTATGTAAATATTTATATCAGTTTTAAAGATATTAAATATTATATTAAATATATATTCAATTCGATTTTTGTGCCAAAGACAATATATAAAATAAATTCGAATACAAAAAAAAAAAAAAATTATATAAAATATAAAATATTATATAAAATGCGATTAATCGATTCCATAATTATGCATGCTTGTATGTGTAACTATGCATTTATATGCACACATACATACATACATGCCATTCATAAAAACTATTTCACAAGTTAAAAGCTGATAAACATCTAATATATATTTAGTATATATGTATGTACACACACATATAGGTACATATGTATATACGTATGTGTTTTGGCACTTATCTCTTGTAGATAACTAATGCAAGCGCATTCAGTAGAAAAGTTGACATATGCAGTTATGTAATTCAAGTATTTGTAATGAAATGCAAAGAAATTTATCAAAAAATTAAATCAGAAAAATATTTTGATCCATCGTTGCAACTTGAGAAGAAGAGAACAGCGTGAATCCGAATTACAAAAAACAAAAAAATGCTATTATAAAATATAAATTTCTCAGAATCCATTGAAAATGGAAAATCCTATTATAACTATATATAAATGCAAGCTCTTTCAGAATTTTCAGCAATGACTTGCTTGGATTCCTCAAGCTCTATGAAGGACTTGAAAACGTGTAAAGGGTGAGTCAAAGTCTTCTGCCGACCGGCTCAAATTGACTTGTCTGATGATCCTCATATACAAATATTCTTGACTCATGCATATTATTTAATTAACTACATAATCTGTTGAACGTAGGCAATACACCATCGTTGGATCGAGCACCTTACAGCCTCATCGAGATTACAATGTGGCTGTCGCCGTGCACCACACCAAGGAGCCAGTTACCCTGAAGATTGGTATTACCGGACCTTCGTACAACGAAGCCCAAACAGTTCAGTTGATAAATTCGGATGGGTTCCAGCAAATCACCTTCAAGTTGCCGCTTCTAACCTCTGGTGACTATCACTTAACCGCAGAGGGTGTCTCTGGACTGGAGTTCAAGGACTCCAGGAAGCTTTACTTTACAGAGTTTGAGCCCAGTGTAAAGTTGCAAACGGACAAGAGAAAGTACAAGCCGGGAGACACAGTTAATTACCGGATCCTCTTCTTGGATGAGAACCTAAGGCCTAGCGTGGCAGCGGATGATTTAGTTGTACGGTTCGAGGATTCCAAACGCAGAGTCATCGCGATGCTAAAGCACATTAAGACGCGCTGTGGAGTCTATACCGGAAAGTTTCAATTGTCCGAGCTTGCTGCGTTGGGCTTATGGACTCTTTCTGTTCAGAATGATCGTACGAATGAGCGGATCCAATTTGAGGTCGAGAAATATGTTCTTCCGAAATATATTGTAAACATGGATGCGGCGCAGCATGTTTCTGTCAAGGATGGCAACATGCAGGTTGTGGTAAGAGCCAAGTAAGTGGATTTTACTTCCCCCCCCAGGGAGACCTACACAATTCTCACTGCTTTTTTACCAGATACTTCTATGGCAAACCAGTAAATGGCAAAGTATTGCTCAAAGTGTGTAGGGCTAACTCAACTTGTGGGAGACGTTTAAATCGTTTTACTATTCCGGAGCACACACTAATCAGGAATACGGAAATGGTCAACGGCACCGCGAAATTTGATATAGATGTTAAGGAATTTGTCAATTTTTTGCTATATGATTTCACTCCGTTGCACCACAATATTTTAGCCACTGTCGAGGAAGACTTTACGGGAGTTAAACTCAGTGAAATCCGTAACTTTCAGCTTTATGCCAATCGTTATAACATGAGCTACATCCAAGCGAATAACGAAAATGAGTTGGTGTTTATGATCACTTATGTTGATGGTACGTTGCCAAAGGACAGCAGGAGCCCAGTCAAGGTAAGCGATTTGAAAAATAAGCAGATAACGTTAATCCACAACTAAAAATTTTAGGTTAGACTCTTCCCGGGCATATATCATTCTGAACAGGGGCTACAGGGAATGGAGAATAATTACTCTGAATTTGTGACCCAGCTCAATGAGTCAAGCTTTGCTGTTTTCAAGGTGGCGCCATCAGATTTACCACGTTGTGGAATCTATTCGCTCTCCCACATCGCGGTCTTACAGTTTGATGGAGAAGAGCAAACCCTAAACATAAGTTATTGCAAATGGGAGGAGACCCAGTTGCGGTGTAATAGAACTCAGAGTGAAGGCGAGTTTTTCAGGCTCAATGTGCAAAACGATACGAATAATGCGAGGTAAATTATGGTATTATGGTATTCATTCTATTCGGCAAACCCTTAACCGCCCACCCAATTGCAGTCTCCAAATCGGTAAGGTATATCAAGTAACTTTGGAATCTAGCTGCCCTCTGAAGTACTTTGTGTACAACATCATTGGACGGGGAAATGTCCTGCATACGGAACGAATCGTGCTGAGTGAACCCCAGACCGTTTATAGTATTTCTCTGACACCCACATTCCTAATGTTCCCTGACGTTAGCATTTGTGTCTACTACGTGGACGAGGCTGGGGATTTCCGCCATGCCAAGAAAGATTTTCTTGTAGAGGTCCAACTACCGAACCCGATTCAAATTACTGCTCCAGATGAGGTCAAGCCAGGCGCAGATGTTGAACTTGAGATTAAGACGACGCCAGGCTCATTCGTTGGCCTTATGGCTGTGGATCAGAGCCTTGGCGCCAACAACAACGATATCAACAAGAGCCCGTTCTCGTGCCTTGGACGATATGGTATCTACAGACCCTGGCATTGGCCAATTGGACTTCTGACTTTGACAAATGCCAATTTCTTCTATAATCCCACGCCCTGTTACTGTCGAGAAGGTAATGCGATAATTGAGTGATGTTTCAGCTTGAATTTTTATTTATGTACAATTTACAGAACCCTCTTTATCACTTGGAAATGAAATGCTGTTCGGCGCAGCAGCACCTGCAGCACCAGCAGCACCCTCACCACCTCGTCTGCCTCCACCGAAGGTGCGGATAAACTTTGCCGAAACGTGGCTGTTCGAAGACATTGAAAGTACCGAAGCGGAGATATTTAAGTGGGTCCGCAAAATTCCCGATACAATTACAACCTGGGTGCTGACGGCGTTTTCACTGCACCCCGAGCGGGGCTTGGGTGTGATCAATGACCATCTGAAAATTAAGACCTTTCAGCCGTTCTTTGTGTCCGTTCGTCTGCCCTACTCGGTGAAGCGTGGCGAGGTGATCAATGTGCCCGTTCTGGTCTTCAACTACCTGCCCAATCAGCTGGACGTGGCGGTGACTCTGAGCAATGAGGATAACGAGTACGATTTTGTGGATGTGTCCGGCGTAGTTCCTGTCGAGTTTCAGAAGCGCACAAAGGCACTGCAAGTGAGCGCAAATGCCGCAGCTGGCGCATCCTTCCTTCTGCGCCCAAAAATTATTGGCAGCATTTTGTTGAAATTTACGGCCATTTCGCCTCTGGCCGGAGATGCGGTGCTCAAGACCCTTAAGGTGGTGCCCGAAGGTGTGACGCAATATGGAAACCGGGCATTTTTCGTCAATTTGACGGATGTGCACGAGTTCAAGGATAGCTTTGAACTGGATCTACCGGAGGACCTTGTGCCAGACTCGCAGCATATCGAATTCGGGTTTGGTGCCAATTTGCTTGGCCCGGCCATTAAAAACCTGGAGCGGTTGTTGCACTTGCCCAGCGGCTGCGGCGAGCAGACCATGTCCAAACTTGTGCCCAACTATTTGGTGTATGATTATCTGAAGCACATGAAGAAACTAACTTCAGAACTGGAGCATCGCATAAAGCGCAATCTGGAACAGGGCTACCAGCATATGTTTCACTACCGTCACGACGATGGTAGCTACAGTTCGTTTGGACCAGGCAGATGGCGAAAGGAGGATCCCAAACGCAACGGTTCCACCTGGCTGACATCATATGTGCTGCGCTTTTTCGGTCAGATAAGAGATTTGATAAAACTAGACGAGAAACAACTGGAGAGTGGATATGAGTTTCTGCTTAGCTGCCAGGCGGAGAACGGAAGCTTCACGGAGAATGGCGAATATTTCTATGGTGCACAGCGTTCGGCACTCACGATTACTGCCAATGTACTGCTGGCTCTACTTGAGCACCAAAAGCCCAACCAATCGGCCATCGATAGGGCTGTGGCCTATCTGAATGTCCACTTAACTGAGAAGGATATGGAGGGCCTGTTGCCCAGGGCCATTGCCACCTACGCTCTGCAGAGGGCAAAGTCTGCAGATGCCGCCGAGCATGTGGCTGCACTGCAAGCACTCGCCAAACACGAGGCAGATCGCACCTGGTGGTCGGAAGATAAACATGTGTGGAGTCAGGACATTGAAATCACTTCATATGCAGTACTCTCGCTGCTGGAATCGGGTCAAGAGACTCCACTTTCACTGTTGTATTCGATTCGCTGGCTGGTGGCAAAGCGGAACAGCTTTGGTGGTTTTGCTTCCTCGCAGGACACGGTGGCTGGTCTGCAAGCACTCATTCAGTTCGCCAAGAAGTTCGGCGAAGAGCCAGCTAGGTTAGACGTATCCGTCTCTAGTCATGGCCAGCGAGAAAAGACGGAGAGGCTTAGCCTGACGGAAGATAACGAATTACTACTACAAACTGTGGAGTTCCCTCAGGGTACCAAGGCGGTGTCGTTGGAGGTCAAGGGGACTGGCGCTGCTCTTCTACAAATCGGCTATCAGTACAATGTTGTCGAAAAGGAGCCCAAGCCCAGCTTCAAGATTCAAACCATTATTCAACCAGAATCGCCGCCAGCCAAATTGGAGCTCAGCGTAAGCGTTGAGTATGTAGAGGAGGGCATGGCTAGAGCATCCAATATGGCTATACTGGAAGTCTCCCTACCTTCCGGCTATACCGTAGATGAGGACAGCTTGAAGTACATACAGGAAATCGAGCGCGTCAGGGTAGCTATCAACTCATCATCTATCTCGATTTCTATATAAATTATGAATTCTTTGCGCAGCTGGTGGAGACCAAAAATGAAGTCTCTGTGCTGGTCATCTACTTTGAGAGCCTGCACAAGGGAGATATCAAGTGCCTACGCATCGATGCCTATAAGACCCATCATGTCGCTGATCTGAAGCCCACCCCGATTGTGCTCTATGACTACTACGATACGAATAAGAAGGCAACTGTGTATTACGAAGTAGCATCATAGCTTAGCGACATTTGTGAGAGCGTTGAATGTGCGTGAAAGAGCTAAGCACGGTAATATTTTGAGTAAGCTTAATCTTAATGCAAGACAAGTAGGAGTTCCCTAGGCGAGTTTGCTTGATTAGCATAAATCTTTAACCCGCTTCCTTTATGTATTCATGCAAATATTCAACAAAAGGAATAGATGGAACTTGCTATATCGATACAGCTTGTTGCCTTGCTCAGATACATGTATACTTTATGAGATCTACCACACCGTCTTCTGCCTGAGACAGCTCAACTAGGCCAAACCCTGAAACAGGGTTTTTAGGCATATATACAAACATTGATCTGTCTGAAACTTTAATTTTCCATACTTCTCATTTCCAATGGGTTCACCGCATTAACAGATCTAAGCTAATGAGTGGCCTAGTCATATGACCCTATGAAATCGTTAAGTACATAAATATATATTTTGCTATAATTTAAAGTGTGGCAAAACGAAGTTAAAAATGCACTTTTAATATCAAATTTGAAATGTTTGTTCGCTCTTTGAATGGCTTTTGGGTTGGCTGCACTGGCATCACTCATACGCACTCATCGCAGCACTTGTCATTCGCAGCTCTAACACGGAAATGAAACTTTAATTATATTTATGGTAAACGTCAGTAGCAGATGGTAGACACTGCTTGAGTTATCTGACTCTCTGCTCGTCTCTCCTTGTCTCACGCTGTCTCTCTCTCTCTCTCAGGCAGTATGATGATGGGATTGCATAAAAATGAGCCATTGCAACTGCATTCCATTCACCTTGGTTAGCAGGTGAGAGCAACAACTTATTGCTCTTGCTACGTTGCTCAACAATTTAATGACTTTTGGCAATTTCCCCTAAGCAGAGCCCCGCTTACTCGATTACGTTTAGCTGCAAGCTGGCGTCGACTCATCCTGCTCGACTTCCGTTCGAGGAGGTTTCAGCGGCTGTTGAGCTGTTTTCATAGATTTTCAATGCTTTCTTAAATTTTGTTAATGCATAATATAAAGCCACATAATGTTTTTATTTAGGTTCGTAATTTTCCTAAGGAGTGCTTGTTTATCCACTCTTGGTTTCTCCCAATTTATTGTAGCTCGAGTTTCTCTCAATTTGAATTGATTGCATTGTATCTGTGGAAGTATCACAGGCAATTGGCATCGCCTTGCCATTGGGTTATAAATAAAACTTCGGTCATAAAAAAGGGTGTTATAAAATCGTCAGCTTAATTGGCAAAATCCCAATGCCTCAAAAACCCTTCCTAAGCACAGGCGGGCAGAGCAGTCAAACAGCCGGCTGCCAAACATGCTTTCAACTGGCATGACTTAGGCTGAGAGATACCCTGTAGTAATCTTGTATTGTATTAAGAAATTTAAAATATTAAGTACACTATTATAAGCTGTAAAATAATTTTAATTTTAATTAATCAATTATATATAAATTAATAGTGTAATATTTAAAATAGTTCTGATATTTTAAGTTAATTTAATTTGATTTAATTAATAAACTTTAAAAAATATAAAATTAAAATGTAACTTTTTTAAATTGATTTATTTATTTTAAAATTTTTCTGTTATTTTATTATTTATTATTGATAGTTTTATCAATGATCTGTTTTATATTATAATTATTATATAATTTCCAGATTTTATTTGTTTAATTATTGAATTCAAATAGTAAATACATTTAACAATTTTTTCATCTAAGTATTTATATATATACTGTACTATATATTTACTCTTTTATAGTTATTATAATTTAGTTGTATAACAATTATTATTAATTTATTTTTTTTGATCATTTTTCATAAAATATTTATGAAATGAAAAGATTAAAAAAGGCTTAAAATGGTTTATCAAAATATTTAAAGGTTTCTGCAGGTACACCCATATTCATTAGGTCTATTATACCCAATTACATGCATCTGCTGCCTACACACATTTGCAGGGTATGAAAATGGCATTTTAATTTTCGAATGAGTCCATTATATAGCAAAGGAATCGTTGCTCGAAGAGGCCCCCGCACTTATTCGGCCATAAATTTAGCGGCTTCTTTCTCTCCTAGTAATTGGAGCTCATAGATTTCTGCAAGTTTTGTGGTCACATTTCATTTAATTTGTCGTCATTGAATATGAAATTTTAGGTCGTGTTTTTTTCTAGGTTTGGGCTGCAATTGCTTTTGCCAGTGGAAAATGTATTTGGCTAATGTGAATCTTGGCTTAAAGCGTTGCCCTGTCTCAGTGTCCGGCTAATGGCTTGACTTGTTTTGGCATTGGCTTTACGGTTCGTTGGCATTCGTCCGTAACGCTGATTGCCGTTTACGATACTTTGAAGTTTGTATTCTCTTTCTGTTTTGGCAAGTGGCAGAGAGCATATTAGTTACGGATTTACGAATTGTATATATGTATATAAAGAGAGAGAGAGAGGGAGAGAGAGAGAGAGAGAGAGAGAGAGAAGCAATTGGTTTTTCGTTTTACTTTCATTTAATATGCTTTTTATGCGTACTTAAGAATTATTTTGATATCAGCAAATGTCTAGACGGCAGATGGATTATTCTGTATTAATGGATTTTTAGTATATTTCTGTTTGCTGTTGTTGTTTTTTTGTTTTAGCCAGCTCGTTTACCCAACTCAATCCAGTTAGCAGTAATAATTCGATCGGACAACGCGTCGTGTACCTAATATTAATCATTTTACTCTGTCGAGTTTATTTACGTCATTCATAATAAACATGAAAACGCTTAAACCTCTTTTTTGTTATACTCGTTCATGCTGTGAGCTGAGTATATTGGTTTTAACAATGACCGCTTTATCCATAAGACATAGGTACGTGCGGACGCATATCTGTCCGTATATACATATATCCGTACATCCGATTGTGTGTTCATCCGGCCGTATGTTTATATTTTCGTATGACCGTCCGTTTGTCTATCCGCCCATCCACCTATCCGTCCACATATTCACTCACTCATTTTTCGGTCCGCCTCTATGTATATATTTAAATATATATATATTTGAGAAAGTTCCACAGTTTTGACCCCTAAGCTAATGCATTCTCTCTCTTAAGATATACCGTAAACAATTTAGCTCTTTGCCCACTCTGAACGAGTATTATGCAATCACTGACGCCCAACTGCAACATGTTTGCTTGTTTTTGTTCAGACTCGTCGACAAACAAACTGAAACTCAATACTGATTGATTAGATTTCACATGAAGTTCATCGGGTCAATCCCTTCAGTAGCTCGCTCTGCTGCTCGCCATTGAAACTGTAAAACTATGTTCCACTACTCACATATAGAGCAATGAATGGCAAACACATATTCGCTTTTCAGGCGAACCAATCTTAATGAATTAGTGCTGTCAGTTGCCAGAGTCAACATTGCTCAAGCTTATTCATTCCCTTTAAGATTCAAGTTTTGGCAAATTTGATTTCTACATCAATTATCTGATCTTTAGAAGTCAGTTCCAGTAATTGACTTCAAAACACACAAATTCCTAGTGGGCTTATATAAAAAATATATAATATATGTTTACTTTCTGAAATGTTTAATATGAATTGTATATTGTTTTTAGCCATTGGCTTTATAGTGAACGTAAGTAAGTCTTAATCAGTGGAGTTTCTCAACATTTTCCTACCACATTTAATTAGTTTTTGTGTGTGGACCACATAAGTGCTTCTCCAGTGAAAAGACCTGAAAGGCAGACTGACAATCAAAATGATCCTGGAAAGGCTCAAAGTTTACCTCTAATGGAAGACCTCCCAAACGCTGAAATTTCTTTAAATCGGAGCTTACTTCCAATGGAAGGCATAGAATTAGTTAAGAATTCTAGTAATTACAGCTTACTTCTAATGGAAAGTGGAAAAGAAGTGGAAAATGCAAATAAACAAATATTACCAATGGAAGGTGTAACTAATGCTGATAACGTTTATCAAGTCGAAAGACTTATTCCAGGTGAAGACATGGAAATAGAAAGGTCTTATAAAAATGAAAGATTTCTTCCAATGGAAACCGAAAAGCCATTGCAATATAAAAACAATCCACATGATAATACTTCCCAGATCGAAAGATTACTCCCAAATGAAGACATGGAAGTAGAAGAGTCTCATAAAAGTGAAATATCACTTCCAATAGAAGGCAGAGAACAAGTAGACAATATAAATAGTCAAGAAAAAGCAATGGAGGTCATTCAAAATGCTGGCAAGGTGAATGAGATTGAAAGTTTGCTTCTACCGGATGATATGGATATAGCAGAGTCAGCAAAAATCGCTAGAATTTTTCCAAGAAAGCTTAAAAAAAGAAACAGAAGTAAAAAGAATCAGAATAATCTCTCAAAATCAGTGAATAGAATAAATAATATGTTCCTTTTACAACACGGCCTCAAGAATCGGAAAAATACGGATATACCACAACAAAAACGATCTAAAATGATAGAGTCCTTACGACCAGCAAATCAGAATAATAGAGAGTCTGGCTCCACAATCATATATATCGAAAAACAATCAGAAGCCAACTTTAATACCCCTGAAGAAAAGCTTGAAAAGTTTCCGAACCTGCTAACCGTGAACCATAAAAAGGATCTTAAGCAGATTATTTTAGAGATCAATGAACGGGGTGCCGGGACCAAGGCACATTTATTGCTAGGGGACAATGCGCCAATGAACTATTATCCAGGGTATTTATTTCATTTGTTCTTAACCACGCACACATTTGTATTCCCTTGATCTGTGCGTACTCAGCTGTTACACAAGTTCCACATATTGGATCGTAAGAGAGTGAAGCTGAGCGCTTTGTGCGCTACTATTTGGGTTACACGCCATTCTACACGCACACTTACAAGCATGCTCAGTCATTTACAAATACATGTGTAGTATGCTCGCGTTTTCTGTAGAAGTGCTAAGAAAGCTAGTCGCTCACATATACACGTGCTCTGAGCATGTTTGACGTTTGAGTAATTTTACACAAGTTCCACAGCTTTAGATTGTAACAGACTGAAACTGAGTGGCTTCGAGCACAGCAAAGGAAGCGCTTCTCCAATGTCAGTTCTTATTAGTTAGTAGTAAGGCGGCTGCAGCAGTATAAAGAACATTTAGCACGAGCGCATACATGTGAAATTCTGAGTAATACACATGCTCCACAGATTAGATCGTAGCAGAGGGAAGCAGTGCACTCACACATACATGTGCTCCCTCTGAACGTAAATGTTCACTCAGTCAGTAATGTACCTAGGTTCCACAGACTACATCGTATCGGAGTGACTTCTAGCGCTTTTGTGTATGCTTAATTGAGAGCTTTACTAATATTAGAGACAAGGAGTTACATGCACGTGAGTGTATGACACACACATAAATGCAAGCAATGTAAGCCACTCGATTCTCTGCTGTGAACAGCAGTATGAGAGGGCCGTAGATAATGAGAATGAGAGTGAGTGGGAGCGCTATATTCGTTGAGTGGACTATAAAG
This sequence comes from Drosophila mayaguana, assembly GCA_037075325.1. Classification (NCBI taxonomy): domain Eukaryota; kingdom Metazoa; phylum Arthropoda; class Insecta; order Diptera; family Drosophilidae; genus Drosophila; species Drosophila mayaguana. The sequence continues at coordinate 922,275 of JBAMCG010000068.1, forward strand.
CTGTTCTGATATTAGAGCGTGTGACATTTTGCTGTTGGTAAATTTTGCAGTTTGCGGACTAAAAATCTATTTCGTTTTGTTTTTAGTAAACATTTGCATTCTGTATGCATTGGTCAATCCACCATATATAACAAGCCCATAGTAATGGATTGGCTGAAGACGAAAATATATTCGGACTGCATCTCCAATTCCGCCCAATGGACCGATTCCGAGGCATATAGCATGTGGATTGCTTTCAGATACAACCTCTTCAAAAACGGAAGATCTGAGGAATGCCACAAAACAGCTTTCGACACATGGAAGTCCTATCTGGAATGTGCCTTGATGCGGAATCAGCGCATGGAGTTCTTAATACCAAAATATCCGCTTCATCAATTGGGATACGTCTTTATGTCCAGTAAGAGTATAAATGAGAACCTGTATAACAGCTATACATCGTACCAGCCTAAATTTTAATACTTTGCTGCGCTAAGACCATGCAATTGGCCATAGCATCGATTGTTTAAAATTCAATAATTATATAAAAGAAAAAAAAAAAAAAACAACTATTTTAGCTTTATAAATACGAGAGCAGAACTCTAAGGTTATATTCTACAGGAGGACAACAAACTAAGCTGATCTAGGCATGGCCGACTGTTGACTTCCCAAGTTTTTTTTTTTTTTTTAAGCATTCTTTTCTATACTGTATATATCTGTACCCCATCTATATATATCCACAGCATATCTAGCTTGAAAGCCTCATTAGCCAATGTGTAATTTGATCAAAGGTAATTATACAAATATTTCGCCAGATTCGCCCCATCCAATCGAAATATTTGCAGATACATATTCTATGGTATTGGGTTTCGCTATAAACAATGTATGTTTGTCATTAGACCTGTCGGCTAACGGGTAGTACCCACATCTTTGTGTACTCAAGCATCGAGTGACATCGACACTTTGACATCGAACCCATTAATTACATTGACAACAGATGGATATTGCCATGGTAATGCAATTTATGAGTTTAAGTCTACTGTGAATTGTTGGGGTGGAACTAAATTACCCAAAACATTGATGGCAAATGGACTTTCTAATATTGATTTTGGACTAATTGCACTATAATTTATAGCATTAATTTAGATTAATAAATACTTGTATCGTTTAAGGTAATGTAAACTAAAGCTTTTCGCATTTTCAAAATTATCCAATTAACAGTAATATTATATTCTATACTAAATGAAAAAAAAAAGAAGAAGAAAAGTAACCAAACATATGCACATTCATATAAATATATATATTTATGTATAAATATATTTATATTTGTACATACATTTATATACATACCTGCACATATATTGAGGTCTATCAAAAAACCAAAAGCCCAAGCCTCAATAAATGGCTCTGAGAGCCAGCACACACACGCGCGTCTACAAAATCCAGCGGAGAGCTGATATAAACCGTTATCCTCTGGTGCATACATTAAAGTATCAATGGCTTACAGGAGCATGAGCACACATACACATACATATCTGTGTATGTATGTATGTGCTTGCATAGCTTACTTATTCGACCCGGGACACATGTTCAAATTGAAAACCAATGCGCCGCGCATTTACGAGCTTAGCAAGTGAAGCCGTCAAAAACGTATGTTCAGCCACAATTTAAAAGTCGCTGTCAAACTGTGCGCGATGCGCGGCAAAGTCGTTTGTAAATATTTGAGCAACATAAATGGATAACTTTTGCATAAATAATGAGCGCACATGAGTGCACAGCCGCCTAGCTAGAGATTTTTGTTGTTATAAACATATATACTTGTATATACATAGTGCAAGCAATATCGTTGTATGTATGTTTATGCGATATATAAATTTATTTGAGTTGAAAATATATTGAAATATAAGGAAACTAAATATAATGTTTTATGCTGAAGTCATGTTGAGTATTGATTTCGAGAATAAATTCATGTTTGATATTAATAAACTAGTTGTAATTAATATAATGATTATCTCTAATCGAAAATCTCATTAAATATGTTATCAACAATTCAAGCAGTTGTTAATATGTATATATATATATATATCAATTTGTCAATATATTGTCATTATAATATTTATATTTATCGTGTAACTAATATATATAGCATGTTTATTTATTTAATATTATATTAATATTATATTTGAATATTGTATATATATAGCATATTTATTTCTGTTGAATATAGGGTAAATAAATATGAATTCATATATACTTTAGTGAGATTAGTTAAAAAGGCTAAAATATTGTTTTTGATTTTTACAAATGAGGAACCTAGTCATCATTTCAAATCATTTTTGCAGCTTAATAGTTGTGTAGCATTATAGAGAATCAATTATTGCATTAAGCAGCTTAAGCAAAGAAATATCATTAAATTGCGTATACGCAGCGTGTGCCCGCAAATGGATTTTGGGCATTAAAAAATGTTTGCCACAACAAATTGATAAATATCAGAAAAATGTGTGGATGTGTGCAAGTATGCGTAAAAGAGAAGGCGAGACAAGAGAGTGAGAGAGAGAGAGACTCAATTGTGGCGTGTGGCTTTTGTGGCGCTGTGTCTAGTGTTTGCGGTTTAATTTCTGGGGACTTAAGCTAATGCTGCACAGAAAATTATAGGCATATGTGTATGGAGGAGTGTAAGTGTATATATATGTGTGTATTATCTAACAATTGATATAATTTACGATTGCAATTGAATGGAAAAGAAAAAGCTTTGCTATCTGGAATCTGGAACTCAGCACTTTGGCGATAAATTTCTATTTACAATATGAAAGAAATCCTAAGGGAAGGAGAATCAATAAAATATCAATCTTAACATATCATATATTATAAGATTAGTATTTAATAAGGTAGTAGCAAGTAGCATACATAAGCATATAATAAAAAAGTATTTGTAGTCACCATTTGGCCTTTATTTTCATTTTGAGGTCATGAGTTTGCATCAATCACATTTTGGGGTCTCAGCTCTCGCATGTTCGTCTTGCGATTCCTGAAAATTTTGTTAATATTAATTATTTAGAAGTATGAGTTTTACAATTTACATATTAATGTCTTATAATTGCCAGCTAATTAATATGCTCCCTTAAGGCTACAGCTGTCATTGCCGTTGACTGTTTTGAATGTGTTGCATATATTTGTCTAATGAATACAGCTCAGTGCTTGGGGCAACAATGTTGTGGGAAGGAAGTAACTCCATGTATTGCTATGCAATTTGCTATACTATTAGAGCCGAGGTAGAATATAGGGAGTAAACTACAGTAAACAAGCAAACAAATCAGCTCAATGGATAAACCTGTTTAAGAAAGATATATTAATTGGTTAAGGCTTGCAAAAGAAGCTTCAGGTCTATAAATATAAATTCGAAGAGTCAAATGTGAATACGAATATCATTGAACTGAACTAAAATAATAAACAGTAAATGCTTGCAATTTCCATTTCAATTACTTGTTATTTATTGAGCTCCAGGAAAGTTTTCATTGAATTGTGGGCATTGGGCCAACGAAATCCCAGGACCAATGATGTCAATTAATATCAAATATGTCACATCAATTTGCGCTAGCCCAAAAAGGGGCCGAAATGTTTAGACAGGTTGACCAGAGTTTGGCCACAACGACAACTATCGCCATTTAATGCCTTTTTTATGAGGCGGCCAGGCGGCGTACACGTAATCAGTGAAGCAACACACATAACTGAAAGCGAGAGAGTGTGAGAGAGAGAGAGAGAGAGAGAGAGAGGGACAGTGTGTGCGTGTGAGCAGTTGAGTTGGCCGAAATTCGATTTAGTTAGGAAGCGATACACATAAACCGCAAATAGAATCCAACTCACGCGCCGCCCCGTCGATTCAATCAGACATCGCGTCCATAGAGACGCTCACTGTGCATGTGCGTGTGCGTATGCGTATGTGTGTGAGTTCGTCTTGGACTGGGGCGTTGATGTGTCTATTTAATATGCAGTGCCAAACACAAATTAAAACTCGCCACCACATATACACAGACACTTACACATACAAGCACACGCACACTAACACGTAATAACAACGTGACAACAACTAACTGTTATTGTTTTTGTGTTTGCCGTTATTAGATTTCCCGTTCCTGACAAACTTCACTTAACGCCAGTGCACTGGCAGAAGCTCAAACTGTGCATGAGTGAGAGTGAGGGTGCATGTGTATGTGTGTAGAAAACACACCGTACAACTACCATTAGATAGAAGGGTGTGGAATATTAAAACCGCAACGAATTGGCAACGCTTTAATCCACAGGCTCGTCGAAGTTTTAGCTCAAAAGTCGAATAGCCTGAAGTACTTAATTTTAATGCTACTGAATTTTTATCTACACACTTACGTGCACATGTATTTAAGATAATCACTACATAAGTACATATGAATTTGTTACATAAATATATGTATGTATGAAATACAAGCTTATAAACTTTTCAAAACTAATTTTAAAAACATTAACGCAACCACGCACAAAACTCATGATGGTCATGGCGAAATAAAAAAAAAATAAAAAAAATATGTGTATTCACTGCGATCAAAGCGAGAGTCTGCAAGCAACTGACTCCAGTTGCCTGCAGTAGTGATTTAGCATAATGCAAAAGAGCGAAATAGTCACTCAACTAAAAAGTTCCACACGATGCATTCCACATTGCACTGATCCGTTATCCCTTGATAAAATGAGTGACAGAGAGTACTCATGTGCATGTGTCCATCCCAAATATTAAGAAAATGCTCAAATTAAATTCCACAAAGATGTTGCACTCAACTATCATGAACTCAACTACTCCCTGCATATTATGTACGGTAACCTGGGGCTCTGTGCAAAGCGCTGAGCAGCCAGCCTACTTACTATTTGCTCAGAGCAAGACATTACACGTATGTGTATTTATGTGTATGTAGTCTCAGCTTCAGCTTTACTCGCTTTACATTTATATATTTGTACATGTGTATACGTACATATATATATGTTCATACGTGTTCATACATTTGTACATATGCCATAACAACTGTAGGATATTAATATACATGCATTCATGCATATATAAAATAATAATTAGCTGAGTGCATGTTTACAATAGGATATATGCATATGCTTTCAATGGGATTTATAAAAATATTAATATAACTGTCTTCAGATAATAGAAAAATACTAATATATATTGAATGCTGAAAGCCTCCAGCAAATTGTCATATTGCATCAAAGTCACAATCTTCAATGCAATAAAAAAGAATACTAACAATGGGTAGAAATAATTTATATACCGGCATAAATAATTAGAGATATGTGAGTGTCTTAACTATTTGACAAAAATGCTGAACTTTACAAAAAATATATTTATATTATTCGTATCTAAAGCACACCACTTGTAATTAAAGCAAAACTTCACGAGAAACTGAAAACTACAGAGTAAATTAGCTATGCAAAGCACTAATAAAATTACAACTTTGAGCATTTATCTTAGATAATTCCCAAGCTTTCGCATACACAACTAAACAAACGCAAACACTGCAAAGAGCAATTGAGCGGCATTGCTCCTTCATCAGACACAATTTGTCGTTTATCGGTAAATGCTCACTCGCTGCAGACCACACACATACATATTGCATGATTAAATACGTGTGCTTTGGCTCTTTAATGAACTACGTGTTTGAGAAGAACGCAGCTTTAGCTTCCACCATGCCTATCTCTAGGTTACGATCCAATTGTGGGCTCTGGTTTGTCTAAAATAATTTCATGAAGCAACAGGAGCACTTCAATCAAGTCAATGTAAGTCCCAATTATATATTTTAGATAGGCTCTGATTTCAATATAATAATTTAATCAAACGCTATTCAGGGATCAATTGGTTTGTAAGTAAATAAGGCCAATTCAGTTAGTCGTTTCAAACACAAGATACACCGAAAAGGGTACATATACATACATACATATGTATGTATATAGATAGATAACCATCAATTAGAGAGAGAGAGAGAGAGAGAGAGAGAGAGAGAGCGAGAGGGCGAAACCCAATAAGCCTTGAGCTGGCCACTTGGCCAAGCTGAAATCATTTTCAATTTCGTTTATGAAAAATAAGGAAAGGAAAACGAAAATAATTCCTTCAATTGATTTTCATATTTTTTCATTCATTTCATTTCATTTGTTGCTGTTGTTAATAACAACAATAACTTGCCTGCCACTTGGGCCGAGTTTCAATTTGAAACATGAAACACCACATCAAATTGCGATCTAGGGACTAAAGCTATCAAAGCTGTTCGTCGGTGTATGCGTTTGTTTGTGTGTGTGCGCGAGTGTGTAAGTGTGTGAGAGTGTGTGCGTGAGTGTGTGCGTGACTGTGTGCGTGTGGTCTGGTAAATTGGCCACTCAAAATAGTTGCGCCTATGCCTTTGCCTCCCACACACGTACACACATAACGGCTGTTATTTATAGGCGCTGGGCGTGGCTGGCCTATCTTCTAATAGCCAAGTAGCTAGTAAATGTGCATGTATGCATGTGTGTGTGTGTGTGTGCATGCGTGAGCTTGTGCCTTTGCCTCTGTCTCTGCTGTTGAAAGCTTTCGCCCACTTTTCGACTGGCAGCAAAATCGACAACTAACATTTTGGCTCAGCAACAGCCTTTTTCCTCTTCACAAAAATGCAGAAGAAAAAAAAAACCTTCTACAACAGCACCTACTGAGTGGGCTTGTGATAATGTTGTTATTGTTGTGTGTGTGTGTGTGTATGTGTGTGTGTGTGTGAATACTGCTGCTGCTGACACCTGACAGCTTTGTTTAGCTCACGCATTTTCTTTGTGCCCTGAATTTGAAATTACCTTTGAACACCCCATTTTTCACCGGGCTCACGGCAAATCTGTTAAGTCCCTGCGATCGCGCTCGACTTTTTCGAGCGCTCAACTTTTATTTATTTATTTTTGCTCGTCCCAATGGTTTTAAATATTTCTGCTTAATAAAGTCAATAAAATATTTCATTATGTTTTTTGGTTGTATATAAAAATAAAAAAAATGCGAATTTATTGATGCTTTCGTTCAGGCCGCGACTCTCAAGCTAAATCAAGCAAAAAGCTTCACAAGCTGAGAAGCTCACACACACACACACACACCTGTTAAACATAATTTTTCGCTTACTCTTATACTTTTATTTGTGTTTGAAGGCGGCTCACTTCAACTGGCTGTCCAATTAAGGTTATTTTTTTATACACTATCAGAGGGCGTTTCATATCTTCGGCATGAAATGTAATTTATGTAAAATATGTATATATATATCAGAATAAACTAAATATATTATAATCATATAAATATATATTATAATCATATATATTAAATCATGCATATAAAAATATATATTTCTGAAAGAAAAAGTAAAAGTAAAAGGAATAAATTATACCCATGTCAAATTTATAAATATTATTAGTTTAATATTAAATTATGCGCATAAATATATTTTAAAAAATACAAACTATTTAGGTATTTTTTGTAAATAACTTTCATATGTGTTGTTATAGTACTCAATGTTATGTACAGGTTTTACATTTAATAATAAAAAAAAAGAAAAAAAGTGTAATTTAAGTAAAATTGCTCTGTATATAAGGAGCCATAAGAAAGAATTTCAAGCCTGTCGCTTTTCTAGGTCCTGAGATCGACGGAACTCGACGCATTCATCAAGTATGCTTTATAGGGTCTGCCTCCTTCCTCTTACATACATTTTAGCAAAACCTTTATATCCTGATTTCCCATTTTCAATGGGTTCAGGGTATACAAATATCCTTTCCCATCAGCGCTCTAAGCTACCTCTCTCAGTGCATTCCAGGTTCATCTTGGCTCAGTCGGCACACCTTGCGCTACCTTAGTTAATTAAACTTTTTATTTCATTAACAGTTACTTTTGCCGTTGCCTTTTGACTTGTGCCTTGTCTGCCGAATGCTTTACATTTATTATTAATCACAAGGCTAGTCAGGTTGCTTGTTGCACACACTGTGGCACAGGGTGTACCTTAATATAAAGATATTCACTTGCAGAGCAGTAGCTCCACTGCCTCCAGGCGCTTTTAATTTAATTGGCTGTTTCATTGGAATTGTTGTTTCAAGTGAAAAGTTTAGCATTAGCAGACAGCGATAGTTCATTATTCATAATTAATGGCCGGAAGGCGTGAGTGGAATTATGTAAAATATATTCGACTTACATATATTAAATATATGTGTATAAATCAGTATTCCTTAACGAATTCTTAAACAATTCCCACACATTCTTTACTTTCTAAGATATATATTCATATAACTGTCAAATTAGCATATTTTTAACGCCCTTTTTTCGGGGGCTCAAAATTAAATGGGACCATTAAATGAAATGAAATTCTTGGCACTCATTTCAGTTTATAATTTAATGCCAGCTATTAATTTCAGTGGAATATTCATTTTTTATTTCTTTTCTTTTCTTTTTCTTTTTATTTCTATTTTATTTTACGTTTGCTCCGTGGCGTAGGCCAAGAACAAATAAATTTGCTAATTGCTCTCCACGGAATAAGTTCGCCGGCTTCTAGGAATTATTTTGAAATTGGCCGAGAAATGATTTGCAACAACTCGAAGGCAACTCGAGCGCAACGGCATAATCGACCGGGGAACAAAGTGCTCAACAAATCGTTGAGTTGAAACAAATCTCGATACAATTTAATGAGTCCATTCAGAATACGCATTGCCAATGCCACGAATACGAATTGAGTTTGGCCCGCCAATAGGCCAAGAATTCTAGATTGCTTAGGCGAGTGCTGAGCGCCTGATGAAAGTTCGGCAAAGCACGAAATGTTGAAAAATTGATAATATTTTCCTAATGCCTAATGACTGATAACTAATGACTAATGCCTAATGCCTAATGCCTAATGCCTAATGCCTAATGCCTAATGCCTAATGCCTAATGCCTAATGCCTAATGCCTAATGCCTAATGCCTAATGCCTAATGCCTAATGCCTAATGCCTAATGCCTAATGCCTAATGACTAATGCCTAATGCCTAATGCCTAATGCCTAATGCCTAATGCCTAATGCCTAATGCCTAATGCCTAATGCCTAATGCCTAATGCCTAATGACTAATGCCTAATGCCTAATGCCTAATGCCTAATGCCTAATGCCTAATGCCTAATGCCTAATGCCTAATGCCTAATGCCTAATGCCTAATGCCTAATGCCTAATGCCTAATGCCTAATGCCTAATGCCTAATGCCTAATGCCTAATGCCTAATGCCTAATGCCTAATGCCTAATGCCTAATGCCTAATGCCTAATGCCTAATGCCTAATGCCTAATGCCTAATGCCTAATGCCTAATGCCTAATGCCTAATGCCTAATGCCTAATGCCTAATGCCTAATGCCTAATGCCTAATGCCTAATGCCTAATGCCTAATGCCTAATGCCTAATGCCTAATGCCTAATGCCTAATGCCTAATGCCTAATGCCTAATGCCTAATGCCTAATGCCTAATGCCTAATGCCTAATGCCTAATGCCTAATGCCTAATGCCTAATGCCTAATGCCTAATGCCTAATGCCTAATGCCTAATGCCTAATGCCTAATGCCTAATGCCTAATGCCTAATGCCTAATGCCTAATGCCTAATGCCTAATGCCTAATGCCTAATGCCTAATGCCTAATGCCTAATGCCTAATGCCTAATGCCTAATGCCTAATGCCTAATGCCTAATGCCTAATGCCTAATGCCTAATGCCTAATGCCTAATGCCTAATGCCTAATGCCTAATGCCTAATGCCTAATGCCTAATGCCTAATGCCTAATGCCTAATGCCTAATGCCTAATGCCTAATGCCTAATGCCTAATGCCTAATGCCTAATGCCTAATGCCTAATGCCTAATGCCTAATGCCTAATGCCTAATGCCTAATGCCTAATGCCTAATGCCTAATGCCTAATGCCTAATGCCTAATGCCTAATGCCTAATGCCTAATGCCTTATGCCCAATGACTAATATCTAATATGAAACAAAGACATTCGCCCCGTTTTAATCATCGCATCGTGCGACACGAGTTCAACTCTGATTGGATGTTTCTAATTGGTCCTGCGGGCAGCTGAGCCACTTGACAGTTTGCGTTCCAGCAGCTCCGGCAGCTTTAGCAGTTGCTTTTGCTGTTTTTGTTATTAATTTGCGTTTGGAAGTTTTCGCTCTTGCTTTCGTTTTCGTGCTCGTGTTCGTGTTAGTATTTGTACGTACACGCACCGTCCTTGAGCGAGGCAACTGGGGAGTGGGCGGCGGCCGCCAGTTGCTAAGCGTATCTAATGTCCACCCACAAACGAATTTCGTGTTCAGTTCAGGTTCCGGTTCGGTCTGAGCATAAGCTACAATTCCGACCATCTCTTTGGGTTATTTGTTGGCTTTGCAGGTTTGTCCCATTGACTTTGTATGTTCCGGGGCTTTGGCTTCCGTTGCGTGGCGCAAACAATTTATTTATGAGCACGAAAGATGCTGATTTCATATAAATTCATAGACGTAGCTTACATATTGATCCAGATAAGTATTGTTATACATTCACTGTGCATTTTCAAGCTCAAGACGAAAGAGTGTTGCTTCGAAAGTAATTTCCGTAAAAGTGTATGTGCAAACATATATATATATATATATATATACTTTTTTTCTGATATTAAAGTCGTTTACTATCTTGAAGCATATTCATGCATGTGATTTTTTCATTGGATAGCTGAAGTCTAGCAAAAACACAATAGGACTTAAATTACTGCGAGAATTAACATATTAATTGCAATTTTATGAAACATAAATATTCATTTACGTTTAATGATATATGGCACACTCTCAAGCGTTAAATCAATAACCATTTGACAGCAAATGAGAAAAAAATTATTATTACACTTAAATGGGTGTAAGGAAGATGTGGAAGATATGAAAGCAAAAAGAAAAGTAAAAAAAAAATTATTATACGTGTTTGACTATTTGTTATTAATGGAATATTATTTAAATTGTATGGAGCATTAGATCTGAGTCTTAAAATTGTATTTTATTTTATATACAAAATACTACAAATAATGTGAAAATATATACAGAAAATTAAAAAAAAAATATACTTATATGTTTTAAATATATGTATAATAAACAAAATATAATAATATTTTTATATATATAAGCATGCATATATTTTATAAATAAACATATATAAAATAATAAAATAATAAAATAAAATAATAATACAAATAAATAAACATTATGTATTTTAAAAATATATGTATTTAGAAATATGTATATATATATTAGTAAAATAAAAGTCAAAATTCAAAGCTATTTAAAGCAATAATTTGATATATCTATGTAGATAATAAATAGATTTATGTTTTTTAAATATTTGTTATATATTTTTGTTTACCTACGATCTTAAATAAATATTTAAAAAGATATATATGCCTTTACATCTTTCTGTTTATCCTGTTTAATTGTGATTTTTATATATATATATATATATATATATATATATATATTATTATTTTATTATTATTTTAGTCAAGCACAATGAAGTGCATTTTCGCTTTTTTGTTTGTAACTTTTGAAAAACTTTTTATTTTCTTCCAAATTTTCGTATTTTCATTAATATATACCTAATACAGAAACGTGCATTTAAATTTTGATGTTTCGGGCAGTAGAAAAAATGTTATGCTGAAGTAAACTCAATAAAATAAAATTTTAAGGGGTGTACCTATTATTTTCATCATGAGTGTATATATATATATATATATATATATATATATAATATATTAAAAAATATATATTTTGGTATAATAGTCTCCTATTATTTATTGGTAAAAAACTTGTTTATTTAAAATTGAATTGTTTGAAAACCCGCGGGTAAACGCGATATTTATTGAAAAACTTTATGAAAGTCAAGAAAGTGAAATGTAAAGCCACCAAAATATTCCCATTTGATATTCATAAATTCATAAATTCATATTAAACTTGTGAGTTATTCAAATTAGCTGACAATTGTTGCTGCCAGAAGAAGGCGAACAACAAAAAGCATTAAGAAATCTGTTGAAAAATGAAATGGTACAATTTATGGCCTATGTGTGTGAGTGCTGGTGTGTGCGTGTGCGTGGGTATTGGTGTGCTAGGCTATGGCTGTGTAAATCTTTACACACACGCGCAAATTGCCACACATAATTATGTAAACGAGTTTTGCGTGTGGCAACTGCCAGTGCGGGGGCGGTGGAAAGTAGGCGCACAAGGGGGTGGGGTGGCACAGCGAAGGGTAGCGAATGGGCGAGCACATTTTAATTACCAGGAAAATGTAAATTAACCGAGCCACCTAAGACAACAGAACAGCAGAGAACCAACTGGGAAAACGCACAGCAGCGGCGCAGCCAACAAAACAAAGTCATGAAGCCCATATTGTATGGGCCTGCGTTTGAGTGGGCGTGGGCGTGGGTGTGGGTGTGGGTGTGGGTGAGTACGGATGCATGGGTGTGAGTGTTCGAGCACAGCTGAAAAGTATGCTACAATAAACTTGGGCTGCGACTCTATGATAACTTTTCCAGTTGCCAGTTGGCACAAAATGACACAAGCGCCAAATGATAACAAATATGAATATGCCACTGCCGTGAGGATAGCTGAGAACTCAAAATACCCTAACTAAATAGTCAAGGCCCTGCTAGAGCGGAAAACGAACTATGGTCATCACTCAACTGGCTGAGTATTTGGCAGTGCTTGACAAATGAGTTGTCTGAATGGGCAACATCGGCTATTTTCGATAGCTTAATTAAAAGTTTGTTAACTATATTCAATACTTAGGAATTGGCTTGTGCTTAATTAACACGTATTTCAAAATTATATGCCAAGTGTTACTAAATTCATGCTTTCAATTTACATACGATTAAAATGAATATTCAGAAATTTGACGAAGTTTGGCATATCGATTTGAGCAGGCAGCAATTTATTTAGTTATTTAGAGATCTAATGAAAACTAGAGTCAAACTTAAAAATAAACTAAAAACAAAAACAATTTGAATGAAACAATGAAATACCTTGTAATAGCGACATTTTGAGCTTCCATTTAAAAGAGTGGAAACTGTGATTAAGCGGTTGAGTTTTTTCCCCTTTATTATCATTTTGCAGAGCGGGTGATGTGAAATTGATGGATAATGTGAATTGTTTTTTATAATTAGGCACGCAGCAAACGCCACTACTTGATACTCTACAAGTTGGATCTGCTAGTAGATGATATATAAAGTAATAAAAATATAGCATTCGTGATTCGAAGAAAATCACTGAGGATATCTATCAGTCGCTCACTCTCAATTAAAATAGCCAGAGTTAATTTAAAAATATGCACATATATCTATATATGCAGCATGCGTGCGCATCGCATACATTCAGTTGGGTCAATATAGCATTTAAAGCATATTAAACGATAGATAGGCACGACGCTGCCGCCTGCCGCCTCCTGCTCCATCCGCCGCCTGCGTGGCTAAGCAGCTTTAAAGAGCCGCCTGTTGGCGTCTGTGATAATTACATCTCACACACACTCACGCACGCACATCATTGCCTGACAATGACAGCTGACGACACTCACTCACACACACTCTCTCTCTCTCTCTCTCTCTCTCACTCATACAGCGACAAAGTCAGGGAAATCGAGATTGTGTGGCTGTTTCGCTTTTTACGGCTCATTTGAAGCTTTTTTTTGTCGCCGCTTTCAATGCCTGACACTTTCCGCTTGTTGATTAATTTTAATTGTTTGGCATTCAATTAAATCGTGCAAAAACAAAGATTATCGCAACATACCAAATAATTACAACAAAAAAGCGCTGGCTAAACAAGTCACAAAAACCATTTACCTTTTCACTCTTCACATATTGCCGCACTGGATTAAGCGCTACACTGCAAAAAAAAGAGCGACAGAAGCAGCTGCACTAGAGGCAACTACTGAATAATTGAATTCAATTAAAAGCCAGCAGCTATAAACAAGCTGGAAGGCGTCTCTTGGCCCTGCTCGACTGCTGCGATACCTTGCAAAGAAATGAGAGAGAGTGGGAAAGAGGGAGAGAGAGAGAGAGAGAGTGGGAGAGAGAGAGAGAGTTAGAGAAAACTACACAGCAACAGTCGATTTGAAATGCCATTGTAGGGTATTTGAAACTCTAGACAACTAGGGAATCGTAGAACCATTTGTGCAATTAAATAATTTGAATGTTAATGATTTAATGACTTTGGCAATTGGTTAGTGGAAGCCACGGCAGAAGCAACAAAAAATAGTTCACCTACTTAACTGGGGACAAATTGCAAACATATGCAAAATACAGGAAAAGCAAAAGAAAAGTGCAATACACTGAAGTGACAGCGCTGGCTGGCAAACAAAGAGCTCGTTATGTTGCAATTAACAGAGAGAGAGAGAGAGAGAGAGAGAGAGAAGGAGAGAGAGGGAGAAAGGGAGAGAGTAAGGGAGAATTTCAACTGCGGGTATATCAAATAAACGCACTTAACTCAAATTAGCAACAAAACAGAGTTTAAAGAAACTAAAACGAATACAAGTTGAATTAGTAGCAGCTATTTAATGGCCACTTGGGTGAATCGAAATGCGAAATCAAAACCCAAATTATAAAGTTGGCAAAGGGAATGTAGCCAAGGATGGGCAGAATGGCCAACACTTTGTCTATGTCACAAGCCCCAAATTGGTTGGCACTCAGAGCCAGCTGCACGAACATCCTGTGCATCCTGTGTGGATGCTAAACAACATAACAATAACCATTCTCGTCCGACAGTCCCTGCTGTTCTAGCACTTTAACCCCTACGAGCCAACGCATTCACAATTCCCAAGGAGAGAGGGAGGCAACAAGAGAGAGAGAGAGAGAGAGAGAGAGAGAGACAGGGAGACTTGCAGAGTGGGCGAGTGTCTTTTATGCCATTGCTATCTAAAATTTGCTCAACTGTCAACTTTGCCTCAGAAAAGAATTTTGGGTGAAGTTGCTTATTTATTTATATATATGTTTGTGTATATATTAGAGTATATATAAATTTACATACACATAGCCGTGTGTATATATGAATATATATTAAAGAGTGTTCCACAGTTATCAGATGCGAACTTCTTAGCAAACGCAGTGTTTGCATCCCAAGCATTATATTAGATCTGACTTGATTTGTCAAAGCTATATATAGAGTGAAAATAAAATGTTAATAAATTGTTATAAATAAATTATCAAATATTTTCTAACCTAAAATGCAGTTAAGTTATGGTAGTGAATAAATATTAGAGTAAATAAGTAATTATATTTTCACTTTAACTATTAACGTTATTTTAATATTACTTATGCTAAATTAATAATATTTGAAAAGTATATTTAGATTAATTTATTTGAGTAATAAATTTTAAAACTTAATATGTGCATATATTATATTCTCTATATATCAATCTGTATAAAAATATATTTAGTTATAAAGAAATTATATAAAATATATAAAAAGTACAAAAATATTTGCTTCTGTATGGTCCTAACCAAAATAAAAATTATTTTAATTATGTTTATTTAAAAAAAAAAAATAAATAAAAAACATAAAAGTATTTCCAATAATATTAACTAAATTTTTAATGATAAAAAATTATATATATTCTTTTTAAATTTTTTATAAAATGACATGAAAGTAAAAATGATTTATTTATATTTATTTCTAACAACAAGTTTAACAAATTAAAAAAAAATAAGCAAGTAAAAAAAGACAATATATTCTAGCAGTTTATTTGCATATTTCCAATAATATTAACTAATTTTTTAATGATAAAAAAATATATTAGTTATTTTGAACTTTATTATAAAATGACATGTAACTATAAAAAGATTTATTTAAATTAATTTTTAGAGAAAAGTTTAACAATTTATAAATAATGAAAATAAGACAATATCTTCTAGCAGTTTCTGTGTTTGCTTTCCAGGGTATCTATAAGCACTGCTATTCCCTTAGATAAATATTTCTTATTACCTCGTGTATCCAGGCAATACGCAGGCATAAAAATTAATAGATAACAGGTGGCACAGGAGTCACAGGAAGTCTCTGCCTCTTGGCGCTGAAATCGTCAACGGCAAAAGGCAAAAACAGTGAAAACAAAAAGCAACAAAGAGCAACAGCAGCAGCAGCAGCAGCAGCAGCATCGAAATATAAAATTGTTATAAAAACAACATAAAAATATTCAATTTTTTTGCATTTTATGTACACACATACATATATATGCATATATATATATATATATATATATGTATATCTGCATGGGCATGGGGCGTGGCTTGTGTGTTGACATTAAGTAAAAAGCGCCATTAGCTATAAAAATACTTAATATGGAAATATGCGCAGAGCTTTGGGGTATTTACGTAAGCGAAAGACTGAGCAAAAAACAACTAAAGAAAAACTGTCGCAGAAGTTGGCCGCGCTTCCTGCCATATAGTACAACTGCCAGCTGGGTCAGCGACGGCGCCAGCAGCAGGAGGTGGGGTGGCAGAAAGCAGGCAAGTAAACTGTTAACTGTTCATACATTTGCACCTGCCAGCAACAGTCAGGCGCGTATGCACGGCGTATACGCAATATCTGGCATATACGCCATTTTTTGTTTGACGGAGTGTACATAATATTCTCGGAGAACTTTCAAATTCTGCTCTAGCTGAGTTTACTTTACATTATAATTAAATTGCTTGGAATATTATAAATAAAGTTCTTTGTAATATATACATGGCGTATATGCAATATTTGGCCTATGCGAAATATTTTGAAGAGTTTTCAAGTTCTAGTTGACATAGGCGAACATGCAACATAATGAAATTACTTAGAATATTAATAAAGTTCTTTTTAGTACGCGTGGCGTATACGTAATATTTAGAAATTAAATTGATATAATCGGAATTTCGCAATTCAGTCTTATTTGATGTAGTAAAAAATGTTTACATTGACATTAAAAAAAAAAATATATATATATATGAGATTACTTAAAATATTAATAGTAGTTTTTTTTTTTTGTATAGTCACATACATATATGTTGGGTTTAGGTAATATTTAAAGAAGTTTCACTTGCCATTTTAATTTCAAAATTTTGTTTTTGCCTTAAAAGTTGACTTTGATTGTAATTCTTTGAAAAATAATATACTGTCAACACATCATGTGTATAAGAATTACTCTCTAAGTCATCTTAGGTATTTGATGTATTTTGATAGACTAGAAGGTATTTTGTGTATGATATCTATGCGGGGGCTGTGTTCATGAAATGCAATGAGAGCATCGTGAATTGAGTTTGTGCATGTCACTACCTCAGCCCCTTCATGCGAACATCAATCGTATAGCTCCCTAAACGAAGTTCGTTAAACGTATGAATAGATCAACTCATAGTGCTCAACTAAAAACCAAAAGGAATAGAACCGAAGGCTCTTGCTCGAAGCGAGAGCAATTGAATATTATCTCTTTATTTCGGGAAGAAAGAAGATAAGAAATATTTGTGAGCTATACTTTTATAAAAGTAGAGCTTGGCACATCTAATATTGTCATTTAAAAAGCACTTAAGCAATTCAATAAAATTGACTAAATGGTACATTTAAATTATAAATATTCAGTAAGTCTTAATATTTTGATTATTGATACAGATTAACAGCTAAAAACAGGCATAATATTTGTCTGTCTTAGACAGGCTTTGTTATTTGTGAGCAAAGAGTGAATTTTAAATATAAATGAATTTTAGATATAAATTTAAGAGTCAAAACTAACACTCTTCTATACAATATAAAAGTATACAAAAATAAATAGAAACTTACCAATGAAAATAAAAAGGTTTTGCTGTAGCCAAATCTCGTCTGAGCCCGTCAGATTAATGAGCCAGAAAACTTGTCAATTTGCCTTCGCTGCACGCATTCGGTTTGCTGAGTAGCCAGACAGAGATTTGATTGTCTTGGAGTCGAGAGCAAATTGGTAAGTTTACAGAGATTAGCTGTATTTGTGCTTTGCGTCATGGACAATTACTTGGCCATCAATGGGGATTATCAGTAAAAATTGTGAAAGTACAAATATATATATACATAAATGCATGGCTGCAAGAAATGCGAGAAAACTAATTTAAATATTAAATAAATGTATTTATGCAAATGCCCCGCCTGATGCTCGGAGCATACAAAATTGCTCAATTGCCTTCAATTGCGCACATTTAGCGCCAGGCCTGCAGTCAACTGAGAGGAGGGGCTAGGGGGCATGGGGGTATAGTGGGTACTGCCTAGGCCGCATCTATTTTGCGCGACTCCCCAGTGACAAGAAGCAGTTCCAATTAAACTTTTCGCATTTGCCTTTAATAATTCGGAATTGTTAAAGGCGCGCGGCGAATTGAATTTCAAGCGCTTTGCTGTTGATGTAGGTTCCACTTCTCATGCTGCTTTAGATGTTGCGCCCGGTCCGGCTCTATATATTCTATGGCCAGCAGCGAGCTTTTGACGAAATCAAATTCATTTTGAGTGCGGACTTCTCTCTCTGTGGTGAGAATGCGCAGAATGGTCCAGAGCATCCTTGCATGTGAGTGTGTGAAACTACACTGAGAGAAAAGATTTCTTGGAAAATATAATGATAGAGTAAATTAGAATATTTTTGAATGATTGATTTGTTGAAAAATTTTATAAAATTAAAAATTCCCTATGTTAATATATAGTATGTAATGTGAATAAAAAAATAATAAAAAAATTAGTGTTGAATAAAAATTTTAAGACGGCTTTTATTTATTTACGATCTTTTTAATGAGCACTAAGTTTGATACTTAATTTATTTTTTTTTAATATTATTTCAATATCATTTCAAGTATTTACTAATTTATTTATTATTATTATTTGTTGTTAATTATTATTACTATTATTAATTATTATTAATCATATTAGTAATCTAATATCTGTTCAAGTTGGAATTTTATTTAAAGACGGTAAATATTTTATATTTATTAAAATTGAAATCTTTATAAAACTTAAAAATAAAATTAAAATTAAAATAATAAAATTTAAATTACGAAAATAAAAATAAAATAAATTTTCGATTCGTATATCAAGTAATATAAATTAAATTTTATGAGTATACTTACATTACATTAATTTTTGTTTTCATATATATTTTTTATTAATTTTTAATTTAAATAATCTAACCTAATTTATTTACTATTTTTTATTACCAATATTTATTTATTGGAAAATGTTCTCCAATTAAATTACTAATAATTAGCATATTAATTTAATAAATATTGCAATCTTCTGCTGACTAATTGGATGTAAATAAAGCAAATTAAGTTTGATATTTCGTTTGCAAGCATTGAAAATATTCTCCAATAAATGTTTAACCAACATTTCATATTCGAATGAAATGTCCATGTTAGTGATTTGAACCTAATCAGCTTAGATCAACAGTTGAACTCTAATTTCGCATATGAATTGCAATTGAGCATGCTGCAGGCGATACTGAAGGAGCTGCAGAAGCCTGCCAGTCCATAATGCCACTCGCCTGAATAGAGCTCCGGCAATTACTTAACTAATCAAAACTAAACACATTTAGCTCTGGCACAAACGAAGCAGTAATTGCCATCAGTGGCCACAGCGCCAGGAGGCGACAGCGGACTGTGCATGGAGATACTGGACATGCAGAGCGTGCAGCAGCACATACAGCGTACAGAGCATGCAGAGGACACATGCACGACCAAACCTCATCATAATGAGAACAAACAAAATTCATAGCTGACCAGTGCCCAAAGAGCAGACGCAGCTGGAGACAGACTCCACTCGTTTGCCATGTCCAAAGTCCAAACAAATAATCAAGTGTCTGCCGCAGAGCAAGTGGCCAAAGCATTGCGTATACGACCCCATAGCCAAGCGACTTTAGTGCAACTTATAAAACCATTAAAAATGACAGAAATTGCATTAGAACCAACAGTTTAGAGCGTACGTGCAGTTGTGACCGAGCATCCTTTGCTCCCGCACACACACACACATACACGTGCACAGAGCAAGGACGGGCAATGTAAGCCACAGGCTAAGCACCTGGCCGCGTGCCACACATTCCTTCCATATATATATATATGTATACGTATATATATGTATGTATATACGCCAATGTATTTGTATCTGTGCGTAAATGTAACATGATGCGCCTTGTTATCCAAGGCATTAAACTGTTTGAGCACACACACACACACACATACACTCACACACTCCACAAAAGCTTGGCCTGCAGCTATGAGCCAGCCCATTCAGTTGATAACAATGAGCGAAACGTCAACAGGACTCGGATACTTAAAACGCCGCGCCCATTTAGCTGCCATTGAAAGGTGAGCAACTTAGCCCAGGTGCATGGCTTAATATTTAAGAGCCGTTTAGTTGTGCCTAAGAATTGTGAAACTAAATTACCTTTCGGCAAAGCCTAATATTCTGATAAACTAATACTCAAATTACAGGTAATTAAAATAATTTGAATATGTACCTAAATAGCCTCAATACATATCAGGTATCACTTTTCATGTATTTAATTGTGTGCTTATAGACGAAAAGTTATTGATTATTAAAACTAAAGTTTTTATTTGAGCAACTCAACTCTGCAATGCCTTTTTAGAGAAATTTAAATAAATATATATTAATTATATATTAAGCTATATATAGTCTAAATTATAAGTTTCACAGAACATTTAATAAAAATTTAGAAATTTTAAATATATTTTTAAAGCATATTTATATAAAAAAATTTCAATAAATAAATAAAGAACTAAAATAATAATAATAAAAAAAACAATATATAATCTTAATTATAAATATATATTTCACAAAAAAATATAAAAATATAAATAAATAAATAACTAAAATAATAAAAAAAAGAGCTCAATATATTTAATTTAGTTTTTGATTAGTTGCGAAAATGTATGTATGTAAAATACTAGGAAAAATATACATAATACTTAATATGTATATAGAAAATTAATTTTTAATATCAATATTAATAATATTATTTTTTTACATGTTTATTGTTTACTAATTATATTGACTTAATATTTTTTTTTTATTTATATTGACTGTGAATTGCGAATAATTGTTAAAATCGTAAAAAATCATTTTTATTCTTTATATTGGTATTATTAAAATTAATAATATTTTACGTATTTGTAAATTAAATTAAATTTGAAATGTAATTCCTTTATATACAGTATATAATTAATTATAATAGCATGTCAAAATTCTAAGATCGAACTGTCTTTTATTTAAAAGCAGTCCTAATATACCCCTATAAATTCCCAAGAGCAGCGTATAAAAATGTATATACATTTTGAATCAGAGATAATAAAGTGTTCTACGAAAAATATGAACTCAACCGAATAACTGCTCTGAAATACTTTTGATACATCATTTAAATAACTGCAGATGGCAACTCAGCGTGTTTACAGCTCGCCCTCGCACATTAACTTCAAAGTGCTTGATTTTCTGGCAGCAGAGGGAACTCAAGCTGAAGCGTTTGACAAGGTGTGTGCCGAACAGTTGAAATTTGTTGAAGCATGAAGCATTTTATTACCCCTATAAATCTGATTTATGTGGCCATCATACACAATAAAAAAAAAAAAAAAAAAAAACAAAAAAAAAAACAATAACAGAAACAGAAATAAACAATAAATAAAAAATGTTGTGTAAGTGAACATTAGGATATCCTTGAATATTTTTTGACTAAAAAAAAAATACCTGGATTTTCTTCAAAGATAAATCTATTATTATATATATCTATATATACATAGAGTAGATTATTAGACTTATCTGTGTATATATTTGCTGTGAGTTCTTCCTGGTTGCTGATTTGTGGGTACAGTGACTCATCTTATGGTTTGATTATCGCTAATCAAATCAAAAAATTCGATTCAACCTAATCGGCTTCGTGGGACCGTGAGGTAAAATTTGATTCAAGCAGCTAGGCACTTTTGTCAATATGTCGCCTCTCGCAGTACAGGAATAATAATAAGAAGAACAACAACAACGAGAGCAGCCAACAACCATAACAACAAAAGTAAGGACAAACGACAGCAAAAGCGAATGCAATGCTAAATTGAAAGGTAAATGTGAAAATCGTGTTTTAAATGTTTTGGATGTCAGGCGCAGCCAACCCTGGAACAAAAAAGCAGTCCGAAGCCAGAAGCCTGAAAGCTGAAGGCTGCAGGCAATGCTCTCCAAAAAGGGGGCGTAAAGGGCGGCAGCTGGAACGGGCACCAGGGCCGCTTGCTGTGTGGCGGGGCGTGGCATTAAGAGCAACTGGCAACTGGCTGGAACTTTGGCATTTATCAAGTCTATGCAGCTGACAACTATTAAAATTTTGTTAGACCGGCTAATTGAAATATTTGCACCGTTCAACCTGGCGAATGCGCAATCTGAAAATGTCATGGCTGCCAAAAGTCCAAAGAGAAAGTAGAGAGAAAGAGGCAGAGAGCAAGTACGAGACTTGTTTGGCTCATATGAGCATATCTTAATAGCTGCACTTGAATGTCAAATTGGAGAGACTTATAACTTAATGGGAATAAAGGAATATTAATTAATTAATATTAAAACATGTCATTATATCAAAAAAAATATTATTGTTTATGTTTGTGAATCACTTAATATTAAAAAAAATTGCGTTTATGTATTTCATATATTTAAAGTATATTTTATAATATAATATATAATTTAATCTTCTCTTAAATAGTTTTATAGCTTTCAAAAAAGTTCTTTTTGAAAACAGTATAAAAAAAATGTATCTTTATACAATATGCAATTTAATATTCAGAAATACATCATATTATTTCGAAATATAAGAATTTTTTATAGAATATTTTGTTTTCTTTAAATAAATAACAAATTAATCATTCTATAATTTATAAATAGTTAAGAGATTAACCAATACATTATAATTATAATTATATTATAATATTATCTAAAAAATAATGAATTTATTATAATATAATTATAATTATAATTTTATTATATTAATATTTTAAAATAATTTGCAATATAGAGAATTGATATGAAGCATTTGTATATAATTTTAATTAAAGTGATAATTCAAATAAAGAACTTATTTTTTAATTCTACGGCTACTTTATGCATATATAATTATATTTTTTTACTAGAAATTTTTAAACATATTTCATTGCTTATTAGTTTAGGTATTTTTGTTAATCTGTTAAGCAAAGCAAATTTAATTTTCTAGTATCTCTTAAGATATTTCGTCTATATGCATATTGCTAGTGGTTCGCCAATGCTTAAGACTGGTGTAGCAAGTGTTGAACAAATTTGTAGCTCATGAGTGTGGAAATGTGTTTAAATGCAAATGTGTGCCCGCGACCCTAAACCGAAACCCTCAAGCACGAGCACGAGCAAGAGCAAGAGCAACAACAATAAGAAGAGCAACAACAACAACAATAACAAGAGCAAGAGCATCGGCATCAGCAGTTCTCGAGTACCCCTACATATTGCGGTACTGCACTTGCCTATAAATTATGCATAGGTCTGGGGACCAGGTCCTGGACCTGGGTATCATCATCGGCATCGACATCATTGTTCGGCTTGTGGCTGACCGTCGCTCTTTATCTTTGTTTGGGTAACAACAAGAGAGAGAGAGAGAGAGAGAGAGAGAGAGAGAGGGAGGGAGAGAGTGTATGGACGCTGGCTGGCAGCAGGTGCCACTGGAATGCTTTGTTGATGTTGGCGCTGCTGGAGAAGTGTTTGTTATTGTTTTCCTAATAGCTGAAAGCGTTGATTTTTGTTTATGTAGAGGGGCTTGCCATTATAATATGCACCGCACACCACAGCACACACACACAAAGGAATCACAACGAGATGCCAACTGCAAGTGCGGATGCGCCAGATGCCACAACGTACATTTGCATGTCAAAAAACATGACAAGGCTTTGAGCCGACCAAGGTGGACACACAAAGGAGAAAAAGTTCAGACATGGCAAAGAAATATGCATATGTTTTTTTTGCTATTATTTAAGTTTTTAGTTTTTCTTTTTATTTTTTATTTTTTATTTATTTTTTTATTTTTTAAATACTTATTGAGCCGTTTTTACCAAGATTATTCAAGAGCTAGCTTTAAATGGTATTAGGCTTTAACCAACTGCAACTATATAAATGCAGCGGTAGCATCCAACGATTTCTTATGCAAATTTATGTTAATAGAGCCGGGCATCAAGCCCGGCGGGACCACTGTGCAACGGGCTCGACGACCAAACTGTGTGCAACGACAATTAGCGTGATTTTCAACGGGCACAGAAGACATCAAGGGAACACAAAAGTGGCCAGAGAGTCGAAAATGCAATACCCTACAATTTTGTGGAATATAATAAAAATAATTTAAAGAAATCTTGCAGAACTCAACTTAGTTAACTTATGCAACTCGCACGTATTCCTTAACCTCTTCACAAAGTGCATAGCGCCGAGGTGAGAGTAGCTAGCGAAACCTCAACGAGCAACTCAACGCCAGCGCCAGTTGGCTCGCAATTTGTATGCACCGCACAAAAAATGCACCAATTCAATTTGTCTCGAGACACAGGCGTAGCCGAAGGGGGAAAAGTGCCAGGAAAATGTGGAGAACAGACGCGCAACCGGAGCTGGTTGGGAGGCATTTTGACAAGTCCTGGTAGAAACTCAGCAGATCACGTTGCATGCGAATGAGGCCACATCATGTGCATTCAACATGCACTAGATGACACCCAACATTGTTGTTACCCAATCCTAGATATATATCAGTCAACCTGTCTGAGTTTGAGTCTGACTCGAATGCCATGTGGGAGGCAACAAAAGTTTTCATGGCCAAAGTTTTATGCGCACGATTTGACAAGTTAAGACAAGCTTCCCACCTCTCTTTCTCGTTCTATCTAGGAATATATGTATACACCCTGTACATATAGCTTTAGAGTATTTAAAGGATGGAAATGATAATTTAACAAGTAATAGAATAATAGTAATTGCAGGGAATTATAAAAGAGATTAGTCTTTATATATTTGGGCAATGCCAAACAATTTTTATAAGAAATAATTCAATAAATTTAAAGAGCATTTGGTAAGTAATTAAACTAAATAAATCTTATTTATTTATAATAATTTATTTATAATAATCAAGTTATTGTTTTCTGGCCGTGTGTGAGAGGGAGATAGATATTATATGGTAGCTTATGTCTTTTCATGACTGATTCATCAAGACAAAAAAAAATTTGGAGTTCATAAAATATGTTAATAAATATTTATAAAATATTTATAAGTATAAATTTAATATATGTAAATATACACATATATATATATTTTTTTAGTAAATATGAAAATGATGCTTGCAATTAGCTTTTTTTTCCATAATAAATAATACGATTACTATTACAAACATATATATAAAATATAATGAGCAACGGACAACTACGCACAATTAAATACTAACTTTTCCCGGATTAAATTTAACAGTCAATTAGTTCAGCATTTATTAAGCTGTGCAACAGTTAGAGCAAATCAAAACTATATTATATTTTTCTATATTAATAAATCCTCAGTGCTCTTGAATTTCAATTTAGCAGTTGGACTTGTTGATCTCTATCACATAACTTTCAATATTTTACTTTAAAGCGAAGTAGTGCAGGCCTTTTATATAGAGATATCCTAGCAAGGGCTACTTGTATTTACAGGGTATATTAGAGTCACGCAACAACAGCTGTTGCATTCTGACATGATTTTGCAGATGTTGCGTGCGGTTACAAAAACGCGACAAAACCGGAAGTTAAACGATGCCCTATATGAAAGTGCAGGTTCGTGTGTGTGTGTGAGTGTGTGTGTATGTGTGCCTGTCGTCTGCAAGTGTGTGGGTAATGGAATGTCGAGCTCGCAACTCTGCGCTGTCTGTGTGTTCCCATTGAGTGTAATGAGTGTGAAAAGTTCATTAAAATTGCACGTGCGAAATTACATGAATATATACTGATATTTATACATACCTACACACATACATTTATATATACATTTATTTAAAAGCACACACATATATAAATCTGTATATGTGTAGAAGTAATTTTAAGTGCATGACTTGTGTGTTACAATCCCGATTAAGACTCTTTTCATTTCTTTTCTTTCTTTTTGTTTGGTATTTCTGTGGAGTCGTTGGACACCGCTAATGGCTGACAGCGTCATTAGTCATTATTTTCTCATTAGCTTATGCATTATGCATTATCACATTGCTCTCAGCTAAACAATATTAGGCACTCATGGTAAAGGAATTATATAAGATGCCTGAAGCTTAAGCACTCGAACCGAGTTAAATAAATGCATGTATAAAATATTCTTATTAAATAGAGAACTATAGAATATACAAATATATATATAAAATATTATTTTATGGGCAACATGAATGCAGTTTCATAATTTATTGCTTTCAGCTAATTTCCGATTTTAAATTAACTTTTGACAGTTTGATTGCTTGAGCTTGCAGATATCTTGAACCAGGTAACAAATCTTGACAGCCAATTTAGTCATATTCACATTTATTGACTTTTATCTACATCCTTGAAATGCTTAAAACTAAAACAAAAACATCCGAATGTCATAAACTATTCATAATGAAAACGATGCACTCTGAAACCATCCTTTTTTCTTTCATTATTTATAACCTTTGCAGTTGTACATGGTATATATAGAGCTATTTTTTTTTTTTTTTGTTTATTTCCATGGCAATGCTTCTGGCAAATTTTGATTGATTTTTCTAAGCGACTGATTTCAATTAGAGATAAACCCAAACGAACTGCACAGCTAAGCCGTCCCACACATACCAACAGACTAATATATATATATGTATATGTGTATGTATCTTCAACTGTAGCAATTATGGTAATAAATACGTTAACATCCCCAGCTAAATGCCCCGTTGTGCTGCACGTCGCACTCGCAATGACACAAAAAGTCACGCGGTGTTAGCTTATCGCATCCCGATTCGAATCTGTCTCTCTCTGCCCCAGTCCTTATCGATTGTCCTGGTCATCAGCCTTAGCTAAACTTGTTGCTCTCCCAAATCAACTAGGGATTTTCGGTTCAGTGGACAAAATGCCAATAAAAATGTGAGAAACTCGAGAAAAAAAAGATGAAGGAACAGAAAAACGAATAAAAAAGAAAAAGTAGCAGATAGGTGACATCTACTAAACTGTCATTGACACTTACAAATTGAATTCTCACTGGCTGCAGGCAGGAGGCAGGGCTCTTCCTTTCCCACAATTATCGCCGCTGACAATGATAATGTTCGATAGACAGTGAATAGCAGTGTTTTAAAGGGGGATCTTTGATAAACAATGCGGCATGTAAATAACAACAAATCAATTTTTAAATAGACAGACAGCCTAGACAGGAGCAGAGCCCGAACCCAATGTCAAACGGCGATAACAATGAACCCTATTCAAATGCCAGTTACACAATCTATAAAGGCGTCTGTTTGTGTGCGTGTGGGTGTGCGTGTGGGTGGTTGGGTGTATAATTGGGAGTGCGAACTCTGAGTAGTAGACCTATTAGCTGTCAGTTAGCTATGTCTTAAATTGAAGCCAACAGTTTGAGTCCGGTAACAAGATAGCAGATAACATGGCCAACAAATTGTTGGCATCTCGTAATTGTCTTGCCTCCTGCATCCAATTGATTAATAGCGGTTAATGTTATGTTAATTTGTTGGCACTTTGCAGGTGGACATTCGAGTATACATATTCACAAATAAGTATATATAGATGGAGGCCATTAGTAGAGCTAGAGATACTAATAGAGATGCAAATACAGAAACAAGTAGAGATACAGATACAGATACAGATACAGATACAGATACAGATACAGATACAGATACAGATACAGATACAGATACAGATACAGATACAGATACAGATACAGATACAGATACAGATACAGATACAGATACAGATACAGATACAGATACAGATACAGATACAGATACAGATACAGATACAGATACAGATACAGATACAGATACAGATACAGATACAGATACAGATACAGATACAGATACAGATACAGATACAGATACAGATACAGATACAGATACAGATACAGATACAGATACAGATACAGATACAGATACAGATACAGATACAGATACAGATACAGATACAGATACAGATACAGATACAGATACAGATACAGATACAGATACAGATACAGATACAGATACAGATACAGATACAGATACAGATACAGATACAGATACAGATACAGATACAGATACAGATACAGATACAGATACAGATACAGATACAGATACAGATACAGATACAGATACAGATACAGATACAGATACAGATACAGATACAGATACAGATACAGATACAGATACAGATACAGATACAGATACAGATACAGATACAGATACAGATACAGATACAGATACAGATACAGATACAGATACAGATACAGATACAGATACAGATACAGATACAGATACAGATACAGATACAGATACAGATACAGATACAGATACAGATACAGATACAGATACAGATACAGATACAGATACAGATACAGATACAGATACAGATACAGATACAGATACAGATACTCAAATACAGATACATGTTCTTCTCATGTATTTATTCAAGCATCCACATCCAATCGAAGACATTTTCCTTTACTACAAAAACTTTTTTGTCATACTTCAGACGTCATTTAAATTCCTAAAACAATAAATTATTTAGACTGAAGGCTGTAAGAAATAAATACTGATATAAAATGGAGGCGCTGTCCGTCTGCATTGTTGGCCTTCTCCAGCTACTGGGCTACTCGTACTTTATGGCACAGCCGGAGGATCAATGCTCTCCAGCTCCGTGCCTAGGCAGCTGGCTTTTCCTGCTAGCCACGCTCTGTTTCCTGTGGGACCTGAGCGTATATCCGCGTCGCTTCATGCACATGGCTTGGCAATGTCAGCTGCTAGTCGAGCTTGTGGCTGGCTTATTTCTGGCCGAGATTGCATTGCTGCGCATTTGGTGCGGTCTCGAGCGAATTATCTATTGGCTTACGGAGCACTTAATTCATTCGCTTAGACTGGATGACTGCCGGTACGGACTGTTTCAGTACTGTCTGCACGGGTTGACTACCGTGGCGGTGAGCGGTGCAATTGTATGGTTCGTAATCAGGGCTACCGATGTACCCTATTATCTGGACTGCTCTGTGCACAAGATAAAGCGCAACGGGCAGCATATGATACGCATCCTTGGCTGCATTGCTCGCATGAACAGCTGCGAGAGACGACGCACTCTGAGGGCCTGTAGGCGGGCCATATTTTCGAGATACGGCGAGACTACCAGTTCAGAGGGGGAGGAAGATGGCGATGGGGTAGGGGTAGAGTATGGAAATGGTGCTGCCGATGAAGATGGGAATGGAGATGGGATTGAGGATGGGGATGGGGAGGAGGATGAGTTTGACAATGAGTATGACGATGAAGATGGGATGGAGAGCGAGGATGAATATATGGAGGGGAGTGAAGATGAAGATGAAGACGAAGATGAATAGCGATTGAGCGCCAACTCTGACCATGGCTCCATATCTAACCCACTAAACAAATCATGGCCCGCATTCGCTCGCCCACATTGCTTTCCAACTATTTGGAATTTATATTGCGATTGCTGCATATCTCGACACGATTTCTGTGCCACACGCAACGGAAATTTACTTTTCCTCACTTTCGCCCCCAACAACCAGCACGACTGTATATATATATATATTTTTTTTTTCGGCTATCTGTAACAATAAATTTTGTTGCACGAACGACCGGAGATGCGGAAAATAAAGAGAATTTGCGTTTGCTGACTGTGAAGTTCTTCGACTTTTGTCTGCCCGTCATAGACCCTAAATGGCTAGGCTGGCCCTCAACTGTTGAATGAGAACTCCAACCCAAATGTGAGCTAATCACTGAGCCATTTAACTGTTGAATGCCAATTATTTATAGAGACTGTACACAGGAGGACACCGTCTTGGCTACGGCACGTAGAGGCCTATATATCCTTAACGATTGTGGTCATTGTTAGATGACAGTTTCTATGGAGCTCTGTGCCATGGCATTTCAATTGTGTGGCACTGCGATGGATGGGACTGTTAATTGCCTATTATAGTTTACAATTGTAGTAGACGAAGCAGATAATTTCCATATAGCCATTCAACTTTGCTAAATGGGATCTAATTGCTACTTATTGTTCTAAAATTTTAATAGTTTAGTTTAGATATATCCATTTTCTTTTTTTCAAGCTTTGAAAAGATTAAATTGTATTGGAAAATTGCAATTTAAAGAATTTGTTAAAATTAGAAACCGGTATCCAAAAATGAAAAAAAATCAATACTATATTAAACACACTGAAATTGAATAGAAAGTTTAAAGACGGTGTCGGTTATTAAATTACATTTCATACGGCTTTGCGGATAAGCCGCACGAGATGATACCAACACCGTCTTCATCAATAACATTAAAATGGAAACACTTCTCGATTTACTTTGCTCTTCACTGATAGTTTCGTTGCCCTTTTCATATATTTAGTACAATTTATTTGCTAAAAGTTTTAATTTCGAAATCTATTTTTTAGAGGCAGTTTGCCCTTACGAATCTTTTTTCTCCAGATAATAATTTAGCTGGACAGACTGTCTGTCATGGGGTTTGCCAACATTTTGGAAGCTAAATGAAAGCCAGCTGCAGTTGGCGTTGTTTTTATTGCTATTGTGGTTTTTGTTGCCACTGTAACTTTCAATCATCGTCAATCATCGTTAGATGGGCAAAAAATGCGAATGAAAACAATCGCAGAGCAAGTATCAACAAAACAACGAGAAACAAAAAGAGTAGCAAAGCGAATCATTCACGGATTGTATTGCATTTCTAAGCAGGCCAGGGACACAAACAGGTCACAGCTGCTAACTTTGATTACTCGGCTGGCAAAACAAAACAAAAAAAAAAAAGAACAGAGAAAATAACATTTGATTGGCTTAGCCAGGAGAGCTGAGACGCCAAAATACAAATGATTGCATAAGGATTTATTAAGTCGAATATAATATAACAAATATACATATATGTAGATATATTTTCATGCCGATATCAATTGTGCACAGCTTTTATTGATATGGGTTAACTTAGCAAACAATTTTGATGGGCATTCAGATTTTTGTTTTTCAAGAAAAATTCTTTTAAGACAGAAGCTAAAAAACCTCTGCTGACACCTTAAATTTGTATAGAAAACCTAAAAAAATATTTGTGAATTTCTTTTTTTTATTTAATTTAATTTGATTTTTTTTAGATATTGTCTAGCCAAAACTCATTTGTTTACAGAATTTCTACTTATTTTCGTACATACCCAAAATACTCGCCTTGAAATACTGAGCGACCGAGCTTGGAGATATTTTGGTAAACATATGCGAATGGGGCTCAAAGTGAATTATGCTATATAATTTGTCGGCAGGCAGGTGCTGCTCATTAATCTTGTGCTTGCTTTAGGGCCGCCTCTCTCGGCGCTTCTCATCCCCCGCTTAGTTTAGCGCACTCTAGGGGCACACCAACGCACACATAGGCACTCGCTTATGCACAAGCATTTTACGTAGATAAGCTTCTCACTTTTCGTTTCAGCTTTTTTTTTTTTTTTTTTTGTTGCTTGTCCTACCTGCCTGGCGGTTTTATGCCTAATGGATTTGCGCTTTGATGTGCAAACGGTTTAGACCGTATTACGTCTACGTGCATGTGTGAGTGTGCGTGCGAGTGTGTGGGGTTGAGTGACGCTGCGTTTGTGTGCGTGTGTATTTAAGTGTCGACATTAGAGACCATCACTTGCACTCCTCAGTGCTATTTTTTCCCTATCATGCTCTCTCTCACTCTCTCCCTCTCTCTCTCTCTCTCTCTCTCTGTTGTAGCTGCGCGACGCACATAAATTTGTTTCCGAATGGCCATATGAGGGCTATGTGGCCATAATTTTAAGCCTCAGCTGATACGTTGTTAATAGCCAAATGGTGGCTGCTGCGCTTGCTTTTAAAATTAACACGAAATGGGGCCTATAGATATGCAAAAGATTAGATACCCTTTAAGTGCATGAATTAAATGGTACGATTTAATTTTTTAAAAATCTAAAGAGAGTTTACCATTAACTTAACCATAAACCATCACCATATGAGTCTTACCTTACATTAATTTATTAATATATATATATTAATTAACATTATTTACCATTACCATATTAATCTTACCTACAAAGTTAGAATTAAAATGAATTTTACCATTGAGCACGTTTTAGCATATACATGAACTCTGAACTTTAAAATTTACCTTAACCTCTGGTTAGCCACTTTTTATACTTTCCCGCTACTTTTAGTACATTGAAATTGATTATTCCTTTAGCATTCAACTTTCTTGAGATTGCCACTGAAATGCAGTTGATGAATAACTTATAAGGTAAATGACATAGCTGATAGTAAAGTTAATTGCAAAATTAACACGCACAATAAACTTCATCATTAAAATTACGAATACCTTTGTTAATAAAGCTGAATCAGTCAGCTAGCAATTAAATTTATAATCAATTATGTCTTCACCTTCAATTTAATTATGAATCTTATCCTTGACATTTACTATTCAACTTATTCTGACATTTGGCTAAATTCGAACTTTTACTTTACTTTAGTTCTTGACTTCAGTAACCCATGAATATATATAAATATGAATTAAAAAGGCAGACACATTGTGCAAGGAGTGTATTGACACGTTGTTGTTTAGTCATTACCTTTATGCGCTGGAAAAAAGAGAAACATGTAGGGAATTACTTTAACCCCTCGGGATAAAATTACCATATGTATGGCTGTACGTGTATAATATATATATATATATATATATATATATATATATATATATATATATATATATATATATATATATTTTTTTTTTTTTTTTGTGTGTTGGGTAGACTGCTGATGAAATTTCGTTGTCATCCTTGACTTTGCATGTATATTCAAAGAAATTGTATTTTTTATTTTTAAAATTGGAAATTTTTTGTTGTCGCACACACACCACAAATTTGGTTTTGTTTTTGTAATTTGTTTAAATGTAAATTGTGTTACTGTTAACATTTAAAAATTTGCTCAAATTGTTGGGCTCTTTTGTAAACAATTTAGATATATATATATATATATAGCTGTATACACATATCTACTCATATTTTTTATTACATTTTGGTATTTGGCATTTTGTTTTATGGAAATACAGTTTCATGTTATCCTTGTGCAATCAATTAATGCAAATTGTTGTGTTCAATTAGTCAATTTTTTAGATATTTTACAAACAGTTTTTAATTTAAATTTAGTTATTTATTCACCTGGAAAGAGCAGGTGACACTTTTTTTTCTTCAATTTATGTAATTATAGAAATCGTTGAACCGTATTTCCGCTTGCCAGAATTCGCATAGTTTGCCCATGTTTTAGATTTAATCAAATTAAATTTTTGCTATGCAATAACGTAATTAATTTCTTTTTAGTTTTTTTTTAGCATAACTTTAAATAGAATGTACATTAACAAAATTTTAATTAAATCTGTTCAATTATGTATATATTTTTCTTATATTTCAATTCATTTCTGTAATATGCGAACTTCATGGAATTTTGTTTAAGTTTTGGGTTATATAGAACAAACTATCACTGCGGCTGTTGAGAAGGCTTTAAACCATATAATGAAACATCAGTATAAACTATTCAAACCATTCATTAATTAATAAAAACAATTATTTGTATTATAGTATGACTTTCTTTTGTTAATTTCCTTTTGTTTTTAAAATGGATTTCATTCAATGTAGTAGTAGATAATTATTAAAATTTACTGTATTTACTGTAAACGAGTTTCTTGAACCTTTCTAATCATTTATTTACTTAACTACTTACTATATTTCCTATGATGCATCATTTGAATTCAGTTTACATTTAACTAGATTTTCCTCTTCTCTATTTGCTATTTTTTTTTTTTTTTTTTTTTTTAGGTGTTTCGTTTTCTATCCATATCAAATGTTTTTGCAAATTCTTGAATTTGAGTTTTATTTTCAATTTCACATCAAAAAACTATAAGTATTGGACCAAAAATTACGTTTGAACCTCAGATAAGTTTGAATGGACATGCGCTATATAAGTTCTGTATTTTTCTTGATACCTTGCCCTAAAAACTAAACGGATATTTACAAAAGCTTGTTCTTTCGACACTTTCGATTTTACATTGAGATAAACCACATAAATTGAGTAAAATATTAAATGGTCAAAAACTGTTGACCAAAGATATATGTTTTTCTGTTACATATATATACGTAGAATATATACATCTATATGTTTGTATAGGATCTGCAGCCATGTCGTTGTCTGTGCAAAAGCAAAGAAATGCAAAGGGAATAAAAAGTGGAATGAAATTAAGTTTGGCGCCATTATACTTTTAGCCATGGTCGCCATTGTGTCGACATTATTGTTTATACTCTGTAAAGACGCAGGGCAGTCAAGGAGAGTATTAGAGATATTGCTTGCATATCTCTAAAAAAAAAAAGAATGCAAAAAACGAAATAGGAAAACTAAATGCAATAATAATGAATGAGGAACAATCAAATAAAAAATAAATACTTAATAAAAATTGAAATAATGATAATTAAATATAATAGTAATTAGAAATAGAATAATAAATATTTTAAAATAAAAAGTTTGTAATCCATCGTTTATACCCGTCTCTAGGATATTATCAAGCTAAGCATGCTACTGCAATCTTAGCAGCTATAATTTTTCAGTTCATTGAAATAGTCGGACAAACATTCCGTGTGATGCTTTTTATTTGAACTTCGGAGATGAAGACAGGGATAATAGATTGAAATAGATGAAGTTTACTCGGGTGTTAAAATTTATAGTTGCATGTTTACAGGCAGCCAAGATATATATAATAAACACCTTGGCAAGTGTTAGCCACAGACAGAGAGACAGACAGAGCAACTTAAGCAATAGAGCGGAAGCGGAATAGCAATAACAACTCAGACTGTTTGACCCGTATGATTCCCCGCTGAGTTGCCCCACCCATGCAGACATGTAAGTGGACACGTTTATTTGGATGATATGTTTGCCTTTGTGCACTGTCTGGCTTCGTGTTTGTCTTGGCATGAGAATAGTCAGCCGGGTCCAGTTCAGTTCAGTACCGCCACGCACCGCCCTCCTGCGCTCCGCCGGATGCAGGCATACATATATCTCTGTCAATGACAGTTGTCAACATGACAGTTATAGGGACAACACAAATGTAACGGAAGTTCGCCTCCATGCTCGAGACATGCTTAGCTCTGGAACAACAAGTCTGGGGCGTGTCTTGAGAAAAACTTTGATTTACAACAGAATGATGTCGGACAGCAAAGAGCATTTGTTATTACGAATATTCTGCGAAATTGCGAATTGGAATTGAAGACGGAAAACTAGATAATTCTAGATAAGCTTAGGAACTATCTCTACTTAATATATCCGATATATTTGGGAAATAATAATAATAAAAATAAATATTTCAAATAGTTTTCTTAAATAGATGCTCAAAAAGAGATAATATTAGATAAACTTTGACCAAAGGAGATTAATAGGAAAAGATTCTGTTGCAATAAAAATTATCTCATATATTTAGATAAACCTAGAATTCTCAGAAAAATTAAATACGTAAAAAAAGTATAGACAATTAAAGAAAATTTAATCCACAAGGAACTAAATTTGCAAGAAATAAAATCAATGAAATCAGATCTATTTTTTGATTCCCAAAAAATATTAAAAGAAAAAAATACCCTAAAAATTTAAAATTTAAATTTAAAATAAAATATGAACAATAAAATAAAATATTTCAAAATAAAAGTAATTAGTCAAGTTGTTTAGTCACTCTTCATACCACCATTTTACAGGGTATAACCTAATGCCATGGCTACATTGTTTGCTGTCAATTAGGTGCATGGCCGTAGCAAACTCAGATACAAACAATATATAGATGTACATACCTCGACTAGCATGGAAATTCCCACTTGATGGCCAATAATCAATGCTTGGGTCCAATGTAAATGCCGGCAGAGCTGTCGCCGCTGTCCTCAGCTGTGGCGCTCTCCTCCTCTGGCTGGACCTGCCTGTTGCCACAGGAGACGCCATTGTTGTTGCTGGTCTCGTACGTATCGCTGTCATCCACCAGACAGCATTCGGCGCAGTCATCCGTCGATGAGTTGATCTCATCGCTCAGATCGTCCAGCAGCGTCACCTTGGGCGCCATGCTCTGGCCATGCTCGTCGGCACATGTTGGGGCCGAGGCGCCTGCCACGGAGATTTTGATATTGCAATTGTTCGACGTGGAGGACGTCTCCAACTGCTGATAGTGTTGCGGTATGGGCTGCTGTATGGGCGCATGCGTATGTGTGTGTGTGGCCCGATAGCTGAGATTCGGTGTGCGCTGACCCATGCTGGCCATGCCCGGCGGCATTTGAGTGTGCGTCATGCTGAGGGTGGGCGGCACACTCAGCACTGCGCCCACTTTGGGGCTGTGGCCCTGCCCGCCATACAGCTGTTGCGTATCAGAGGCCAAATTGTGGGCGGTCAGCTGTAGAGGATGCTGATCCTTGCGTTCTGTAAACGACAAAAAACAAAGAGGGAAGCAAGAGTAAATGGGAGGCACTCTGGCTGTGTCAGTGACGGAAACGGAAGTGTAAGCGCATGTCAGCGCATTGTGCTATCAGCCGGGCACATTGTGTGCTCGCTTTATGCCAATATTGAACCAAAACTGTTATCAGTGCAAACTTTTGCACAGCAGCAGCAACTCCTGCTGCAACTGCAGGTCGTGCAAACAATGGCCAAGGTCAACAATGTGGCCCCGACAGCTAACACAATTATCTATCGGAAAGCTATGTGGCCTCTATGCTCTAATGATCAACTCACCCAGCGGCGCGGCAGGTTTCGGCTGCAGGGGCAGCATGAAGTCGTGTCCGGTTGTTGCCGCCCTCGGCTGCAGGCTCTGCACAGCGGGCACACTTAAGTAGTCCGCTAAAATGCCAAAAGCAGTTGAATGTATTTTTTAATGTGCTCCAGCCCAAATACAAAGAATGTTTAACCAAAAATGAAGAAAAAAAATAATAAAATAAAAATAAAAATAAAATAAAAAATTCCAATACAAATGAAAGAGAAATTGCAAACAATCACAAATCCTTCGTGGCCATGCGAAAACTTTAAGAAAGCACGCAGGAAATTTCTCAACTTTTTTGCTACAGTTTCTTGTAAAATATTTTGACAAAAGTTTCACAAAAAAAAAAAAGTTTTTTTAAGGAAATCTTAAAAAAGTTATGAAGTCAAATTCTGTCCCTTTTTTTCCACAGAAAAAAATAAAAATAAAGTTTGAGCTAGTGAAAATGTGCATAATTTCTGGTGATAAGTGCGCAAAGCTTAAAT
Organism: Drosophila mayaguana; assembly: GCA_037075325.1. NCBI lineage: Eukaryota > Metazoa > Arthropoda > Insecta > Diptera > Drosophilidae > Drosophila > Drosophila mayaguana. The sequence continues at coordinate 959,724 of JBAMCG010000068.1, forward strand.
TATTTTACAAGTATTTCACACCTTAAAGATATATGAAATATTATGTAAATGGAAAATATTATATTATTACATTACAGTAAATATATTCATTATGCAAACAACATGACAAAAACTTTATTTAGGCACATTTAAAGCATATTAAAAGCAAGCCACTTAGATTAATCATGCCAACAATATTTTATATTTGAATTTCAACATCCAGCAGACATGAATAAATATTTTACTACTATTACTATACTACTGCTATTGCTACTACTATTTTATTTTAAGATTTTAGACATGCTAGAGTGACCTTAAAATCTCATATCATATTTCTTGGAATTTTATTTATATTATTTTACTGCAGTCATTATTTATTTATTTAAGCAAATATTTATTTTTAAATATTTTTAAGTATTTGCAGTCATTATTTATTTATTTAAGCAAATATTTTTTTTTTTTAATATTTTTTATTTTCTGCATATTTCATATATATTATTTTACTGCAGTCATTATGTATTTATTTGAGCCAATATTTATTTTTAAGTATTTTTGTATAATTATTTTACTGCAGTCATTATTTATTTATTTAAGAAAATATTTATTTGTTAATATTGTTAAGTATTTTTGTATAACTATTTTACTGCAGTCATTATTTATTTATTTAAACCAATATTTATTTTTAAATATTTTTAAGTATTTTTGTAAAATTATTTTACTGCAGTCATTATTTGTTTATTTAAGCAAATATTGATTTTTTAATATTTTCAAATATTTGTGCATAATTATTTTACTGCAGTCATTATATATTTATTTAAGCAAATATTTATTTTTTAATATTTTGTATTTTCTGCATATTTTATTTATATTTTTCGCCTAGGGTTTTTCATTTCCCTTTTAAGCCATAACATTTAAATACGTGCCCATTATATATCCCATTACCGCCAACATTTTCTTTTCAATTTCGCGCAGTTTTGCCATTTTCCGACACCGGCTCTTAGCGGCTTTTCGCTAGCCATTAAAAATGCAGACGTTGGAAAACATGCGCCCAGCCGAGGCGCGCAAAGCTCCTCCAGCAGAAGTGTGTGAAAATATTTTTACTTTTGCTCTATTCTGGCTCGCTTTTTTATCTACGGAACGCAACAATTTCATGAAGTGAACAAAATCGATAAGGCGACTACTGAATATGCTGTACAAAAGGAAGTAAATAGCCAATATGGCAAGCCATTTCTGAGGAAAACTTTTTTCGTATTAACTCGGACATATAAACGAACTGGTAGACCCATTACATACCATAAGGACTTTATACTATGTTAGGGTATACAAATTAATTTACGGTACAGCTGCCCAGGCAACACGCACCAAATGGAGCAGCCGCCACGCCCAGCAAATGGGCGTAAATATAAATAGGAGCATGAAATGTGGGCACTTCCACCAGCAACCAACACCCAGAGCCCCCGCGCGCTTCCCTTGCCAGCATCCGCATCGTCACTTCGCTCCGAGGTGTTTTCAATGTTGGCTGACGAAATTGCATTTAATTTTGCAGGCCTGCACCACTGTGCACACCACTGTGCTGTGCACACATAAATTGCTGCAACGTCCAACCATTTGCGTGCTGTGCTGCCCATTTTAATGACCACTAGAAGTCGACACAGAGAGCAACCTTGCCACACTTTCACGCCCACCAACCAACTATGGCTGCTAATGATTTACTTGCTATTTTTATGCTCTTTGTAGCATGTAGCATGGCCGAAAGGGGTCAGGGCTCGCTGCGGACTGTGTCTAAGTCTGGCAGTCACCTAAGTGAATGCCCAAACGAAAGCAAGAAAGAACAAGCAAGAAAAAACACAACTAACTGGTGCCAAATACTTTTGACTGCAACACGTACTACGACATTTTCCGGTCCAGAGAGAAATCCAATTTTTCACAGCATTCGCAACCTGACTTAACACTTGGCCAGGAAGTGCGCCAAAGAGCTAAGGAAGTGGGCGTGGCGTTTAGGCTTGACGTTGTTTAAATATTATAATTAAATTAGGCTTAAGTTGTAGTTGGAATTTAGAATAGATTTTTTTCAGATTTAATTGCCGTAAATTGGCCAATTAGTTATTTAACGCTATATTTCCACATATACTGCATATTTATAGGTATTGTCTGTATATATATAATATTATTCGATTTCTGAGGCACTCGGCAGCTCCTATAGTAAACTCATTCACGGTCCAAAAATGATTGAATCTGCTTTGTTAGAGTTCAGAAAATAGTCTGAACAACTATTTTTGTATTCTGCTTATATATAAAGCATTTGTAAAGAATGAGTAAAAAATTAACTTTTGTGATAAGAAAGACTTTTATATTATATATCAACTCTCAAAATACGAAAAAATGCAATCAGAATTTAATACAATGTATAGCCCAGATATAGTCTACCCACATAATAAGTTCTATAAATAAATATTATTTGCAGCCAGTCAGTTCATTCATAATTTGATTAAGCTCCGCGTAATAAACTGAGGAGCTGAAGGAGGGCAGTTTTATCTACCCTTTTGCCACTCGTCAAGTTAATCAGAGACAGCGTGAAATGGCTTGAGGGTCCAGTCGGGCAGCTAGAGAAGTTTCGGAAAGCACTTTGCGCTTGACTTGCGCTGCAGTCCTTAAGTCCTTTAATTAAAATGCACATCGAGCGAGCTGTGTGAAACTGAAATTTCTGGACACGTTTTTACATTGGATGGACGTACAAATTTTTGCTGCTCCCTTTATTATTTTTTCTCCCATTTTTACTCCGGCTTTTTTTTTTGTTTTTTGTGCAGTTTTGGGCAAATTTTCCACAGCTTTACCGAACGAAGCAAATGGAAAAAGTTTTTCAATTTGTTTGACGGTAAATGAACTTTTCTATGCTGCCAAGCCTTTTGCCTCAGTGTGTCTATGTGTGTGTGTGTGTGTGTGTGTAAAGACGAAGCTGAGCATTTGAATTATGGCATAAAAGAGGCATTCTGCTATCATAATAAAATTGTAATTAAAATTAAATATAAAACTGGGTAAACGGGTACTTCCAAAAGGGCCGTGTGCAGCCCGTGCAAATGCCGAAAATACGGGCCAAATACGGCAAATGCTTTCTAAAATGCTAACGAAACATAAAAAAATAAAAGAAAAGTTTTGTGCTTATTTTTATTGACTCCGAATGTTCAAGTGACAAAATTATAGCACTCAAATTTATAGCATGCGATAAATTTTAACAAGCCCCCCTCAAGCATGGCCGGCTAATTGTGAGAGAGGGAGGGATACAATGAGACAAAGAGATAAAGAGCGAGGGCATCATAAAAGTTTTTGCAAAGCCATCAAAATGAAATTTCGTCGTGTCTTCAAAGAGAGAAAGGCAAAAAAAGAGAACATGAACTGATCAAACATTTCAGTTGCGTTGCAGGCATGCAGGTGCGAGTGGGACAACCAGTGTGTGTGCGTGTGAGAGTGGAAGGAGAGTTGAAAGCAAAGACGTGGGGACAGGACAACACTTACAACTGATATACGAGGGGCCGGCAGCGGCAGCGGCAGCAGCAGCCGCAGCAGCGGCAGAAGCAGCGGCCGACAGCGGCAGCGACGTCGTCATAGTCGTTGTTGTTATTGTGGTTGTTGTTGTTGTCGTTGCCATTGCTGTGTAGCAGCCGTTCAGCGGCGTCGTTAGCGTCGCCGTCGGCGTCGGCGTCAGCGTCGTCTGTGAACAGTGGCCATGACTCGCAGCTTGGCCGTGACTGTGGGCGTATGCCGGCGTATGGGCGTGGCAGTTGGCCGCGCAGCTCGCTGGCGGCGTCGCCCTGTGCAGATGCAGGCCAATGACATTCACGCCGTTCACATTGCCTAACATTTGCCGCGCACACATACAGACACAAGCGCAAGCACAACACACACACACACATACATTTGTAGTTACAGTTACGAGTTACAGTTACAATTTTACGAGTTACATTTACAGTTACAGTTAAAGTTACGAGTTGCAGTTACATGACAGCACGCACACACAGACACACATATGTATATGTATGTAATTTGGGAGCTGGGAAAGAAGCCAACAAACAAACAAACAAATACACGGAAAACAACATCGAAAAGATTGCGAGGATATGCAAAATATTCAATATAGCGTATTAACACATACACACACACGCACATAAATAATAAAGCTCACATACACGCTCAAGGGTTTGCTGATATTCGATTGTGTTTGTGTGTGTTTGTTTGAGTGTATTGCTTTTGTATTTTGTGTACGTGTTTTGAATGAAAAACTGTTATTGAAAAATAATATTTGCATTTAGCAAATATTAAAATAACCAGAATGATACTTTTAGTTAAATTTGAAAGAAAATTAAAGAAAAATATTATTTTTCAAAAAATTGAAACGCATAAAAGATAAAGTAAGAAATTTTACAAATTAAATAATCAAGAAAATTATAAATAATTTTTTAAAAGATTTACGAAATTATTTATATAATAAAATTCAGATAAATTCAAGTAACAAATTTAAAACAAACGAACTAAAAAAAAAATATGTATATGTCAAAAAAAAAAAAAATAAATAAATAAATAAATAAATAAAAAACAAGAACAAAAAAAGAAAAAGCTTAATCGATAAATTAAAAAAACAAATTTTTGGTAAGGCATTAGCAAAATATAATAAATTAAAAAAAATATATATATATTCTTGGAAAAATAATAATTATAGCTATTTAATACCTATTTTGAATAAACTAAAATATTTATTATTTATTCCAAAATTAAATAATTTCAACGAATTTTTTCAAATTTATATTTGCCATTTTTTTTTTATATTATAAGAACTTTCAATTTTGTATGATTGTTAAAAACAGTCTGAGACAATATAAATTAAAATAATACTTTAAAAAAATATATTAAACAACACAAACCCAAAAAGAAATCACATGAAAAGAGAGAAAATAAACCAAAGGAAACTGAACTCCCGGGGGAGAAATGCCTTTAGGTTAACTTGAATATAAGTTTGGCTAGAAGCCAACAAAGCACTCAGGATTAATAACTGCCTAAGCTAAGCCACATACGCAGCGGCTTTTGAGTAATAGTTGGAGCATAGTTTACATACTCTGGCCATAAAAGACGCCCCTGGGAGGCGTCGACACACACACAGCCCCAAAGTGGGGGCGATGCATTCAGCCACTGAAGAGTGAATAAATAATAAAAATAATTAAACAATAAATTGAATGAAATATGTTTTGGTCGCTGGAGAGAGCTCAGCTGGCGAACATGAGTGTGTGTGTGTGTGTGTTTATGTGTATGTATTCGTGCGTGTGTACAGCAAATTAAGTTGAGCCTGTTCTGTTGTCTGTTTGTGTTTTGGTTGTAGCGAGTTGTGGCCCTGTTGGCTTTTTGGCTAAACACACGAACGAAAAAACAGAAAATGCAACACAACAGCAACAGGAAAATAAACGGAGAGGAAGAAGAAGAAAAACAACAGCAAATTATAAACAACTTTGAAGCAACAACTACAACAACAGCTGGGTATGTGAATGGGATAGGCAACCGCGCGAAAGAGAGAAAGATAGAGAACGAGCGAGAGGGAGAGCGAGATATAGACAGAAAGTTTGTCTGGCACTTACCAATTTTGGCGCTGCCGAACGCATCCTTAAACATGGGCGCAGGCGTTTGCAGCGTGGTATGAGCGCCAACCACACCCCCCACCGTCGGCGTCGTCTGTTTGATGGCATTTGTGCGGCCGCGATGCGGCGCCGGCGGCTCACGTTTGCGACGCGGCTGCTCCACGGGCAAAACTCGGCGACGTTTCTTGGGCAACTTGGAGCGGGCCTGTTGAGAGTATTTAAAATTATTAGTTACATTTATTAATCTACTCATTCGCCCCCGCTCACCTGCGTGTGCGAATAGAACATGGAGAAGTTGCTAACGATAACAGGTACGGGTAGGGCTATGGTCAACACGCCCGCCAGGGCGCACAGTGCGCCAACGAACATGCCCGGATAGGTCTTGGGCGCCACATCGCCATAGCCCACTGTGGTCATCGTGACGATAGCCCACCATAGGCCCAGGGGTATGCTCTTGAATTGATTATCTGGATTGTCCTGCGAACGAAAGAAATTGAACAAAAAATAAAAAGTGAAGTCGGAGCACGTCTGGGTGTTAAAATACCCTGGTATCTATAATTTTTAATTAATGCCAGAATGGATATTGCACTTGTGTTAAAAATTCTGCTATATGGCTAAACAATAGAGTTCAATTTTTGTGGATGGCAGCTGACATACCCTAGAGTAAATTTTGATGACTTTATATTTTGAGCACGCTGATTTGTTATATATTATAAACATTTTTATCTGTGTTAAAAATCCTCCGTTCATAAACATAAAAAAAATCATTTGTATAACAGTATAACTGTTATTGATATGATAGCAAAATGTTAAGCCTTGCCAAATTAAATTGTTGTAGGTACTTTTGGTAGGGTATTTCAATAGTCTTAAAGTGCTCTAGGGTGCTTCAATAGTCAGTCAGCCCCAGTCAATCTGCTTAACAATCTAGGGACACAAAAGTCGCTCAGCACATGCTCCAACATAATTGCGTAGTATACATTTGGGAGGCATTGTAGAACAACAATGGAACACAACAATGGAAAAGAAGTCCTTGAAGTAGCTGAACAACGAGATAAATACAATGAACAGTTGGTCTCTTTTTTGTTAAAAATAAATACACGAGAATATGTGAATTCAAATGTATATTGTAAATCATGAGATGTGATGGAGTTTCTTAAAATTTTTCAAATTATTTCCACACGCTTCGCGGGAATAAAAATTCATAATAAAATGGCAAACAATGAAGAATATTAAAATAGCTATATATAATGCATAGCTTTAACGGCTGCAGAATTTTAGCTATTCGAAATGCTCTCACTCCTGCTGGGCCAACCTATACGTACATATATGTAGCTAATTTACCTTTATACGGCAACTCACCTGCAATTTTTCAGCATAATAGGCCAGGCTGGCGAAGAAGACAATGCCCAGAACGAGAAAGAACACAAGCAGCGTCAATTCCTTGGCCGAGGCCTTGAATGTGTGTATGAGTATACGTAGTCCGGGCGAGTGGCGTGTCAGCTTGAAGAGACGCATAATGCGCACTATGGAGAAGGCCTCCAGCAGGCCCGTATATTCGCCCATGCGTTGCATAACATCCGTATAAAAGCTGAGCGTGGCCGTGAAATCAATTATGTTCACCGGTGACTTGATGAACTGCCACAGATTGGGCGACACCTGTGAAAGCAGTTGGAGAATTATATTAATATATGATACAAATATATGTATATATATATAAAATAGTATCAATTCAGCAAGTATATTAAATAAACTTACAATGAGCCTAATGACCACCTCGATGAAGAACCAGACATTGCAAACGAGCTCCACGTAGAAGAACGCCTTATGTGGCTGGCCATAGGTCTCGATCCAGCCGTGTTGTCGTCCTGCATCGTGACCCAGAAGTTTCTGTTCGAGAAACTCATTGAAAGTGTTTGTCATATTGAGATCACGTTTCAGGCGCTGTCGGCCCTTCATGCTGGCTATGGGCGTGGCTTGGGCAGCGCTCAGATTGCCGCTGCTGTAGCTCGTGTAGTTCGTGACACGAAATGTGGGACCAATGCTGCCGCTAGGTGGCGTTATACTATGCTGATGGTATTGATGTTGCTGTTGCTGCTGCTGCTGATGCAGCTGCGATTGTTGCTGAGGTATGGGCGACGCAAGCGGATCGTGGCCAGCGGAGCCGCTGTAGCTGGTGGGCAGGTCCACGCGAAAACCAGGATGGGTTTTCAGGCAGAATGATATCACAGAAACAAATATAAAGAATACCGACATGCCAGCAACAAACTGAAAGACGAATGCGAATTATATACAATATGCATAAGTCAGTTAAGTCAGTTAATATATATAATTAGTTAATATACCTTAGCGCCCGTTGAGCTAGAGGGCTCATCGAACATGGCCCAGATCTTGGGCTTGAGACGTTGCCAACAGTTAAGCTCGCCGTTGCTTAAAGCCTCCTCGAAGCCAAATAGTCGCGCTATTTGCTCCTCCGTGGGTTTCTCATTTTCAATATCTAGTTTATCTAATATAGCTAAGGTGTTCTGTAATGGTAAGCAACATGGAAATTCTCATAATTTTCAGTAAGTTTTGTATTTTAGCCATTGACACTCACTTGCGTATCGCGATGTATGCTATAAGTTGACCAGCAGCATGGCTCTACCTGATTCGAATCGAGGCCCCAGAACTCTAGCTCCTCCTCAAACAGTGGACCGCACACGTCTGTGGGATAATGCAGTTTGCCAGTTCTGGAATTAAATAATTTTAAAGTATTTACAAATAACAATAAAAATAAAAATAAGAATAATAATAAATATAAATTTTATATTATGATTTTTAGAAAATTTTTATAAATTTATATGAATATATGAAACATAACCTATATTTTTAAATATATAACTGCTATATAGTTATTATCTCTTTTAAAAATATTTAAAATAAACAATAAATAGAAAATAAATATTCTTGCTTGGTAGTTCTTATAATAACTGTTTAATCAAAGTTTTTAAAATTAATCATAATTATTTTAATCACTATATTCATAATGATGTTAGTACAGGAGATTATTATTGTAATTTTTTTTTAATCGAACAGAGGTTATATTATTATATTTTATTATTATTTAAAATGGATTATAATATTTACTAACAATTTTTATTTGATGTATCCTGTATATTTAATACTTTTAAGTACTTAAATATTTGCTTATTATTTATAAATTTACTCTATTATTTTAACTAAAATTTAAGTAGATTTATAGCTATTAATTTGGCTTAATTTTATGTAATATATATATTTAAAATTCTTAGCTATTTAGATATGTACCACACACAATAGAGTTGAAGAAGAAGAAGTGCTACACTGCACGACTGACCACGAGGAGCTAAGCAATACGACTAGAAATGCCCTGCAGGGGCCTCGCCTTTATATACGGAACGAGACTTTCGCTCAATATCTAGCTCAGCTCTTGTGATACCCGCTCAATGAGCGGGTGTGAGTGTATGGGTAATATAATGAATATTAAATAACATAAGTGGGTGCCACGAATTTTATATTTTTCATACTATTTTAAAAAATAAACAAAGACAAAAGGAATAAAATTAATAGGCAGGTGGAGAGTGCCTGACTAGGAAATTTCCCGAGTGCTGCTAAGAGCAGCAACGCTTCCTTTATGTAAAGTAAATACAGGCGGACAGGTCAGGAATAAATATACTCAGAGGTGTGTCACGCCTCCTGCTCAATGAATTTATATAAATTCCAGTCGTTAATTATATTAAAAAATAAATTATTTTAAAAATGTTTAGTTTAAGTTGAGCTCGAAATCAACCAAAATAATAATTTGTTAACAATATTTTCAAAGTTTTTACAGCCTGCTTGCAATGCACAATGGCACAATGGGCCATGCATATGCATATCGGGCATATTCATTGCCAAGATACACCTCATCCACATTTACAGCGACAGTGAGTGGGTGCATTGTTTTATTATGACCTGTGCAGGTGCAAAAGAGAAAAGACTGAAAAAAAGTAAACTGAAATGCGGCTGGTTTTTCATGTGGTGCAAATTGCTGCAAATGGTTGCACGTGCGTGAGGTATGTTGCCTGATGAGGCAGAGGCGGAGGCTGCCGAGGCTTCGGGCACGGTTTTCCTTTTTTTTTTTTATTTTGGCTAACCAAGGACATGGACCTGTCCGCAGCAACTGGCCAAGTTGTAATACCATATCAGCTACTGGACAGCCGTTGTCTCTTTGTGGCAGGGCCGTGTGTGGCAGCGGCAGCTATGCGAAATAAAAGTAATCGCATCTCTCGACAGGCTTCCATACATATATATTTCTCTTTTCATATATGGTTTATTTTTTTTATGTCCTGGCTGGCTGATGGCCATATGCGGCATATGCATCCTGGGCTGGTTCCTTTTTGTGCATATTTTATGCAACTTTTCTTTGGCCGCTTTTGTTGCGCTGCTTTTTCGTGTGTGCCAGCTCCCAAATCATTTCGTGCCCCGAATATTGAATGCCCCAAAACAAGAAATAAAAACCCATAAAATGGGTAAAAGAAAAACGAAATTAAGCTAAGACCTGAGCTATGAGTCCAGCAGAACCAAAAAAAAAATAAAAATAAAAAAAAAAACAAAATTCATAAATAAAACGAATGCTCAAGGCCATTATGAATGCGGGTGGACATGTGAATTGCGGCTTTTATTATGCGCGATGCGCATCAGCCCACTGTCACGCCCATTTCGCATACATACATTCATAAGCCCAGCGTGCCGAATCCATTTTATCTATCCAACTGCAGTGCACTTTTTTTTTTTTTTAATTAAACCGATAGCGCAATGAAGAAGGCATTTCGATAGTTTTGAAAGGTAATTTATATTCAGAGATTATTTCTAACAGCGAATATAGACTTGGGGATTAAATGAATATAGAATGTAAAATGAATATCGCAATAAAAAATGAAGTCACTTTAAAGTTTAAAAGAGCGACGAATCGCATAAAAAGGCAGCTACGAAAATCTGTCAAGGCCTTTATGTTCAAAAGGCTTAAGATAATAAATTTTAATTGAATAGTTGATACATTAATATATTCTCCAAGTCTATCGAAATTTGTTAGTTGTGTATCGTGTGACTATGCGAATAAAAAAATGGGATAACAATCTTCGGTTAGAAAAATTATTCAGTATTTTTATCGTCTTATAAACATCTGTTATTGTTGAACTAAATATCTTTTTAACAGAACTTTTTTAACTTTCGTAGTCAAAAAATAAAAAAATGTTAACCATTTAAGAATTCAAAATAGCATAGAAAGCCAATATATTATCCACTTCAGCAATTTCTAAAGCAAATGGAAATTTTTTTAAAGCTTTAGTTAGACAATTTTGACTTAGATTTGCTCAAGAAACGTATATCGATGAAATTCATAAATCAAAATGGCCTAGAAAGGTCAAAATATATTGCAAATATAAGCCAACTCTAAGCCATATTGAAATTTATTTAAACCAAAAATGTATTTAAAGTTTCTAGTTATTATTATATTTATATGTGCAAATCGCATAGAAAAGAATAATAAATTTGATTTCCCATTGGATTCAATTCAAATCGAATTTCACAATTATGTGTTAGATTATGACGATATTTATATATGAATATGAATGTATTTAATGTATGTATATTCAATATTCTGTTTCTGTGTCTTCAAGCACAAGTTTTGGGTCATAAATATGGAATTCTTGTGAAAGCAAGCAAAAATACGCAAATTGCTTTAGCAATTGTAAAATGCTTCTGGCGTTTACATAATTCGATTGTGCAACCGCTGTATAGCATATATATATACATATATATATATATTATTTATATATATAGAGAGTAATAAATGTATATAGGGGTAGCTTGCTCATATTTCTCACGGCTATGGCGCTGCTTTGCTTTGATATCCTTTTGCCAATTGCGAGTTAATTGAATTGGAAAAACTGTTTGCCAGCGCCACTGGCTATAAGGGGGTTCCACTAATCAATAGTGCAGATAACCGTTAGATCTATACATATATGTATGTACGTGATGTTAGTATAAAGCAAAAGCATGTTAATAATTACACTGTTTAACACAATTTGTGAAAAGGGTAGTACTCAGATATGGGAAAAACATTTTCAAACGCATTTCTGAGGCTCTTCATTATTAAGAAAATTCCAAGGGAAAACGTCTTCATATTATAATTACAAAAGGAAAATTAACGTCTTCTCCCATTGAAAATGTGTATAATAAAGTTTGTAACATTAGTTCCCAATCTTTCCCAGTAACTCGATAGCAACTGAACTAATAAAGAATTATGTATATAGAAGTTTAAGACTTTCACATACCATAACGTTTATTGAAACTGTCTTGTTTTCTTGGTATTACAAGGTCATAAATATGGCTTTAGTGCTCAACAAGTAAGAAAATAAAAAACTTTCCTAAGCTATAATTTTCTTTTACTTAATTATTGAATCCTGTTGGCCTGTGTAAACGCATCCAAGTTGCCTTCAACAAGTTTTATTTGAAGTAAAAAGGGAAAAAACCGTGTCATTAATCTTGCTGTAAGTTAAGTTATTGAAGAGTGGAAACCTCGCCCACCACCATTGCGCCCTCTGTCCTCTGCCAACTAGCTTACCATTTATCCTTGCCAACTAATGAGCGTTGAGCTTCAGTAGCGAAAGCAAAGCCCAAGAATTTTGATAAACTTTGCAGCCAAAAAAGTTGAGATTTATGACTGCCTGTATTTAGCTTAAGGTGCATAATTAAAATATAAGCTTACTCTTATTCTTCTTTTGATTTTCATTTATTTTCTTTTATTTTGCTTGCTTTCAAGTCAAGGTAAATGTGCTGGAATCGCCAAAGATTAATTACCCTGGTGAATATACTAATTAAATTGCTCCCAAAGTAGCTATAGCGATGGAGATGTCATCATCTGTTCTTCAACAAAGTTGGTAAACTTTGCCAAACTTTGAGATGCTCGTATGCAAAATTAAGAAGGGTTTGATGTAATTCGTGTGATAATGACTGCAACTAAATATATTATGGGTGCTTATGGAGCATAAAATTGTCTTTATTTCACTATAATTTGATATGAAAAGAAGCACGCAATATAAATATTTTATTTTACTGCTTAACACAATTTGAAACAAAATTAAAAAAATATATGTATAGATATTAAATAAAAAAAAAAAATAGAATAATTAAAAATAACATAAAATAAAATAATAAAATAAAAATAAATAAAAATAAAATCCTTTAAAAATTTAAATAAAACCTCGAAATTGTTTCTTATTTTTGTTAAAATTATAAAAAACAAACAAACAACATATGTATAAATAAATTACATAAAATAATTAAAGCCAATCAAAATAGAAATATATAAAATAGTACATATAATGTAAATATTATATAGTGGCAGTTATACTTCTTGTTGGGTACAGATTTACGTTTATTAAAAGGGTCCCTATTAGATTGTAAGACATATATTTATAAAGAGATTTCAACCATGCGTTCCGCTCTCTTTATACTATACACGCGCATTCGTTCTTACGGCACTCGAGGGCAAGAGAGACATCGTTCGATTAGAGCAGACGCTCACGTCTAATTTAAGAGTCCCCAATACATTAGTACGTAAGAAATTTATATTTGTAAAGAGATTTCGATAAGGCGTTCCTCTCTCTCTCTTTATTCTATACACACGCATTCGTTCTTACGGCACTCGAGTGCAATAGAGAAATCGTTCGATTAGGGCAGGCCCCAATGAATTAGTTTGTAGGAAATTTATAGTTATAAAGAGATTTCGATCATGCGTTCTGCTCTCTTTTTATTCTACACGCGCATTCGTTCTTACGGCATTCGAGTGTAAGAGAGACATCGTTCGATTTGAGCAGAAGCTCACGTCTAATTTAAGAGTCCCCAATACATTAGTTCGTAAGAAATGTATATTTGTAAAGAGATTTCGATCAGGCGTTCCGCTCTCTCTCTCTTTATTCTATACACGCGCATTCGTTCTTACGGCACTCGAGTGCAATAGAGACATCGTTCGATTAGGGCAGATGCTCGTGTACATTTGTCTATATTGACTAGGTATATTTATATGTATGCCAGGCATGCAAAGGCGCGAGCTTGCGCTTAGAACAAATTGTATAAGCTCAATGCGAGCAATGAAGTAAACATATTAGAACTCAAATTTGTTTTAACTAATTCAAAGCTACTCGATCTGAGCAACTTCTATTTATATATATAATTATGAATTAATTATATACAGCTGCATCTAAAGGATTCCTTAAAGTCTAAAAATATATACCATAATTCATATCACACTATTTCATAAAGCCAATCAAAGCAATTTGGCTCACCTGTAATAATTGAGGATTTGCGTAAAGACGCCTGGATGGCGATCGAAGAAATATTCATTGAGCACCGGATCATAATTAGCCAGGGCCTCGGTCAGGCGTGAGAGACGCGTTGCAGGTATTTTCTTAAGCGTCGCCTTGTAGGTTTCATATCTGCAATAAAGGAGCAAAGTGAGCCAATAAATTCAACTGGATTTGCATGCAAATTAACTGCAGTGCGCATACGCCCCGCTGGCCCAATATAACTTTACAAATTACCATTGCCATAACTCTATCTCCCACCCTCTCTCTTTCTCTCTCAGCATTTATATCTGTTCTTGCGTGTAGTCTTGACCCTTTCGCATTGGCCATTAAATCAAGCCACAAAAAATTATACGTAACACAATTCGCTTCGGTCGGAATCTTACTACCAAAAAGTGAGTGATAAAAAATTCACATGGGGTGGAGCGCGGAGGTGGGACGAAGACAAGGCTAAGTGTAAGTAAAGCCAGCTATAAGCCATTTGCATACATTTTGGCATTTGTGCTGACCTTTTTTTTTTTGCTCTTTTGGCCATCATAGATGCTCCCTCTTTACTTTTATTTTCGCCACATTTATACATAATGCATAGCATCGTGCAATGCGCACACATTAACCCTTTGCTTAGGTTTGCTTTTCGCCCTTAAAACCGATGATTTGACGTTAATGCTTCCATGCTAAGTAAATAATGAAATTGTGCATTGGCTTTATAAGCAGGAGTCTACATTTTATATTGTGAAACATAAATATTTGTGTATTTATATATAATATAGTATATAATATATAATATAATATATAAATATTATTCTCTAATGCGCAAAGTATTACAATAATATCTTTGAATTTATTTAAATAAATCGTAATTGCTTTCAAATTTTTGTTGACTTCCAATAAACAGTAACATATAATCATTTATATAAATATATAATTTTTATATAGTCTTTTAATCCTTAAAGTGTTTTATCTGTAAAGCTGAACATTTTCAAAGTCCTCACAAAAGAAATTTTTTGTAAAGTTTTTCTCATTTGATACCCAACTCTACATGTTTTTATGTATACATATACATATACATATATATATATATATATATATATATATATGTATGTATGTATGTCTTTTTTAAACTGTCGCTAAAGTTCCACCTGTGCTAACGAAGGCCACATTGTTGCTCAAACGAATTGAATTTCCGACTTTCGTAAGATATAATTAAATTCAATTAACTTAATTTCCAGCAATTTATTTTAAATTTCATTTCGCATTTATAACACGCGCCACGGCCCAATATCTGCGTTGACATCCTGCATTTGGGAGAGCCATTCATATGCTTTATTGTCAAATTGTTTGTATGGGATAAATTAAATATTTCATGCGACTGTTAAGAGCAGCTGGCAACAGCAAAAGCAATGGCAATGGCAATAACACAAATGGCAACCAACGCACAGCAATTGCCATTAACATTTATTAAGGCCGTTTGATTATGGTAATTGACCCTGGCAGCTACAGGCGGCTATCGATAAGTGGACAGGGTCCTGCGCATAAAAAACATACCCACGAAGAATCTTTCTTTCATTCACTCATATTGCCATGGGATTAGATTTCTGATTGGAATTTGAGTGACGCTGCGAATGGGTGATAAATGCTCATCAAATACATCCAATCGATTGTATTTGACACTACGTAACTTATAAACATACATACATAAATAAGACGCAAATTATGAATTCCAACATCTTAAAATATTGTCATAAATAAATTTCACACAACTAATCCTTCAGTCATTCCCTACAAGCCATCAATAATAACTCGCAAAATTAATAAATAAATTACAAACACTTTACTTTTAATAATTTGCAAAGAGTCCACATTCAAAGTTATTTATTCTCTTTCATTTATTTTGAGAATTGTTTAGCTTGCATTTCACCATGCTCAGCATTCCCCACTTAAGGGAAACAGTCACTTCGTCTCGTTCGCACTGCTTGTGCTTTTGACAGCGCACCCTCTTCTTCACGTACTTTCAGTTTGCAAACAGCTTTATTATCCCAGTTGACAAATTATTTGAAAGCTTTATTGTTGTTGGCAATCTTAAAGAGCAAGCAATTCAATGTATTGCATATATGTACGCATGTAACTTGACAAACACATACACAACAATTTACTTTGATTGAGTGTTGTTTTTGCGCATTTCATTTGCTTTAGTTCTCTTATGTGATCAGCCCTAAGAGTAAATAGTTGATCAGGAGCTGTTCGAAATGCTCTCATGCTCTCACAAGTGTGCGCTAGTTCGCAGCTGTCTGATAAGCAGACGAGTATGTGAACGTATGTATGTATATATGTGTGAGTGAGCGATGTGCCCTCTCCATAGTTTTCGCCTTTAGTTTCGCAGCAACAGTTTCTCAGTTGCTAGATGACGGCTAAACGACTAGCACGCACTCTTTAAATTAGAATTGTGGTAAAAGCCTTAGTTCTTCATACTTGAAATTAAAAATATAATATAAACATAATGCTGCGTATTTTGAGGACTAGTGGACTACTCCGTGCGGAATGCAAAAATTTGGCTGCTGCTGCTGCCTATTCGGCTATGCCGCAGCCGCAAACAACTCCAGATGTGCTCTATACTGGCGTAAGTATAGTTTATATATAAATTATATATGTTTGTTTGTGAATATAACACGCCGTGATAACAGTAAGATAATCTGTAAGTGTATATGAATACACACATACACACATAAATGTGCCTATAAATGATATTTTAAACTTGCTTATTTACTAAGTGAAAATGCAAGTTTTTTCTTACGTTTGTTTTGCTTGACCTTCACAAAGCGCAGCTGCTCTTTTGTTTCCGTATTTGCGGCTACTCATCCACTACCACCAACAAAATCTGTGCAATAGCGAAGAGAGAGAGGCAAAATATTTGCTATATTTTGCACTCTTTAAGCATATTGAGTTGAATTCTATAATTGATGCAAATTCCAGGCTTACATGCAGAAAACACGCGTTTGTCGCATATGTCGCATTAGATAAACATTTGTGTGCCTGTATGCACATACATATGTTTACTAAAGTGTGCGTTTGCGTGTGTGCATGTGTATGTGACTTCTAAGCATAGGAAAATAACCAGAAAGAAACGCGAAATACACATGCAAACCGGCGAATGGGCAGAAGCAAAGCAAGACAAACAAAAAATATATCGTGCTATTTACTGCCGGCTGTTGTTATTGTTGTTACTTGCTGACGCTCTCGTTATATCACAGCCGTTGCTCTCTTTGCTGTACACATTGACAGAGCAGCCACTTTTCTCTTTTATTAAATTCAGCTGCTTTAAGCGCATTCTAGAATTTTATTTGGAATTTTTCTTCTAATGAATCTATTTGTAATTTAATAACGGAGCTATTATTCATGAATATGATGAAATAAGAATATTCGAGTAAAATATTTGATTGAAGCTTGACCTTCGAATATTCATACATATGTCGAGCTACCATACATAGGTTTATTTGTTGTATATTAATAAACTGCTGTCAATATGTTTTTTATATGAACACATGCAAACTCATACTGATAAGAGCCTTTTAATATGTTTATTGCGATTAAGTGTGAATATGAATATACCTATGTATATTTATTTTACCTGTTAATTGAATCTGTGAGAGATTGATGTTATCGTTTAATTAATTCATATACAAAGTATATTAAAATATAATAAAACAAAGAAAACAAATATATAAAAATATATAAATATTAAAAATAATAAATCATATAAAAATTTAATAAATTAAATATATAATAAATTACATATAAATTTAAATGTCTATAAATATTAAAAATATATGTATGTGTGTATGAAAGTATTAGTATAGTATTAGTATATATGTAGATTATGAATGTATATTATTTGAAAATGTATATATATTTTTTAAAGATATGTTTTAGCCTACCCTCACATATATTTATGTCTCCATACAATTTCAATATATGTTTTCTAAGCCCTTTTATAACTAAGCAGTCATATACATTTTATCTTTATACCAAGAAAGGAACTATTTATTTTAGATACTCACAATTTTTCAGGTAAACCGCTAACTAGCTTCGCCTAGTCATCTATCGCACACGTGTTGCTATAGTATTTTTGTCTGGCGGAAATTTTTTACGATATTTCACAATTTGCCTCGTCATGCTGAGATTGATTATAAACAGCTTGTTGGAACCTGGGAGACATTCGAATATATTTACATAGACATTCAAATATATTTTCGAGTCAGCAAGATTCTCTGCCTGCCCAGCTGTGTAAACAGCATAGTTTTAATCGAAACCAAACAATTAGAGAACAGCTCGATTACACCAGAACAGTTAATTAATCTTATTGATTAGCTTCGTTCCGGCAGTAATAGAGAAGCTTAACACTAATTGTTTATCAAATTTTGTGTACAATGGGCTGGGTATATCAATCACAAAGTGTAAACGAATTGGAAGCGGATTATTAGGGAATTAATGACTAATAGATACGCTATAAAAAGTTTTGCTCATGCTTAGCGGACGATGAGGTCAATAGATTATCTATCAATATCGACTTATTGAACTAGTTCAAAGTTCAAAACTTGTTCATAAGCAGCTGAATAACTTAAAAGAGCAACTGTTAAATAAAACAAATTGATAACAGCCTATTGAATAATGGAGAATATTATTAATTGAACTGAGCTAAAGGAATCTTTCTTAATCAATATATCTATATGTTGGAGTAAGATATTTATTGTCGTACTGGTGTTTAGAAACAACAATTTGGGTTCAACTCTTAAACAAATAATTAACAAAATGTGAGCTATATCGTTCACTGCACGACATCAGAAGTCCATTTCAAATATTACCTTAAAGTAATTATTTTTCTAATGAATTTGAAGATTAACTTAAAAACGTCTTCCTTTATTATAGCTAACTACTTAGGGAGTAAGAATATACTACTCAACTTACAATACTCGTAAATCTATATATCTGTTTCAATTGATCTATTCCAGATCTTCATCAACAATGAGTGGCACAAGAGCAAGTCGGGCAAGACCTTTCCCACTATTAACCCAACCACCGAACAGACCATTGCCGAAATCCAGGCCGGTGGAAAGGAGGATATAGACATAGCCGTTAAAGCAGCACGTCAAGCATTCAAGTAGATAAAATTATTTAAATATAATGAGTAATGACTCATGCTTATCAATTCTTAATTAGATTGGGTTCACCCTGGCGTCGTATGGATGCTTCAGATCGTGGACGTTTGCTCTATCGCCTGGCTGATCTCATAGAACGCGATCAGGTTTATTTGGCTGTAAGTTGTGGATATTCGAATACCAAATTATCCCGCTAATCCTAATCATAATCCTCTTCCTGTCTAGAGTTTGGAAACCCTGGACAATGGCAAGCCCTATAGCATGTCCTACAATGTAGATTTGCCCACGGCCATTAAGAATCTGCGTTACTTTGCCGGCTGGGCGGACAAGAATCACGGCAAGACCATTCCCATGGACGGTGAATTCTTTACCTATACACGCCACGAGCCCGTGGGTGTCTGTGGTCAGATTATACCATGGAACTTCCCAATTCTAATGATGGCCTGGAAGCTGGGACCTGCTTTGGCCACCGGCAACACCATCATTCTGAAGCCCGCCGAACAAACCAGTCTGACGGCCCTCTACATTGCACAGCTGATCAAGGAAGCTGGCTTCCCCGAGGGCGTGGTCAATGTGGTGCCTGGCTTTGGTGAGGCTGGCGCCGCTTTGGCTAATCACAGCGATGTCGACAAGGTCGCCTTCACCGGCTCCACAGATGTGGGCAAGCTGATTCAGCTGGCGTCAGGCAACACGAATTTGAAGCGCGTCACTCTGGAATTGGGCGGCAAATCGCCCAACATTATTCTAGCCGATTCGGATCTGAGCTATGCCGTGGAGACAGCTCATTTCGGTCTCTTCTTCAATATGGGTCAGTGCTGCTGCGCCGGCTCACGCACCTTTGTCGAGGACAAGATCTACGATGAGTTTGTGGAGCGCAGCGCAGAGCGTGCCAAGAAGCGCACCGTTGGCAATCCCTTCGATCTGAACACCGAACAGGGACCGCAGGTCAACAAGGAACAAATGGAAAAGATCTTGGGTCTGATCCAGACGGGCAAGCAGCAGGGCGCCAAGCTGGTGGCCGGTGGCAATCGCCCCGAAGGTCTGCCCGGCTACTTTGTCCAGCCCACGGTCTTTGCTGATGTACAGGACAACATGACCATTGCACGCGAAGAGATCTTTGGCCCGGTGCAGCAGCTCATTCGCTTCAAGAAGCTCGACGAGGTAATCGAACGTGCCAACAACTCAGATTACGGCCTGGCTGCCGCTGTCTTCACCAAGGATCTGGACAAGGCCAACTACATTGTGGGCGGTCTGCGCGCCGGCACCGTCTGGGTGAACACCTACAATGCCCTGGCCGCCCAGGCGCCCTTCGGTGGCTACAAGATGTCCGGCCATGGTCGCGAGAACGGCGAATACGCTCTCTCCAACTATACGGAAGTCAAGAGCGTCGTTGTCAAGGTGGCACAGAAGAACTCCTAAGCGTGGCAGCATTGAATGCGATAACCGATTGGCTCATTCGCTAATTGGAATTGGATTTTCTATTATAGCACTACGCGCACATCAACTCGTCAACGGTATTGCTGTGTACTTTCCATTTGAATTCATTTTAGTGCACCACAAAACACTGAAATATATTTGAAATTATTTTTTACAATATATTTGCCGTCTGCTTTTAATTTGGGTGTTGAAATATTCAAAAAGGAACTATTGAATTTGTTTTTGTTGCTATTACGTGTTATAGAAGGAAGATTCAATTCTACAACTAAAACGAATCTCTCCTCCTCTTTATCTGTCTCTCTTTCTCGTTTAATGCATCTTTCCTTTTGTAATATACAATAATCCTATCCCTCTCGCCCTTCGTTCTATGCCATTTCGAATACCCTATTTATCTCTTTATCTATTTCTTTTCGGGTCGTCGTTCTATGTAATTTTCGTAATATTAATAATGTAATATGATATACAGCAAAATGTCCAATTAAAAAAATTAAAATGAAAGTAATTGAAGTTATTGATCGAATTAATAAATTTTAAAATAATAATTATTGGTAAAATTAAAGCAATCTCTACATCGAAAATTACTCCTCTTACTGAGAGAGAGCGACAGAGAGAGAGCATATGAGAAACACAAAGCTAGGCAGAGCATTTCCCAGTTTCAATTCCAGTTAGAAATCGAAACTATTGCTCAAGTTACATGTTTATTCATAGAATCTAAAATGCCTTCCTATCCGCAGCATTCCATATACAGGGTAGCAAAGGCTTACACGTTGTATATTTATTGTAATTTTGTGAATGTGTGTGTGCTGCTTTGTTTAGTTGTTTTTAGCCGCATAGCAGCCACACAACAACAGCAGGAGCAGCGCCAGAGCGGGAATTGAAGAAGTGGCAGGAGACGACCGAGCATCCTTTCACCCTATGCTCCAAAGTTGTTGCATTTATATTGGACGGCAGCTGAGCGTGTCAAGTGTTTTGCGGTCCCTGCAAAGTTGCAGCTTATTTTGTTTGACTCGTTGTTGTTGTTGTTGTCGAAATTGAATCAAAGCATTTGTTAGCAATTTATTTGGAAATTTGTCCTTTTTCCTTTCGGTATATACGTAAATATATGTATATAAATATAACATCAGTAAATTGCATTTGGCTCCTGCCTGCACTAAAATTTATTCGCCACGACAAAGTGCTTTTCGAGTTATTTGATTTATTTACAAGAGATAAGTTGCAGGTGCTTGAAAAGTTGACTGAATTTTAAGTGAGTTTTTCTCTGAAATATTATGTAAGAAGTAAAATGTAATAATTGAAAAACCAGCATTAAAAAGAGCGAGAGAAACAGAGATTTGCTCGAGCTTTCCCTTGATTGTTTATTGTTTTTTTTTTCATTCTTTAAGCTGAACAAATATAAATAAGGCTTAACAAGAAAAAAATACCCTGTGCATATTGCAGAGCAGCAAATAGAAAAAAATATTGAATATATTTTTAGGTCAGATATAAATCAGATTAAAGCAACCAGTGTTGTCAGTTGAGGCTATTTCAGGCTAGATCTAGCCTATTTGCAGGGGTCTAGTGAAGTGCACGATCATCCAGGAAATACTTAGAGTAAACACTTAGGAGAACTACTTGGAACTACTTATAAGATAAAAATAAAAATTATATATATTTCAGATGTATCATACATATTTAGATATACTATACTAGTTCCTATTACTTATCCAACTTTCTACAGGGTATCTGCTAGTCAACTGTAACAACATATTTTTCTTTTTTTTTGCAATTTTTCTTTCCACTTCAGTAGTTTTTTCGCCATTTGCACATTGGCAACCCTTAATACCCTGCCAATGAAAAATGCAATATATATAAATATACATACACATATATATATGTATTTTTCAATAATCAAACATGCCGAATCCTGCTCCAACTGCTGCTGCCAGGGCACACATGTGGTATACGAAATTATTTCCATTGCAGGCGTTTTTTCCAAATTGATTTTTACAATGTCAATTTCATGCATATTCAAATATGAAACACACCGACAAATATCTCGTACACAATGTATAATAAAAAATTGTAAATGATTCCAAATGCCGGGCTATATAGGGGGCGGAACGTGGGCGTGGCAAAAGAGGAGCAGAGGAGGCTTGAAGGAGCTGCCAAAAGCGCAGCCGTGCGCAATGAGCCGAATGCACAGGTACGACAGAGCGTTACGAATGGCCCGGGCCCGGCCGAAAAAGAAACAAGAAGATGAAGCGGACTCTGAAGCACGAAACATAATTGAAAATCATTTTCCTCAGCAACAAAAAAATTGTAAGAAGAAAGAAAAAAACAATGCTTAATGCACACTAAATGTGTCAAATCCGTTGGCAAGGACGAAGTCGAAAAAACACGACGACGGTGATTAAGTGACTGACTAGAAGATACCGCCACTTTTCAGGGTGTATATAGAATAAATGCCTTTTAACAGAATGACTTAGATAATTTATGACTTGGTTTATGTCTTTTAAAATTGAAGGATTGACCTAGTTTTTACTCTAGTAAATATTAAATATTTTTATACTTTAAGACAATTAATTATTGGTATGCAATAGATGTAGTGTTGAGCCCATACTAAATGATGGCAGTATTTAGTTTAAAAAATTAATTGTAATTAAAATTGAAAAGAATAAAAACTTCGATGTATAATAGTTAATGTATAATAGTTAGTTAAAAATAAAATATTTACAAAATTAAAAATAAAATAATAAAATATTTTCAAAATTAAAAATAAAAAAAGAGTATAACAAATATATGTTTTGTTTTTTCTTTAAATAAGAATACATATATATATAAAACAATTATAGACACATAATTAATTGTGTTTAGTATAACCATAAATTAAGTAATAATTCAATTGAGGAAAAGTTATGATTATTAGAATTAATTTTGTTTTATATATATACAATATTTCTTAATTAAAATTTTTTACATTTTATATATTTTAATATGCATTTATTATTTATTAATAAAATGATAATTTTAAATATACATATATTATATAATAGATATTATACAATAGAATGCCAAAAAAAAAATTTTTAAATAACTATTTTGCTTTATGTTTAAAATATTTTTATTTACATTTTTTACATTCTTTATTCTTAACTATTTATTTATATTTTTGTCTTAAAGTCTGTTTATTTTATTTCGTCGTATTGTGTATGTAAATATATGAGAAAATAAAAATATATATTTTTTTTATCTTTTTTTTTGCTCATCATTATTACTAATATACCCGTTTGCACTTAAGTCGCCAGAGCAAATGTGCATAAATTTGTATGGCTAAAGCCGATTGGACGCTCTGCCATTTCAGTTGCGCAAGCCATGAACGTGTAGCGACTACAGTTAGTGCCAATTACAATTATGATGCCTATGGACCGCAACTATATTTTAGCATTTGGCACTTCATTAAAAGGCAAGCGGAACGGGGCGTGGCGACACAGGCCGGTATTTGGGACGGTTGGAGGAAACAAAAACGCCAAGTTGGCCAATTTACCGGCACATTTTTTCACTGTTTCTGCTGCCTTTTGGACTGGCATTGAGTGTGGCTTTATCGCACTGTATACACTCGATTACATTGTTATGGCTCTGCCAAAAGGTCTAAATGAGCCAATGGCGGCAACCTTGCAATAACAAAAAAAAGGAATACATAGAGTTTTAGCTCTTTGCTACCATCAACTGCCACCACCTACCACCTGCCTAGCCAAAGCTAGCCAAAAAAAGCTCAAGTAAATTGGTAATGTTGTCAGGCGGGTATAACAGAATGCATAATACTTGTTCACAAAAGCTGCTTTAAACCAACATAACATAAACCAACAACATAAATTTAAATGTTTTCCCAACTATTATTAAGATACCAATATTATTTATTTAGATATACATTTCTAATAGTTGAAAGATCTAAAAGTACATTTCTCATTTATATTATATATTATCATAAATACTTTCCAATGTTCAAGAAAAAATTCAAATTTAATTATATTAAAGTAATATTACAAATAATATTAAGAATAAATATTCTTATGATAATTGCCTAGCAAATATCAAAACTTGAAGTATCTACTAAAATCTATACTCTCCTTTAACTCCATGAACAGACTATGAAGTAAAAGTAAACAGAAAGTAGGGGCGAAATACCCTGACTTTGATCATTAGCCATCAAATAGCAAGGGACACGCCGCACTGCGCTGCAGATAAAGAAGAATGCAAACACAAAGAGCACGAAGCGATAACGCAGTGGAATAGCTCGTCTTAACAAAGGCTTAGACAGCCCAGCAGGAAACACCACCCACGGGGATTAGCTGTGTAAGTAAGGCAGATCAAGACATTTGCGCCATCATCCACAATGTCTGACGTCTTAAGTCGCATCAACATTTTCTTTTAAATGCTTTTACTTCCACCTTTCTTTCTTCTCTTTGTATACATGAATGCATACATACATATATATTCATAATACTTTATTCAAATTTTATTTTGTACCATCTTATAAAATAAATTTATATTTGAATCTCAGTTGAAATTGAAATTGAAATTATATAGTAGTCAATGCGTTTCTAAAGAATTCTAGTATTTATTTTAAAGAAAAGGTTGGCTTTGAATATTACTGGGTTAAGGATGAGAATAATGGGAAAAGAAAATGCTCTAAAATATATTTAATTTAAGCTATTGCGTTGTTTATGGTTTTTCTTTGAATTTAAAGCAGCTCAAAATCAATTTTATGAACATTTTAATTTATTTTATGGGATCAAATGAATATTACAAAAATCAACAAATAATTTTTTAGTTTGCTTTAATAAAAGAGAATCAAATATTTAATAATTTCTACGTATTCCTGTTTTTTCTAGCATTAATGCAAACAAGAGAAAAAGGGAATATTTAATTTAGTAATGAATTACAAATTATTTAAAAATTTCATTTTTATCAATTGCAATGCGATTTATTTGCGATTTATTCTTATTTATTTGTTGTTTGGGTTTTTGGGCGTTTTGGTTGACCTAAAAATGCGACCAAAAATGCGGTTCAAGTGCGCATTAGTGTGTATTTTAGACACAAACACACACATACACACATTGTTACAAATACACACACTCTTACACTCACACACATATATATTTACATAATAAGTGCATCGCACTTAACCCAATATATATTTGAAGTACCTATCAATACTGAGGCAGCTCTGTCAGCATTAGGCGTACAATTCCCTCCTCCACTTCTCCTTGGTTAACAAGTCAGAGCTGGCTATGCCGCTCGGCTCTAACCACAGTCAAATAGTTTACAGCTAATGCGCAATTTTCTAACCTCATTTTGATCGATTGAATCAAAAATTTATATGATGCATGGTGCATAAATTTCGCAAGCATCAAAAACTTTAAAATATATATGTATATATAATAATATTATTATTTATACTTTGTGAGGTATAATGATATATTAGAATATAATAAATTACTTTTGAATACAAATCATTTATAATTATATAAATTAATTATAAATATATATGTAAGCAAATTTATTTTAAATTACAAGCGTGTAGCATGTATACGTTTTCTACAACCATATTTTGAAAAAATAAATATATATAGAGAAATAAAGAAAGAAAACTGATATATAGCAAATAGCATAACCTCAGATAAATACGGAAAGAAATATAGTATGAATATACAAAAATTAATTATATATAATATTTTATTAAATTAATGTAAAAAAATTATATACAAAATATTTATATAAAACTATATTACATTTATCTTTTGTTATATGCAATAAGAGATAAGTGTTATATAGTTTTATATTATTATTTTTATATTATAAAAACTTATTTTTAAAACTTATAAATTCAGACAATTGAGAATATGTTTTTACAAGTATATTCAAAGATAAATCAATATACTCCTTGAGGGCTTCGTTTTAGGGTATATAAATGTGACACAACGAGGTGGCACTAAGTAAGTGCTAGCTGGAAAAATGGATGGCGACGCAAAGCTGATGATTTTGATGCCATTGGGAAATGTAAACGCAAAACGCAGCGATGCAGCCTTTGAGTTCTACTTGCTTCGAACACTCGCACTTTGTTGTTGCAGTTTTTTGCTGGCTTCATAGATGTTTACACATGTCGCAAATGCACGCGCCATTTGACGGATGCGGATGCGGAAATGTGAACAAAGCGAAAGTGAAGGACGCATCGGTATAGAGAGTGTGTGGATGCGTTGCACAGAGCAGATATATGTATGTAATACTATGGCAGCGGCGTCTGGGTGAGGGAGTGATTGCGACAGCTATTGCTGGCGGCAGTGCTGCAGGGCCGACAGGCTAGACGCCCAGCCCAGCCCTGATGCTGTTGGGCTCGGCTCTTGGCTATTAACTGTGGCAAATATTTACATAGGCAGCCGCGTAGCAGCAGACACTGGGAAACAGCAAACAACAACAACAAAAGCAAACACAAGACAAACAAATGCGGCGGCATGCAGTAGCAGCAGCAGCAGCAACTACAGCAGCAACAGCAGCAGCAGCAGCAGCAACTACAGCAGCAACAGCAGCAGCAACCAGGCAACGTGCAACGTGCAACAACAGAAACAAAAGCAGCAACTGTAGCAACACGACTCTATATGAGAAGCACTCACGGTACACGTAGTATTAACCATCTTTTTGAATTCAGACACTTAGCAATATGAACAGGAGACAGAGAGAGAGAGAGAGAGAGAGAGAAAGAGCGATAAAGTTGAAGAGTAACCAACTGAAAGATGTCCTATATTTTCATAAATAAGCATTAAAACAATTAGTAAGGAAGTATGTTCCAAAGTATAAAGAATTATTATTATTATATATAAATATATATTATTAATATAAATTTAATTAAAGTCTTAAAATTAAAAAATAAAAATTTAGAAAAATGTTTAGCTGTTGCTTATAATTATAATTTAATAATAATTATTTTTTTATTATATTAAATAATATTAAAAACATATTCAATTATAAATAGTATATTTTTATAACAATTTACAAACTGCAATTAAAAAATTCCTTCATTAGTAACTAATAGAAATACTATATTTATTGTTTATAATTTTTTTAAAACAATTTTAAAGCGATTTGCAAGCTATATATAAATGCTTTTTTATTCAGCTTTCCAGATTTTATTTCTGCTTCACAACACTAAAATACAGTAACATTCGTGCCACCCCTTTTCGTGTCGACCCTACTTACAGGGTATCAGGAAAATACACAACGTTGTATACAAGCTGCCAACAGGTAATAAACTTGACTGCACAGCGAATGAAATATGATGATGGGCCCTAGTCTTGTATGGCAGCTGTTTCTTTCCTCTTCACATACTTATTTTTCCTTCTCTCTTCCTTTTTTTAATTTAGCTATTCTCTTTGATTTCCAAAAAAAAAAAAGGAAAAAATACAAGCGCCCAATATGTTCGTACGTATACGTTATGAGATTATCCAAAGCTTTTTAGACAAGTACTGGAAGTATATTATTAATTTTTAACTAAAGTGCAGAGAAAGCCAATTTTATTTCTCAAAGAAGTGAACTAAATTTTGACTGATATTATTTTTAGTCTGATTCGAGCTTGTATTTGAATTTGAAGTAAAGCTTTGTAGTTGACACACAAATACGGACAGTAGGAACTTTTTTTTGCTAAAGAGCAGAGTTCATTCAATATACTGTTCGATTGCTTATAAATTACAAAATTAAAAAGAATTAATTATTATAGTAGTAGTTTGTTTGTATTTAGTAAGAAAATAATAAATTAGAATTTTCAATAAAAATATGTGTATAAAATATGTATGTATAAATAAAAAAGAAAATAAAAAGAAATGCTTTCATGTTAATGTTTATAATTTTATAACAAGAAAATTTATTTAAAAAAACAGTATTTTAATATTATTTTTACAATATTCAAATACTGTTTTTTTTATTTTTAAAAATTTGTGGATACCAAAATATACTTGAAAATAAAAATATAAATATAATAATAAAACAAAATAAAAATAATTATAATTAATATCAAAAATAAACACAAAAATAATACAATTTT
Source organism: Drosophila mayaguana (assembly GCA_037075325.1). Lineage (NCBI taxonomy): Eukaryota > Metazoa > Arthropoda > Insecta > Diptera > Drosophilidae > Drosophila > Drosophila mayaguana. Next base: position 988,351 of record JBAMCG010000068.1, read on the forward strand.
CTCTGCATTTTTTTTAAGGTTTTATATATATAATATAGCTAGGAAAAAATAAGCCTTTAACTGTTTATCGAAGAGTGTATATTATCTAATTAATTAATTTGTACTAATATAAATAAAATATAATATACACAATCAAAAGTTTCTCAAATCGGATAGAAATCCTGCAAGCCAACATAGCTTTTTCACTTTTATTTTCCACAACTCTCATGGTCCTTCAAAGAAAACTCAATTTTTTCAGCTCCACTTTGAGCCTGCACTAATAAAGTGCTTGACAATTATAGCTGTCTTCTTCTGACACGTAAACTTTATGTTGCAGTTGTTAGTCGAGCTGTGATTTCCCACATAAAGGCCCATTGAGATGCAAATATACATACATACCCAGGTGTATGTGTACAAAAGAAACGTCCCATGCGGGAACCCTTTTTAATTAACTGCGCGAACAGCAACAAAAAATCATCAAATATAACAACAAACGGGCCAAAAAGAACATTTTTTAAGCCATTTTATTTGGCTGTTGGCATGCTCAAAAGACTGCCCTCATTGCCTCCAGCCCCCAAAAGATCTGTGAAAATTGTGTATGTGTGTGTCTTTTTTTTTTTTTTTTTTTGGGCTTTGCTTTACAAATTGTATTCCAACGGTTTTGAGCTTCATTAAAATTGCTGTTAAAATAACACACGCACAACGAACACCGAAGGGGGTTGGCCTGAAAGAACCGTGGGTGTGGCATATGGCATTGAGGCACAACTTGGGGAATGTTGCGCTGTTCTTCTCTCTTGGCACAAGGCCGTTGGAGACATGGAGACATATGAGTGCGCCAGCTGACAAGGCTTACAACATGATTTTGTGGCTATGTATCCTTTGTTATTTGCCTTTGTGCGTGCAACAGCAACGAATATAAATAAAAGGAAACAGCAACAACAACAAAATGAAAACACGGCCAACAAAATAACAACCACGCCCGCTAGCAATCTAAAAAAAAAAAAGCGAAAGAAAAACGTTACCAACAATACGCCTGTTAACCCAAAGTACTGTATAACGGAAGCTGGCGCACGTATGTGTTCCTATGTTTCTATATGTATTTATATATATAAACAAATTTTTTCAGACTGCATCAAAAGAAACAAAAAATATTTGAGAGCAACAATTCCAGGCTTTTTTATTTTATTTATTTTTTTTTTAAATCTAAAAACCTTTTATGTCTCTAAATTTTAAAGGCCTTGCTGAAAATTTGAAAATTGTGTACTTTATGAAATTATGTTGCTTGTATTTTCTGAATTTAAAATATAGTAAAAAAAAAAATTATTAAAAACTTTCGATAACAAACAAAATTATTAAAAGATTGCAGCAAAAGTGTTACTTCATTATATATTAATTAATTTTTCGTTTTATTTTCTATAACAACAATTAATTTTGTATATATTTTTGTTATTTATTTTTAAAATATTGTATTATTTATTTATAAAGTGTTTTATTTCTGTCACCGTAAAATTAAAATATTAATTTTATTATTTCATATATCATATATATATGCATATTCCAGTTCGAGTTTTAAATATATAGTCAATTAGCATACAGAACAAAAAATTAAATTAAATAAAAAAAAAGTTCAGTGAAGTGAATTTGAGCACATCTCTAAAAAATGTCAACTGACTATTCCGACAGCAAAGAGTTTGCCAAAGGATATTAAAGGACTTTATTCGTTGTGAAACCCTTTTTTCTCGTAGCTGGCAAACTTGCTTTTCTCATTTCCAATTTCCACCACAAATATTTTATCATAGACCCTAAATTCATCTATGTATGTATACTCCCCGCAGGACTTTTGGACATTTAAGGAATCTCTGGATAGACTGACAACGGGCCGGAAAATACGCAACGGAAATTCGAAAGGAAAGTGTATTAAATAACAAGAAGTTAATGAAGCATAGTGCCAAACACATTGACAGCCACACAGGAGGGCAAGAGGCGGAAAGGGGCCGAGTAGCCAGCCCATTGTGAACAGTTAGAACGCTAAAAAGGAAACCACAATAAAGCAAAGCCATAGAAGAGAATAAAAAACAATTCAAGTAGCAGGCAAGTTATTTATTACTCATATTCGCGCCTAGACTTTGCTTTTGTTTCATTTAAAAATACCCTGTAACTAGGCTGGCTTGGACTACTCTTGTTATTTATTTATTCCAGTTATTTAAATTATTGTTAAATAACTGATAAATATACCGGATATTTCTACCTGATTGGGAGACACAGTCCCAGATCCTAATCATAAATCGAATTTTATTATTTAATATTGCTCTCATAATTCGATCAAATAATGCAGGGTATTCTGCAAGTCTATCAACATGGTGTTCATTACGTTAGCTCCTTTCTATTGTTAGAGTTCTGTAGAATGAAATGCGCAGCTGTTGTTTTTAAATTGTGCCCCTTGTTGCCTGCGGTTTTGTCAGCTCGTTGTGACTGTTTCTGTTACCGACTGCTCCTGTACCGTGCCTCCTGCTAATAGAGAACCTCTTTGTTGTTGCAACTGTTGCTGTTGTTGGTTTTTTGGCATTGTCTTTGGAGCCATTGTCTCTGACACTTGGCTCTAAGCGACTGCTTCAGCGCTTAAAATGCCACGAATTTCCTATGTCTTCTTACTTGATTTTTTTCTTTTCTTTTTGTTGCAATCGCGTATTTTTTACCGCAAGATGCTTGTCAGCAATTTTACTGGCCGTTTTGTTAAGAGGAGAAAAGTTGAGAGGGTAATTGGAGTAAGTGAATTATGTGAGGCAGTTGGTTAATAAACGAAATATCAAATAATATTTGATTGATAAATAATTTGACTTAAAAATAAGTTTTATTGAAAAATTAAACAATAAAAATAAATAAGAGTAAATATTAATAAAATATTTATTAATAATAATTATTATCTGTATTATTATATAAAAATAAAATATAAATAAAATAAATAAATAAAAATAAATAACTAAAAAAAATTTAAATATAATTTTTCTATTTTTTTTCTAATAAAATTTTTGTTTTTAATTTAACAGCAAATTTAACAAATTAAAATCGAAACTTTTACCTAATAATTAAACAGAAACAATTCAGAAATATTTCTTAAAGATGTTAATAAACTTTGACAAAAAAAAAAAAACTAAATTTTTACTAACAAATAAAATGTAAGCAATATTTATATTTATATATGTATATAATATAAAAAAAATTTCAGATGAATCATAAAACCAACAATATTTTCATTGATTGCACAATAAAATGAAATGAAATTAAAGATTAAATAAACATAACAAGAAATGCATAAAAATTGAATCGAACAGGAATTTAAAATATGCAAATGAAATTGATGAATCAGATAAAAAGTGTGAAAAGAATTTAGTGCAATTCCAGACAAATCGAATTTAATTGCACAACTAGACTTTAAATTGAATTCCAATTGAATTCATATGGAAAGTCAGCACACGCACAATCATGTATGTATATATCCACAAATATGGGTGCATGTGTGTGTATATATGTATACATATTTTTAAGGCTATAGACGAATGTCTGTGGTCGCCCACTTTTTGCTATTCGTGTATGCTCCCTCTTTTATTTATTGACTGTTAAACTTTTCATTAGCCATTTCGTTTAATTCGCACACAATATCAAAGATTCAAAGGCGAAGCCAAGACTGGCAGCAGCGCCAGCAGCGGTAGAGGCAGCATAGATGCTAGAAAGGCACAGGCCAACAGAGACCAGAAAGAAAAACAACAACAACAAAAATAGCAATGGCGACAACGAATGGCACAGCAGAAGCAGCAACAGCAACAACAACAACAACAACATCAACTAACGGCACTAAGTATAATGTATTTGTGTTGAAAGCAACCACAGCAGAAACTTTATTGCCTGCATGAGTGAGGGTATATATACATATATACGTGTGTGTGTGTGTGCGTGTGTGTGTGTATGTCTGCTGTATCACAGATACAATCAGAGCGCAATTGTCTGCGTTGATGAGCGAAGCAATGGAGCGCCCATCATGTATGGCATTTCAACCTTCCACCAGCAGCCACCTCAGCCCCTCCCATTCCCATTCCCGCTCCCACTCCAGTGCACGCCCACAAAGCAACCGCCCATTGACTGTGCGCTTTTTTTATGACAAAGAGAGCATCACGTAATCACAATGATAAGAATCACGCATCCCAACACAGAGACTTACTGACAGCTACATTCCGAATGACAAAAACCAGAATTATTTTTGTTCGGCAAAAAAAAAAAAGCAAACAAAAAAAAAAAAAAAAACAAAAAATACAAAGACGAAACCATACAGTGCAAAAGAAGGAAAAGAATTATTTTCGTATAATGATTAAGTGAAAGTTTGCAGACAAGCCACAAAATAAAAAATACAAATAAAAAGAGATTATTAAATACGCTTTTACTGCCCATAGCTAAGCGATTAAGTGCTCTGAACTGAAACAAGGTCTATGACAGCTTGGCAAATGATTAAAATGAGGCTTTAAATACATATATAAATTAAAATAAATAAATGCTCATTTATGAATAATTAAAACGAATAATAACTTGACTGACTGCTTGGGCCTGGAAATAAATATATATAAATATAAATGCTAGTCGACGGAAGGGATTGCCAAAGACAAAAGAGTCCTGAGGAAAAATAAAAACTCATGCTAAACTAAACACTGTTTTAGGCGAAATAATATTTTAAAGTTTTTATATTATTTATATATATTTGTTAATGTTTAACAAATTTTTACCAATTTTTGTTTTTATTAATATAATATTTATAATAGGCTCCAACTTCAACTGTATTTTAGTGCCAAGTTTTCTGACTATATATATTCAGAGAACAAGTAAAACTAACTGAATCGCTTTTAAGATCCTGATTTATATGTAACTAACATACCTCTTAAATATGCTATTCTTTACGCCCTCTAGATATGCAATCACTCTCGCACTGAGACCTTTCGGTTCCATTGAGCGCTTTGAGCTGATCTATTCGTCTGGCGGTCTTTAATAAGCGATACCATGTGATAACCGAACACAACCGTCGCATACATACCAATACATCGACAAAAGGCCCTCTGTTTTATATAACACAACCAAATGATCGGGGAACAAGCAGAGCGAAACAAGACCAGAGAAAACGATCTACAATTGCGAACAAACTCGTTGTAAAACCAACGAAATCGTTTGCTCCCTGACTCTTTTCTCAGTGTCAGTAAAATACATTCATTTACAGACATAGCGAATCATTATGAGAGCTCTACCACAGCTCTGCCACAGTATTTTCTTAATATTTTGATTATATATGTATATTTTTTAAAAATTAATATATAACATATTTGGTTAATAAACTAATTTTCATTTAAAAATTAATAATAACTACTCATAATATATAAAATTTATATTTATATTTTTACAAAATTTGTATTTTATTAAATTATTTTTCTAGCTAAATCTTTTTACATTTACTCTACTTTTTGTATAGAAATAAATTTATAATTAAAATAAATTTTGATTTTTAATACATTTTAAATTTTTATTATATTTGTATTCTACAATTATGGCTTACCAGAGTTTTCCTATTATTATTTACATTAGGCAAACCGCCCTATTGTAAGATAATATGTGCAAAGATCTCAGGAAGCTTCTTAATTTAAAATAAATACGCTGCTAAAATAATGATAGCCGTTTTTGCGAGTCTCCAGCAGAGGAAAAGTAAGTCAAAAATTCCCAACGAGTAAGTCTACTATTTTCATAAGAGCATTACGAACTACACACACACACAGTCACATAGTCGCATCAGTTGCGACTGCCCTTGCCTTTAGGTTAAAGCGAAAACTTGAATTCAATGTGAAACTTTAACAAACAGCAAACAATATACACACAGAAAAACTAGCTCGTCCATGTAACTGCTCTGTACACGTGCGTGTATGTGTTTGTGTGTGTACATGTGTGTGTGTATGTGCATTTGTGTTTGTGCTAAAAACATCTGCGCTGTGACAGCATGATGCCATGCAGCTCAGTCAAAAGAGTCGGGCAGCTCTGACCCGCATAAGTATGCTACAAAAAGCATACGGCTCACCTCCTACCCTCATGTCACGGTGTAACAGTCAGAAGTCCCAGACACGTATACACACACACACGCACACACGCACACATACACACACAGTCAGCAACATACACTTACACAAATAGATTCTCGCCCTATGCAGTCGCAAAGTTTTGCACAATGCTTGAACAAACATTCGAGTAGTGTGACATATACATATTGCAGCACTTACCCCCTCTACTCAAACATTGAATACTTAGTACTTCCCAGCATGTTCCACTTGGGCCGGAAAAAAGAAACGCAACGTGAAACGATTTTCATGTGTAAATCAATATTGCAATAAAAAGAAAGCATACCATATTTTTATATACATATATATATATATATATACATATATTATATATGAAAGCTGAGTTAAGACATTTTGTGATGGAGCCTAAGCTAAAGCATTTTTGCCAAAGCATAGCTGAAGTAGTCAGAAGTAGTTCAACCTCGTACAATACTTTAGAAGATAAAATTGTATGCTATGCTTGTGTTTATGAAGAAGCAAGTATGTTGTCCACATATCATATATTAATCTGTGTATATATTTTATATGTATACATATAATAATATTTTTATTGCAGCTATATACTGAATCTTAGTTTAGTCAACTTTTTATGATGAAAATATTTATTGATTTATTTATATCATAAGCTCTTAGTCCTTTTATATAAAACTAAAATATGTAGAAATATAACATATATATGCTTCACAAAAATTTTATATACGTATTATTTTCGTTTAAATATATTTTATATATTTTTTACGTATTTATATTTTTTTGTTTTTACTAAGAAAATTATTTGTCAATAAAATATTGAATAATAATATTATTGTATTATATTATATAGTCTCAAATATCAAATTCCCATAAACTATTCAATATTATACTGAAACAAAATATAAAATATATATAATATATACATATAATATATAAATAATTTATAATAATAGAATAATAATAATATATCAACGTAAAATATATATACAATACAATAATGATAAAGAAGGCCTTCTATTAGTTTTTCTTTTTTATTAATTGTAAATTTATCCACAATTTTATACATGTAAATAAATTTCTGCTCTACCAGAACTACAATCCGATTTACATATCCTAGTTAATTTTTTGTGGTTTGTTGTTCCCTCAGCCGAATAAAAATATATGCGAATATAGGCAAAATCAATGTAGTTTATTTTACAATGCGGTTGGCAGAAAAAACATGCACCAACTGACATGTATATTGGTAGCAATAAAAATTAATATGCTTTACGTAACCGCATTGCGAAAATTATCAAATAAAAATTGCAAATGTTTAATCTATACCGCCTTCTCTCTCTTTCGCTATCTTTGAAGTGTCGAAATAAATTATGTTTCAAATTAAATTTAGTTTATATAGTTTATGGTTTCTTGAAGCTGCAAAAATTTAAATTAGATTTGTTTCTCGCAATTATAGGTAAATAATGAGAATAAAAATAAGCATGAAAGGTCTAAACTTTCACATTTGTTTTATCAAAACATATTTTGATCGATCTAAAGCATTTGTTTAAAATATGATAGTTAATATAATATACAACATATGGCTCAAGTGCACTCACCTAATTCCACCCACATTCAATATAATCCGATTTTCGCCATCCATGTTGCATGCAACAGTTGTGGTAAGAGCAGCCGCATGCCCAAAATTATAAACCCCTGGCCAAGCACTATTTAAGGAGTTGAAGTCACAAATCCACTAAAGATTTAGCACGCGCGTATGAAACACATGAACACATAGTTAAATAAATGTTAATTTGTTATACAAATTTCTTATTCATAATATTTGTATTTTTTTTTTAAATTATTATTTTTATTTCAAGGACTCAAACGCGAAATGCTTTTTGATTAGAGTTAAGTCCCCTAAAGCCCGCTGGCTGCAGCTGCTTCACGTTCTTTTGGTTTGCTTTGCATATCCTTTGACTGCAAAAAAAGAGAGAAAAAATGTGAAATGCTGCATTAGTTGGGGCTCTTTTTTCTCCGGTTTTGTAAAGTAGCGCGCAAACCCAAATTGGGTTTTGCCTAGAGTGATATGCGTGTGTGTGTGTGTGCTTAGAGATATGAGTGCAATGCATAAAATATGTGGGTCAAGAGCTCTTTCTATACTCTTGCATTGGACATTATCATATATGTGCTTAAATTGTGAAGCTCAGCGTAAAATTGTACTATGCAAACGAAACTGTAGGTAATAAAGGTTTAAACAGATAATAAATATGAAATAAATTAGGCTTTAGAAAATAATGTATAATAAACTGAATAATAAGGCATTTAAGAAGAAAGTGTTCTCAATATAAATTACGCAAAGGATAAGCTCTTTTTCATAGCAAATGTGTAAAAACACTTTTGATTCAGAAAAAAATTTCCAAATTTGAAATTTTTTAATAAATATAAAAAATATTTATTTTAAGTAATATTTTTAACAAAGCATATTTAGTTAACAAAGAAGTAAAATGTATTTTTTTAAAATAATTTAACTAATTTAAAGTAAAAGTTAAATTTAAGAAAATACATAAATAAAAATATATACATGTATGTGTAAAAAAAAAAATGCAAAGAAAATTATAAAAAAAAAACGAAATTTAAATAATACAAAAGTTAAATAAAAATGCAAATATTTCTAAGCTCTATTATATTTAGCACATTTAATTTTGTATATAACATGTCAATTTCTACACTTCTGCTGCTCAATTCATATTTAAATTTGATTCGAAAATTCAATCCATGTAGAGGTCTATCAAGGTCTTTGGGTGCCACATCTTGGGCAACAACTGTCCCGACCCGAGTGTGAGATGTCATAGATTCAATAAACGGCAAAGTAAAGTCACATAAACGGCTTCGGCATCGCCGTCGACTTCCACATCGACATTCCATTAATTTAATATATACAAGGGGGCATTGTCAGTATCAAATGCCAAATAATGTGAGAGACGCCACAGATATGTAAATATGACAGCTGCTTCGACATGTTCTCTGGCCTGAATTTAAAAGAAATTCCACAGTCAGCCCACATTAAATATAAGCGAATGTTTATTGCATGCAGAGGAGTTTGGGTCTAGGAGCCGTCGAGGACTGCGTAGGGAAGAGCGAGGCGGAGGGAGGCAAAAACTTTTGTTGTCTTAGATTGTGCTGATTGATAGTCAGTGAAACATGAGCAGAACTTGTGGTACAAATAAATGGCAGTCAGCCATAGATGCAAAACTGACAAATGATTCTTTGAAAGACAAAGAGAAAAATGCTTTTCACTTTCCATTGTCAAAGTTTTAGATTTTCGCCTAATTTGAAATAATAAATAGTTGCAAAAGAAATAATTTATGTCCTTTGATTGTGATGATAAATTATATTCAAATTTATCTTCGAGAGTTTTTGTTTCTGATAGAAACGTTCCCTAAAGTGAAAGAAGATATTATATGGGAGAGGGAGAGGTAGAAAGAGAGAGAGAGAAAGAGAGAGAGAGAGAGTGAGACAGGAATAAAGAAGAGAAGAGAGAGAAATATACAGATATTGGAAAACAAAGACAAAGACAGAGCGGATATAGAAAGCAAAATCCAGAGTGGACAGAGAGAGAAATATAGATAAGGACATAAATAAAAGAAAGAGAAGGATGGCAACATAGAAAAAAGGTCAAGTAGTGAGAAATATATATTTAATGGAGAAGAGTAAATCGAGAAAGAAAAACTCAAATGCAGAGAGATAGAGAGACAGAAATAAAGAACATGGAAGATAATACGATAAATGAGAGCAGATAAAGATAATAGAGAAATACAAACAGAAAGATAGAGTATGACCAAAGACCTAGGGAAATAGTTGCTGCGAGAAAAGTGAAAAAGCGACTGCAATTTCTACTTAAACCTGATAAATTGCAGCTCCCAGCTTCACTTTTGCCGCATGACAATAAAATTGCCTAAGCAGGAGGTCAATCTGGATGAAAATTACAAAACCAAGAGAATTAATTTCAAAGAAATTGCTCGAGTAAAAAAAAATATAAGAGAAAGTACAAGAAAAATGTCTCGCTGGGGGAAAAGCTTTCAACGGAGGAGCACACACACATACATACATATACATATATAAATATGTATATAATCAGGAGGGTATATATCACGTCGTTCAGGCATTTTATGGCCAACAGTCGAATGGGCATCGTTGCCACTTGCAGAGCCTTTAACGATGAACATTTTTTGTCGCTTGCTTTTATTCGCTTTATTTTTTGTACTTTTTTTTTATTTTTTGTCAACCACTTTGCTTGGTATGCAAATTTTTTACTTGGCCGCACTTGTGCACATTCCGGTAATAGCATTCAAGCCAAGTTGGGCAGCTCACTGGCCATGTGCTCGATGTCAAAATAACAAAATGCTGGTTAAGTACGATGCACAGAGGACAGAGTCTGGGGAAAAGGCCATTCAGCTGCGGATGGTTAATCAACTTGCAAGGAGTGAAGCACTCACTGGCCATATATCTGACTAGACAGACTATCTGAATATATAAACGAGTGGGGTAGTACGAGTACGAGCACAAGTAATCGAATCTAGACAGCAGCAGCTGCAGCTGGACCAGCAGCAGGAGCTGAAACTGAAGCTGAAGCTGGAGCTGGCGCCGATGCTCTCATGGCATCGTTTCAAGTGCGTCATCAATCTCTGCTGCGTAGGAAATTTTCATTCATTGACTTGAGAAGAGTCTGGGCAGACGACAGACAAACGACGGCGACGAGGAGAGCGCGGACGGAATTGTGCTTGAGTGCTGAGTGCTTTCCATTGGCGCTTTGTCTTAGCCGCATTGTGCGCAGCCTGTCGCTGGCACTTTTGGCCTCAACATGCAGTCAATCAACAGCTCGTTGAGGCTTTCATGGATTGCCACTTCAAGGACTGAATAATTTTCACTTGAACCTCCATTTAATACCAATCGTTTTCACATGTGCTCCTTGTGAATAACCAAGCGCTCACTAACGCTAAATACGTGATATTTAGATCAAAAACGAGAGTCAAGAGTTCTCAAAGAAATGCATGATACATGGGCTGTAAAAAATAAAAATAAAAAAAATTGTGTGCATAAGACTAAGTAAAATTTGGATTGTATTGGTAAAGGGACAATAACTCTTTATTTTTTAATATTTTAAAATCGTTATTTATCGATAATAAAAATGATTATTGTTGGCTCATTATTTTTGGTATTTTTAATATAAAATAAATGCTCTTTACAATTTTTACTCTTTAAAATATCAGACATATTCTCTCATATCTATGTCTATTTATCAATATATTTACTGTGTATACATATGTATTGTTGTATTCAATTATCAGAATTCAACATATCGAACAGTATAATAATAATACTTTAGTTTTACTATATTCTTTGAGAAAATGGATTCTCAAATTTCAATAGCATTATGCTTAACTTTTACAAATTGATATATGACTGACTTGTATTACTATCGATACTTATCGATTTTATGGCTCATTACTAGTTATTTTAATCAACTCTGCTTGCCGTAGAAAGAGCTCAAATCTGTATATAAAGTTCTGTTCAAGTATTTTTTAGCCAGAGGCGATCCAAATCAACAAAATTGCTGCTGCTGACAGTAAATAAGTAACTGAGTAACTGTGCAACTGACTATCTATTCAAAGAGGTACATATTTATATATATTTATGTATATACATATCATAATATTCATGTTGTGTGTGTATTCTTGCCTCCTGGCAGCAGAAAGAAAAAAAAACAACAACAACATTTGGTAAAACAATGCAACGAATGCCAGATGCCTGCCTAAAAGTTTGGAATTACGCAAAAACTAAAAAGCATTGTACAACAAGTTAAACAAGAAACTAAAAAGAAACAACAAAAATCCAAAGCAACACAAACGAAAATAAAATAATGGCAAAAGCGGAAAAGTGGAAAGCGGTAAGGGGGCAAATGGAAAGGGGAAAGTGCACTGGCAACTGATCAGACTGAATAGACATAAATATACAAGTTTGCATTTCGCTTTGTTTGACTACCAAATTACAGCGAAAATCAATGGCGACTTTTGGTTGTTATTGTTATGTGTCAGTTAGCCACAACTGCAGAATAAGGCCAAAACGCCATTGCTCGCAGCAGAGACATGGCCTTAACCAAAGGCAAATCAGTTTATCAGTCGATATCAGAAAGCCAGCAACGGAGGAAACGATTTTTCCAACTGATTGTATTAGCACTGAATGAATTACCAAACTTGTTATGTAAGCCAAATATATTATGATTCTAAGTTTTATTTTATTTTTTTTTTATTTATTTTTTTTTTATTTTTACTTTTTTATTTTATTTATTTTTTATTTTAAGAAATGCTTTCATGTATTTGACTTGCATAATTGACAAAGTCGAATTTAATCTTTGTTAAATAACATTTCATCCATACACAAATTGAGTTTGCTCTTAGTGCTTCACTTTAAACTTATTTAACTTCGTTAGTGCTGCCTGTATTTTTGCGTTGACCAACATTTTCTTATTGGCTTTTTAATAGATTGATTGAATTTTCCATTTTGGCTGTCAAAACTAACATAAAAAGAATAATAAATGTGATTTTGTGCTTTATTCTTTATGAAATTTTAATGTTGAACTTAATTTTTGAACTTTCTATTCCAGATAACAAAACTTACAAAACTCAAAGCATATGGCATTGCTTTTTTTTCATGGATATATTTAACTAATTTTAAGGATTATTCAAGTGTCTAATGCTTCAAAGTTATTCGAAATTGAACTCGGTTTCATAATCTGATAGATATATAGTATATTTACTACATATTTACTATATATTTATACCAAATGCTTAATATAAAGTTTTCGATATCTATCATACAGATAGAGAGGACATATATAGGTGTGCCCCTCTATTTTTTCTAAAATGTGTAAGCTCTCCATCATAATATTTTCATAAAAATTCAAACGAACTTCAGTAAGTTTATTTATATAAATACTTTCAAGACTTAAGAAAAAAAAAAGATAACAACAATAAGCTCTGTCAGAAGCGTCGCACAACAAAGTTTTCTAAGGCCCTCAAATCTCAAGAGGCAAAACATTTTAGCCATGATAATGGCAGGAAATCCATAATTCATGTCTCTGTCCTCCTTTAAAAAGAGACACAGAGCACAGCAAAGATATTGCCGTAGTCCATCACTGTGGCACCATGCCTAAGCAAAGGAATCAAAAAATCTAATTATGAATACAATGCAAAGGAGAGCAGCCCAACTGCTGGACAGGTAGATACCCTCGACATATGTGAAAAGCTTTAATATTTCTTATGAAAAGATTTTAGTATTTTTGCAATAATATTTTGGGTAGGCGAGACTTTTTATTTTATATATATTTTACATTTTATTTTATATTAAATCTATTTTTCTCAATTTTTATCGATTTCTCAGCAATGCATAAGGGTATAGAATATTTAAAACATCCTCAATCTCAGTGAGCTACAAAAGATGTTTTATGATAAATTCTAGATCTTAAAATTCCCATATCTCATATACGTTCGGCCAGATGGACAATCGATGCCTGGTTACATACAGCTGTAGAAGCCTCATATACCCCAAATTCCCATTTTCAATACAGAAAAAAAAGTAGCTAATGCTCTGAGAAATCATTGGCCGTTGCCAAAATGTGATTATGTATATAGGTATTTATAAGTACTATAGAGCCTTTTGTTTTTTCTTCTTTTTGTTTACTTCTTCCTTCTTTTGATTACTACTTGGCAGCTGTTGCAACATTATGGCCCTGGGCGCCTCCCTCTGCGTTGGGCATAAAATTAGGAATATCAGAAATCGAATTGTGTTTTATGCGATTTATTACGAAATTGTAATGCACTAGGCTGGGCTGGGCATTCGCATAAATATGTCTTCAATATATGAATAATAGGCGATAAACTGATGAATTATGTTTATGTGTGGCGTACATAATAGAGCTTGAATATATACAATTTGATTGAAGAACATATTAATGCCATAAATCTTGTACGTCATATGTAATTCAGTCGGTGAATAAATGTGTCTAATTTGAGAAATATTAATAAGGACTATTATTTATGTTTTTGTTGCTGACAAGATTTAACTTTAACTAAAATAGGTTTATTGATTTGTGGCAGAATATTCATCTCTGTACATTATAAAAAAAAAAAAATTAAATATAGTATTCTAGTCGGGAGTACTGCGTAGAGCTGCTTGCTAGGCTTCTACACACATACATGGCGAGCATGCACACACACACACACACATAAGCACGCACTCTTCCTGCAGCACAATTTACGCAGCGACTGCGCTTGGGCTGCATTTTGGGCGTTGCCAGTGGAATTTAATTATTGAATAATTTTTCTTTAATGAAGAATTTCTTAATCAACTTTTCAGAGCAGTGGTTAACAAATTCAATTGTTTGTAAATTGACAACACCTACACTGAAATGAGTATATTATAAATGAATATATTGAGTAGATATCAAGTGTGCAAAATATTTAAAACATTTAAATTCGTGAGAGAAATTTAAATATTAAGTCCTAATTCAATAATAAATAAATTGAAACAGTTATAAATTTATTTATAACAGTCCCTATTAATTCTAGTCTTCAGACTAGCTGGACTATTCACTAAATCAATTTTGTCTTCGCTTAAATTACATATAATCGCACAGCTGAGCTCCTGTTCCTGTCCCGATTCGAGCTAAGTTTATCCTCAGTATATTCTGCCTACTCTTATATGCTGTTCTTTCGCATTAAATCTCATCAAATTTTCTTGCTTGCCTGTATTATCGTCATTTGTCTTTGCCATACAGCACAGCTCATACCAATATGCCAACATCAGATTCTTAGTACATCTCAACCCATAGTTAACTGCTTGTTAACTTTAACAGCCAGCCATAACTAATTATGCTTAAAATGAGAGCAAGTGAAGCGTAAGTTTTATGCCCACAGCGCAGAGTCTATGCTAAAATTTAACGCTTTCATAAACTTGTTGTAAACCTAATGTAGTTGGCATGTCTGTTACATTATCCACTATAAAATGTACATGAAAATTATGTAAACAATATTATAACAAATTTAGCCCAGCAACGAGCAACGACAACCACAACAAGATGAAGAGCAAACAATATATTAGAAAATTGACGTTTAGCTCGAATGCTTCATCAGGTAAATATTTGGTTGCCACGCCTACGTCTACGCCTCCTCCCCACTCTTTGATATGGCCTCGCATCGAAACTAAGCAAACATTTTGCGGCCGGGAAGGTGGCTTTTGACTAACGTAAAACCTGGCCATGAAATGTTTGTGTGATTTTGCTAACTTCAAAGCAAATATATTTGCTTTTAATTAAAACCCCCTGCGAGCTATGCTAAACGACGTAGCGTTGCCCAACTTCCAAACATGATATCGAATGCAACTGCAACTATACAACTATTTCGATATGAAACTAAATTAGATAGTTTCCAATATGCACCCAACATCTAGAGCCATCCATAGGCGTTTGCATATTGATGCAATAAACATAAATAATTAATTAAGCGGAAACTGTTTGCTGCTGAAGGACGGCAAATAGATAGGATAGTTAGTTTAGATATCTGACATACGCTGGGGCATAATCAAAGGAGAAGTCGCCCTCTTCAGTTTTTACTATTTTACTGTCATTTAGAGGAATTGGATAATATTGATAAATATTTTATAAAATGCTTTGCAGATGGTATAAAACTGTGGAACTCATGTATCAAATATTAATATATATTACTTTATTTTTGGTTCTATAATTGATTAAATAATTTAGTTCTTTAAGGACAGGTATTTTACATTGTCTTTTTGAAAGAGATAATATACACATTCAAGAAAATATAAAAAAATTTTATAAAAATAATAGATCAAATACGAATTCATGCGTAAGAAATCGAAAGACTTTTTATCGCGCTAAAGTTCTCTAAAAATATATTTTAAGAAAAATTTATATATATTTATATATATATATAAACAATTCAAGAACTTTAAACATTTTCTACAAAGATCAAAAAACATTTTAGACACCTTCAATATTGCAATATAACAGTAAAAGAAATTAAAAAACAATTATGTTTATGTATGTGAGACATGAGACTCTATTCCAACGCATAGCAAAACGCATATGAACAACTATTTTATGAATATTTGAGAGCTGAACACATCTACAAAACGAGCAACTAAAAAGAAATTTTTACTTGCAGGCAAATATATGCATTTAATATTATGTATATAAATATATTCATATATATATATATATATATATATATATATATATATATATATATCTATATATCTACCATTATGTGTCATAAGTGTTTGTCGGCAAAGCCTTCGCTCTGGGAAATGAAAAGAAAATAGTTTCTTAGACTGGCTTGGCCCGGTCTGGCAATGCCAAAAAGCAAATACCTACACTCACGTTATGTGCCCCAGCCCCAGCCCCAGCCCAGCCCACTTTTCCGCCCATATAGTTCAAATAACAATTTTTTTTATTTTCATGACAAATGTTGAGAAAAATTTTCCACTTTGGCCAGGGCAGAGGGGCGTGGCAGGGTCTGAGCTGGCAGTGAGTACAGCAATTTCTGATTTATGCTGCATTTGACGAAGAAATAGCTGAATAAGTTACATAAGTAGTTGTATGTGTGTTAAGTATGTGTGTGTATATATATGTATGCAAAGCCCTAAGTCTATTGCAGTTAAATGTGCGCTTCGACCCACCCACCCACAGTTCAAGCGATTTTACAGCTGTAAAATATGAATGTGATAGATAGCTATAGAAGTATGCATATATACACACATCTGCAGTCGAGAAGACCACAGAACTGTCAATGAATGGTTGGCAAAATGTCAGTTTGATATTGGTTTAAGCAGTCCATCATGTTGACAGCGTTGGCCACAAATAATGGAAAGGAGTCTTTGGAATGGTTTTAGCATGCAGCATTTAGACAGTATAGAGACATTCTAAACAGGTTTACTTCTCAGCAATAGATATCAGTTCGCATATTGACAAATAATTCCTCTTTAGATTCAAATTTCAATTGCTTGTCTTTTGTTTGCTGTCGACTTCTTGGAAGCTCTTGCTCTATTGCCCTTTTGATAATAGCCACGCATTTGAGATCGTTTTCAACTGAGTTACAGTTCATTTTGTTTCAAAATGCCTATCTTTAGAATTCAAGCTCGAATACCTGAGAAAAAGTTAATTTTGTCACAGGCAGACTTTGTCAACGCGTTAATATCGGAGTCGTCAAAGTAATTATCAATCAACATCGGCAAACAATCAATGACAATATCAACACAATTACACCGAGAAAAAATTGTGAGTGCGTATGTGTGATCGACATGTTGATACCCTATATTTGTATATATTTGAATATTTTTAATTTAATTTAATTGTATTTATTTTAGATATATATAAATAAATATATTTTAAATTGCTATTGTTTTCTAATTTTTTAAATTAATTAATTTATATTTTATAGATTCTAAATATGTAAAAAAGTATATAAATATTTAAAATTTATATACTATCAAATTGTAGAATAAAATAATAAATACATGTTTAATTATAAAAAAATATTTCTATGTTAATTAATATAAATCTAAAACTAGAAAAAAATAACTATATATATTCAAATAGTATAACTTAATTTGCAATTGTTTTCTAATTTTTTCATTTAATGTATTTATATTTTGTAGATTCTAAATACTTAAAAAAAAGTATATAAATATATACAAATTTATATACTATAAAATTGTAGAATAAAATATAAATAAAAAATAGTAAAATATATGTTCATATGTTAATTAATATAAATCTAAAAATAGAAAAAAATAAATATATTTTCGAATAACATAATTTTAAAATGAAATAATTAAAATATATTTTATTATAAATAGATATTTTTAAAATTATATAGCAGTTTTTATTCTTATTAAATTATATAATAATTTTTATTTTAATTTTAAAATAAAATTGTTAATTAAGTTATTTATTTTGGTAGTGTAAAAAAGAAATTATTTATTAAAAGAATTAATTATTTTGTTCTATTTGAAGTTAAAAAATAAAGCAAACATTTTTACTGAGCCAACAACTTTTAAGGTAGCAAAGAAGCAATCATTACAATGGATAGCTGCTCATAACGAAATGACTAATTGATAAAACCTTCGCCCAAAGGAGAATTGAGGGGTATAAGGAGCTGTAATCAAGAGCTGCCCATATGGAGAACATATCAATTGATGGCCGTGGGCCATGTGAGGGATGCTGACGACAACTGGGGCGTTGCATGAGCTGCTGGCTGCTGGCAACGCAGCTTGTTTAATTAAATTTGCAAAGTATTTTTCTTGCAGTTAATTCAGTCAACAGCAATGCAGCAGAGGCAGAGGCGCCGATGTGGAGGGCGAGGGCGGAGTGAATGAGCAGTGACTGAAGACGAGGCACAGCTCGAGGCAGGTCTAGGGTTGCGATAGAGGCAGACGCTGAGGGAAGTCTAGCGAAAGAGTATGAGCAGGAGGCTGGCAAGATGAGTTGCAGCAGCGACAAGCCAGGACACGGCCATCAGCGCAGTTTCCGCACGCTTGCTGCCGGCTACTTGGTGCCGCGGGCGCCGGAAAGTAGGCTACACTGTAGTCAGTAGGTCACACAGCAGCAGCAGCAGCAGCAACTGTAAATGCTGTCAATGACTGGCAGGCAGCTCCAGGTAGCTTCAGCTGCAGTCAGCATAGCGGAAAAGTCCCGCATCCGCAGCGCTTGCTACACCCACGAGAATGCGAGCTCTAGTCAAGCCTGTTGCCCCGGGCAGTCGCTATGTTCACGTTGTTGTTGTTATCATCTTGTGTTTTAAATCCCTGAGTTTTCTTGGAATTTTCATAATTCGGTTGGCTTGTACCTGTTTTTTTTTTTTTTTGTGTCTAACACAATTTTAACAACAACAACATATTTATCATAAATATTTTGTTTTATCTTTGAGCTCAAAGTTTGCCATCAAACTTTTTTAGACAACTTTATTAATTATAATTAATTTCCAAGGCTTCGCTTGTGTGCAGCTAAAAGAATTCCTGCATATATATATTTTTAGACTTTTATTTAAAAAAGAAAAAGTTCGCCAACTGATTGATGTCAGCTCTAATGGAAGTCTGTAGAGCTTACTTGCTTGTTGATTTTAACTTAGGCAATCCATCGTAATCTAATCCATAACATTTTAAGTTGACTTGGGTCAAACTAAAGTGAGGTCAGCTTATGTTAAAGTGAGGTCAGGTTAAGTTCAAGCGAAGTTGGCTCAAGTTAAAGTTTCAGTGAGGGGTAAAAGTTAAGTTCAGGCTAAGCAAAGTTGGGATTGCTAGTCGAAAGGTTCATAGAAGTTCACATGAATTGGCATGTGCGTAATTTCATCAAATTCAAACAAACAAAACCTTCACGTAAGACAGAGTTAGTAAAAGTTTATTAAATGTGGTTTAACAAAGGTAAATATATGCTAGCTAAAAGTTGTGGGAATGTAATCTTTAGGTATAATTAAGTCAGGCAGTTTGCCTTCAGAAGGATTCTGAGAATTTCATAAGAATGGGATTAAAATGTATGTAGTAAAATTTGTATATATGTGAATTCATAAAGTTTAAGTTACAGAAAGTGAAGAATAGAGGCAAATGTGAAATCGGACAAAATTTACATGGGATTACATCAAAATTTAGTCAGGCTATATGAGGGTTAAGCGAAATATTTATGCCGGGTATAATGTTTTTTGAAAATGTAGTTAACACCCAGTAGGAGTTGTGACAGCTATTAAAAATTTTATATATTTTTGATCAGTATGAAGAAATGAATCGATATACACACACATGAACACACATGAAAGCTGAAGCTTTCTATACTTATTATATTTTATTTAGATTATTTTTTATTTCTTATTGCTTTTTAGTTTCCTGTTTGTAAGATTTTTTGGAGTACTTTAAAGATTGTAAGAAACTTTTACCAAAGTGTAATAATATCTAAAGCGGATTACTTTGAAGAGATGAAAGTTTCGATTGATGACATTTTGTTTATTTTATGATGTATAACAGTAATAGTACTTTTTCAGAATTTACGATACTCCCGACTATGGCATTCATAGTCATTTTATGCTAAGATATTTCGAGAAAGGTTTTCTCTACGATCTTCAGTTAACTGATTTAAGTCTAATCGAATTGTGTGTTTAGATAATTTTAGGAATGAATATATTAATTTGATTTGACGTCCATAATACTAAGTTGATTTTTAGAAACATAGGTAGAATTACAGTCTGGTATATTAGTATGTACAAACGAAATTAATCTCAGTTAAAATAGACGATTCATTATAAAAATAAGTACAAATTTCATTTTAATACAACATTTCACACAAAAAAGTTGATCCTTGAACCCAGCCCAATCCAATCTAGCCAGCTGCTTTAGATGGCTGAAAAGGTCATCCACATCTTTCACACCAAGAATCCTTGAAAATTGCCCGTCCATATGTTTGAGTGTCAGCTGCATTTGCTTTATGAATATTGTCGAGCAAATGATGTGATTATAATTCTACGATTGCAGACAGATTGTAGTTGGGTTCAGTTCAGTTCTTTGCGAAATTATCAGATAAAATATTCATATTGCGTATACGCCTCGCTGCACCAATGAGAACGAACAATGGAACGCATTTTGATTACCAATTCCAGCAAATGCTTAACTATGCGCTCTATTAGAAATTTCTTTTTTTTCTCTCTTTTTCTCTCTGCTTTTTATGAAATTACACACCACAACGAGCTGAGCAAATTACAGGCACACACACCCACATAGTTGCAGCACAAGTGAAACCCATTAGAGACGTCTAGCCCCAGTCCACATGCATATGTGGGTTTTTTTTTGCTGGGTCGTAAACCTCAGGACGTGCACAATTGTAGTTTATGCTTTAATTCCTGTTGGCCAACATTGGCGCCAAAGTTAACTGTTGGCTCTTGGCTCGGTCCTGCTCTGTTTTATGGGCGGGCCGCAGAGCACACACACACACACGTTGTGGCAACGGAGCGAAGCCTTAATTACATTGCTCGTTTCAATCAGTCCGCAATGCCCACAGACACTCAATGTGACGGCAAAAGTGCAGCATTTGGTGAGTCTGGGCCATTTGACTTACGCTCTGGCATCTTCGTCGCCTTCAGATGCACACGCTCGTAACTCAATTACTGCAAAACGGATTTCGGCCAAAAATCAAAAAGCAAAGAAAAAATTCGCCTTCAAATCGCGCACGCGTCAACCGTAAAAACAACAATTTGTTTGATAAATGCATGCCGGCACTCCCCTCTCCTCTCCCCCACCCTCTCCCTTCTTCCATTTCCTCTCATGTCGAGTGTCCTTTGCAGTTGGCACTCTTCACTTTGTTCTGTTTATGTGTCTCAGTGTCGCGCATAAAAAGCTAACAAAAGTTGACAAAACCAAAAAGTTTCTTGTCCCATTGGGTTAGGCCAGAATGAATGGTTAGGCAACTCCCCGGCCAATCTATGCTTCCATAAATTAAACCTTTTTCTTTATTTTTTTTTCCTATCTTACATACAGCTACACAAACTATATATCAACACATTAGAAAACAAACTAACAACTTTTCGTTTCTTTCTACTCGTTTTCTTTTTTTTTTTTTTTTGTGATCAAACGGCAAACGAATAAAAATCATTTGGCAAACAATAAAATACGAAGTAAAAATACGATTCTCTGACTTGAAATAACTTTGTCAACGCAACTTAAATTTAGATTGTGAAAAAAAAAAAAAAAACAATAAAATAAAGAAAAGAATAAAAAGGTTAGGAGTATATTTTATCAAGTGGGCCAGCAAAAGTTAAAGCTAACAACTTAAGCTTTGGTAACTTCTAGAAAAAATTAAAAAAAAAATTCCTAAACATAATATGTTGACTTATATTATATTATATCTTATTATTATTTTAATCATATTTCTAGGAGTTTCCAAAGCTAATACAGTTTTCAATAAATCAAGTTTTTAATATATAGTAATATAGTTGAAAATAATATCATAAATTATATACTTTTATTACTTTTCTTCTTATTTTAATTTTGTTTACTTACAAATTCAATAATTTTTAATAAATTTTAATGTACTTGAAAATATTTTTCCATTATATTTTTTTTAAGTCAATAAATAATTTAGTAAAAATCTAAAATTGCATATATATCTAAATTTTACTATAAATTTTATTTCTATAATTATTTCAATTATTTACAAGTTGTAGTCATACCTAAAATATAGAATATCCTTAATTTTTCGAGAGGTGTTATAAAACTAACTTGAATATTTCACATGAAAAATAATTATTCAATTGTTGAAAAATTATTAAGCTATATATAAAATACTTTCCAATCTAAAAGAAAGAAAAAGGGAGTCCAAACTATAATAAAATTTACCTTTAACCCATATACAATATATCTAATATAGTTTTATTAAACATAAACATAAATTGAATATTAAAACATTTTGGACATTTGAATAAATAATTCAAATAAGAATTTGCAATGATGTGTGCTAGAAATTTGTTGTTTAACCTTAAGGAATTACTTTAAGAATTTCCCAAGGCTTAATAATTCAAATAATAATAATTCTTATCATTAGTTGGCTTGGCTTTCTTGCAAGATTTTCCCTTAGAAAACAGATAACATTTATTATTCATAATTAATGCTCGTGTATAATAAAGATAAGTTTGTCTCGACTGGCAGCCCCGCAGAACAAAAGACGCCCAAATAGTTAAATCATTAATATCCTTAAAAGCCATTTCAAGCCATATGTTATCTTGGTCGGAACCAATTCAGAGTAACATTTTCTTGAGTCCGGTTATAAAGGGCATCGGAAGCCCCATATAAATTGACGCTGACATAGGGGAGGACTAGATACCGTTGAGCTGGTTTATTTTATAGCTCCCTAGGCGGAGCACACAACGACTCACACACATTCAGCAAAGACAAAAGAAGAAGACAGCTAGCCACATTAAAGTTTGGCCGAAACAAAACACAGGCAACAACAACAATAGCAACCCACAAAATGAAGTTACAAAAAAGTTTGGCTAAACAGAAGTTGGCTGAATGCAAAGATAGATCTGCGTTACCTCGTCCAACTACAGCTCCGGATACTTTAATCCTTTAGGCAAAGTTTCGTTAGCTGCGTGAAGAAGCACTTGTAAGTATTTCGTAAATAATATGTTGCTCACACCTTAACACTCGCACGCACTTATACACAAGCACACGCACATACACAGAGAAACACTCGACTCGCTGTCGTCCAGTTGTCCAAGCCACTTTGGCACCTGAACGTATTTCGCGCACAACACGGCCACAGCCAATGCCACTTTCGCTGGCTTATTAACCCTCTTCTTGTAGGCGAACGGCCACTGTGAGAAAGGTTTGCTTGGCGCAGGCAGAACCCTCAAGTGGCGAACTGTTCCTGCCGCACGCACGTCTTAACACGAACTGAACGCAGCCTGCCAAAAGGACATGCCATCAACAATTATCGCTGCTGGCGCTGGGCTCTGGCTCAGTCGCTGTGGCTGGCTCTGTCGCTGGCTCCGTCGTCGCATTACTCCAGCCGAATAACGGGATGCTGCAACTTCACGTTGCTGCTCATACGGCGACAAATTGAGAGCGAAAAAGAGAGCGTGCGAAAGTGAGCACGAGAGTGAAAGCGGCAGAGCAAAAGCTCTCAGCATCAGTATGCGTGTGTGGTGAGTAACGTTTGACTCTACACTGAGCATTACTTGGATTAGCTTTCAAATATGAAAATAAAAACTAATATGAAAAATATAAATTAAAACACCGTTTTTTATATAAAAAATACAATTTAATTTTAAAATTATAGAAACAAATCAAAATTATTAACAATTAAAAAAATAAAAAAAAACTAAGCCATAATATAAAAATTAAGAAATAGGCAAAAGAAATATAAAATAGAATTTAAAGTAAAAATAAATTTTAAAAATTAATTTAAAAAATATATATGTATATTATATTTATTCGTTAGTTATTGGCTTGGCAACAGTAAATATTTGTTTTATTATTTTGTTTTTTTAACGTAACAAATACATTTAAACTTACAAGTTTATTTTAAAATAAAAAAAGACTAAATTATACCGAAAAAGATAAAAGAATATGGTAATATTCATTTTAATTTAAGCAGACATTACACTAACATATAAGATAATATAATATAATATAAATATTTCCATAATAACAATTTCTAATATTTCATTTTAAAAAATAAACAAACCTTACAAAATTTTAATTAAATATAATTATTTACTTGAAAAAAATGCATTACTCAACATATGTGAAGCAAATGAAATAATTATTAAACTCATCATCAGACCGACTGCGAATAAATTAACTCAAAAGACATGAGCAAATATGTAAAGAGACAGAAAAGGAAATGGCAGTTATGTAAACAAGCATGCGTACTTTACATAGAGCTGTAAAAGAAAAAACCAATCAGAAAAGAACAGCGCATACATGTGATATGCAACCTGGTTTTATTAGCAGTGCGACAACTTTTAATAAATGCGAACAAACGGAGCAGACACACACAAACCCACATGTAGACACACTATGCGATTGCAATCAAATATGTTGGCACGGAAGCGCTGCGTTGAATCGGCGGCGTTTCACAAGATGTTTAACATCGTGCCAATCAGAATAGATAAACAGAGCTCTGTTATGCGTTAACAGTGCTCGTTGGCCAGCAAGTGCATGTAATTAAAGCAACAGACCGGTTGGAACGTAACAGAAATGATCCAACCAATGCTCACACGCTCTCACGTTAGCTCTGCCGCTCGCGCTCTCTCGGACAATGGAGCGGCGATCGTCGTGCGTCGTAACTGGAACTGTTATCAGCAGCAGCAGAGACGCCGACGTTGACAGAGAGTGCGAACGCTATAATAAAAAAGGCTAAAAGTAAATTTTTGTTTTAGCGCGTTTTGGAATCTTCAAAAACGCCTTTGTCGCATTCAAATTGAGTTAGTTGCGATTTTAACGGCGACTCGCGCGCATACTACGCGGTTTTGGCAGTGAAGCTCAAGTGATATTCCAAAGCATATATAATTCAACTCCTTGCCAGCTGGTCGTCACCCAGTGCTTGTCAAACTGTATTTGCCATAATTATAACGAAGCGGAAAAAGCTCTAATCTAATGCGATTAAGCGTTACGAAATTGTAATATTGTGTTTATAATTATTATTATTCTTATGTACAACTTTTTGGTACGCGATAAGTAAAAGTTGTATAATTCGTATATATGATGCCTAATATATTTTATCTGTGAATTGCAAAGATTTTTCGATTTGCTCAAGAGAAACTGGTAAGCATATTTTGAGCAGAATTTTCACGAATAACTGAAATATGGCAACATTTCCTTAAAGTATTTAGTCATTCGTCTCAATTGCTTATGGTTCTGCCTCTCTCTGACTGTTGCGTTTTTACTGTCTTATTGCCATGATAAAAAATAACAACAAAAATTGCCTGATTATCAACATCAAAATAAATAATAAAAAAAATCAGCTGAAGTCGGCTATAAACAAAAAACACAAATCATTTTACTGTTCAGAATATAATATAAACATCTAAATTCATATTTTTATAGTTCTCAAAATATTCAAAAATTCACAGCTCAATTTAAATAAATATAAACAAAATTGAAACGCTATAATAATATTTAGAAAAAAAAAAAAACAGGTATTAAAAAAATTATTAGCAACCTGCAGCTTGGCACGTCGTAACTTGTCTTACAATTTGTTGGCCTTCAGCATAATGCTCATGGCTTTGGATTATTATTATTGTTATTTCATGTTTTGTTTTGATCTTGAGTTTCCGTTGGCCAGCCGTAAGACTCCGAAGAGCTCCTGCTCTTTGTTGTGTAACCGGATTTGCTGGGAAACGGTGTTTCCCCGCACAGCGTGAACCAAATGAATTAGCTCCATTAATGGGTCACTGTTCAATGCGGATTCTCCAAGAATAAATATGGAATATGTATAGCAGCTGCAGGAGATTAGACTAGTAGCTACCCTGTTTTTAGTGCGAGTAAATGAATTGACAAGTCTTAAAAATATTAATAAAATAGCAGTTGATCAGGTTAGATAATACCCTGTAATATGTCAAATATTTATTTATAATTCATTATGAAAGAAATTGTTAAAAAAATTTTCAAAATGTTTTATATACTCTTAGTTAGTGTGATAAATATGATATGCCAGTCACACTGATATCACATCTGTATTATACATATATATTCAAAGTGATGTCAGACTAAATGATACCCTGTCTAAATATATATATAATGACAAAATTCTTGGAACTCATAAGAAAGTTAATTTAAATTTTAAGTGCTTCAAATACATCTTGGAGTACTGACAGCAGCAACTAATTTTAATTAGCCTCTATAAATCAATTCTAATTGAAAGTAAATCGTATTCTCTTTAATGTGCGCTGGCAGATAATATGCATTTAAATAAGTCGGGCAACGTCCCTTGGCTATCTGTGAATAATTAATATGCATGTCATTAAAAGAGTTTCTGAACAGATAGAATGCGTAAGCTTTTATGGGTCTTCCCATTGGCCAAGCCGGACCAAGCGGCCAACTCCTAAAAATAGCCAACTCTACATGCATTTAAAGGCGCACAAAGCTATTTTTATATATATCGTTAAGCGGCTTAAAATCTTCCACTTCCACTCTCCGACTTTTTATTTCTCAACGAGAAATGCGGCCAAGAGTGACGTATCTGAATAATTGAAATGCCATCTTGTACAAGTTAACGAGGCAAAAGATAGATAAAAGTAAAAATAAATAGAAATACGTCAATAAATCAAAAGTAAAACTGCAATCAGCTCTCACACACACGCACCACAATAAGCACATAATGACATGTCAACAAATAGATACATATATAACATCTATAGAAACCGGTGATAAATGTGAAGCAAAAAGATGCTGACAAATTGTGTTACGCAAGCTGATTCGTTTATAAATCGTATACCGGGAAGTGAGGTAGCTACACTGAAATTAGCATAAGCTTTTGTCATTTAAAAACCCAACGAAAATAAAACAAGTGGAAATCCATTAACTGTTTTCAATGCAATGTGGCTCAAAGACCGGGTCAATCATAAGCGAAGCAAAAATGTATTAAAAGAAATAAGAGGAGAGACTTGCAGCTCGAACGCTTGTCTAATTTATGGGAATTCTATTTATAGCTCTAGTTTATGTCTATTTTAAGTAAAGCCAATCTAAATACGTTTGAAATTTTTGCTTATAGAGGTTGAACTATTATGAATTGTTTTAATATATAACTCTTGTTGAGTCTATATATATTTTTGTATTATTTTTATTTTGTTTTAACTTATTTTTTTACTTATTTTAACTTGTTATCTTAATTCATTACTGTCTAATTTCTGTATACTTTTTTATTCTTTTTTAATTTTATTTTTATTTATGTTTATTTTATTTCTATATTTTTTGTATTATTTTATTTCTGTTTTTTTACTTTTTTACTTTCTAATTATTTTTATTTTTTTTATTATTATTATTTTTTTTTTTTTCATTTTGTACAAATCAATTAATAAATTATAGCTAACTTAATTATTTATTATATATAAGCGTGAAGTATAAGAGCTATATGTTGATGCTCTGACTAAACAAAATGAAACGTAAAAATTTAATTTTAATTTTTGCTTTTTTTAATAGGGCAAAAGTTAGTCTGTCTATTTATATATACACATGATCAATTTTAGTAGCTAGTAACGTAAATGACTAGTTGGTAGAAACTATAAATTATGGCTTTAACAAATATTTCATATATATATATATATCTAAGCAGATAATTTACATTAATTATATAGTGTTAATATATAAAATTTGGGGTTTTTTTTTGTTAAGTAATGAATGTATAGAACAAAAGTATATGCCAAAAATTACTTTGAAAAGTTAGCAAAAAAACCTTTTTGCTGATGTACTAAAATATGTATCCATTTGGAGAACGCAGAGACGGACTTTACGAATAGAGATATTAAAATAAAGTAAGAGCTATGGCTCCTAGTTTTATTTTTTGTTGATTTTTATGTACTGATTCAAGAGCATTAAAGGGGATATAATGAAATTAATATTCAAAATATTTAGAGACTAAGTTCAATTGAAGATATCATTAAAATGGCACTAAAATTAATTATAAAATTTTTAAATATGTTAAGTACACCCTTCGAGAACTCTATGGCGATATATGTATATAGATATTTCATTACGGTTATATAAACTATATATAATACACATATAGGTATATATGAGTTCAGTAGCTCTGTCAAAAGTAGCTATAACACACACTGACTTCTTTTAGTCAACCCACTAAGCACACAACTATTTCAACACCTTATTATCGAGATAATAACTGCTCGCTCACTGAACGCATTCCCGACCACAGGTTAATGATTTTTCCCCCATTTAACCTTCAGCTGCGTCATTTCGTATTAATTAAAAGGGAATTTTCACATGTGCGGTCAGACGAGACATTCACCAAATAGGTGATCGGCCTTAATCAATTGTTATGGGATTTGTGATCTCCGAAGTGGAATTTATGACAGGCGCATGAGCAGGTGTGAATTACAGGTGAAATGCCCATTTTGCATATTAAATATATTTTTAGCGTGTTATTCCTTTTATTTATCTTCTTTGTTTAATCTTGACTAATATTTAACTTGTGAACTCATCCATCTACGTGACTTTTAGGGGTACATTTTTTTTGTTGGTGGCTTAGAAAATGTAAATTAAATTGATTTACTGTCACTTCAATTAATAATTGAAAGTGCTTAATTATACGATTAGTCATGCTTGAAAGGAAAAAATCACATTCACAGTTCACGGAGATGAACACAGATAATCGATTAGTAGTGTATATGACAGTGTGACAGCTTAAATACCCTGTACTAAATGGAGGTGATATGCAAATTTTGAATAGAGGGAGTGAAGTCGTCGTTTCTATCAGACTATAATTCATGCATACATGCATATTCCATTTTGTTCTGTTTCATTTTCATTCATCTTGATTTTCTTCTCTCTTCTTCACCTTCCTAATTTTTATATATTTGCTCATGTGCTTTCTTCTCTTTCTTCTTCGATATAGATATCCTCCCTTTTACATTTCTTCTCTTTCCTGATCGTTTTATATTCAATCTCCTATTGCTTCCTTCTGTCACTTAAAGAAAAATTTGAAGTAAAGACTTCTCTTCCTTTTTTATACCCTTTCCAATTTTTCTGCTCTGTCAATTTCGTTATACATACGCCCTTCTCTGTTTTCTTCCTCCTCCTTTGTTTCCCTCTTTTTCGTTCCTTTTAATATCATTCCTTCTCTTTTAAACTCTCCTTCCCAGTCTCTGTTTAAAGTATATTGAAATCATATTTTAACCTTCATACCCACACAACTACAGTACAGGGTATATATCGCTCACTCATCCTGCCCTTTCCCACGTCTGTTCTCTTTGGATAACAAATGAACGTTCAACATTTTGATGTCTCTGTCAACACTTCAAGTCTCGTTTGTAATGTTCCAGTTCCGGGTACGAGACGAAGACAACAAATCGTTTACTTAATTCATTAGTCGATGTCGTTAAGAGCAGCAATAATACCTTTACAGCAGTTTCTAGCAAAGATTTTCTAATATAATTGAATCTGGCTTAATAAATTCCCGCTGTGTCAATAAGTGAACTGCTTAAAGCCCAAACAGACAATCGCAATATAAATTGTGGGTCTACATGGTTCGATTGATATTTAATGACCATTAATTAACATTCATTATCTTTAATAGCCTAAACACTCACTCATCCAGAACCGGACATACATATATCTATGTAAATGGCCGAAGGAAAAAACTCATTAAATAATATATCTAAACAAAAATTGTAGTCAGTTTTCTTTACAACAAATTTGCATCATAATTCAAGGCATTAATTAATAAATAAATAAATTATATTTACATGTTAATTAATGTGCCTGAATATTCACAAAAAGTTGGCTGGAACTAAAAACCAAAATTTGCATCTGAAATTTTTTTTTTTTTGAAATATGCAAATTTTCGATTTTATAGCAAATTGAATAAATTTGCCGTAAAAATATAATATTATGTTAAAAAGTTGGCCTGGATCGAAAATAATATAATTCAGAATGTTGCAGTCGTAATATTAGATTAATGTCTACTGTTTATCGATAGAAATTTAACAATAACTCGATTCTGAATGGATGACAGACGGAAAGAGATATGAACGGACATCAAGACAGCCCCATTGCACATAATCCATATGCTCTTTCTCAATTCTCAAAAGAGTATAATTATGAATAAAATAAAAAATATGTCGTATATCCTATTTAAAATTATATACTAGGGGCAGTTGGCTACTTGGATTTACCTATTGAAAATGTATACAAGTGAAAGAAATTTGATCTCTCTTGATCAGTATAAAGAGCTCAGTTAAGTTGAGTGTTTAGACCTAACTCTTGAGCTGTTCTCTAGCTTGAGTCACATTTGTCAACTGAATAAGAGATGAATTGGCTCCTGTGTTTCAGGTTGCTTTTCGTTAATTCCCAAAGAGTATCCTCCGCTTACACTTCTCTCTTAAACAAAGCTAAATCAATTTATATCAAAGCGAAATCATTCGGGCGCCAGTCTTATAAAATTTGATAAGAATGTTCATAAATACATTAAGTACATTTCCTTTCGGGCTTAAATGAAGTGCCACTTAATTGCTAATTAACGGAAGTGCCTTAGCAGTGCAGACAGCAGCCGTCGAGCCTCAGCTCGAGGCATAAATCTTTAAGTAGCTTTAAGCCCAGACTAAACTATGTGCCAGTGTGACCCCAAGAAAGCAAGCAGCAGCAGCGAAAAAAAAAATTGTATCCAATTTTTATGTTTACTCGACGTCTCCTCCTTTTCATTCCTTCTATTTTTTTTCTCTCTTTATTTATATTGTTGTTGTTGTTGTTGTCTGTTTTCCTTTTCATAATTTATGCGCAGTTTTCTTGATATGCTTTGTGTGCTTCCAGCTGGGAGGCTGGGGCAACATCTAGTGGGCCAATGCGTGGTCCACCACCAGTTGCCATTTGCAGCTCCATCTTTGGCCTCATAGACGTACGTGACTGGTGTATGTGAGTGTATGTCTGTGTGTGCGAGGACTTGTTTCTATATGTATGTGTGTGTGTTTTGAAGAACAGAGTGCTAATTAATTAAATTTGTACGTGCACTGCGTGTGGGCCAACGCGGCCTGGCTGACCAAATGCTGATAGAGCCCACAATGGCCTAGCATCTAACTGG
Source organism: Drosophila mayaguana (assembly GCA_037075325.1). Lineage (NCBI taxonomy): Eukaryota > Metazoa > Arthropoda > Insecta > Diptera > Drosophilidae > Drosophila > Drosophila mayaguana. The sequence goes on from JBAMCG010000068.1 coordinate 1,019,794, forward strand.
GCGCACACAAACACACACACACATACACATACATATATATATTCGCATTAACTGCCAGCCGTAAATCATACTTAAATGAAAATACAATCTATGTCTGTTTCGTCTAAGGCGCGTACCCTACTCAGTCAATATTAAATATTTGATCAATTGTCTTTAATCGCATGTTGCTGGCAAAAAAAAAAAATAAATAAATAAATAAATTCCAATGCCAAAATTAAACTGAGTATTCACAATTGTGAACATAACTCGATAATAATTTTGGTGTTTATCACAAATTCTTTATGTATAATGGAGACCCTGAAGATAAACTGCCATAAAAATGTATATATAGCCTTTAAAAATCGCTAATTATTTTCTTACAATTTTTTTCCTAAACCTTTAGTGTTTAAAGATACCAAGATTTACCTTAAATAATAGGAATTTGATATAGAATTAAGCTTTTGAATAATTTGAATACTATTTTAAAGCGTAATTAAAAAAAAATATATATATATCATATAATAATATTTATCAATACTTATTTCGAAAATTGTTTATTTTATTATTATTATTTTATTTGCAGCAATTTGGATAAAAAAAAACAGCAAAAAGAAATCAACTGCCAAAGCTACAATTTCCGCAACAATTTAAAGTACATAATAAACAACGGCGACAGCACAAATACAAAATCCCAAGCAAAATAACAAAACAGAAAATACAAAATCAAGAGCAACAACCGCAAGCGAAATAAACGTGCATCATAATTATGACAAAATGAGCGCAACAACAACGTGCAGCAGACAAAATAACTTTATGAGGAGCTATTACAGTCAGAGCAACAGAGTCCACACAATATCAGTTCAACTGCTGTTAACTTGCGGACTGCTGCTATGGGAATGCGGCTTGACTGAAGCAGCCAGCGGCTTGACACGTATTAAAGAGACTGGGGGTGAGTTGTTATTTATATCAAAATCGAGAACGAAATAAACTGTTAAAGAGCAGAGCAGCTGGCTATAAATAGAAGCAAGCGTGAGAGACAATGAAGAGTAACGGCCAATGGTATTTCTGAGCGTTAGCAGTTGAACTCTTCTTATGCTGTCAAACTATGTTTTAACTGTGGCTTTTAAACTTCACGTCAGCATAGATGTTATTAATTTTATATAATGTGTTATTTATTTTATTATGTTGAATTATTTTGTTTAGTTCTATGATCTTTAAAATGAAGAAATAAATAACATTCAACCCTCAATTTAACTATAAATTATAAGAATAATACAACTTTCATTGGGTATCAGTGCAAGCCAAACTGTTGCCAAGCAACATTTCAACTTAACAGCATAGCTGGTGCTAACTCTGAAACCTGTTGCTCTTATATTGCATTCGAGTGACTTACGGCTGTTAGCTCTGCAGCCTGTTGCTGTTAATGCAATTCAAGTTCTAAGAGTGACTGTAAAACTGTATAAGTAGAACTGTTAAGCCCGCCACCTTCGTGGTAATTGGAGTTTCAACTTAACAGGGCTACTGCTGTTAATTCTGCACCCAGTTGTTCCTACATTAATGACTCAATGAACACATTTACTTTCAAAGTCTATGAGAAGCAACAACTAAGTGAGTTAGCTAGGTGCCTACATCAATATATAATTAACATCTCAATTAAAAACCAAACAATCATAAACAAATGCCCGTCGTGTGAAAACAGCAAAATGACAACAAATAATTAACAGTTTTTAACCACTGACCTTGGCCGATATTGAGGAACTTAGCATAAATGTAAATGGCAAACAGTGCAAAATAATGCTTAGCAGTCCGAGAGTCAAGGGGCTTCTCGGGCGGGCCATGCAAGCTTGCGCAAGTAATTCCACGCGTACATATCAAATATATGAAGTGTTAAAGCTCATCATCATAATGGCCATAACGAGCCGTTGAATGTGTTAACATGGCCAGTCAATAATATGCGGACAACTGACAGAATAAGTGTGATAATAATCGCATTTATGTTACTGCCCATAAATGTATGTGTGAGTGTAGTTCATTTATATGGCAAACATCGAGTAATCTTGTTACTTAATATTTCACATGCTTGAAGAATTTAATTTCAATTAGCCTGGCTAAAACGTTTCGCTGACCCGCCAGCCGTATGCAAGCAAATTCTAATTTGCACAAAATAACAATTAAAAGTCAACAAAAGTTAATTTAAAAATAATATAAATTATAAATGGAAAATATTTAAAATTTATACAAGCAGATACCCTATAGAGGCTTTTATATTATAAAGTTTACTTTGAAAATTTTAATCTAAACAAATTGTTTTATCATAAACTTTGCTGATAAACCGGACTAGAGAATATCCCGGTCTTTACATTATTAATAATGTAAATAAAAGGTTAACAAAGCTTATTTAAAAAATAATATAAATTTGCGAGGTAAACGAGCTACCCCGTATTAAAAAAAATTATTTTACTAAAAAAACGAATAAAATATTTTAAAAGCAAAAAGGTTTGCATTTCGTAAAAGACAATATCAAAAAAAAAAAAAAAAAAAAAAAAATTAATAAGTCATTGCAAAAAAATAAAGAACTCTCTCTTTATTAAAAATATTAGTATTAGCACAAAGTAACAAATTAACAAATACCCTATATTTCATATAAAATTTAAATCAATAAGAAGTGAAGCTTTTATAATAAATATTGGCAAAACAAATTAAAATTCTTTAGCTCTTATATTTCATGTAATGTGCATAAAAATAAAACTTGCCCAATAAATAATACATACTTCTGTTCGTTCTATAAATTTCGTATGGGGCCATAAAAATCTATACAATGCCAACACATTCGGACAAACAGTTCTGCTTTACAAAGCCCCAAATCAACTCCAAGTTAAAGAGGATTTGGTCTATCAAGTGCGTGCTTATCAAATTGTGAATTATTAAATCCTGTTATCATACGTATGTTGTATGTGTACACAGTCAGTCATAAACCTAACGACGCTTTAATGTATAAATATTTTTATGGCTTCGCAGGTTGCGAAATTGATTTTCCAATTAACAGATTACTTTGTGGTAGAACATAAACGAATACTGTCTGGCGAATACTCTATGGACAAAGTTTGACTCATAAATTATGAATGAATTTGATATTCCGGCATTGCAGGGTATACCAAAGTCCAAAATGACGTTTGCACTGCCCTTAGTAATTGTTAATTGCCTTTGTTTGCTTAAATTAAGTCGTTTTTATAGCTTGGCTTTTATTGGCTCAGCTGCGGCTTCTTTGTATAATTCGAGCGAAAAAAACGGTTTTTTCACCAGACACAAAACTAACGAAACCAAAAAGGTACATAGAATATAGGATAGAATATGCCCTCTGCTTAGTAAAATAAAGAAAATAACTCAAATAGTTGATAATAAAATAATAAAAAAAGATAATAAAATGGATTTTCTAAAAAATATAATTTATATAGTAAACAAACATCCATTGGCTATCAAGCAAAAACAGTTTAATTTATTTTTATTTTTAGATGTATTCATAATCCTTAACTGAGTTATTATTAGTCTTTCATAGTGAGCAATACATATATTAAATAATATTAAAATATATTGATAATGGCAAATATATGTATTTCGAGCTAATTTAATTATGTTAAGTTATTATATATTTTTGTTTTTAAATTAAAAATTTTAAAAATGATTTATGTTAAGTAATTTTTAGTAAGTAGTAAGTAAGTAAGTAAGTATTTATAATGATGCTTTACTCTTATAAAATTTTTATTTTTGTAAATAATATATGTATATACATATATTTAGTTAAACAAGAAAATATAATAAAAACAATATTTGCTGAAGTTTTTATTGGTGAAATTTACATCTAAAAATTAAAGTTATATTAAAATTTTATATATAATTGCTTTGAGCTTATTGTTAAAAAACTGTAAAATGTAGCTCTCTCTAAATAACTTTTCTTTGTTTAAAATTCGATTAAAAAAATTATTTTAAATAAATTTTATACGTCCTATATAATAATGCCTATATTTGAAGCTTTTTAATTATAGGGTATTTCTGAAATTAAAAAAAAAATAAATAAACTAATATGAATTATGCACATTACAGTTAAGCAAATTACAGCTGCAAATTACGTTTCGGTTCAAAAACCTCAGCTAATAATAATTCGCATTAAGTAATATGTAATGAAATACGTACATGGAAAATTACACTTAAATATATATATATTTATAAACATATGTATTTATTATAGTATATATAATTATGAATTACAAACAAACAACAAAATATGCGCGTGATTCGAACAACAAAAAGTAGCGCAAACAGCACAAAACGTTTTTTTGTTTACATTTTATTTGCGTTACTTTTTGTATTTTATACTCAGTTTTATCAAACATTTATTGTCGTACGATAAACAAATAAACAATTCATGCTCAGCACGTGTACAGACAGATTTTCATGTGAGCAGACAGAAAGCTAAATGAGAAGCTGCTTGTGATTTAAACAAATTAGCTGATTTCATTATTAAAAATAAATGTATTTTTAAATATATATATTTATTTTAAATATAATCTAGCTTAAATTATTATTATTTATTAGTATTTAGAAAATAACATATCTTAGGATATAATTAATTAATTATTAAATAATATGTATATAAATAACAAATAAGAAAGATTAAGAAACACACCCACACACACCATGAACGTTTCTTTGCCTATATGCCTATTTGCATATTTGTTTCTCTGTCTCTCCTAAAAAACCCAAGAGACAAAGAAGAACTACCGAAGATCACTTAAGTAGTGTTCTATATATGCAACACTATTCATTTGGTATTTATATTTGAGTAAACCGAAGCTAGAACTCTTGCAGCAGCAGAGAGTATTCCCATTGGTCACTTGAAACTCGACTGCAACGACCCCTACCTGGCACCGGGCTCAACATTTGAGAGCGACTTCGTGCTTGAGTGAAAGTCAATCCATATAAAGGGCAGCAGCTGCAGCATTTCTTCAGTCGTCCAGCCCTGGTAGGGGTCAGTCGTACAGTGAAGTGAAGTGAAGTGATTAAAGTCTTAGACGAAATACTTGGAGGGAATACTTGGAGGGAATACTTGGAGGGAATACTTGGAGGGAATACTTGGAGGGCATACTTGGAGGGCATACTTGGAGGGAATACTTGGAGGGAATACTCGGAGGGAATACTTGGAGGGAATACTTGGAGGGAATACTTGGAGGGAATACTTGGCGGGAATACTTGGAGGGCATACTTGGAGGGCATACTTGGAGGGAATACTTAGAGGAAATACTTAAAGGAAATACTTAAAGGAAATACATAAAGGAAATAGAATAAAAAGAATATAAAGGATATAAGAAAATGTAAATAGATAATTATCCATTAAGCTCTGTACGGATATAATATATATATTTAAAAATAATATAAGTAGTAGTGATAATAATATAAATGTTGAACTAGTTTTATGTATGTATATTTGTTCATTTGTTATTCCCTTATAAGTAAAACTAGATTGAGTGTTCACTAATGGTAGCACAAAAGTCGTTATATATATAAAAATATTATGGCTCCTGCTCTGCTTTCAAAGTCCGATTTAAAACGTTAATCCACGCCTGGATTCCTCTCATATTGTATTTGATTGTTTACATTTTGGCTTTTATTTACATCAAGCTTATTTTCGTCACTCATACTCAAAATAAATTTCTTTACCTTCCCTCCCTTTCAGTTGCCGGTATCACCTACTGTGAGTACAAGGAGAACAATGTAACCCACCATAAGGAGCAAGGCGCCGTATGGTTTGATGCGCAAAACAATTGCTTGGTTTACACGTGCGCCGCAGGTGTTGGAACTGAGCCGCAGGCTCACATCGTCGTCACTCAAATTGATTGTAATGAATTTTACTGTGATGTGGTTAGTATTTAATTAAATATTTCATCGAAATAAATGACATAAACAGTTAATCAGAGAAATTTGAATGAAAGTTATTTGGGGAAATATTTAATAAAATAAATTTATAAGAAAATATATTTAAATTTGGCAGCTTAGCAGTTTGTTAGAACTAATAGTAAAATAAGCAATGGGAAAATGTTAGGCATGAGCATGGGAGATTTTAATAAATAATAATAATAATAATAATAATAATAATAATAATAATAGCAATAATAATAATAATAGCAATAATAATAATAATAATAATAATAGTAATAATAATAAAACTATAAATAAGAATGAAGCATAAAAATATAAATATATCAGATATCTATTTTATAGAATCCCATATATATCTCTTATTTAATATTCCTTTCTAATATATCTCCCACCTAAAATTTATAAACCTCTGGTTTAATATTTGCCTCGATTTTCGCAGGGCACCGAGCTGCGGAAGACGTCGAGCAGCTGCTGTGGAGAGTGCGTGCGCACGCACTGCCAGCACAACAATACCCTGTACGCGGTGGGCGAGTCGTGGCATAATGATGCCGACTGCACGCTGCTTGAGTGTGCGCGTCGGGACAATGGCGAGATAACAATCAATAGCTATAGGCGCACCTGTCCGCCGATCGATCCGAGCTGCCCGGCCGAACGCATCTATAGGAATAGCTGTTGCTTCGTCTGTCGGCCGTTGGCCACGTCGCGGATTGAGCAGCTGGACGATATCGAGGCGACGCCAGACATCTGGACACCCGAATGGTATCGCCAGCATCCGTGCCTGCGCGACTGTCAGGCGGGTGCGCCGCCCATGACGTGCCACTATACATTCGTGGTCGAATGGTATCAGACCTTCTCGAAGGCCTGCTACGACTGTCCACTCAATCTGACCGATTGCGCGCGGCCGCACTGCATCATGGGCGATGGACTGCAGCGTAGCATCACCGTGGTCAATCGCATGATGCCCGGTCCCTCGATAGAGGTATGCGAAGGCGATCAGATCGTCGTCGATGTCAAGAATAATTTGCTGGGCGAGAGCACCACGATTCATTGGCATGGCTTGCACCAGAAGAAGACGCCGTATATGGATGGCGTGCCGCACATAACTCAGTGCCCCATATCACCGCATGCCACATTCCGCTACAGCTTTCCGGCTGATAATTCCGGCACGCATTTCTGGCATTCGCATACGGGCATGCAGCGTGGCGACGGTGTCTTCGGGCCACTGATTATACGTCGGCCCAAGCAGACGGAGCCCCACGGCGGCCTCTACGACTTTGATCTCAGCGAACATGTGCTAGTGGTGCAGGATTGGATACACGATACGGGCGCCAGCATTTTCGCCTTCCACCATCATTCCAGCGGCGACAATAAGCCGCACAATATACTCATCAATGGGCGTGGCAGGTACTACAATCGCATCTGGGCGGACATGAAGCGGCAGCATCGTATGGCAACGCAGGCAGCGGCGACAGAGCAGCCAGAGACTGGTAGAGATGGCGCTACTGCTAAGCCTTCAGCTTCGGGTTGGGCTTCGGGATCAGCTTCGGCTGCAGCTTCAACTTCGGCTGCAGCTTCAGCTTCGGCTTTACCTTCAGGCTCAGCTTCAGCTTCAGTTTCGGCTTCAGCTTCAACTTCCGCTCCAGCTTCAGACCTGCCTCAGATAAAATCAGCTCGCCTTAACGTAAAGTCTCTTGACGCAGTCAACAATGAAGAGATGTTAATGGGGACTACGGAAAAGCAAGGTGTGTAGCTAATCTGCTTTTTTTTTTTAGGAGCGATTGATCTTTACCAAACCTTTCTTATTGATTTCCTCTTCCATATTATATACCATACAAAATTCTTATATTTCATATTATCTACAATATGCTCTCTTTTTGATTCTTCCTTCCATATAACCTCCCTTACGAAATTCTCTCCTTTTGACATCTCTCTTCATATTATCTGCCTTAAAATATTCTCCCTTTCCTTTCATATCATCTACCTTATAATATTATCTCTTCCTGATTTCTCCTTCTATATCATCTACATAGAAATTCTATGACATTGCTGATTTAATTCTTACTGATAGATCAACTCAGCTCGTCGAACATATATTCTCTATATAGTTTATAGCCCAGCCGCTCATTACAACCCCATTACATAACAACATCTTCTAATATTTACGCATTTTCCTCCTCTAATTTGTCTATAGCAACAGCAACCACAACCCCTTCAGCAGCAACGCCACCAAATCTCATCCAACTGCTCTCCAGCGAGCCGTTGCAGCCGCCGGGCAACATCAGCGAGTCGTCGGCCGCAACCGCTGTCCATTCGCGTCCACGTCGTGCGAATCTGCAAGAGATCCCATTGGAGCAGATACCGCATCAGGTGTATCATGTGAAGCGCGGCTTTCGCTATCGCTTTCGCATTGTGAACGCCGAGTATCTGAACTGCCCAATTGTGGTGTCTGTGGATAATCACATGCTAACCGCCATCAATTCGGATGGCTATGACATTGAGGCCATGGAGGTGGGTTCCATTGTCACCTATTCGGGCGAACGTTTCGACTTTGTGCTGAATGCCAATCAGGCGGTGAACAACTATTGGTTGCGTCTCAAGGGTCTGATGGACTGCAGCGAGCGATTTACGTCCGCCTTTCAGGTGGCCATATTGCGCTATGAAGGTGCGCCCGAGGTGGAGCCAACCGCCGAGCTGCGCTACGATCACAATGCGACGGGCATTGAGCTGAATGTGATGAATCGCGGGCCGGGATATCCGGATACCAGGACTGTGGCCGAGATGCGAGCGCTGCCCATATACGACTCGGTCTCGGGCATCGATGATGACACCCTGAAGCCGGATGCCGATTACAAATTCTTTGTCTATTACGACTTCTATCGCAAGGACAATCGGGAATTCCATCACGGCGACTACTACAGCATGGCTCACAATGTGACCAAGGAGAATATGCTGTATACGCCGCAGCTGAATCACATCTCGCTCAAGTTTCCATCGGTGGCGCTGCTGCCGCAGCGTCATCAGCTGAGCGACGAGCTCTTCTGCAATGAGACGACGCTCGCCCAGCAGGGCATCGATTGCCGCGAACAGTTCTGCAAGTGCCATCATGTGCTGCAGGTGCCACTGAATGCGGTCGTCGAGCTGATCATCGTCGACGAGGGCTTCACGTTCTATGCCAATCATCCGTTCCATCTGCATGGGAATGCGTTTCGCGTCATCGGGCTGGAGCGTCTGGGCGAGAATGTGACAATTGAAATGGTGAGTGAATAATTCCAATAAACTCCAAATATCCAATCAAATTTTACCCATTTTGCCCATTGCAGATCAAGCAATTGGACCAGTTTAAGCTGCTCAAGCGCAACCTGATCAATCCGCCGGTCAAGGACACGGTCACCGTGCCCGATGGCGGCTACACGATCATACGCTTCGAGGCCTACAATCCTGGCTACTGGCTCTTCCACTGTCACATTGAGTTCCATGCGGAAATCGGTATGGCTCTGGTGCTCAAAGTGGGCGACGATGATAAAATGGTTCCGGTGCCGCACAATTTTCCCACCTGTGGTGATTACATGCCCGATGGGCGAGACGAGACGTCGTCGACAGCTGATACATCCGAAAACCCACCGACTCGAGTGCCCCCAACAAAGGACATATCGGCTAGGCATTTGGCAACGGCTCTGCCCCTACTTGCCCTCATTTTACACCACCTATAGGAGATCCCCATTCACTAACCCAATGCTCTCATGACACAGGTTCTCTTTCTTAGGTCACTTTAAATCACAATTTCAAACTAAATGCTTTTCAGATTAGGTTCTTGAACAGCAAATCAATATCAACTTTCTGATAAATTTAACATTCAGTTTATATACAGTCAGAATTTCATATTTATAATATTTTAACTTCAGATTAGGCTATCTTCTTGAACAGCAAATCAATATCAACTTGCTGTTAAATTTATCATTTAACACTATAGTTTGACTTACGTATTTGTTATATATATATTACATTCCCATTTACTTAGTCTACACACAACTTTCCGAGTATTTTCCAATCCAGTATTCATTATCTGTTCAGAGAATTTGTGAAGTACTCATCTGACATTAACTTAACTCCATGCAAAATGAAATCTTGATTTTATGTGACTCAAAAGATTTACTACGTATCATTTTAACATAAACATCTGTGATTGTCTACAACATTTCATTAGCTCTTAAGCCTCAGAATGTTCAGCATTTTGTAAATAAATTATTACAAATATTTAATTTAAATGAAGGTTACTTTTCATTTTTGTTTAACTGATTAAAGGAAAGTTTTTGACTTTTGGGATTTACTTTTTGTCCAATTAGGCTATATTTAATGTATTATAGATGCGGGGAGAGATACGGGATTATATAAATAAACTTTCATCGTGGATTTTCTGTTCAGATTTGGATGTACGAAATATACTTTTCATACAAAATTTCAGTTTTTGCATAATGAAAATTTTGTTAATCTTAATCTCAAACTAAAACTTTTAAAAATTATATTATATATTCATATAGCAATAAATATTTAGAACTATATAAAAATAGACTAAAATTCTTCGTGATGCAAATTGTCTTTATATTACGTAATCTCAAATAAATTCTAGAAAATAATAGATTTAGGATTTATGCATTTCTAAGCTGCGCAAAAGCTAAATAAATCAAGAAATTCTTCTCCTACGGACTTTGATAAGAATTAAGCACAGACAAACAGACGAAAAAAAGTCATCAAACCCTGCAATTTCAGCTTATCTGGTCGAAAAGTAAACATCTGGTCGCATGACCAATGCAGCTGACCTCTGACCGAACACCCCATGCTGGTTAATCAACAATATAATACTATATATATGCTCGAGATATAGCAGACGATCAGCGTATAAAAGCCGCAATCCGAATTGCATTTCGCATAGCAATCCAGCAAGATGTACGACTGGTCGGGCAAGAATGTGGTTTACGCCGGTGGCTTCACAGGCATTGGATTCCAGCTGATGCATCAGCTGATGCAGCGGCAGATGAAGATGAAGATGCTTGGCATCATGCATCGCATGGAGAACGTGGAAATGATGAAGAAACTGCAGGCGGAAAATCCCAGCGTGAACGTCGTCTTCATGCAGGTGAATCTAATGGACAAATCATCCATTGAGCAGGCGATGATGAAAATGGGACAAATGATGGGCAACATCGATGTGCTGATTAACTGTGAGGATGTGCTGCTCGACAAGGATGTGGAGACTACAATGGGCGTCAATTTGGTAAGCAAAGTAAATCAGATAAGTCATCATAGTCTAACTGTCTCTATCTCTCCCTCTCTCTCTCTCTCTCGCTGCAGATGGGCATGATTCACATGACCATGAAGGCCATGCCCTATATGGACAAGACGCAAATGGGCAAAGGCGGAATGGTTATCAACATGTCCTCGGTCTATGGCCTGGAACCGGCACCAGCTTTTGCCGTGTATGCTGCGGCCAAGCACGGCGTCATCGGATTCACCCGTTCGATGGGCGACAAGCGCATCTATCAGATGACCGGAGTTATGTTTATGGCCATGTGCCCAGGTCTAACCAGCACCGAGATGATGATGAATCTGCGCGACAATGTCACCTGGAGCCATTCCGAGTCGATGGTGGAGGCCATCGAGAGTGCCAAGCACCAGACGCCCGAGCAGGCGGCCACTCAAATCATGAAGGCCATTGATATGATGAAAAATGGCAGCATGTGGATCGTCAGCATGGGACAGCTGAAGGAGGTGAATCCACAAATGCACTGGCAAATGTAAGCCACACTTCGATAGCGAATAATAAAGAAGCATTTTGTTTTTGTTGTAACAAAATCTGAGGGTAGTTTGTGAATAAGGGATGATCGGGGACTACGATAACCGATTCAGAACTGCCAGAGTGAAATTGAATTTGAATATTCAATTCAACTGACTTTAAAGGCACTTGTTGGATAATGATTGTCAATTTGCATTTGAGAAAGGGACTAATAATAATAAATATAATATGAGTAAGATATATAAATACAATCTACTTAACGTATATCGATCGATAAAACTGTCATCACAGCAGCTTGCCCTCCTTATTCAAATCCCCATAACATTTAATACCTAGCATCAATATAATGTAAATTAAATAGATATAAAAAGCACTCACATGATATCTGCGCAGCTTACAACATAAAATGCTCAAAAATGAGATTCTATAATGCATATGAGCAGGAGCTGTAATTGTAAAATGGAGTTTAAAATATTATAAACAATAAAATAGCAAAATTTAAATATATATAAGTTTAAAACATAAATTTGAAATTTATATATATTTATACATGTCTGCTTTCAAGGCAATACTTACATATATATGGAATGTGGTGGGTGTGTGTGTGTGTGTGTGTATGATGACCAAGATGATTTATTATAGCTAATTATATATTATAAGTTTATATACTTTGGCATTATTGTATTCATATATATCACTAAGGCACGCCAATTAAAAGCAACAGATGGTTGCTTTAAACCGACATATACACAGATTGTGTATTATATTAAGGTCGTCACATATTTATATATAGCTGGCATTAAATGCGGGTTAGTTACACATATAGACTAGCTACTGTGTAGTAAATATTAATATTAAAGATTACAAAATAAGGTAGATGAGTTCTTTGTTTCCGTTGTTCGTTTTCTAATTGCACAATTCTTGTTGCACCATTTGCTTGAGTTCTTCTTGGAAGACTGCTGATGTGTAGCTGCGATTTGCCCGAAAGAATTTGTCCAGCAGCTGTGCCTGGCAGCGACCCACATTCATCATGGAGCGCCAATCGCTTGCGTATTTGGGCTCCTTTTGCTGGTGCAGTGGCGCATAAGCCGGTGGCAGTGGACAGCTGTAATGCTTGTCATTAGCCGACTTCGGCTGCTGCGTGAAACTGGCATACTCGCACATAAGGCACTCGAACTTATGAAACAGCGATAACTCCTCTTTCTGCGGCTCAATCTGATAGCGACGCGTTAGCAGATGCTGCAAGAGCATCGAATTAGCAATGGGTTGCTTGCGATTCAGCTTGTGGCTGCGATACGAATCGTAAGCCGTTGCATTATCATTCAAAAAGTGTAAATGAGCAGCCAGCGCAGAGGCATTGGCGAAATCATCCACATACACGGCGGAGTTGTGGTGCGGCTCCCACTCCTAAAAAAAAATGCAGAGTCTATATAGTTGCCATAAACAGATTATGGAATATTGTGGGCTATGCCAACATACGCGTATGCTAGGCGAACCATAGTAAATGGGTATAATGCCAGCTATGAGTGGACGCCAATATTTCTCCGTAATGTAATCCTCACAGACGCCATTCTCGATGGCAATCATGAACTTATACGGCGAAAGGAAATGCAGTAATTCATCCGAATACAAATTGTTTAAATAGTCACGTTGTAGGCTGGAAGATAGGAATATATACATATATATAGTATACAGAAATAAGGAAATATATATATATATATATATATATATATATATATATATATATATATATATATATATATATAGAACTCCTGCTCACCTGGCGGGCAAATCCCGATTGTGTAGACATCCGCCATATGAGTCCACCTGTATGTAGTGCATTAGCTCCTGCACGTAATCCTCTCGCCCGGACATCGTATTGCAATCGGTTTGCAAAAAGACCACCGGACCGATCTTATCATTAAACTGCGCCACATGCTTATCCTCGAAGGTGCGAAAGAAATCCAGCGAACCCAAATCACTGGCATAAGGCAGAAATTGTGTGGTCAGAGGTAAATTGCTGTGTCTGCTGAATGTGGACGTATAATTGAAATGCTGCAGGAATTCAGTGTAGGGCACGAAGGGCACATTCCGTGGCGACTCCTCGTGCAGCAGGCCCCATTGTTGATTTCGTCGCCGTGGCAGTGGATAGTCATAAGTTTTCAAATTGGAGCCATAGAAGAGAATGCCCTGTAAAAAAACAAACAAAATGTAATATAATATAGGTAAGAAAACTCTAGTCAGGGTGGCCGACTAGATAAGGAGAATCAATTTAATGAAACGTTCAGAATAGAATCTACGGGGAACAATCGACTCAGCTTGTCGTCCTGATCAAGAATATACACGCATATATACTTTAAGCCACGCCTCCTTCTGCCTGTAGCATACATTCTAACGAAACCATCATACCCATATTTACAATTTTCAGGGTATTAAAAAACAAAAATGTGGAAAGAAAGCGGCATTGGAATTTTTGTTTATCAGCTAAAAGCCGGATGCAAAGACATTGCCTCTCTCTCTCTCTCTCTCACTTTGCGTTTCTTTCTCACCCTTGCTTCCTGCAGTTTGTTGTGATTGTTCGTGACACGACATGTCCGCGCTCCGCAGCGACGCAACTCGTTGTACGGCCAGGCCATATCGTTCGTCCACCAGAGCAGCAGCGGCACACCATCTCGGATGTTGTCCTTCTCGCGGTTGACAACATACCAATAGATGAGAGCCACGCTCCATAGCCAGAGGCAGCAGACGGCTATTATCAGCAATTGGCTTTTGCGCCACAGTCGCATTGTGCATTTATCTAATTAATTTTTGTGGGAAAAGTCCGAGCGACATAGCACCAATTTAAAGAACGCGCGCGCGAAAAACTGTCGAAAATTTTGCAACAGCTCGTCTTCTTATTGTAACTGTTTCGTACAGTGCTGCAAAACACTTTAAGACAGTGGCAGAAAGTTACAATAGGTACGATGTGCCCATTGTAACAAAAGCAAAGTCAACTATGATCTACTATATTCGGTTAAATATTAAATAAATGTAACAAGTGTTGAATATTATGTTAATTTGAGTATTATTTGCTTCGCCAGCTAATTCATAAAATAACTTTTCGGTTACGCAGAACAGCTATTTTTAATTTTATATAATAGCTCTTTTGGAACGTCACGCGTATTCGAAATGGTGACGTCACATTTTTAGTGACTTCTCGTTTATTTAACAGCCCGCTTTACATTGCCTTCTGTTACTCAATCGTGCTGTCAGCTGTTCTGTGCAGTGCTGTGAAATGCTGTTGGCTATACAGCAGCTGCAGCACGTTACAACATGTGTGATGTGCAAATGTGCCAAATAAGCAAAAGAGTTGAAAAACATCTAGATTTACTCAAATAA
Organism: Drosophila mayaguana; assembly: GCA_037075325.1. Lineage (NCBI taxonomy): Eukaryota > Metazoa > Arthropoda > Insecta > Diptera > Drosophilidae > Drosophila > Drosophila mayaguana. The sequence continues at coordinate 1,034,876 of JBAMCG010000068.1, forward strand.
GGCTCATATATGATGTTTGATACATCACAGCCATCCAACGCGAATGAAAATTGGCATAGAAGCGATGTTAACACACAATAAAAATCTCTATAAATACTGTTTTAATGCATAATATGAGAATTACTTATATGAGAATTAAATGTTACTTCCTATTAAGGGAGAACATGCATTTACTCCAACGCGTAATACATTCACGACCATCATACACGGTTGAACGTGCACGGCTCTGAGCCGCAACTTTAAACGCTGCCCAGCACTGGATCACGTCATCATAATATTGTTCCATTATACATTTTAAACCTCAATCGAATCAACAACAAAAAGCTTTTAAAATACGGAAACTATGCTGGTAGCAGATTTTTAAATATCAAACGAAGCCGCAACCAATGGCACAGCGATGAAATGCAACGTAAAAAGCCGAACACTGGACGCTACGAGAGAAAAAACCAAATGTTGACATAACACGTCAACGATTGCGGCGAGATTTCGGCAATAAAAAAGGAGAATAAAATAAGGAAATATAACTAAATCTATATATATGTATATATATACATATGTATATATGTATGTAAATATACAGAAAACATTAAAAGAGGGTCCAAACTGGTATAGGTATGTGTTATGGCCACAGCTCAGTACAATACAACAAAAACAACAACAACAACCGCCGCAGCAACAGCGGCAATAACAGCTGCAACAACAACAACAACAGCGACTGAACATGTTGAACGCAAACATTCAGTCGCCTCGAATTCGAATTCGAATTACAATTTGCCTGGCGTAAATGCGCCCAGCTGGCAGAATTGTTATTATTGCACACGCGAACATTTCAAGAGCGTTGCAGAGTTTGTCAAGTGAGTGAAGCTGAAATATCCTCTATGCTACTCTCTACATGCTCTCTCTCCCTCCATTTCCCTCACACAGTCATTTGCGCACTCGCCATTGCACGCGTGAAGGCGGCTCATTTGTGTGCCGCTACGGCTTCAATGGCGTCTGCGCCTCTCTCCCACTAGATGGCGTCTCGGATCGTGACTATGATGCCCATGTGGCCAAATATCATGTGAATCAGCAGACGCGTGAGCTGCCACCGGAATGGGGCGTCTATTCGGCGGCACAGAATCTGCCTGCTGTCCTTAATGATCCACAGCGCGGCAAGCAGAGCAATTTGTTTACCAAAAAGTGGGGCGAGCAGTTTGTGGATCGGGTCCAGATACCGGGCAATCCTCGGCTGCCGGACATCACGCATGCGGACTTTGCTGTCTATTTGGGCAGCATTGGGAAACGCTATCGCTGGCACGAGAGGCGCCAACAGCAACAGCACCAGCAGCAACAACAATTGCCTTCCACGACTACGCCGGAGCACTTGGGTCCTGTGCCCGTGCCGGAGATATTTCTGAAATCCCAGCTGCAGCTGCATCATCCGGCCACCTTTGCCCAGGTCTTTCCCGGCTATATGCAAAGCGCCAAAGATGGCGCCGGCACGCCAGTGGAGCGCCAGCAGCTTGGACGCCAGCTGCAGGAACAGCTCTCCCACTACCTGGACATAGTGGAGGTGCGCATTGCCCAGCAGGTAGCCCAGAAGTCGGCTGCGTTCTTTCATGCCATGACCACACAGCATGCGATCCTAGCGGAAATGCAGCAGGCGGCAGAGCAAGTGCGTCAGCTGCGTTCGGCGCTGGCGCAGCTCCACGGCAGCGCCGTCACGGACAGCTTCCGGGTGATGCGTTACGCCCAGCGTCGACAACACTATCAGACGACACTGGACAAGCTTCGGCTCATGGCTACCGTGCACAAGACGCAGCCCATGCTACAGTTACTCCTGGGCACGCAGGATTATGTGGCCGCCTTAGATTTGATTAGCACCACGCAGGAGATTCTCGCAGCCGAGCTGCTGGGCGTCCACTGCTTCAAGCATCTGCCCATGCAGCTGGGCGAAATGGAGAAGCTAATTGATAAAATGTTGACTACGGAATTTGAGCGTTATGCAGCTAACGATCTGAATCGTCCGCTGTCCGATGCGGATCTGGAGTCGGACAGCGTCTGTGCCGAGGAGGACAAACTGGTGGCCATTGTGATGGGGCTGTTGCGGAAGCAGAACTTCAGCTTCGTACAGAGCTACCAGCAGGAGGCGATCGCCACAATTCGGGCGATCATTAAGCAGTTGCTCATTGAGCTCCTTTCTCGTGGAGATCAGGAGCTGTGTCTGACTGGAGCGGGCGAGCAGGCCCTGGACTTGACCCTGCCCGAGTGGCTGGCCATGTTGCAGCGAGCCAGCCACGCCCTGGTTGCTGTGCTGGAGAGGATTAAGGCGGTGGTTTCGATTATGCAACAAACGGCCGATGCTGCCGCCGGTGGCCTCGATCCGCACGAGCATGCCGTCAACCTCATCGACGCCGAAGCCTTTCTCAGTGCTGCACACCATGAGCAGCTCAGCTCGCAGCTCCAGCAGCTGCTCCAGGCCGTCTGTCACTATTGCCACGAGCGTTGCGCCAATATTGTTTCACCACAAAGCCTGGAACGCTGTGCGGCCACGGAGCAGGAGCTGCTGCAGCTCTCCCAGGTGGTGCAGGAGTTTGGCGATGCCACACTCAGTATTTGTGGGGCGACGAGTGTGCCGCTCCAGCTGGCGTTGAAGGTGCAGGCCTCGCGGTACGCACAACGCTTCCATGCGGAGCGCAAACAAAAGTTGGCCCTATTGCTGGATCAGGAGCGCTGGCGTCAGGTGGACATACCACATGAATTCCAGCGGATCATTGAGAGAATGTCCGCGGGTGACTACTCCAAGCAGGCGCCGCTGGATGGCAGCAGCCACAGCACCGCCATCGGTGGCATCGGCGGCATCGTGGCCGGCAATCCGGTGCTTCTCGTCGAGGGCAAGCAGCCCTTTGCCCTGGTCAGCGTGGCGCTGCTCCTCATCCAGATGCTGTACGAGTATGGGGGCAGTGCTCAGCGTCTGCCTTTGCTCGCCGGATACCACTCCCGGAACGTCATAGATCTCTTGCGCTGCTTCAATTCGCGCAGCTGTCAGCTGATCATTGGCGCCGGAGCGATGCGCGTGGCCGGATTGAAGACGATCACGAGCACGAATCTGGCGCTGGTGTCGCGGGCACTCCAGCTGGTGCTCTATTTGCTGCCACGGCTGCGGGAGCATTTCGAGAGCATGAGCGGGTATGAGGCGATCGAGCGGGACTATCAGGGTCATATCAAGGAGATCGAGCATAAGATTCATGGCATCGTATCGGAACGGATTGCGGCACAGCTGGAGGCGTGGGATGCTCGGCCACCGATTCCATCGCAAACATTTCGTCATATTTCCAGGCATTTGGTCAAGCTGCACGAGGCGATCGCCGGTGTACTGCCAGAGGCACAAATCCATGAGATCTATGGTGTGGTGCATCGCAATTTCAAGGACAAGCTGCGGGAGCAGCTGCTCAAGCTGAATGTCTACAATAATGGGGGACCGCAGCATGGAGTTGTTACCTCCGAGCTGACCTTCTACATGGAGACGTTGCGTACGCTCAAGGCGCTGCCCGCCGATCAGCTCGATAACGGTATACTCGAGCACATCTGGGTGTATTGAGAGTCTGTTGAGGGCGTGGCACCTATGACCCAATTGCTCGGATTTATGAAATCTATAGCAATGCAATGATCGTTCCGTTCCGTTAGTCTCTATTTTATTGTCCTGTTTTTGTTGTGTAATCGTCTTTGTTTTTTATTTATATAAGCATTTAACTTCTTGTAATATTTCCAGTATCTGAACAATTTTGTATTTTTGCAATTGTATATTTATGCAAATCCCTAAGTTAAAGAGCAGAGAAAGTAGAATTCCCTCATAACTAATTAAGCGAAACTTTTTGTTTTGTGATTTAAGCAGAGTCCATGAACTTAAACAAATACAAATTATATAAATAATATAGAAATTTATGTTTTAATTGAGGGATAATTGAATTTAGATTGTGGAATATATGTTTGGCTTCCAAGTCCTATTCCAATTGAAATAGAATAAAATGAAAATTATTATAGCTAAAACTGTTGGGTAGATAAATCCTATAGCAACTGGATATGCGAATAGAACCTTGATACAGGATACAGACAGATAATTACAATAAATATATAAAATAAAATTGGATTCATACATGATTTCTATCGCTCAAATTACGACAGAGATGTTTATAAAGCTTAGTCTGATTAAAATTAGTTCAAATTTCAATAGATTTAAATATATAGCACTTATATTGGTTTAGTTAAACGTTTAATTACAAACAAATTAGCATAGACATCAAATGAAACAATTTCAGTTTAAAATTCTTGTTAATAATGGAAAGGGAATACTAATTTTAACTTATTATAATATATATAGCTTTGTCATATTGAACATCATAGAACTATAAATACTTCGAACAGCTAACAACAAATTTTCGTCTTAAATATAGAAATTGTGACTAAAACAAAATTGATTCTAACATATTTGATGAGGTTGTTCTCCTAAAGCTCTCGCTCGAAGTCTGTGAAATATAAATGATTTGGCAACGGAGGACTGAATATATCATCATTAGGATGTTCGATTTCATTCGATTTATATGTTATTGGCTGCCAGGCTATATCGTCAGCATCAAAATCGGGATGATTAGGGATTTCTTGCACAATTTCCTCATCCATTTCCGCCGTGTTCAGTAATTTAGATATGAGCTCCTCACTGAGCATGGGTTCGAAGTTCTTAAATGTGATCGCTGAAAGATGAGAGAGACGAGAAGAGATGATAAGGGAAAACGGAATAGGACCGAAACAAAAGATAAGGGGAGTGAAGAACAATGGTGGGAGAGGAAAGAACAAACGCGAATGTCAGCAATTGGAAGAGTAGAAGAGAATGAACGGGTAGCTCGATGTGGAAATAAAGGGAAAAGTTATTATGACAGAGGGAAAGGGTATATAAGAGTGAAACGACAGAATGAATGGCAATAAAATATTATACACAATATATAAAATATTAAGTAAACCCACGTTTCTGACAATTATTCAAGCATTTCGCCGAGGGAAAATCCATGAAGTCAAATAAATCGAAATCGTTAGCGGCATCAGCGCTTTTGGCATAAAGATCGTTCGCCACATTTGGCAGCGACTGCGGCGCCTTGAACTGTGCCTCCAGCAGCTGCTGGGACGCCGCCGCCTTTTGGGGCAGTTTCCGATGCTGTTTCTGCAGCGTTTCTTTGCAAAGGGAAATTTTTGGCGCGCAGCTGGCGGGAAATTTCGTATTGGCGCCTTTGAAGGGCGTCAGGTGCGGTTTATTGTTTAACATGTTGTCCAATTTGCTGAGCACGCTCTTCTTGGCGGACTGCTGCAGTGGATTGTCGCCCATGGCCTTGCGCGCCGAACGGGGCAGCACTAAATATATATAAATAATAAACTTTACATTGAAAGCGCAAAAAAAATTCCGCATATTTATTTTTTCTTCACTTACTGTGTGCACCCGAATTTTCGTTGTCCATCCAGATTTGAGCCATTTAGTATAGAGTCTATTTTGCTGTTTAAATAAATGAAGTCAGGCGTTTTGCTTGTATATTTTTAATGAATTTTGTTTACGACGACGCCAAGATGCTCAAATTTATTGTTTAATATGAAAACAGAGTTGCTTGACAACTGCAGTGTGGCCGTAGCTGGCTATGTAGAAAATACCAAAGTTTTATACAAAATGTGCCACAACTAATTTTACACTTATTAAAGTATTTTGAGAAATAAAAATTAAATCTTTTAAAAATATATATTGGCTCTTCCTTTCTTTATCGTAAAAACATAATATATAAATGGCCCACCTTAGTAATGTTCATAACATTAGAGCGGAACAACATGCTGTTGTACTCAAAATGGTAAATGTTTACTAACATAAAATGAGGGTAAACTGTTTATGTTCTGGTCGCGCTCTTGAGTTCAAAAAAGACCATTGGACGGGTAGGTCGTGCGTCGGGTGCGTAGTTAAATCTCGGGAAAAGCCGTTGATGATTCGTCGTTGCGTCGCGCGTGTTTCTGTGTTTGTGCGTGTTTTTGGATTATCAAATTAATGCAAGATCTAAAAAATCCAATAACATGAATATGCGACGGCTCTTGTAGCGATTCGATCAAACCAATAAATAATCCACAAAATCGCAACAGCCGAACGTGTGTGTGAGTGCCAATTGCAAGACAAAATGGCTGCATTTCAACGCATTTAATGCGCGCACACAAAACAACAACATAAGAGAACAACATACACAAAGCATAAGCAAACATGTAAGTATGCTCGGCTGTATGTGTGTGCGTGTGTGTATAAATATGACTGAGTGAGTGAGTGCCTGTCTGTGTAACAGGCAATGAGTAACGCGGCATAACAATATTTAATTAGCACCACAAAACCGTGAAATGTAAACCTTTTTAGAATAATACAAATATCTAAAATCACACCCAAATATGTGAAAACATAATTACAAAAATGTTTGTTTATAGCGGTTGCTGTTTGAACAGAGCTTCTTATTGTTTGTACCGCAGAAAAAAAATCAAATATTAACATAAATTGTTATCAATGAGTATTTTTTTAATTTCGTTTAAAATTCTTATAGCTCGGTGTTTTATTTTTAGATATGCCCATTGTTTATGCTGCAGCAACAATAACAAAATAAACGCGCACAATCAACAATAACATAAAAATTCTATGCAATTGCAATGAGTGTGCGCTCTCTTTTGATTAACTGCACTCTCTCTTTCTCTCTGTCTTGTTGGCGTCTCTCAATTGTGCGCGTACTCAATTGGTTTTGTTGAGTGAAATTTGTTTTGAGTCATGTTTGTGAGTGATTTCTATTCCAGTTTATGTGTTTAATATTTTAGTATAGAAGAGCGAGGGAGAGGTGCTTGGAGTATATTATTTCTGCTGTAGACATTTAAAAATATTAAACCAGCCGTTATTAAATGTAAACATAAATTCAGATATTTGACTTTATGTATGTGGCGTGTGGTGACTTAGTTCAGCACTCAGTACTTATATTGTCTATCTCTCTTACGCCAACGACTTGAGACATTTAAGAACTCGAAAGACACTCACGCAAGCAACAGCTGCTGCATTCACATTGCTCCCCACTTACCTCTTTCTTATCATCTTATTTTACAGCTCTCCTACAATAACCGCAAAGCATCTTCAACAATAACCACAACAACAACAACAACTCTGTTGAGAATTTAAAACTGTAAATTTCCTTTTGAACGCCTTGTTTTTTTCTCTTTTCGGTTGTTCGGTTTCTTTTTCATTGATTTTTACGGGCAAAAATTAAATTAAAAAAGAAAAAGGAAAGAAAATATAATAATAATAGAAAAAAAGTGAAAAGTGGTGCATAAAAATCATAAATCATTACATATAAAATTGTTGCAGTGTACGTGACGGGTGTTCAGATAAGCTCGCGTTAAATAAAGAATCATAAAACCCAAATCGAAGAAAAAGAAAAAGGCAAATAATAATAGTAAACAAAACGTCGTGCGTGCAAAAAGTGGTGTAAAATTTGATGGTGCTCTTATATGTGTGCGTGCGTGTATGTGTGTGAAAATAGTAAATTTTAAATGGAAATCAAGTTGAAGTGGAAATTTGTTGCAGTTAGTTGAGATTCGATCAAAACGCTCACAACCAAAATCAATTTAAACTACTGCCAAAATAAGTGAAAAAAAAAAAAATAATAATAAATAAATAAAAAATAAAATAATATTAAAAAATTAAGAAAACTTAAGGATTTCACCTCTTTCGACACGTTGGATACCATTTGCATATAATGTCATCAACATGTGGATTAAATATAGTTTTCATGTCGATCATTTTCATTATCATCGTAAATGGTAAGTGATCTTAAATTAATTAAATTAAAGCTTTTTTTTTCATTGAAAAAAGTAATACAATATTTTAAGCTTTATACTATTGATATTCTCGAAAGTTCGTTTCTTATGCTTAATTTAAAACAGGAATGTTATGGAATATTGTGATATAATTTGTAATTCATGATATTTATATATCGAAATCTTTGAATTAAATGTTTTTAATTTGGGAATTTTTCGCATAAAATAAAAAACAAAAATTATTTTAATAATTATAACATGTTCGTTTGTTGTTAATTTAACGATTTTCTGTATACATTCAATTCAATGATATTTTAAGATTTACAAAAGCCAGAATAAACGTGATCCAGATATAAATTCAGTCTTTGAAATGATTTCCGTATACATAACTTTTGTATGACTCAACTCGAGCGTTATTTAACATAAGCTTCGTTCGGATCTCAGTTTCACACAGTCAAGTCGTTAATATATGGCCGGAATGTATAGATATATCTGTGTGTGCATATAGGTATATAGGTAGATAGATATATCAGCATGAGGCAACTGGCTGCTATTGTGAAGACCTTGACACCTGCGGGCTGAGCAAAGCGTATCTATTGTTTCACTTGCAAAGACGGCTGCTGTCATGGCAGCTCCCGCTGCTGCTGCTGCTAAAACCTTGATTGTGAGGCACGTTTTGTAGAAGCTGTAAAATTTTGTAGCTGTAACAAAGTTCTATGGCCTTAAAAGTAAAGTGTTTCGCTTTTATTTTGTTGAAAGTTTACAAGAAAAATTGTTAAGAGCCTTAGAACATGACGCACAAATGGGCCTAGAAAAGAAATACTATTTTTTTTTGTAGGCATTAAATTAAAATGCAAGATGAAGAGATAAAATATGATATATATAATATAATATAAAAACAATATTTAATATAATAATAAAAATATCTAATAATAAAAAAAAAAATAAATTTAAAAATTTAAAAAATTAATAAAATAAATTAATATATAAAAGCCAATAAGGATTTCTCTTGAACTTCATATAAAACATTAGAAGGAAACTCTCAAATTAGAAGGCAAATTAAATTCAATATAATTCTGAAGAAAAGCCCATTTGAGTAAAGCTAACCATAAATTTCATCTGTAGGCACACACACACATGCATAAAAACATCCACACAGAGGCACATAGCAGACGCACATAAATAAGGAAAGCGATTAAATGCAGTCGCCGTTTGTGAAATAAGAGTAATACAAAGAACAATGCCAAGTAATTAGGAAAGTGGGTACTAAAATTATAAGAGTACAAAAAAGAATCGTATGCCGAACCCACCCCCTTTACCCATGCCACCCCCAAACACCCACTCGCACAGCGTAATTATCTATGTGCTTTTATGAAAATGTTAACTTAATTTCTGCATGATTGAGCATTTATTTCAATGTTATTGTCTATGGGTCTTGGGCATTCGTACGCCCTCAACGCTACTCTGGCGCCCCTCGCCGAGTTCTATCTGTATTATGGTGGCTTTTGTATGACTCTAATTATTGTTGTGTTCACAGTCAAGTGCTATTTGGGTGCAGGGTTTATAAAACAAGTGGACGTACGTATATATATTCAGTAAATATAAATAAATATATTGTAAATATATATTAAAGGTTAAAGAAGAAGATAGAAGATAGATAGTAGTATTTTCCCACTATTAAACAACCCAAATATGTCAAATATTCGTAAAATAAAAGTCAAGCTTCATCTAAAAATAAAGAACGATACAATAAATAATGTAGTACAGCAATTAGAAGCCACTTGCCTTAATTTGCTGGTCAAGCATTACAAAATACGGGCGGGCAGCTCTCCAAGCCAACAGACTCACAGCAACAACTACTCAGCTAATTAGCTGTGTGAAGCAACCAAAAACAACAACAACGACGTCAACAAAGACAACAATAAACCAAGTGAAAACCGGTTAATCCACTCGTTTTTGCCGGCTAATCTGAAAGAAAAGAAGAAGACAAAGAGGCCGAAAAAAAATTTCGCAGTGAGTACGAAATGTTTATCGTACGTATCGAACGTTAGGGTCAACGTCTTGTTTATTGAGTGATAAAAAAAAAATAACAGATACACAGATACAGATGCCTAGGTACAGATATATAGATACAGATACATAGATACAGATACATAGATACAGATACACAGATACAGATACAGAGGTACAGATACAGATACATAGATACAGATACACAGATACAGATACACAGATACAGATACATAGATACAGATACATAGTTACAGATATATAGATACAGATACACAGATACAGATATATAGATACAAATACATAGATAAATATACATAGATACAGATGCATAGCTACAGATACATTGATACCGATACATAGATACAGATCCATAGATACAGATACATAGATACAGATACACAAATACAGATATATAGATACAGATACACAGATACAGATTCACAGATACAGATACACAGATACAGATACATAGATACAGATACAGATACACGGATACAGATATACGGATATAGATATATAGATACATATACATGGATACAGATACATAGATACAGATATATAGATGCAGATACATAGATACAGATACACAGATACAGAGGTACAGATACATAGATACAGATACATAGATACAGATACATAGATACAGATATATAGATACAGATATATAGATACAGATACATAGATACAGATACACAGATACAGATACATAGATACAGATACATAGATACAGATACACGAATACAGATACACGGATACAGATACACGGATACAGATACACGGATACAGATACAGAGGTACAGATACATAGATACAGATACATAGATACAGATACATAGATACAGATACATAGATACAGTAACATAGATACAGATACACAGATACAGATATATAGATACAGATATATAGATACAAATACATAGATACAGTTACACAGATAAAGATACATAGATATAGATACACAGATACAGATATATAATTACAGTTATATAGATACAGATACGTAGATACAGATACACGGATACAGATATATAAATACAGATACACAGATACAGATACAGATACAGATACATAGATACAGATACACATATATATAGATACAGATACACAGATACAGATACGTAGATACAGATACACGGATACAGATACACGGATACAGATACAGAGGTACAGATATAATTACATAGATACAGATACATAGATACAGCTACAGCTACAGCTACAGCTACAGCCACAGCTACATATTCAATGAGTCTGTCTGCCTTGGGTCACACGGTAGCAACTGCCTTTGCCTTTTATCTTCGTCTTCTGCTTCCTCTTAGTCTGCGGTTGTTTGCCCCGCCCTCCGCCTCACGGTCTCGCTTACTCGCACGCTCGCTTGACCAAGTGACCAGCCACAGCGGAAGCGCAACAACTTCAACACATAAATACAGCAAGAGCAACAGTTTCAGATACAGATACTGATACAGATACAGATACAGATACAGATACAGATTCAGTCCGGCAGCAACTACTGAGCACAAATACTCGTTTTACTTATCTTCTTTGGTGGCACTTATTGCGTGTCGCTTTGTATCGTTTTCTTCTTCTTTTTCCATTCTTATGGCTCTCGTATGGCTTTTCTTAATGTTTTTCGAACGTTGGAAGAGTGATAAATATTCTATCATGAATCATTGTTGTTTAGTGTTTGTATTTGAGATGCAAAGATAAGCTTTGAAATATGAACAAGTTTTACTAATAATTATTCTGATAAATTTAAGTTTCTTTAATATTAAATTTTGTATATATATATATAATTTGATTATTCTTAATGTCATTAACATTAACATTCAATTATTCAATCAGAATAAACAGCAAAAACAGAAAAATTATTTCCTCCCTTATTTACCTAAGATATGCAAACAAATTGATGTAAACGATTGCATTTATTAATAACAAAAACCACATTTATTTTTGTTAATTACAATTAAACGCAAATAATTCAGAGCAAAGCAAACAAAACTAAAAAAGAGCATATTTGAAAACACTTTGTTGTAATCAAACGCCTGAATACATAAATACATAAGCGTAATGAATTAAATATATATATATATATATATATATATATATATATATTTGTTTTGGCTCATATTAACAATGAATAAAAAACCAACAAAATAAAGGCATTTGTTTTTTCTGCTATATATAATCCGTTTTTTTTTTATTCATTATATACGTTTGGGATATCAAACTGGAAATAAAACGTGTAAAAATAGAATTTAATTTATGAGAATTCGGATCAGAGTTGAATGAATGAATTGAACCAGGATTAGTACGCTGTTAAATGGAGCAAAATAAGCATAAACTTTTTATTATATATTATAAATTTATTATGCTATAAATGGTGAAAAGTAGCTGAAATATACATGTAATGTAATTTATTTTCAAATTATTATTTTAATACATCATTAAATATGTGCCTTATGTTTATTAAAAAAGATTAACTAAAAGCAAATTATAATATTTTTAAAACACTGTTAAAAATTTTTTTATAAATATTATAGCATATTATTTACATATTTTAAAAACCACAAGTTGAAAACCAATCAAATTATTCATAAATCAAAAAGGTATTTCATATATATTTGTATATAAATATAATTAGCAAATAAGTTCTTTCCCATACACGTTTTGCTTAGCTTGCTGCATACTCTGCTGAAAAATAAAATTGAATCAATAATAATAATAAATTAATAATTGATAAACCTCAACCTCAGTTCAGAAGTTAGTTTAGAATGCTAACGAATCGACAATGCGTCATGCAACCGCATATAAAGCTTATACACTAATTGCCATAAGTCTATGCACAGTTACACATGCACATACATTAACATTTACACATACACATACACACACAATTATCAGTGCTGCCGTTTTAAAATGTGGCAAACCGCAAGGGAAATCTCAGAGAGCAGCTGCCGTTTTGTACACACATACATACATAAATATTATATTTGATAAGCAGCTGCTGACTGCCGTATAAAAAAGTGTATATATATGTACAAATATAAATATATAGATATATGTATATATATATTAAATTTCCGATATGGCAAAGGCGTTGGCAATTTGTCATAAATCACAAATGAGCGCAGGATGGACAAAAGCAAGGCTGAAATAAAGACAATAAAAATTGAGACAAACTTTACACATTTTAAGAAAGCTTTTAATACACTAACTAAAAGTACATTTGTTCAGTTGATACGCTTATGAGCGAACACTATGAAACTTAATTTAATTTAAGAAATCATTGAATACATAAACTAATTTGTTAAACGAATATTGAGATAAAGATATTAAACAAAATATCTTATTTATAAACGTATTAAATGTGTTCAGTATATAGTTTATATAATTACTAGCATTACTTTTATCGTCTCTTTGAATTTCCTAAGTGAAGCAAACTTCAAATTGTATATATATATTATAAAGTATATCATATACTTACCAATTCGAATATATTTATAACAAAAATAATTATTCTTAATAGACAAAACTTTTCTATAGCAAGTTTGTAAGTGTATACGAAATTCTACTTCATCAAACATAGCAAAACTTTCTTGTTTTCATTTGCGGTACGTGTCAAGTGCAATAGGCAAACAAAAAGAAGATATACACAGTCATAACCCATGACCTATCAAGCACCGCTCACCACTCACCGAGCAGCACCCACCGCCAGCAACACACGCCCGCCCATTTCTAGCTGCTGTGTTGTGGCCCCATTTCCTCAATTCGTTTTTGGTGTCCTCTCTTTTTTCGATTTCCCACATATGATTGACTGCTGGCCCAATATATCTGCAGCTATTTGTTTTGTATCTGACAGATACATGCCGTAGCTGCGGTGCTGCAAATGTGTTACAGTCACCACTCGAAATGCAATGCAATGCCAGATGACACTTATTGTCACGCACATATTACATAGATGTACCTATGTATATAGACATAGAATCGTATATATCTGTATAAACATATATATATATATTTGAATACTTTGCTGATAAATCCTTTAAGCTGGCTGCATATGTCAAGCGCTTTGGCGGCTGCTTCAAAATTGATGAGTGGCTTTAATAAAAGGGCGTGACTTGCCAAACGCCTGACAAGCCCTGAATGTAAACGAAGCAGGTTTGGGTAAAAGGGTGTGCAGCACACCTTACACGTGTGCGTCGTTACCTGTGACAGGTAACAGGATAAAACCAGCGACTCACAGTTGCAATATTCTGTGATCCCCCAAAAAAAGCAAAAATAAAATAAAATACAAAACGAAAACCGAAATTTGATATTTTCTTTTCCCCTGTTTATTTATTTCTTTTTTTTAATGGTTTGTTGCGTTGCTTTGGTTATTCTGGCAATTGGATTTGAATTAAGTGTCACAGGATGCGTAAATGCGGTTACTAAGTCAACGACAGCAATGACAAAAAGCAAGCAGATATATATTAATATAAAGTCGCTTTCGAATCCAGGCATAAATCCTCTATAAATCTGCTTGAATCACAGCTGGATATTTGTGTTGTGTTTCTGACATTAACAAACGACTTTAAGGCAGCTTTTGCTGACATCTTTTATTGTAAACTTTAAATATATTTACTAGTGACGTATAAAATAAATTGTTAAGTAAAACACTAAAATTTTAATTTAAAATAAAATAGACTTTAATAGGCTCGCAAACAGCTTTGGCTGATATTTGCTGTAATATATTTTCTATAAAATTTAACTTTATATTGAAACCTAAAGATTAAAAAGCAAACAGATTTCTATTCGATTGAATTTCTTGCGATTGAATTTAAAGCGATAGAAATAGAAATAGAAGCAGAAATAAATTATATATGTGTATTCGATTTTCTCTGACAACTCAAATCGCATTTCAATCTCGAATCGATTATTAAGCCCCATTTGCATTTTGCGAACAAACTTGATGTTTTGGCATTTGATTAGCTCAAGGCGTGAAATAAATTATCTCAGATAGATTGCCGTGACAAGAACGGCAGACGCCAGGTCTTTGTTTGAAGGGTTATTTCAAAGCCCGTGGCGCTATTTGGGATATTTGAATATTACTCAATTTGCGCCAGGAACTGTGGCAAAGATTTAAGCTAACCCGACGAGGGCACTTTACTACGAGCATTGCTGTGTGTGTGAGTGTATGTGTGGTTCTGTCAGCGTGTGTATTTGTGTTAACGCAATGTAATTCAATAAGGAAGCTGCCAACTAAAAATGCGCCTAAATTAGCTTTTATGTGCAAATTATGCTGCCTCATTATGCCAAATGGCCGAAATAACAATCAAAGTGCCTCACATAAAGAATGCGGTAGCACAAAAAAATTTAATTAAATTATTAAAGCACCGCGGTAAGCCACATACCACAGGCAGATAAACAAATAAACAAACAGACAGCAGACAAAGGGAAAGCAAAAATACAAAATAATAAAAAGAAACGGCAAGAGAAAAAGAAGAAAACTTTGCCCGCTGGCGTAAAGGGAACGGCCTAAGGGAGTAAATAATGAAAGTCAAGTCAAGTTACGAGCGAGAAAAACACAAACAAACATTGGACATTGCGCAGATACAGATACATTATGCACAGACTCTCAACCATAGATACGAATGCGAAATGTGACTGAGAATACCCAAAAAAAAAGGGCCAAAGCCCGAAAACAGAAAGATGAAACTGCTTCATGGCCTTGGGCTGCACGACTAACTGATGCGCTCCGATTATGTATAAAAATGTATACAAAATATTAAACAACTAATAGTATACAAAAGTTTTAAAAGATGTACATTAAAAATATTATAAAAAATAATATTATAAAAAAAAAAGAAATATTAAAAATATATATATATATATATATTAAAAAATATATATTAAAAAAAAAAAATAAATATAAAAAATAAAAATAAATAAAAAATAAAAAATATAATAAAAAAAATATTTAAAAAATAATAAATATTTACAAAATTAATATTAAAAAAACACACACACAAAAGCAGAAGCATAGCCTCTGCATGGCCTTTGACGGGTTAAATAAAATTTGTATTCTTTATTATTTTTTTATATTTTGTAGTTTACTTAACAAACATTAATTTACTTTTCTTCGAAATATATTTGCAAAATGAGCTTCAAATAAATATTTTTGTTTTTTTATTGATGCTAAAGGAAATCAATCCGGTGTAGCTTCAGATTCAATCATACTTTATGTTTTTTATTTCCTATATATTGTGAATACAGGTAATTCCCTAGAGATTCCCTGTAAACACAGGGTATACAACTTAGAAGCTTGAAGTCATATTATCGCAACTCTCCCACGCAGGAGCTGAGTGCAGACAGCTGTTTAGCGACTTTCATTTAACACACGGCAAATTATGTGCATCTATTTTGTTTTTGTCTATGTGTTATTCACACCCACACACACACAGAGATACATTTTGTTGGACCAAAACAGAGATACGACAAGGTGCAGAGCAAGGCTGGCTTGTACCTTTTGTTTCTTTCGCCGTTTCCTAGGTGTTCTTCGTTTCGGCTGGGATGGCACATTAATAAATGTATTTCATTTTCATTTTAAGTAAACTGGCGCCAAATAGTTTCACGTGGAGTCAGCAAAACTTTTGCTCCATCAACCAAATGCGAACAACAACAAAAATTACTTTTCAATGTATCTTGTGCTGCTGCTGCTCGTCTTGAGCATATATCTTTAAGTTAACGCCAAAGCTTTTAGCTTGAAATGCTCTTTTTTAGTGAAAGATACTGTGGCTCTGTGGCTGATGTTGATGATTGTTGTGGCATCATTTGGTTATTGTCAGTTTGATATATCTAAAAGTTAATCCAACTTTCTTTTTCTATTGGGAGAAATATTGAATTTCACCCGTAAAATATTTAAAAATGCATTAAAAAGTGTATTAAAAATTACTTAAAGAAATTAAAAAAAAAAAAAAAATAGTATGCTTATCATATGAATTTAAAAAAAAAGTGCCAAGTAATTATTATTTTATTTTAATTATTTTACAATACGAATTCGTTGAAAAATTAGGCTTGAAGACTGAAGTTTATATGATTGAATATAAATCAATATATCAAAATAAAAATATAAAAATCAAAATATAAAATTAAAAACATAAACAAAAAATTTAAAATAATATTAATATTAATAAAGATATAGGTTCAACCAAAACATAAGCAATATATACATTATAAAATTATTTAATTAAAAGTGCAAGTAAGTTTTATTATTACAAAATTTATAATATAAAGAAATATATAAAAATAAATATAATTTCATAAAATATTAATAAAGATATTATAGATTCAAAAAAAAAAAAAAAAAGAAAACAATAAAATATTTGTAAGTTTTATTACATAATTTAAAATCTAACTGATATCAAATGCACTTTTATTTTAGAGAAATTTTAAATTGGCTAATTAATCAATTTGATTTTTAATTACATATATTTTTTAAATGAAATTATGTTTATTTAAAAGTATTAAATTGTTTTTATAAACTCATTTGTATGGCACTATAAATAAACATATGATCAAACAAATACTTTTTGCAGCTCAAGTTAGCTGCTTTGCATACATTTTAGAATATTAATATTAAATATTTTATATTATCATATTATTATATAATTTATAATTTTTCTATATATAGGACATCACCAATTCGTCTATCTGTATCTTGCCCAATTTGTTTGCTGTTGCTGTCTGCCTGGCACTTCATTGTTCTGGCAGCCGCCTTCGTCTTTATGCGTTTTCCCCATTTCAGTTTGTCTCGCAATTTTCTTATTCTTGGGGTTATGCCTTCTGTGGATATATATGTATATACACATATTTCTTAAGAGAAGGAGAGTCGGTGAGAGAGAGAGAGAGAAAGACACACACAGAGCAGAAAGAGGTATTGGGGTTGCTTTTATTTTTATTGTGTCTGCTGCTGTTGCTACTTCTGCTTCTGCTGCTGCTGTTGCTGTTGCTGTTGCTGAGGACTCGCGTTGAGTTTTTGTGCTGCGCGCTTTTTTGGGCATTGTGCGGCAACGGCTTCAACTGCTAGAGCTGCTGCGTTGTCTGCAGCTGCTGTGTGGCAAAGTTTATTTTCATTAGTTTTAATGCTGCTCATTATGCTCATAGCCAGCGTCTCGGATGTCTGCTGATGCCGATGCCAATGCGGCGGCGGCGGTAGCGTTTGTAACTGTAGCTATGTATATCTCTATCTCTATCTGCATCTGTGTCTGTATCGGTGTCTCTATCTGTATCTGTATCGGTGTCTGGCTGTCGCTTCCTTTATGCCTTTGGGGCACACATTGTGTACATAGCACGGCACAACTGATTGCTGTTAATAATAATTGTTGTTGTTGTTGTTGTGCTGTTTCTGCTGCTGTGGTTGTGGTTGTTGTGCCAAAGTCAAACTCAGACCCAGACCGGGACCCAGATCCACAACCAGACCGAGCCGACCCCAACCGTGAATTGTGGCAAAATATTTTGGAATGTTTGGCCCATCGATAACGAAATTTCCGTGAGTGTGTGTGGGCCTGCCATTTACCTATGCAAAGCTCAAGGCATTTTCTAGCCAAAAAGGTAAAAGCATTATTAATCGCTAAGCCAAAAGCCAAAAGCCCATTTCATAGTCATACAGTCATCGATGAGGCTATCTTGCAACCCTTTCACATTTCATTTTGAACTAAAAATATGTATATTATCTCTAATAAATTGTTCTGTTATTCTTCAACATTGAGTTATATACTTTGTATATGCTCGCTTATCAATCAATCAGCTGTGGAAAGCGCTTTGCTTTTTCATTCGCTTCCGCTTAATTTTGACTAAATAATTTCCCATTAGCAAGGCGAAGCGCTGGCGCCCACCCAAAATAAAAAATGAAGCGTTTTAAACCATTGAGAAATGTTTCATTTGATTTGCATAAAATTGATTAACGAGCAGCAATCAACCAGAGACCAGAGACCAGACCCCATAAAAAGGGTTCAAGTGATGGAAATTTATTAAGTTTCGTGCTCCTTTGAAAAATATTTCACGAAATTCCATGGATTTTGTTCACTGTGCGCTGAAAGGGTTGTTTGAGTTTGTCAGGTGGAATGTTTGTAGTGAAATGTATGTATATATGGGAATGTACATGAAATGTTTATATACATATGTACCTATATATATATATATATATATATATATATATATATATTGTTGATCACAGACAGAACTGGCTTTAGTTTAAATAAAAATATGTAAACTATTTTTGCAATAGACATTTTTGTATGAGACTTCAAAGGGAATTTCGCTATATAATATGATGAAGTTACTGATTTTATAAACTAACTGATAGTGAATAAAAAGAAAATATTGCTTTTTAATATAGTCAGCCAACTACATAATGACGAAAACTGAATAATATTCCAAGAAGAAATATTGTAGCAAAAGTTAGTTAGTTGAAGTTAGTAGTTAGTTGAAATGGGTTATTAATTAAATTATATAATATTATTTCCGGTATAATGTTTTATGTTTATACTTCAAATAAAATATTGTTTATATTTATTTATAATATTTTTATATATAAGTTTAGTAATGTATTTCATAATATATATATTTTTATTAAACTAATTTTATTAATATTAATTTAATTTTATTATATTTATTTTATTTAATTATTAATGTATTTTTATTCATTTTGTATATTTGAATATTATTTTTTGTATGAATTATTTTTATTTAATGTATTTGTTTTTTTAAACAGCATTTATTTTACTTTATTATCATTATTATTATTGTATTTTTATTGATTTTGGATTTTTTAAAATATTATTTGTTCTATGAATATATTACACATTGGATCCATGCAATATAAAATTAGTTTTTGAAAAACTGAAGTATAATGAACTATAAAATCAAGTTTAGAGACAAACAATTATCTTTTTCTAATAAATCGCATCTAAAGTGTGTCGAAACTTCGTTAATTCCATAAAGTCAACTATTCTATTTAGGTTTTATTTTCATTTTCTAACTGATTTAATCAGCTGTTCCAGCAAATTGAACACGAGACCGAGACAACGGCTAAAATTTCATTCTTATGAAATTACGCTTGGCTGGCAATTCGCGCTGACCAAGTTATAATAAATTTCTGTTGGTGTTGAGAATTGTAATTCGAGAGCGCGAAGCGACGGGTCGCATGTGTCTTGAGGCGGTCGTGTGTGTGTGGCTTAAATGCTTGGCTCAGTGCGAACGCACATGTTTGCCCATGGCTGTGGCAAGGCCATGGTGGAAACGCGCTGCTTAACACAATTTTTGCTACCCTTCGCAGCAAGGTTTTTTCGTATTTCAATTTTGTTTTCTGACTTTTTTTTTCATATACACATTTATCTGCTTTGCGTTTCGAATTTCCGGTTTTTGTGGAAAATCCAAGTCAATGACAGCGGCGCGGCACAGTTGACGCACAGGCAATTAGTGGCACAGTGGCTGCGATAAATGCACAAACGGCAGAAATTTATTTGAGTTATTTGTTTGCACGAAAATAGGAAAAAAATTTGTGCGTTTGCGGGTTGAGAGGATTAAAGCAAGGTTTTTGTTTTGCTCTCTTTTTTTTTTTTTAATATTTATATTTGATATTTATGTTGTATAATAAACTATCGTAGTTGCAGTTATTTGCAGCTATATGTTCGTATATATGAATAAGCATGTATGCAAATAAATTTATGCATATTTATACCTTGAGCTCATTCAAATTGGGAAATCAACGTAGAATATTTTTGTTAAGCTGCGTGTTATAGGCAGAAGGAGGTATGTACATTCTTGATCTGGTCCTTCTATAGCTCACGTAGATCACATTTGTTTTATAGCTGCTCCCGTTTTATTGCTATCGATAAACAACCTAATCAAGTATGCAGTCGCCACGTCAAGAAAATAAGTATAAAATGATAAAATCATTTATTCGAACTGTTCCAGGGGATCTTATAGTCGTCCAGTCTTGATTTGATCAAGCTTACATGTTATTTCATGTTTTTTCAATAACTTTTGGCACTCTTATTCACTTATTGTATTTGCCTGTGGATTTAAAAAAAATGTTAAAAGCTGGCAGCAAGTGTTTGTTTATGCAGTGCAAAATACACAAAAGAACTATAAACAAAAAATAATATATATGTATATTGACAAAAATATATATACATATATATATAATATATAAACAAATATATATGGAGCAAAATTAAAAAAATTTATATAAATATGAACTAACAGAATAATAAATCTCGCCAAATAAATTTTGACTTTATCAAACATTTCGTGAACAACTTTTTTGGATATATATTTTAAAAAAGTTTAGCCACTACTTACTAATATTTCTCCTAACATAAAACTAAAGAAAAGGCCTAGTTCTTAGTCTAAACTCTTTAATTATTGTAAGATACCATTCACAAAAAAAAAAAAATGTGATTATAACAAAGAGTGAAATAAATTGAAATGAAAAAAAAAAAAAAAAAATGAAAAAAACTAAAGAAAAAAATTATATAGTTTTTGTGCCTCTATTATAAAAGTCTTTAGGGATTTTGGTTGACTTGCCGAAGTCGACATTTAAATGTAAATCCGTTAAAAGCGGATTTCAGCTTTATGCTGTTCAATCTCAATTTCTCTTTTCTGTTGCTGGTTGCGAGCGCCTTTTTATTTGAGCTGCGCAAACAGTCCTGTATTACAATTGAAAAAAAAGGAAAAGGAAAGAGTCGAAATTGAATTAAATAGGCGTAGGAAAATAAAAGAGAAAAGCGGAAAAAACAATGGAATAAAAAGCAAGCACTCGCTCAATCGCAGCCGACAAAGCACTTTATTTCATATATACCCTTTTTTATTTGAAATGCATATATATATATAATATTTGGTCAAAACAATTACCAAACAATTGTTGTTGCGGGCAGCAGAGACAGCGCCTGGCAGCCAAACGCACGCTTCAGTTCATTTGAATGTGATTTATGCACAGCGGCCCAAAACGAAGCGTAGTAGTCCCCAGACTTACTGACTAACTGACTTATTTGACTGACATTTCCTCTGAAAATGAGCGGCATTATTATAATAAACCATATTTCATTTTTTCACATTAGTAACAAATTGCAAAAGAATCAAGATTAATGCAAAGCCAGCGAGTAAAATGTTGGGTAAGGTTAAGAAACTCATTTTGTAATAGGCTCAATTCGAGTTTCGCAACTACTACTGTGTTAACTGAAGAGATATGGTCTAAATATAGTTCAAAGTAGTCAAATCTGAGAATGTTAATTTGGAAAAAAAAAAAAAAATAATAAACTTTTGAGAAGATGTTTTATTATCTAAAATTTATAATTATATATATATATATATATATATATATATATATATATATAGGAAAGTATTTTTTGAGGTCTTATTTAAGTTTTTTGTAAGTAATAGCAGTCATGTTTTTATTAATTTGTGTAAATTAAGGGAACTTTGTTAGAAATTATATTTTCTACTTGAGTTGAAAAAAAAATCATAGATTATTTATAATCGTAGATATATTATTTTAAAATTATTTATTTATTTATTTTTATGTATGTATATATTTTTATATATTTTTTATTATTTTATTATTTTAAATGGAAGTCGATTAATCAATGTTCCTTAATTTTTATATGTTTTATAATTTTTCAATTATTTTTATTATTATTATTATTTTTATAATATATATATTATTATAAATTTTTTAGATCCACTTTTTCATTTGTTTGTGTATTACTAGTTATATAGTTTTTTTTTTTTATATTTATTTTATATATATAAATATAGGTTTATATATATTTTGATTTGATTTTTGTACTATTTATTCTGATTATTTATTTTTAAAATATTTTTAAATATTTAATTTGCAATTGAACACAAAATATTCAGAAATGTAGGGCTAAAATTAGGAACTGACATAATAAAATAAAATTATTATAAATAAAGAAATGACATTTGTTACTTAATATTATAATCATTATGCTTAGTTTAATAAAAAATAAATTTTGTTATATTAATTAATTATCAATAAATCGCAGTTGTATTATTGTATTTTTAGTTAAATAAAAAATAAATATTCAGGTTTGCATAGCTTAAATTTCAATTAGAAATTTCCATTTCCAGTTTCTGTGGCATATGTGGGTCAATCTTTTTGGGAGTTTCGGTCAAGGGGTTTCATTTTTTTGTACTCATTATAAATTTTTACATAGCTGATGACCCACAATGACCCACAATGTAAGTCAAGCCTAAAAAAAAAAAATGATTATAAATCTGAATTATGATTTCATTTTTCGCTCTGCTCGAGCGCCCGCCTATGAGTTAAACAAATAATTAAAACAATCGTTTTGTTTGCCATTAAACCTAGTTTCTTCTTATTATCTTCATTTTTGTTATATATATATATATATGTATATATACTTTTTTTTTATTATACAGCAATTGTTTTGTGTGCCGTCGGCGTGGCCTGGGTCTGATGGTAATACTTAATTGAATTATGCTTTTGTTTTATGAGACTAAACGAGACCCAAGCTCAAACGTTGAAGTGCTCTCCAAAAATTGTTTCACTGTGCCAGTCATGCTCGGGCTGCTGCTGCTGCTGCTGCGGCTGCTGGGGCACATTTACATTACAAGAGGGCTGTTATTAATATATTATTTATGTGGTCTACTTAGGGGTTAAATTGTAGGATAGATTGGCTGCCCTACCACCCTCCCTGCCTTCCCTCCCTGTCACCATCTCTTTCCCTTTCTGTCTCTGGTGACGAATTTCATACTCCCAAAAGGGGTTGCAATTGATTTATAATCCATTTCTCTGCGGTCTCAAATTACACCAAAGCCAACAAAATAGCTGAAAATGAATGCCATTCCACAGTAGAGACTTGAAACCGCAGAAAACGATTAGCTATGCATTAGACTAACAATAATTAAGTTGCTTTCAAATGCTTATCAAATAGTTTAGCCATATTTTATGTTAATTGGGTTAAATCTACTATATAAATTTTATTATTTCATTTACCCTACAGATTTAAAAAAATATATTTACAAAAAAAAAAAAAATCAATAAAATGAAATAAAAGGATTATTATTTTTCTAATTTACGAATTTTCTTATTGTTTTTTATTAAAATAAGATAATAAAAATAAATATAAAACTAATAATATAAATAAAAATAAAAATAATAAAATTAAAAGAAATAATAAAATAATAAAATTAAAATAAATAAAAAAAAATAATAATAAAAAAATAATAAAAATAAAAAATTTAAAAACAAATAATTAAACAAAAATAAATAAATAAAAATTAATAATATATTTATATTTTATAGTATTGTAGATGAATGTATGAATATTATTCCTGCAGAAAGTTCGCATGTAAAGCTAAAAGAAACTCTTGAGCGGCTGCGTGCGTACACAATAGAAAATATTCTCCGTTTATTCCTCTACGGCTGCTCGACTTGGACTTCAACAAAGCCAAACTGTTGCCTTGGCCCTAATAGCCTTAAGCAAACGCCTTGAGCTTGCAAAGAGATTGCACAGTGATTGCGATAGTGACTTACAAAAATAAATAATACCAAAAATAATGATAATAAATAATAATAAAAAATAAATATATATATCCCATTAATTTATTTACTTGTTATTAATTAGTTTAATAATTATTTATGTTGTATTAGATAAGAGTCTAGTTGAAATTATTGAGTGTCCAATTATCAAATAAATTTATGGCATACTCTAAGGTAACAATTAAGCCACTTTAAATCACAGGGCAATCAAATTTATATCAACATACTAAAAAACTGATTAGGAAACCCACAAAAGAGTTGATAAGCAGCTAAATATTGATATATGTGTGAGAGTAGATAACAAATATTAAACCATTCAATAAACACAAGTAATCATAAAAATATTTTAAACTTAGATTAAATTCATATTCCATTTGCTTAACCTAATTTGCCCCACTATGCAGCGTTAACGCAAACGAGCAGCTGCAGCTGCATCTCTTTTCCTTCTACCTCGCCCTGAAAACTCAATAAACATTAGCATTGCACAATGCACAAGCTTTAAACATTTATTACTTAATACAATTTAATTTCCACACCATTTGTGCAATGTGCAGGCGGTTGCCATTGTGGCAGCGATGACAACAACAACAACAACAACAACAGCAACAGCAACAGCAATGATAGCAGCAACAACAACAATAATAATTGCAATGGAAACAGCAATAACATATAGCATGTAAAGGCAACTACAACACACAGCTGCTCGTAGGCGATATGCAGCGACCACAGCACGGCGACAGCGCCAAATTTTTTTTTTCGCCTATATTTTGATACCCTGTATAGCATTTGATGTATGTAAAGAGGAAGTAATGAATGTGCGAAAATGTAGTTGAAAGTCAGCGGAATTTATTATTATAAATATACATTCGCTTAGGCTTGAATCGATGAGTTGTTAAAGCTTTTTGCTAATATTCGTAAAATACGAATAATAGTATAGATTCATTTGTACAGGGTATCTTCTGTCCAATAAATTATTCAGGTTTGATTCTATTGAATAACTCTAAGTTGTATTCCAATTCAAATCGATTTCGTCCTAAAAAGCAAAGTTAAGTCGTTATTCGAAAATATTTAATTATATAGAATAACTGCAGGTCGTTCACATTTGATATTTCAACCAATTTATATAAATTTGAAACTCGCATATTTCAAAGGCAAATCAAACCTTCAAAGTATATACAGGGTAACTCATAGTCGCTCACTTCTGCCTCTTCCTTATTCCGCTCGCCAATTCTTTCGCTACATATCGATTTTCAAACAAAGCTTTTGAAACAGAAATACAATATTTTGTAAGCTAGCAATTATGCAGGGTATCGAGTAATCGCGCATTTTCATCTCAATTACATTGGATTTTATTTTATTTTACAATTTTCACAGCATTCGCTACACGGATTTTTGCCGGCAGTAAATGTAGCCAGGCTGAAGCTGACCAAATGGCCTGGCAAAAGCCACCAAAAGCCCCCCAACCCCATTCTCTCCCAGCCGCCCCTCTGTGTATAATAATTATTAAACATGATTATGGAATTTCAACAATTATTATTAATGAAGAACTGAATGCATGCTACTGCCAATTCACACGCACACTGAGAGAGAGAGAGAGAGAGAGGGAGGGAGGGAGAGGGAAACATATTCCATATATTTCCTTGTAAATTGTAATTAAACCAACAACAGCTTTCGCAGCGCACATTGCGTATACGCAATGTGGTAGCCAGGCTCATGCACATATATACATATATATATACATATATGTATATCGCATGTGGATTGCCACACTATCTTTTCGTTTGCCATGCACGATTAGTCAAATTGCATTGGAAATTATGTTGGCAGCTGTTGAACTTTTGCATCTCGTCGTCTTCTAATTTAAATATGCGCAACGAAGCCTGAAAGCTGAAGAGAGAAAATGGTGAAATGATGTAGGAAATTGTTTGCTAAGTGAAAACATTATGCAATTCTGCTGGCTTTATGCGAACTATTTCTATAGCTCGTGTAAACCCACTTGTGATAGGCCCAGAGTAAGATTTCTAAATACTCAATTGCAGCTCAAAGTATTTTACTAATTGGGCGGCAAATTCTGTGAAAAATGTTTTCATGAATTAAAAATAAATGTTATACAAATTGCGATTGAATCTTATTTAATATATATATTATTTAATGAATTCAAATGCAATGCAAGTGATGACTGATGCCGTTAAAGATGAACTTGTTTGCGTTATCTATACATATTTATTTAATTATATAGTTTTGCGTGACTTCTGAGTGTGAATCGAACTTGTGAGAAATTTGTTAATAATGTTGATAAAAGTGGAAATTTTGTTGTCAATATGGGTGTTTTCAATTTCTAAATTGCTGATCTCGTAGTATAAAACATAGTAAAAAAGGCGTAGAAAAAGAAGTAAGAAAAGGAGAAGTAAAAGTAGTAGAAAAAGGAGTAGAAAGAGGAGTAGGTAAACATGTAGAAAAAGGAGTAAGAGCGAAGTAGAAAAAGAAGTAGAAAAATGAGTAGAAAAGGGAGTAGAAAAAAGAGTGGATAAAGGGATAAAGGAGTAGATAGAGAAGCATAGTAGTATAGCAGCATAGTAGTATAGCAGCATAGTAGCATCACAGCATAGTTGCCTAGTAGTAAACTTAGCACTAAGCATAGTGGTAGAATTTCTAGGCACTATGTCTAATAATAAATACACTTAGTAATAGATTTAGTAGTAGATATAGTCGTAGAATAGTAGATATAGTATCAGACATATAAGTGAATAGAGCCGTGGGTTAGCAATAGCTATAGTAGTGGAAACATTATTATTAAATAAAGATTAAGACTAAGGTGGCAAGGATAGAAAATTAGCCTAATGTAAAGCCAGCAGGGCGACCCACTTAAATCATCTACTATTGCATGCACAATGACATCGATATCCCAAGGAACAATATCATATATCCAATAATTTCTAATTTATTGCCATACCTTATCCTATTACTTGTATTTGCTCAACCTACATAATATAATATCAAAATAATTCGATTTGTAGTAGAATTTCGACATATTTAGTTGAGAGAGCGTCTGCTTGCAAATGCTTTTTGCGCTGCTCCAAATAACAATTAATTCGAGAAATGTTTTCGTTTTTAAATGAGCTTTGTTTTCATTATAGTTGCAATTGTCGCATAACTCTTTGAAGTTCACCATTTTTTTCTTCTTCTTTTTTTCACTTCTTCTTTTTGTACTGAAAGTGAGCTCTGGAGAAACTTGATTCAATTACTTAGCGACTGACTGTGGAAATAAATGGTAGCTTGAGTGCACACGCTGGATTTACTAGTAATTTACTGCGCAAACACACACACAGCCACACACAGCCACACACTTATAAATATTCATATATGTGTGTGTAGATTTATATGTCTATAATAAAACGCATACCATGGCAGCCTTTGCATACCGCTTTGACATTCTACTGCAGCTTTTGTATGCAGTTTGTCGGCATCATTTTTTTTTTTTTTAGAGTTGTGGGTGGGAGCGACAGAGAGATAGGTTGGAGTTGCTGGCATTGCCCGCAGATAAAATGCCATCAAGACCATGCTAGACAAAAGAGCGTCGCTCTGGTCGCAGCCATTAAAAAAAAAAAAAAAACGAAGATAGAAGGAAAAAAATCTAATGAATTAAAATCTGAAATGAATTAGTTTTTCAGCTACAGATTTTATGGCCTTTGGCAAACTGTGAGCGACAGAGAGAGAGACGGAAAAAGAAAGACAGAAAGGAAGGACATTAATGATGAGTGGAAATGGCATCTTGTGCTGTGTGTAATCAAAGGATCAAAGAAAATGCACATACGACTTTATATGCATGTATATATGAATGTGGAAATATATATAAATATGTGAATATATATTTCGAATATTTGGAATTTAAAAATTGTAAAATAAGAGATGCGATTACTGTTAAAATAAAATATATAAAAAAAGATTTTCATAGGAACGTATTAAAAAATATTAGAAAAAATATATTAGATAAATAAAAAAATATATTAAAATATATATGGACTTTCTACAAATCCATCATTTGCTGAAAATTGATATTCCTCTCATTTGCAGACTATTGATGACATCTTAACAATGCATTGATTATAATTAACAACAAATAATTTTTAGTCATTTTTAACACTCGTAAATTGCAATTTGGCGAAATTTATAATTGGCCAACGGCGGCTGCTATAAAATATTTAAACTCAATTAACGTGCAATGCATTTAATTGCGCGTGTGTGTGTGTGCGGGTGATTGTGTGCATGAATCACGCCTTGCTAAATAAATTATCATAGCACATACACACACACACATTTGCATAATAACTAATAATTATAAATAATATTTAATGTGCATTTTGCTAGTGTTGCAACAACAACAATCGAGCATCAACAACATTTACAGCACGCACAGCTAACAAATAATCCAGCTAAGTGGTAATTTGTGTAGTTCGCCCATGATTCCACCCCCACCGCTGCCTTTTCCCAGTCAACCGAAAATTCTGTAAAACAAGCTTTTTTATTCTTTTGGTTTTGTTTTATTGCTCTTTTGCAATTAAAGCGAAATTTTATTCAGGTTCTCTATTGTCCAATCTATGTTAATGCAAATGTCAATGTAGCGATAATTAGATACGCAGAGAATAAAATATGTGGAAATTTTAGAATGGAATAAAAGTTACTAAAAATATTTAAAAAATGATAAAATAAATAAAACAAAGTTTTTTTTTTTATAAAAAATAAATAAAATATAAAATAATAAAAAACGAATATATATATATTAAAACAAATATATAAATATAAAAATAGAAAATATTTAATTTAGAAAGAAAATTGAAAATGTTTAAAAAATAAAATAAAATAAAAATTTTAAACAACTAAAATAAAAATTAAAATTAAAAAAAAAAATATTTATATATATATATATATATATATATATATATATATATATATATATATATATATATATAATAAAATAAAAATAAAAAAATAAAATTTACAAATGTAAAAATAAATAAAAAAAGAGTGTTAAATTTTTTGTAAGACATCACTATTCTTTATTTTAAATCGTCGCTCTCCCAATACTCAATCCAATGATGCTGAGGTTTGTAAGTGTTGTCTTTGATGTAGAGATTTTCATCCATATATGTTGTGTAACGAAAAATATAGCCTATCGGATGCAATGGATATTTGGGTATCATATATCATATATATCATGCACTTCATACGCTCACAACTGAACCCTTAATTTCATACGTTAAATTGGCATACATATTACAGCCCAGTCAATCCATCACTTTGGGCACATTATACATTACATTAAACATTATACAATAAACTATTTTCTTAGGCAATTAAAAACTTAAAAACATAAAAAACAAACAACAAAACATAAACAATATTTTAAATATAGTACATAAACATAAAATACTCGGCAGTAGTACATTCCATACAAGAAAGGAGAGGAACGTCACTTGAATGTTTAGGTCCGCTGACGCTGCTCACTCTAGCTGTTCACTTAAAGTGTCCCAGTTGAGTCTGAATTCTTAACTTAGGGTGTGCGACCAGTTTTTTTTTTCTTAGTCTTTGCCCCGGCGGGAAGGAAATATTTTTGCCTGCTGCTACACTTTGCGTTCTCAAGTAGTTTTTAATTTGAATACTTTGCACACTCTTGAACCTTGTCGGTCGTACAAGGTGAAGTCCTTTGGACCCTTTTTACAGAGCCCTTTTTTTTTTTTTTTTTGAGTGATTTGCATATTTGTGTGTGCGTTAAATATATTAAGAAATACCACAATTATTATTTTTAACTTTAATTTTATTCTTTCTACTTGCAGGCTACGCAAAAGATATTTACAGAGTTGAAAGAGGTAAGCAAATTAAATATTTTCACTTTAAAATCATTTAAAATAGTAATAAGAATATTTTTTAAAATTTAATAGAGAAACTGAAAGCAAGAAAGACTAATGTCTTTCTTCTCTTCAAGACTTTAAAATTCATTCATCACTTAAAACAAAAAACTCTTCCATAACTTCTAATGGCCTATCTAAAATTGTATTCGAATTTGCAAATACATTTGTTCCATGTCAAATTTCATGAACATATAAATATATAAATATATAATTGCCTCGAACTCTTTTTTAAATTAACATAATTCACATAAGGCAACAAAAAATCTAGTCTAAAAAAAAACAAAGACTAAACAGAAAATAGATACACATTTCCTAATGTCTGCCAAAAATTGCACAACAACAACAACTTTTATGTATGTTGCGTGAGAATCATAAACTAGCCAAAAAACGAATAAAAATCCGAAAGACCGCCAAATGTTAGCCGGAAAAAAAACTCCAAGTGCAACTTTTTACTGCGCTCTTGGACCATTCACACGCCGGCACTTCTCTAACCAAAACTACGAGTGCTCCCCATTCTGCAATTTATTACGCGTATGTGCCAACCAAATTCGAGACAAAAAAACTTCAGCACAGTGGAATAATTGTATAATCTGATATATGAAAATCAAAACTAAGTAGTGCAAAATTGAATAAAGCATATTATATTTGTAGTTATTTTTAATTTTAAATTTTCGTATATATATTTTTTATTAATTTAATTTTTATAATAATTTATCTTTATATATATTTTTTTAAATATATATTTTTAAAAAATATATAATATATATATATATATATATATATATATATATATATATATATATATATATATATATATATATATATATATATATATATATTATTGATTAATTTAATTTTTATATATATTTTTTATATATTCTTTATATATGTTTTATATACTTTTTATATATCTTTATATATTTTTGTTTATATTTTCTTGTTTTGTATTATTTTAATTTTTTTATAAATTTTTTGTATTATATTATCTTTTATAATATATTTTTATTACTTTATTTTTATTTATTTATTTATTTATTTTTTTTTTTTGTTCTATATACATATTTTTATTTACTGATTTTTTATATACATAATTTATTTGTTATATATATTCCTTACAAATATTTATCAAAAATATTTAGTTACAAACAAAAAAACTATGTCTGCGCTCCACTGTGCTTGTGCTAGGCCAACTTTGCAATCGTCTGAGTCGGTTTTAAGTCCCGCTAGTCCATGCAGGTTGCGCTGTCGACTTCTTGTCTGTCTGCTGTTTGGCTGACTGCAAGGGAATGGATTAAAGGAGTTGCTGGCGCGCATGCAAATGCTGGGCGTGGCACACACATACACGTACACTAATCTACAGAAGTGTGGCTTTTTGGCTTGTGTTTGTTTTTAATACCCTTTTTTTTTTTATGTCATGCCATTTTATGATTTGGTGTCGCGTCGCCAGTTCTCTAGACTTCGAGTAGCTGCTTGATATTGTCGAAATCAATGGAGCTGTTAGCTGAAACACAAACTGACTCTCGGGCAAAGTCTCTACTCTCTGTTTGCCTAACCGCTGCTGGCTTGGTTGCATATTGTCATTATTTATTGAAAATATAGTTTGATGAGTTTTTACTTGGCTCAGAGCGCCAAACAGTGAACTGGCTTAACACCAGCCATGCCCACAGTCTACAGCCCTCAGCCCTCTTAGCTCTTAGCTTTAGCTTCAGTAGCCGTGCCAGGAGCAGCTGCTGTTCGTTTGGCATTTGTTGTTCCTGTCCCGTTGCGGTCAATGTAATGGTTTTTGTGGGCTGCTACTGCTGAAAATTGGTTAAATCGGCAAACTTTTTTGGGCCACCCACTTGTTTTACTCAGCAAAACTATGTGGGCATTGGCCCAACGGGTTCAACGAAATTGCCAGTATTTGCCTAAGTTTATTGGATTTTGTTAGTTTCATTTTTTATGTATTAAATTCTTTATATTTAAAGACATCTTTAATACTTTGCATACCAAAAATTATTTTTTAGTTAAAAATAAGTGAAACTATAAAACTGAAATTGTAAAGAAATATAACAACAATTTGTATATATTTAAAAAATATTAAATTAATTACTATTAAAATTATTATGTAAATAAACTAAACAAATATAAAAAATTATAATATATATATATATATATATATATATATATATATATATATATATATATATATATATATATATATGACAAATTATACAAAATATAAAAAATGATAAAAAATAATACAAAAAATTATATTAAAAAAAACCTACAAAGATCAATCAATATAAATATAAATAGACTTGCATAGTAAACTGAAGGTTGTGTAGATATATATTTAAATCATAATATTAATTCTAATTTATTGCTTTTATTTAAAAAACGAGTTTGTGTAATGTTTTTTAATCTAAAAAAAAAACTAGAAGTTTTGTTCTGTATGCTATATTCAAATATTGTAAGATAATTATTGCATAAGCACTTTCGCCCATTCCAATCGAGTAGTTTTAGCACATGATATTAAGGGAGCAGCGAACCGAAAATTTTTGTGAACTGTTCCATGAGTTTACTATACCTCTATGCTATACCTCTAAAAAAAAGAAAAAGAAGGAAATATAGCTCGACGACTGCGATATATGTTGCAGAGCCGAGGCTGAAAGTGGTTTTGCCCTTTAGCAGCATCACAACAAGTTGGCCAACTGCAGCATAACCATGTCTCGCTGTGTTTATGTCTTGATGCTGTCTTTTTGCATGGGGCGAAAAGTATCTCGACAAACGTAAAAAATGTTTCCACTGATTGCGTGGGCGTAGACGGGCAATGCTATTAACTGGTCGCGGCGGTATCATAGACCCCGCCCCCTACTGGCCCACCACCAACTTTGAGTACCAATAGTCTGCACTTTACTCTTTTCATTCGCTTTTTATGTTCATTTTCTCTCTGTTTTATAGTACATATATCAGTGCTTGTACCGCTTCAGGGCATACGAATTCACTTCATACTCTTCTTCATTTTTTTTTATTTATTTATTTTGCTTCTTTTTTTGCCGTCTCTCGCCTATAATCGCATCAGCTGTAGATTTGTAATATGAAGCGGAAGAAATGGTTTCGGCCCTGTCACAGCCCACAGATAAATGAAAGTCATTGGGATACGATTGCCAGAGCAATTTATTGGTATGAAGTGGTATTATAGCAACCCTAACCCGGAGCACAGACTGTTGAGCTTTTCATTCAGTATTGAGTGTCCTAGACAACATAAAAGTAGTTTTTAAAGTATTTACTCAATATACCTGAAGTTGAAACAATAAGAGTAAATTTTATAACTGCTGACTGCTTCATTAATATGCAACTTTATATAGATTGAGAGTTGGTGAGAGAGAAAGAGAATATAAGAGAGAGAGAGAGGGAGAGAAAAAGAAAGACATTTTGTGATCTAGAGATAGAGAGATTGAAACTTTAATTGTCAATTCAGAGAGGGAAAAAATTAATGAAAAAGGGGATAAGAAAGAGAGAGACCGATGACTACAGTGAGAGAGAGAGAGACATGACCACATACTCTGAGAAAAAGAAAGAGAGAGAGAGAAAGAGAGAAATGAATACAGAGTAAAATAAAGCGCTGTCTAAGATAACTGCTGAGTCCGAGAAAAACAGAGAGTTTACTACAGATAGAAAGAAAGACAGAGACGATTACTGATAGAAAGAGAGAGATAGACGACTACATATAGAAAGAGAGAGAGACGACTACAGATAGAAAGAGAGAGACGACTACAGATAGAAAGAGAGAGAGAGATGGCTACAGCGAGAAAAGAATTAAAAGAGAGAGAGAGACAAAATGCAAGTTGATAAAATATAAGAGAAACGGAGTGCGACAATATTAAATTGCATTATAGAACAGCAAAGAAAATGAGAAACTCCATGATATCAAATAGTTGACTAAGAGAGAACGCGATGAACATATGTCAGATGGTCTCAAATATTTCTATATTGGAATGAGAAATGCGACGAAGTGAGTGTGCAAGAAAAATAAGAGTTAGGGAAGCAGACAAAGAGCTTATAGATTGTGCTCACATGACTATTAAGCACTTACATTATGTGTATAATTAATTTCATATTATATGGGCATATATAGAGCTTGAGCAACATTTTCTATGCAAATTGTTAAATTCTAATGTCATGCTGGAGTTTGAAGTTTGGAGACTGTGCAAATATAAGAACATCATCATTGCATCATGTTTGTCATCATGATGATGCAGAAACTGCAAAGCAACAGCCAGGGAAAAACTTTGAGCAGCTCTAAAATGTTCTCGGTGTGGGTGGGTATATCTATCTGTGTGTGTGTGTGTGCTTGTGCATGTCTCTGTGGGCGGGTGTTTATAGGTTAGAGTTTGTACTTTTAACGCCCAAACAGATTTGCCCGTATCAGTGGCAAATCAGACGCTGCGGCTAACATGAATTGGTCGATACGGGCCCTGAGGGGAACATGATATGAAGAGCTGCCATTTAGCCACGTTTTGTTTGACTTTTAAGCGCATCTTGTACTATGCTTTGTCTATACAGATGGGTATATACATATATATATATATACTGAAGCAATTTCCATGTACATTCTACGCTCATTTATGCTGTCTGATAGCCTTGGGGCATATTCATATTCGTTGTCTTTTTAGCTAACTGCAACGGCGACTTGAATTTGAAAATTATGCGAAACGCTGCTTACTGCTTACTGCATGCACTCTGTTTGTTGATCAACTCGATTATACCAGAGCCAGACTCCTGCCAAAGACTATGCAGTGTTTATCCATGTCTAGAGATAAAGCAAAGTCTGTTGTCTAGTT
Organism: Drosophila mayaguana; assembly: GCA_037075325.1. Taxonomy (NCBI): domain Eukaryota; kingdom Metazoa; phylum Arthropoda; class Insecta; order Diptera; family Drosophilidae; genus Drosophila; species Drosophila mayaguana. The sequence continues at coordinate 1,070,038 of JBAMCG010000068.1, forward strand.
ATAAATATATACATATATGTGTATATAAATTTACAGTCACAGGAATTGCATTTGCGGCTTATGCTTGAATTTTGCATTCGCCTTCCGTTTGACCTTTTTATCATTGATTGTCCTTTTTTATGGACTGCATCGCACCTGAATAGTTTTCCATTTCTTTATTTTCTATTCATTTTATTTTTAAACCATTTCTATTGAATTTGTGTTTCCTTTTTTTTGTTGGCTGCAATCCATTCTTCTATTTACTAATTGTTCGGCATTCTCCTCTCTTTTATTTTGTTATTTTCATTTTTTTAAACTATACTAAGCTGAAGTTGTTTACCATTTGTGTTGTTGTAATAAATTATAATACTATAGTAAGTGTAATCATATTTTTATTACCTAAAAATTCAAGAAACTTACTTCATACATATTTTATATTTAAAATTTAAAATATCACAGATTAACATTTTAATACTAAGCTCCCATGTGGAATACATCTTCTTTAATTCCATTAAAATTTGCTTATCCATTTTCGCTTACCAAACTCTGACCAGATTCATCTTAAAGTTTTCCTTCCGAGTTATGCATTATCATCCGGGGCTAATGACATGCAACGTAGTGCAACGAACATTGACTGCTTCAGCGGACCGAATCAACGCGAACATGAGAAACAAACATAAGACTAAATGAAATTTCATTTAAAAATAGAAAAGAAAATTAGCAGCAATTTTCACATTTAAATTTATGCTTAATTACATTCGGAACCAAATTACTGTTTTAGTTTACTGTATTAAAAAAGGTAAAAAAAAATAATTAAAAATTAAATAATAAATAAAAAATTAAATAATATAGATAGAGATATAGAATTAAAAGTATATATATATATATATATATATATATATAATTTTTTATTTATTATTTAATTTTTATTTATTTCTTTATTTATTATTTTTTTATTTATCTTTTTAATTATTTTGTATTTATCTTTTTATTTTATTTATTATGTAATTCTTTATTTATTTATTTTTTTTACCTTTTTTAATATATAATTGAAAAATGTATTTTTTAATTAATTTAATTTAATATATTTTTTAAAAATTAATTAATTAAAAAACAAGATTCATATTGTTTTATATAATTAAGGAAAGTAATACAAATATGAATTGATTCGTAAATTTATTTATATTTTCTCACTTCATTTTCATTCCGTGCACGTCTGTCTCCTGGTCGACATTATATAAGTTGAGCTAAGTCGAATACTTTATTATTACTATTACTAGTATTATTATTATTTTTTGTTTCATTCAGTTTTTGCTGGGGTTTCTCTTTGATAATTAAGCTGTATACTTAAGTTTTGCGTGCGAGCGTTTCTGTTTCTGTTGTGCGTGCTGTGTGTGTGGGCGTGGCTATTGCTCGTAATGTTGCTTATATTAGCAGCTTGTGTGATAATGTTTAGGGGCAAGCAGGGTCATGCATGCCCTGCCCAGCCCCCAAACTACCCTGTCCGATATGAGATCTTGTGTACTAAAAGCAACATAATTACCCAAGCTCAGCAATATCTTTGCTTGGCTTCATGTTGAATTGTGCGTGAAATGAGTTTGTGTTTAGAGCTAGCTGTGAGTTGTGAAAACGAATAAATAAAATAGCAAATATTAACATTTGATCTTATATTCAATACTCTATTTTTTCAATATAATAATTCCACCTGTTTTAATGTAATTTGTGATAAATTTGATATGTATGTCATATTCATTTTCATTGCTTTATTTATTTATTTTAATTTTATTGATTTTTAAATATATATGTTGTTTTAGTTTATTATTTTCTATTTTAATTTTATTATTCAAGTAATTTAATTTCAATATATACACATTAATTTAAGTTTTTTTATTATTCATTTACAAATTAGTTTCCAATTCTTTTTTTTTTTTGGCAATACAACAAACAAACATATATTTGATCCGACTTTGTTTTATTTTTTATTCATTTAATTTATTTCATTTAGGTTTTATTGTGTTGTCGGCTTTAGCTAATTTTCAGCCACTTTTTGTTAGCCAATGCAATTTGTGTAGCAAAGCCAATGAAAATTGGAAATACAAACGCCAAACGAAAACACCCACAAAAGTCACGCTAATACCTCGGCAATTTCCAATTTGTGTGCTTCGTATTCGTAAAATTCCATTTTTTATCCCGCTTCCTTTACTTTTCTATTTTGCCTGACAACGAGCGCAAACTGTTGTCGCGCCAAATGCAATCAAAAGCTAAAAATCTATTATTCAAGACATCCCTACATTGTTTATTCTGATGAATATACACACATATGTATATTTATTTATATAGATAGATAGATACATATATCAAGTTTAGTTTCAACATCAAACATTTACAGTTATACGTAGTGTGTCAACATTTATATTACTGAAAATCAGCAATATCAAAATACAATTTCATTTGTTAGTATACAAAACGGAATAATATATTCTCACGATAGAAAACACTTTTGATATTTATGGAAAATATTTGATAAAAAATGAGGAAAAAAGACAAAAATTCTATTTATTGTGAGTCGAGTGCAAATAAAAATAAATTGGTTCGCAAATACCAATACATGTGCGGTTTTATGCTTATAAACTTAAATAAATATTTATTAAATCTTATATTTATATATTGTATAATTATATATTTATATATTTTATATATTTAAATACTTTATATTTAATTTAAAAATATTTTTTATCACTTTTCTTTTCATTTTTTTTTTGTTATACATATTTTTTGAATTTTATTAAAATTTTTTTTATAATATATATTTTTAAAATGTTATATTTTATTTATTTTTATGTTGTTTTTCAAATCTTGTGTACTACTATAAATATAACATTAATTAAAATGGGATTAATCTATATGAAATTTAATATATATAAGATTTTTTGGTATATAATAATACTAATAATAATAATAATAATAGGTACATAATACTAATATTAATAATTAGGTGTAATTAGGTATATAATATGGCAGTCCGTATGAATAATATTAGGTATATAATATGGCAGTCCGTATGAATAAAAATTTTACGCGTTATGGTTAAGTGTATAAATCCGAGTAGAAATTTTCTTGTACAGCAACGCCACAAATTTCTCAACGCCTTTGTAAGTTGCAGAAGTGTTGCTGTTGTGGTAGAGTAGGGGCGTGACAGCGGCGGGGGTTAGGGCAGAGGCTCACGGAGAAGGGGTCAGAATACTCAATGTGTCAGATGTTGGAGTCAAGGATTTCTTTCTAAATACACGCTTACGAATTATAAGGAGTATATTGGCTAGAGACGTGAAGCTTTGGAGTAATAAAAAAAAGAGAACAATTACATATACATATATCATCATTTCTTTTATAATATGATATATTTCATTTATGTCTTACCTCTATACCTGTCTTAAACTGTGTGACTCAATGCTGAACGAGTATGAATCAGTCAATGTGACATCGTTTTGTTATATATTTATTTTCTTTGTCAATACTTTTCGCTCAGTATTCCTGTTGTAGCTTTGCTCTTTGTCATTTCTCGACGACGACGACGGGTATGAATCGTTTGCTGCCAGTTGTAACAACAACTGAAATTGGAAAAAAGCGAACGAAATGAAGTCTGAAACATGAAATAAAGATGAAGCGACTGTGTCGAACAGTTGAATCAGCCGAGTCGCCACTAAAATTGAGACATGACAATATGTTAGGGGAGCAGTGCTTGGGGGGTTTCTTTTAGTTTTTCTTCATCTTCCCCTTTTTTTCATTTTTGTTTTCAGTAAGCGTATAGGAGGAATTAAAATTTGTTTGTCTGTTCGAATTGGAAGTTTTCGATATGCGGATTTTTGCTTTCCCATATGAGCAGCAGCAAAGCAATTACACTGTGCGAAAATCAAATGTATGTCTGTATTATTAGCAATGGTGAATATCTATTAAGTGGAAATATTATTAAAGAACTATTGTCTAATATATGTAATTAAATAAATATTTTTGATTTTTGGTACTTATTTTATTATATTATTTTTTGTTGTTTTGTTTGCTAATCAGCCCAAAATTAAATTTTGGTCGACTGGTAATTGGTAATAATATATTGCTATAATTTCTTTTACTATTGTTACATAATTTATTTAGTTATTTTTTTTACGTATTTTATATTTTTTTTAACTACTTTTTTGTTTTATCTATATTTAAATTTATTTTAAAAATATTTATTTATTTATTTTTGTTTAGTTTCTTTTTTATATTTGTTATAATTTTTGTTTTATTATTACTTCTTTAATTTTTTTTACCAAACTTTTGTTTGTGTTTTAGTTTATTTCTTAATGTTACGACAAATATATATTTTCCATACCATAACTAATTATTCTCTCTAGTATATTTCTGTTTATTTCAATTACTTGCAGTGCAGTGCAGTGCAGACGCCGTAAGTCGTTTTTATGACTTATCTCCTGCTGTGCCGTTGTCTTTGCTTGTCTGCTGCCAGGGGCCTACTATTGCTGTTGCTGTTGCAGTCGACTATTTGTCTCCTTCAATTCGTAATCATTTAAATTGATTTTTCTTGTCTATGACGTCGTTCAACCTTCCAATCAACTCAAAGCCATTGAGCCAGGCTCTCGCACGCTCGTTTTCTCCTTCCCTTGCGTCGCTTAATTGATGAATTTCTGACTGTCTACTACTACTGCAGCTGGCTGATAGCTATCTTAGCCAATCTATCTACGCTCGCCCACACAACAGCAGGAGCAGCAGCAGCAGCAGCAGCATCTACGTTTCATGCTGGCTCTATTTCTAAAATTTCTTATCTATATTTTTGCTTCTTCGTTGTTCTCTTGACTTTTTTTTTTTTTTAGCAATTGACCCAAACTTGTCCTTCAGTTTGTGGCCATTGACCTTTGACTTGGTCGTTAAATCGAGTCCACTCGAGTGGAAGATGCAAATAAGTGCGTAGCTTACCTGCAGAAATTTTGCTCAATTTTGAGTTGCAGCAGATTTAAAGCAATTACCAAAATAAAAATCATTATTGGTATTACATGTCACACAAGGCGAAGAGAGCAAAGAGGGGGAAAGGGTTTGTGTGGTCCGATTGCCCTCGAGTCCTCTATAATTGAGATTGATGCAATTGCATATAAAATTCATATGAATTACTTGAGAGTCTGGCTCCCCGAGTGCTTCGTATGGCACACACAGACACACTCACATACACAGCTGCGACTGTTTGCATTTTCGGTTAACCCTAACCGGTTTGTGCCGTTGCAATTGAGCCCAAATGACTCATAAACAGACTGAGCAGGCCAGAGCTCAGAGTGAAGTAATAACAGGGTGGACCATGTCTTTTGAATTTGAGGATTGTTGTTAGCACAAATTTAGAGATCATAATTTAAATATGTTGTTTAAATTATTTGATATTTATTATTATTATTATAAAATTAAATTATTAATATAGAGATCTTAATTCTAAAACGTTCTTAAGTTATCATATATACGTAAAAATAGCACTATATTTATTTAAATTTTTATTAAAATAAATCGTTATTGATTATAATAAAATATAAAATATTAATTTTAATTTTGTAAAACGCTAAAATATTGGGTGCTACATTACAAACAACAAAGTATAAACTTGAATTTCCTTTGAATAAGAAGGTCCACCCTAAAATTGAAGATGCATTGGGCTCGGGCTACAGTTCAAACAACGTCAGCTGCATTTGATTAGAAGCAGCTACATACATATATATCTCTAGATGTGGACATATACATATGTATGTAGGTGTAAGTATAGAATGAGTATGTGTGTATGTGTATAGAAAAATGCGTGATATTTATGTATGACAAAACGAAATGACATTTGAAACATGTGTCAAGTTCCACTGCACTTGCTTTGCCTACGGTTCAGTCCGAACTCCAGTATCACATGCATATGTGCGGCATATGTCTTCTACATACAAATGTCAGTGTGTGTGTGTGTGTGTGTGTGACTGCGGGTGTGAGAGCATTGTGAAATTGCGGACTGTGCTGTGTGTGCCGTCGCATGGCCAGCATTTAGCTTCCTTTTGGCAGCTGAGCGCAGCTGAGGCCACTCATGAAACGTGTTTGTTGATAAACACGACCATGAATCATTTCACCCACTCCCCTCATCCTAGAATCCGCTGCTCCTCAACGCTTTTGTTTCGCTTGATTTGCATATACATATGTATGTATGTAGGTATGTTTGTTTGTTTGTTTGTATGTATAAATGTTTGTGCTCTACACTACTCTGCTTACAGTCAGTCGTGTTTCTTCTTGTTGCTCTTTTTATGATTTGTTTGTGATTTTCACGCCTCGTTTGCGCCTGTTCGCTTTTGAGCTTTGCTTCACTGAAGCACATACACACACACACACAAACACAAACGCCCATGCACTTGCTCGCTCTCTAATTTGTGCTCGTGCCATACGCTCTCAGCTCTTAGCTCTCGCTCATGCTCTCACTTAAGCTGCTACTCACATGCTATTACTCCCACTCCCACTCACTTCTTACTCACGCGCTTACTCTCTCCCGTTCTTATGCTTTCTCCCTCATTTCTAGTTGTTGTTTTTTTTTTTTTGTGTATGCTTTGAGCTTTGGCTTGTTGCTTGGCCACTCGATTTGCCTACACGTTCTATCACAAGCAATTGTTGTTGGCACCGCTCTTGTGGTTGTTGCTGTTGGTAATCGGACCAGGCCCAGCGGCATGTTTTGCTGATAAACACGCATGAAATTCATAAATTCATGGCGCTTGGAATTAGCTTGCATGTTTCGTCTTCCTCTCCTCTTCAGCTTCTTGTTCTTTAAGCTGTTGAAATATATCACAATTTTGGGGCACATTTGTTGAATGCCAAATAAATCGGAAATGTTGCGAAATACATTAAAATAGTTCTAAGAGAAAGCTATTTTTTTACACCGAAATTTTTGTTCTTATCATTGAGTATTTTGTGTGCAATAAAATCAAACTTGACTTGCGGATTTGCTAGAAGACAACGCGTTACAATTTTCTGTTTTACATTTTTTAATGGCATTTTATCATATGCAATTAATCGTAATTGCTCGTTTTGCAAACACCCACACATACATGCATCCATATGTTAAGTGTAAGCTGAAGTTATAGGCACACACACACACATAAACACAGATGCACATATTCACAGCTCACTCCCATTTGCTCCCGAATATATTCCCTCTATCTCTTTTGCTCCCGTCTCTTCACATAGCAGCGCACTTAAAGCGACCCCTGCGGAAAAGAATAAGTTGCCGCTCGTCTGGCACATTAACATTTTACAATTTCACGTACAAAGCAACGTGACAAATGTCTAAAAAAAAAGTTACAAAATTACACTTAAATGGGAAAAGCAAAAAACATAAAAAATGATCAAAAAGAAGTGCAGTTGTTGCTGCAGCGAATATCAAATACCCTATAGAACGAAAAAATAAATAAGAGTATTCTATTAGCCAATTTGGATAAACTAATATATTAAATTATAATAATAATTTACTAAAAATACTAAAATAATAATAAATAATAATAGTTTCGCTTTAGTAACATGTTTCACAGCATAATCTAGTGACCAAAGTTAGGGTATAAATATCAGAAATGTTAAACGCCTACAAAGAACAACACTCAACTGAAGAGAAGAATAGAAGAAAGAGAGAATGTGCAAGGGGAATTGGAACGGCAACGGACTCGCTCGCACATCAAATAATATATGGAAAGTAAAAATTGTTGCATCCCTGCCCACTCATTCCTCTCTTGCACTCACTCTCTTTTGCTGGGTGTGTGCGTGTGAGTGTGTTTGAGCTTTATGAGGTCAATTACCTGTCATTTGCATGAGTGACAGTCGCACAGGGCGGTTGTGGCTGCAGATAGAGGAAGAGGCACACGGGTAGGTGGGTGGGTGGTCTTGTTTGATAGGGTGTCGCTTACCAGTTACCTGGTCTTTGCTGCTCTTCTTCTTCTACTCTTTTTTCAGTGTTTTCTTTCACACGCCCTCTCCCCGCTCAGTTGCATAAATCGCAGTCGGCACTGAACCTTAAACGAAGGTCATCAACGTCAACTTCATTTGGATTGCTTTTTTGCATTACCTTTTGATCTTGTTGTTGTTTTTATATTCTTTTTTTTTTCGACCTGACAAGCTTTCTGTGCTGCAGGCAATGAACTCGATTAATTACGGCCTTTGACATGTGCTTTTAATTTGCTTCTTCTTCGTCTTTTTAAGTGTTTAATCAGTTCAAATGTCAAACTGCAAATTGATTCGAATTTAAGATTTGCTTAAACGAAATTTAGTCTTCTAAATGAGTGAAAGTCATCTGTTAAGCCATACCATCTAAGCAATAAGCTATAAAGTTCTAAATAATAAGGAAATTGAATTCTATACTTTTATTAAAAATATTTGCACTTGATTCTTTAATTAGATTCTGATTTCATAGCATCGACCGGCTGGCTATGGCTTTATTGATATCGGCATACACGCATACATGCACACACACTCAGACATACACGCATACATGCACATACTCTCAGGCACACACATATGCACACATACACATTTTCGTGCAAGTCTCTCGGAGCTCATAAAATTGATAAGAAATCCCCATGCACCAACCAGTTGCTTATGAAATTTCTATAAGAAGTTATAAAAAAAGAATACAAAAAGAATAAAAAACATGGAATATTATATACATGTGCATATTGATATCAGCAATGATCGAATTTTAGATGCCCTATATAATAATTACAAGGAAAATACTTTCTGAATTTAGCTTTGCATATGATGCATCAGGCTTATTATATTAAGAATGTTAAAACGATTTTTCAGATACCAGATACCAAAATTTATAAATTAATGGTAAAAAGTGCTCTAATATATACAAAAATAATTTTAAAAATTTAAAAATATATTATTAAATACATATATTTATTTATATTTCATAATATATGTTTATTTTATAATAAAAATATATGTATATTTATAGATAGAGATGTAAATAGATAAATAACTTTTTGATATAGTTTGCGTAGCCTAAATATAGAAAAATATATATTTTTAAAAACTAATTCTTTATTCATGTACATATCTATTGAAAAGCAAATAATTCTTAAAATTTTGAACAACTGTCAAAAACAAAAATACCCATAACCGTCAAATGCCCACAAGTCCGTGGAATATATTCTATTTTTTATGCGTTCGCCTCAATCGTATCAACCTGCCACACACAGGGAATAATACGAAATGAAAACGTAGAAAAACCCCTAAAAGTCGGATAGAAAAGAAAAACCTAGATGTTCTATAGAAATATCAGAGCAACAACGGCCAAGGCAAAAGCAATAAAATCAAATAGAAATGGCAGCAAAAGAGAACAAGAAAAATAAAAAAGAATAACTATGAATGAAACAAAATAAAATGAAATAAAAGCAGAGTGAGGCAAAGCGCAGCAGACGACGCGAAGAATGCAAAATGAACTTTTGAAAAAGGCGAAGTGGCAATGGAACAAAAGTGGGAGTGAGATGCAAGACGAGACGAGACTCAATGCAGCTCGACTGGACTCGACCAATTTTGGACGCTGCACGTTGCTGAATTACTCCCTCATTCCCAAAACTTCACATATTCAACTGTGATCCCCTCCTCCCAGCTGCCCACTACGGCGCTCGTAATGCTCCCACTCAGCCCACTAATGGAAGTCAAGCGACTGTGGGGGATTCCATGCTGGACGCTCTGGCACATTAACATGTTGAGCAGGTTGTGGGATTTCTCAGTGTATGTACATATGTATGTATTAAATATATATGTACATATGTGTATATATATATATATATGTATACGTACGCACGTGCACACCGGAAGTCGAGTACATCAGCTGACCAGTGCACAGTGGTTCGAGATCGATGTGCATTCACACTTTAGGCTACATTTTGTTTTTCTGTATCGATTTATATTAATTAGCTAAAATGACTTCATATCATTATATTGAGCATTAAATAACACACAATGCTATGCACATAGATAAAGACAGAAATGTCAACATATGGCAATCATAAAAATTTGATGAAAGGACATATCATCTAATGATGTACATATGTATATTATACCTTTTTTTTATTTTAAATGAAAAAAAAAATAATTTTTCTATATTGTCTATACATTGAAATAGAATTCATTTTTATTTAAATTAGATTGCTTATTTTCATACAATAATATTTAAAATAATATTATTAAAATAATATTAATATTAAAAGTTTAACCATAAAATTTTTATTTTCTGTCATCAAATATTTTTTCTATCTAATATTAAGAATATATAATAATGTTTATTGCATAAAATAATATTTAAAAAAATAATAATGCATATAAAAGAAATAACTATAAAAATAATTAGTTAATTTACAATTTTATTGTGGAAATTAACTAATTATTTCTTTTATATGCATTATTATTATTTTTTTAATATTTTAATTATTTACAAGTTATTGATTTCCACTTATGAATTTGCCCAATGTACATTTGGCACCACTGTGCGCACGCAGCAGCTACAAGCTGAACGTTGGGGCCGCTGTACGTTCTTTGAATGTCCTGTGCTTCGCTAATGCACACGCACAATGCACAATTCACAATGGACGTGCACAATTCACAATGCACAATGCGGAATGCAGTTGCAATCGCCATGGCCATGGCCAATGCTATTCCAGTTGCAGTTGCATTTACTGCAGTGGCAGGAGCCGTTGCCGTGGCCGTTGTCGTTGTCGTTGAAGTAAATGAAATGCAGTAGAGAGCGTCGCCATTTTGTTGGGCTGTGGCACAGCTTGTGCCGCGGTCCGGTTATGGCCACGTAGCGCAATCAGCAGCTGCAGCTCCCAACGGCAGGCAACACCAGCGTTAACTAGCACACACACATAGGCACACACAAACACATACACACACACACATATCGCTGGAGTTTTTGAGTTTAGTTGAGCTGGTTGAGGTTAGCGGGGACAGCTAAGCTGGCAACTGCTGGCACGTCCCTGTACCCAGTCCTGTTCCGCTTTGGCTCCTGCTGACTGCTGTTAGCTGCTGCCAGCTAACTGACATTTGCGGTCGCACATGGCTTTAATTACCAGGTTGATGCAACATTTGGTTAAATGGCCGCTGCTGTCCAAGACACGCATATGATTGCACCTGTACAGGTACGTGAGCGTGACTGGCCGCCAGCCAGTGGGCTGGGTGCCTTGTGTGGTATGGATGGGCGGGGCACTCGGCTGTACGACAGCTGCCAATGCCGAATGCCCTGCAAATGACATTTCGCTACAGTCAAAATTCCTGCATGTGATCTAAATTTATTCTCTTACAAATCCATTTTTGAAACAGAAATTTAAGCGATATAAATTTATTTATTTATTTATTTTATTTATTTATTTGTTATTTATTGTTTTTTTCTTTGTTTATTTATGTTATGTACAAATATAAATTTATATTGTATATAAATATAAATTTTAATGTCAAAAGCTTCTTTAATATTTGTGTAAAAATTTAATTTGTATTTTGTAGTTACAAATTAAATTGTAATTTAGTTTTTTTTATATAATTATTATATGTTTGAATTTTTAAAATTAATTAAAGCTTTAGTTACTTACTAATAAAATAATGTAATTTATTTCGTTTCTTACTACTTTTGTATTTATATATATTTAATAATATAATATTTACAAATAAATTTTATTAAATAAAAATTTAATTCCTTATATGCTGCATGCATATATTAAATATATATATTTCTGGAATTTAATTCATTTAATATGAATTATATAAAATATAAATTAAAATGAATTTTACAGCATTTATTTAATTGCAAATTTTGAGTTGATATTAATTTTTTTCATTTAATTTTATAATATTCATTCCTGTTTCCTTGTTCTAATTTCTTATACCATAAAATATTTCTTGAAAGGAGAAATGTGTTAATTCCGTTTAATTACAATTTAATTCATATTCATTCAGTATGTTTTTCACTTCTCTCTGTTTACTTTATATAATATATTTAATATATTATATACTAAGGTTATTTCGTTAAACCAGAAATATATCTATATATCTCAATTGCCCATTATTATGCGTGTTAAATTTCCGAAATTCGTGTTGCTTGCCCTGTGTTTAATTTGTTATGGCACCAACATAATTTCTCATTTGTTATGCTAATCCATGGTCCAGAATCACAATTTAAGCCACTTACACAACCAGTGCAGCCACACGGACTTGACTGACACCAAGTAGTTAGTTGGCCGAGGGCTATTATAACGCATTGCTAGCACCGCTAATACCCATTGCTCCAATTATTTTAAACTTATTACAAGCAGATTTCGCGCAGATTACAAGCAGTGGGAGCTGGTAAAGGGTACGATGAGGAGAGGTGGGGAGGTATAATCGGTAAGGGTGTTCACTTGACGACTTGAGGGCGCTAATTTATGCAACTGCAACAACAAAGCCGCACTATATTATCCAAGCTGTGTGGGCTAATTTGTTTATAATTTTCATAATTCAACGTGTGAGAGGGGCGTAACTTCCTTTCCTTCCTGTGTGTGCCGGGGCTTTAATCTGTGTGTGTGTGTGTTTTGCCCACTGGCAACAGCTCGCGTTCGCGCGTGTGTGTGTGTGAGTATGTTGAAAACTTGGCTCGGGCATGGTCCAACACTTAGCAACGTGACACAAATGGATTCAGCTAGCCTTGGCAACACACAAAATACGAGCTCAACATAAAGCCGCCCATGAATATTGAATCCAAGCGAAGTGAAGAAGAATTTAAATACGTTTTTGCCTTATGCTAAATACTTTTTCTATTTTCTATTGAATATGTTGGATAAACGAATATTTATGTGTTTAAGTAATATGATCAATAACCCGCGCTAGCGGATATACAGGGTTCTTCATATTCGCGTGACCCATCTGGCAGCACTATATGTATATATATTTATATTTGAGATTAGATTAATTTAGGGTCTTTGTACAATAAAAAGTTGTAGGTTTTATTCCGAGAGTCTATTTTATAGTTGTACCGATATATTGTTTTTAGTGAAATTACTCATCTTCAAAGTCTCAGTTACACTCTTTAAATTACATTTACATTCAAATTTAATTTATAGAGTATTTAATTATCAATTCTCTTTTTATTTTATATTCAGAATAAATGTTCTTAAAGAAACATCCAATTTGTGCTAATAATTATGTGCGCTGGTTCAATGTCAACTAATCCATATATATATATATGTCCTTATATAGTTATTATTCAATAATCATTTGTTAATCACTAACTATTATAATTATGTGCTAGTTATTCAGTTTGTCAATAGAAATTAAGAATATAATTCTTCAAATTAAATGGGAGTTTGTAGATTATATAAATAAATGACACAAGGCATTTACTAGAACTTACTAAATATTTATGTCTATTCTTTTCACATCCTAAAAGTAAATCAGCCAGCAAATAAATTTTATGTAGAATAAAGTTTCAATTTGGCTTAATCAATTTGTAGCAAATTTATTAATCATATCTAAAGCTCTAATATTCCAGCACATTTAACCTGCTGCATCATTAAAATTGCTAGTCATCTTTTTATAGTCAGGGTTTTTTTTGTGGGACCTATAGGATGCAAACAGTTTTCAATTATTTATAGTACGTTAATTGCCACTTCCTGGTCCTCTGGTTGCAGACAAAGGGCCCAGACAACATAAAACCTTAATCAAATATACTTAACTGCCTATTCTAATGTTTGTTTTCTGCTACATTTTCTCTTTACAGGTGAGTTGTCATCATTGTGCCAAGCCCCAACCACACAGACTACTGCCTATGGATAAAAATGAACTTGTATTTCATATATATATTTATATATATATGTATGTATATAAAAAAACAGAGAAAACAAAATGGGAGTAAAGTATACGAGAGTTATGAGCTTGAATGTTTGGTAGACTCGACGTTAAAATTTTGCTATTATTATCAAGGACAACACAGGCGACTGTCAGTTGACTGCCTGGGCTGGGCAGGCCTGGTCTGGTCTGGCCTGGTCTGGTCTGGCTGTGTGTCTGCGTTCACTGTCTTCCCGTTTTGGCTACATAAATAATCATGCAATTGTGGGCAGGCCTTTCATTCCTCCCTTGCCTCAACATCTACCTCATTTTATGTTTTCAGTTTCCTTTTATAATTTGAAATTAAATGATGCATTTTGCATTTAATGATGTTAAATATTTTTGTGTTTGGCATGCGCAAGAGGCTGCCAGCCACGCCCACATAAATTATGCAGGTATCATATATACATATAAAACGAATGCCGACATTTATTCCCGGAATCTATTCGCATATGCTTAAAGCTCTTGTTGGCCCCCCTTCTAAATTTTAGGCACTTGACCTTTTCCGTTTGGCTTTTCTACATGAAACACACAACAAACTTTGCCTTAATTTACCAACCTCAAAGGATAATTGAGAAATTTGTTGGTTTTTCCCGGTATAATTTTGTGCCCGGGGTTTACCCTGACATTTAATGAGCAATTATCATAAACCCAACGAATCTAATTGCACACTTGAAGGCGTCGCTCGTTGCTCGCATAATAATATAAAGGCGAAAACAATTTTAGGTAAGCGCAAATTAAATACAATTTGACCTAAAGTGAGCAAATTTCATAAGCAAAGAAGGCAGTTAACCCTTTTGAGTACATTTAAAGGGCATACAGATACATTATTATTTATTGTGCTACAAAAATATGTTTTTTTTTGAAATAGCACAGCATAAGAATATAAAAGGTTAAACGTTAAATGAAGTATTAATATCTGTTGGTATTTAAATCAAAATCAAAGAATCTAAATTAAATTATATAAATTTTAATAAAATAAAATTTTAAATTAAATTAATATGTTGTATTTAAATTAAAACCAAAGAATCTAAATTAAATTCAGAATAAAATTAAATTTTAAATTAAATTAATATTTTTTGGTATTTAAATCAAAACCTTAGAATCTGAATTAAATTCACAATAAAATTTAATTTAAATTAATTTAATTTCATATTAAAATCACAATGTATTTGTGCTTTGTCAATATGTAATAATTCGTAATTTCGTTCTATTTATTTTTATTGTACATACATTTTATTATGTTAATTGAAATAAGTGAAAATATTTCAAATTATTTTTAATAATCAGTAGTTAGGCACATTTTATATTAAAAATATAATTTCAATAATTTTTTCTAGAATTTTAAATAAAATAATAATAAAAAAACACAAAGTTTAAGTTTTTAAATTAATTAGATTTTAATTTAAAAATATAATTCTGATAATTTTAATCCTGGAATTTGCGATACAATTGTACATAATATATATATTTCTAACAAGATATAATTCAGTTACAAAATTCTTTTTATGACTTATGTCAATTTTTATTAATATTATGAAATTGTTTGCTTAAGATAAAATCTTTTTTGTTCGATAAAATTTTCTCTGTGCAGTGCCACGCATTGATACAAACTATTACGTTTGCTCTTTAAGCATTTTGTGTAGTTGATAAAAGTCAGATAAGTCTCACACTTTAATTTTTTTTTTTTTTCAAATTTGCTTTGATGGAATTGCGGAACAGCGCCATCTGTTGTGCACACTATAAACCATACTTCAAATGCTTAACCCATTGAGTGCTCACGCATTATGCTATATCAAATTCTTTTTCTCTCTCTACCTCTCTCTCACTTTTTGCCCTTTTTTTTCCATTTCTATTCGGCTTTGTCAGTTTGCATGCATTTTCGTACGAAATGCTGAAAAAATATGACAACATGACATCCATATCCGGTAACAGGATATATCACACACACCCACAAACACACAGAAGCAAAGTCGCGCACACAAATATTTCGCTATCACACACAGATGCCCACACACACACAAACACACCCGCGCACGGGAGTTGAATTTTTGCTACAGCTATTTGAAAGATATTTATATCGCCGTTTTCCCTTTTGGAAAGGCATTTCCATTTAACATTTCTTTGCAAATGGCAAAAATATTTGAAACCTGGTAAAATACGGCAAATACCTTTTGTGTAGGCTATGAAAGTCACCAAATTTCATATGAGAACCTACGCATATACTTAGTTGTATGCGTATCCTAAAGGGCTTTACTCAAGCTGGCGGGATTTAGTTTGAGTTTTGAACGCTAAAAGCATAAAAATTATATCGAAAGTGCAGGAATTGCTTTCGTTGAACATAAACTATCTTTTAATAATTCATGTCAAACAAATCATATATACTATCTTTCGACTATAAGGAAATTTCATTTACTATCTTTCGACTATAAGGAAATTTCATTTAACATACATAATGGGAATGAATGAGGTTTAGGTTTAAAGTTTATTTTTATTTATTTTGCAATTTTTATTCAATTTGACCATTAAAATTATGTTTTCAATCTATTATACAATTTGATTTATTATTTTTTAGCTTTTATATTATATTTATATATATATTATATATTTAAATTATATTTTTAAGCTTTTATATATATTTTTTTAAGATATAAATACTTTAAGTAGCGAGTTAAAAATACTTTAAGTACCGTGTTTCAAAAAATTTCGACACGCTTTACTTTGCTCTGATATGCTCAAAGTTTTACTATTAAGATAGCCTCTCTCTCTCTCTTTCTCTCTCGATCTCTCACTCTCTCTGTCTCTTGTTCATATAAAGAGCTTGTAAATCCTGAAAGCGTGCACCAATGTTAGTTAATAATAAAAATTCAAAAGTTGTATAACAACATGAAAGTCGACCAGAACGAATAGAAACATATAGGCAGACAAGTAAGACAGACTCACAAATACTCTATAAATAAAATAAACATTCGATTTTAAATTCAATTTTATATAATCTTTAGTTTTTCGTTTGACTGTCTTGTCACTCTAATATTTTTCTGTTGAATGCAATTTTGCGCCACCGTCTTAACCAGTCTCTGGCTTTGCAGGATATTACAAAATACGAGAGCTTGAAAAATGCTAAGCTCGTACGCGGCCCGTTTGGCTGTTAGTTCTTTTATTATTGGCAGTTTCAGAGCGAAAATTTAATAATTCATATTTTTGCAACGTGTAATTTCCGCTCATTTGAAATATCAACGGCGGGCGGCTGGATCAACTTTTCCTTTTTTTTCTACATCATCGCTAAATACCCTGTAGTAATAGAAAGTGTTGTAGGGTATACAAAAGTATAGAACTTAATGTTAAATAATATATTGTTAATAATATGAATATATGTATTTTTTTGTGTATCTGCCAATAAAAGTATTTATAATAATGGCTTATTTTTTATTAATCGATGAATATTATTTAATAATAATTTTGAAGTTAAAATAAAAATAAAAATATATTTATAATATTTGCAAATATTTTTATAAAAAAGAAGTGTAAAAATAATACAAATCTTTTATGTTAAATTCATAAAATGTATTTTTTATATATTTCACAAATATAAAATTAAAAAAAAAATATATAAAATGATATAAATATAAAATAAATGAAGAAATAAAAAACAATGTTTTTTATTAAAATATATATAAATATTTGAAAATATATGAACATTTAAAAATATTAACTATTATATATTAAAATTATTAAGATAAAATTTGAATATAATTATATAAAGTTTAATTTTTAAAAATATCACTTAAATTTTATTTTATTATTTATTATAGCATGCGCAGGCGCTGCCTATTTACGTTATCTCTTGCGTATTACAGGGTATCTCGCTGGCGATTCCCTGCACTTCTGCGGCCACCCTCTAACAAATGCAAACACAAGCAGCGCTTCGGCATACATGCCTGTTTCTATGTTCTGCTATTTATGCCAGTGTGCGTGCGCGCGCGTTAGTGTGTGTGTGTGTGTTAGCGGCTATCTGTGTGCGTGTGTATTTTTTTTTTTATTTGAATTGAAACGAAATAATATTTACTACTCAGTCGCTGAAGAGTGAAGTGCAACAGCAGCCGCAGCAGCAGCAACGGCCAAAACATGCAATGCGCGCTTGATGCTTCACAAATAATCCAAGCCCCAGCACCCACTGCCACGCCTCCCCCGTGCACCGCTCGTCCTCTACTCCTCGAACGCCCGCTGCCAGTCACAGTGGCTGCAAATCAAAAAGGATAAACTGTGCTTTAGCTAACATGGCAAATGGCATAGCCTGTATCTGCATCTGTATCTGTGTGCGTGTGGGTGAGTGTTTGTGTGTGTGTGTATGTGTGTGTGGAGGGTGGAGAGGTGGGCGTGTAGCTGGCTGGATTTTTAGCCAGTGCGATTCAACATGATTATGAATTCGTTGCGAAAATGCAAACTTCCGCCATTGAGTTGTGAGTTTGCAAGCAGACCCGTTGCCGTTTGCGCTTTGATTTCCAGTTTTGCGAATAGTCCGGATACTACTCGTATAGGGCCTGTGTTTTGTGCAGTTATAGGGAGAGAGAGAGAGAGAGAGCGAGAGCGCGCATAGGGTGGGTAGTTGGGGCTATGTTGATATTGGACCAGCCCTGAATGCGTTGAACTTTTGTGCAAAGTGCAATTGCATTTTATTTCATGTGCCTCGGCTCTACTCTATGCTTTTTATTTCCAATTTTATATGCGCCTATTTTTTTCTCTCCTCTTATTCTGATTCTGCCTCTCCTTTTTTTTGCATAGTGCAAACCAAGCGAACGCCCTTTGCCCATATTTGAGGGCTGTGTGTGTGCTACGACTCAATTGAGGCATATAAACTATGTTAAGGGGCTTGTGCCAGTTGAAACTCGTAATAAAAGTAGGGTTTTTTTTTTTAATTGGATAAAATATGATCTGAAAAAATTAATGTTAATAGAAGTACTAATAATGTATTGAAATTTAATAATATGAGGTTACGCTGATATTCATAAAATTTAATTTTATTGTAGATGAATTTGAATTTAATATTTAAATAATTTTGTTTTGTTTTATTAAAATTAAATTATTCTTTACTTGAAATTTAATTGTCATGTTAATTAATTAAATGATGATGATATAAATGACATTTAATTTTATTGTAGATGAACTTGATTTAATATGCAAATAATTTTATTATTTTTTAATAAAATTTGATTATATATTAATTGAAATTCATGTGGCGTGTTAATGAATTAAATGATGTTAATATATTTTTCTATGACCATAGTCTAGATACTATTTTAATTAAAATGAAATAATTGGTAACTTGATCAAACATAAGAGATATTTAAATTAATAAAACTAAAATGATTTTTATTATAAACATATGTATATGTTTTTAAATATATTTAAAATTAAATTTGAATTATTAAATTCACATTTTTCACAGTAAATTAGTTTTATTTTTAATAAATATTTTTTTACTAATTTTTTCATTTATGTCATGTTAGAGTTAATATATAAATAAGTGTATATTATTTTCAAATTATATTGACTTTTTATACAAGCAATCTAAGTCTCCTTTTATTCTCCCAATTTGAATTATATAAATTACAGATTTTTATAATTATCAGTTTTTTTTTTTTTTTATTATTTTATTTAATAGTCAACATAAAATAAACAGCGCTTAATAAATAAAATGAACTAATTTATAATTCACAATTCCCTGTAAAATTTATGACAAATTGAAATTCCAAATTGCCTTATTGCTTAAAGTTAGTGTAGTAAATGCTCGACTTGCTGCATGATTTTTGAACTCTTCATATATATTTTTGTTGCTTCACTAATGAAAAGGACTCGTTTAGAATGTTAAGCAAATAGAACGTGAGTAGCAGTAAAATAGATGAACGGGCCAGAGCCAGTCTTTGCGTTCGGCTGGTTAGATTCATTCGCATAAATACAGATCTATGTGCGTGTGCTGTATAATCCTGTTAAATACGAGCATTGCGAGATATATGTATATATGTATATATGTATATATAAAGATATATATACGGGGGCACGTCCCTGGCACTGCCATTGCATTTTCATTTTTCGCATACTGTTTTTCCTGCAGCATTTTAATGCTCATTATGCATTTTTGTTGCCGTTTGCCGTGGGCATTACTGATGCCAACATTTCGCTCCAGCCGTAAGCCTCATCTTCCTCCTGCTTCTGCTGCGGGCTCCTGTTCCAATTCCACCGTGTCCGCCACCGCCCCCGCCGTCCTCTGGCTCGTTACTGCCGCGCACACTCTTGTTTATTATGTTTATTACTATTAAATAATTTGTATGCAATTAATTTAGTAACCGGCACAGGTCTAACGAGAGAGAGAGAGAGAGAGAGAGAGCAAGACCGAAAGAGAGAGGAGCCATGATTACGAGTATAATGCCAACCGTGTTTCATTTCTCATTAGTAATGAGAGCAATGCGAGTGGCTTTAATCAAACTACAAATTGCATCCAATTAAAGCCAGTGATTCAAGAGCTTTCATAGCTTTTCATTTTCAGTTACCTACAGAATTTCATAAATAAAGTTTCGTCTAGTTTCTAGTTTTAAACTTTTCTTTAATATGATTCATAATGAAATTATTATTATTTTATCATCAGATAAGTAGCAATTGGATTTTTATACAATTTTGTTAACTAACTATTTTTCCATTTCAACTGAGGTAAATAGAGTACTTCTAATATATATTTTCTCTGCTAAAATTAAATATTTACCTTTTTGAATCTTTGTACTATGTTTAGGGTATTTGCTAGTCGAAATTATGTTTTTCACATTTAAATAATTATTTCTTTAGCTGTTGCTTGCCCTCCTTTAATTAGCAGCAATACGCAATGTTTTGTGGCTAATTAAACAAGTGACCTGTTTTCGTAGGCTCTAAACAAATATATTGTAAGCGGGCCTCTATTTAGTTCAGCTGGCAAAGGCTTATGGCGCAACTTGGCAAATTGTTTAGCTTGCGCACACAGAGAAACACACATGCGACCTTTGACCCTTGAGCCAATTACATGGAAGCAGCTACCATGACAGCAAAGCACTGACAAGGCGAGCTGTGTGACATCAAATTGAGATTTGCTGCCCCGCTGATTGGTCGCTCTTTTGCAACAATATATATATATATATATATATAATAATATATATATGTATATAATATATCGACCATTCATTCCGTCACATATCGGCTTTTGTTCTCTTACCTTGAACTTGACGCATGCCTTGGCCGGGCCATAAAAAATGCTGAAAGGGCCTAATGCTTTGGCATTTTAATGGCCAGCGATTGTCAATATATTCTGTGCCATACTTTTCTTTTCCCCCAATTCGAACTGACTTTTCGCTCTGTGTGTGCGGGCAATACACAAACAAAATAAGACAAATAACCTATTGTCTATAAAGATATATGTATGCGTCTTTATCTATGTCTCTCTCCCTCTCTTTCTCTTTCTCTCTGGTGTTATTTGCTCTTTTGCCTAAATTATGGCAACATGCCGAAAATTTGTTTTCCTTTCGGTCCGGCCTGAATTCTGATTATACTCTACAGTCATTTCGGAAACGGGTATATGGGTTTTGTGACTGACGTACAGTGCCAATTCTTCTTGCAATAATGAGTTAACCTTTAAGAAGAAGCCTAAATTTTGTTTTCATTAAAATAATAATTATCTTTATAATGCAATATTATATGATGACGATTGTACGGATATTGCTGATTACGAACTGTAGTCAGAGTATCTTTTAGGCGAATACTCTCGATTAAATACCTCTTGCTTCTTTCTCCTTTATCTTTCTCTCTTTTTTTATGGCCTTTATGGGCCTAGTACTTTGGTTCTTTGTTTTCCAATTTGGTTATTGTTATTGTATTGTTTTGATTTTAGTTTAAAGCGCAAATTGCGGTGGCTCTTTATTCTTTTTATTATTGCGCCCATTTATTTTTTAATTAAAAAGTAAAGAGCAAATCAAAAGCCAAGTTCAATTAGAACATTTATAGAATAAGAGATGTGCAGACACTCACCAGCAGATTTATTTAGATTTATTTTAGTATAATCACACTTAAGCTGTCATCTCTTTAGTTGTATTTCAAGTACAAATTAATTAAAATTTGTTTGCAACCTAATTGATTTTTAAATGGTTCAACTCAGCTGAACCCACTCTACTCTATGCTGATAATATAATTGTGGGTTGAATATGTATGTACATGTATATATATACAAACATATATACAATTTTTCTATTTACTTTATTGAATGATTTTTATTTGATTGACATGCCAATAATTTGTGTCAAACTTGCATGTCATTTCATTGATTGATTACAAAATTGTACTGCACAAGTTGAATACTTCTATTTCTTATGAAATATTGAGAAATTTACATTGATCGATATTTGGCAATTTTATTTAAATTTAAAATTTGTAATATAAAAAGAAAAATAAATAAATAAATAAATAGTTTTAGTTTTTCATCTTTAAGTCCAAAGTAACAAAAATAAATATGAAAAAATACTCAAAAAAAAAACAAGTAAGAAAGCTATAGTCGAGAGTGCTCGACTAGAAGATACCCTGATCCCTACAAAGAGCTGATATTCACGCACGCATAAGCACGCGCTTTGCTAACTGCGCAGTAAGCAGCGACTGCGCTTGGGCTGCGCTGCAGTGTGGGCAATACTATGAGAAATTTGTTTGTTTCTCCTGTAGTAGGACTACCTTCATGTAACTTTCAGAACGTGATCATAATATGCAAATGTGTGTACATTCCAAAGCACAAGTCTCTAGTACTTAAAATACGTTTTTTGCAAATTTGGGGCGAAGGGGGTGTGGTATCCAAAATCTGTAAATGACAAAATCTGCGTATTGATCAGATGTATATACACACCAAATCTGAAGTCTCCAGGTCTGAAAGCATTAAAATTACGGTGAATAAACAAAATCAATTTATCGATTATTCGCGATAAAAAAGTAATCGGACGAGTTATCGAAAAAAAAGATAAACTTGTACTGCGTATGGTATACATGAGTATGCATACAAAATTTGAAGTCTCTAGCTCTTATATCTTCTGAGATCTAGGCGTTCATACGGACGGACGGACGGACGGACGGACGGACGGACGGACGGACGGACGGACGGACGGACGGACGGACGGACGGACAGACGGACAGGGCTATATCGACTCAGCTCGTCGCCCTGATCAAGAATATATATACTTTATGGGGTCTGCCACGCCTCCTTCTGCCTGTTACATACTTTTCACAAAACCATTATACCCTGATTTCCCATTTTTAATGGGATCAGGGTATAAAAAATAATACGCTATAAAATTTGTTAATATATTGTTATTATTATTATTGTTAAGCAATTAGTTTTTGCTCTGAATGCTACTAATTCAGCTAGAAAACATGCATGTACTTTAATGTTTGCTTATATTTTATTTATTTAGTTTTTCTAGATTTCTTTTGCTTATTTTTGATGTCATTTAATTTATTATTATTAATATAAAGTAGAGTATATATATGTATATATATGTATATATATATACTCTACTTTACATTAGAACTGTTACCAATTACCATTCAAATAATAACCATATAACCTTACTCCTTTGTGAGGTCTTGCGTGTTGTATCTTGTTTAGGTTTTTAATGGCTTAGGTCTTTGGCAGTAGCTGAGCTCTTAACGTTTCACTTTTCACTCTCAAGCCTGTTACACCCACATAACGTGTGTATGTGGGTGTGTGTGTGCGTGTGTGTGTGCCATGTGTCAGTTGCATACGCATATGAGCGTTCAACACCTAACAACGCAGCTTCGGCCGTTGTCATGATGTTTATAATGACAATAATAATAAACAGACAACCAGGCACTAGAGAATATAACAACACGAGTAGCAGCAAGAGCAGCAGGAAACGGTCCACGCCCAAGAGGACAACACAGACCACGTTGATGAGGATGACGAGGATGACGACGACGTTGACAATCGCACAACAATAATAAAGGAGCATGATGAGAAATTCCCAGTTTGTTGTGTGGAACTGTGCAGCGAAGTGCGTGTGTGTTGTCTGAGTGTTGCTGTTGTTATTATTGTAGCTGATGTTGGCGTTGACTCAACATATTGTCGTTGTCATTGTTGGTTGTCACAGTTTATATAATCAAATCTCATGCTTCGTTAATTCGAAATGTCGTTACGTGTTATATGACAAGCTGCCCAGGCTCTAGCGCACCGACTATTGTTACAGGCGCGCTGCGAAAACCATAAGAAATGCCCCAATCATCTGTCTCTCTCGCACTACCTCGCTCTCTCTCTCTCTCTCTCTCTCTCTGCCAGCCGCTCTCCATCTATCGCTCTTTCCCTGTTTGCCGTTGTTGACAATTCATAACTGTAGCTAGTGGAACGTAAATAATATTGAGGCTCTAAACGAATCGAATTGAAACCGTCAACTGTTCTTCTTGTATCGTGTTATTCTTAGTGCTCCTTATCGAGCTCCTTTCAGGCGCCCGCATGCATACCACGCACACATAAAGAGAGAGAGATGGAAATATATATATATATATATATATACATAGAGAGAGAGAGAGAGACATACACTTGGTGGATAAACAAGTTGGCAGCCCCATTGATTGCATTGCACGTACATTAGCGTACTTCCTTTTTAAACCATTTTTTGTTCTTCGAGCTGTTGTTTGTTACTTTTAAATACCCTGTAATTGGAGGGTATCTCCTAGTTGTTCCGAAGGCACGAAAGAAAACTTAGATGCTGAAATGATGTGATTTTTTTGTGAATTAACTGATTTGATTTAAACGCATTTGCTGCTAATTATTATTATATTTATAGCTATAATTGTTTTTCAAGCTTTTATTATATATTATTTAGCTTTTATTATATTTATTTATATTTTATATTATTTTGTGACTTCATATTTTTACTTTTTGTAAATGTTTGAACTCAATTCATAATTATGAATTTTTAAATATTTATTTTATTATTATTATTTATGTATTAATTATTTTCAATAGTTTTTATTATTTAATTTTTTAATATATATTTTGCTTATAATTTTTAATATTTTTTTCATTATATTTATTATTATTTTTTATATATTTTTTTGACTTCAAATTTTGTTCTTTAATTTAATGTTTGAACTTAATTATTATTTATGAACGCTTTAATATTTATTTTATTATTGAATTCTTAATATTTATTTTATTATTTATATTTTTTATATTATTTTTAATAATAAATTAAATTATTTAATCTTTTCATATTAATTAAAATTTATAAAATTAAAAAAAGTCATAAAAACGTTTGTTTTTTTATTTTTATTGAGGTAAATTTATGAAAAATTAAATTGTTTGTTCTATCTCATGTTTCCACTTTGTCCATCTTTTTTCGCTTATCATCAATTTATATACAGGGTATATTAAAGTTGTTATTCAGATATTTTAAACGGATTTCCCTTGGTTTTTGTGTCAGATTGCCTTAGCGAAGCCTGCGGTATTTGCAGTATGTCAAAAGCAGCAACAGCCTGCAGAACGATGATGGGTCCTGAATCTGGAGTTTGTTGTTGTTTTTGTCTGAGGTCCTTTTAAAGCGGTTCGACAATGGATATTCGCATTGTCCGGCGGCCATACGATGGGACAGCTTATAACCCAGCAATGCTGCCTGCTACTGTTGTTGTTATTGTTATTCTTGTTGCCGTTGTTGTTGTTATTCCATCTCTTGTTCTTGTTGGCTAAAATGGGCTATATAATGTATAGTTGTTGTTGGCCCTGTGCGGCTACTCTACTTGGTTGGTGTCAGCTCAGTTGCCTGTTTAGCGCTCCCATAAACATTATTTGCGTTTATTGTTATTGGCATTGTCTGTGCTCATTTTATGTCACCTATAAATTTGTGCTTGGGTCCTGCGCCCCAACGACAACAGCATCGACAACAACAGGCATATATGTGTATACATACATACATACATACATACATACATACATACATATAGCTGCTCTATTTATTTTTGTAATTTGATGTTAATGCTCTTTTACAGTAGTTACAAGCGCCCAGCTCTATGAGAGCTGAATCTTGTTCTTATTTCGCCTCCTGGCTATATAGAATAAAGCATAAAGTTTTGACTTTCATCTTAACTCCTTGCCAATTAACTTGATGACACTTTAAAATGCTGCCCCCACCCCTCTTTGCCTCTCCCTTATGTACATATATACGCGCGTGCAATATCCATTTTGATTTATGCCCTAGATGTGCAAATAGCTGGCGCATAAAATGAATGTAGCCCACTTGCCAAAAACTTTAACAGAAAACTGCGAAAAACGGTGCCAAAAATTTGCACAAGTGCACAGACTTTTCGTACAGTTTAAGTGCGAGGGTTGATCAAGAAAGTGGACAGAAAGGAAATATGTTGGGTTAAAATCATATTAAAAATAACTAGAATATACTGTAATAAATTATATTAATCTTATTTAAAAATAATTGCTTTAAATGTAATATATTAAAAAATATATATATATTAAAAGCAAAAATTATTTGAAAAAATATACGAAGAAGAAAAATAATACGTATATATATTGTTTATAAATATAATTTTTTTAAATTATATAAATAATGTGTATACGTCATAAGATCAACTTTACATACAAAAAAATTAAGCATTAATAAAATAAAATAAGTTGAAAAATGTATAAGATTAACCTTACATTCAAAAATTAAAGCATTCAACAACATTCAAAACATAAATAAAATATGTTGGATATATTTCCATCACGAATTAAAATAAGTATAAAAGGAAATGTATAAAAACAAAAACAGATTACTTAAAATATATAATAACTATAATAATAATATAATAAAAATAAAAAATAAAATAAAAAAAAATATATATATAATAAGTAAAATAAAAATATATTGTATGAAATCGGCACACAAAATTTCTT
Organism: Drosophila mayaguana; assembly: GCA_037075325.1. Classification (NCBI taxonomy): domain Eukaryota; kingdom Metazoa; phylum Arthropoda; class Insecta; order Diptera; family Drosophilidae; genus Drosophila; species Drosophila mayaguana. The sequence goes on from JBAMCG010000068.1 coordinate 1,096,874, forward strand.
ATCAAAGATAAATTGAGTCCGTGCAGACCCCGAAAATGTTTGAATATCTTTTTATTCGCAATTAGCTGCATTAGTTAACTATAAACAAATATTTCGAAGAAAATTCATTTGATTCATTATGGTGAAGTTTTTTGCTCAACCCATGCCAGTTTTATAAGCATTATAAATAATAACTTCAGCTCAATTTCAATTTTAAATTACGAAATTTTCGTCGCCAAATGAAAGACTTTGTTGTATACGAAGAGGAAGAGATGTGGAATTATTTGGAACGAAACGACACGTAGCAGACCCTACAAAGGCGCCCAAAACGACTTCAGATGGGGACTCCAACTAATTTTTCACAGTTTTTTGGCACTTGTGCTACGTTTCGCTGAACATTTGAAACGCTTGCTAAGGGTATGACAATTATGATGTGAAATAGGTAACACAGAGGAGAGAATGTAATCTATTTTATAATGGGGCCAAGAAATCTTTTTATAGTAGGAAGATAAATTGGATAGATTCTAGGCGAATTTTTTTTTGAACAAATAAAATCTTTTTTGTCAGTTGAAGAGCATTCAAAGTTCGTTTAATACGAACTTCATTTTCATTCATATTTTTTCTCTTTTTGATTTTCATTTTTGGCAAACAATCGACAACAATTACGGCTGGCTCTCAGCCTGTGTTGGCCAACTTTTTTCTTTCAGTTTTCCCGTGTTAGCTTGTTTCCAATTAACGTATAATAAAAAAAAAAAAGAAGAGAAAGAATAATACAAACGCTGCCTAATGAGGACCTCTGATGCCTGGACTCTTGTGTATCTTTTGCTAACCGCAAATTAATTGCCGCACTCACAATTTATTTCATAATTGTGAAATTAATAAGTTTCATGATTCGTTGGCTAAAGTGTAGGAGGGTATGTGGTGTGTGTGTGTGTGTGTGTGTGTGTGTGTGTTTGGTGTGTGCTTCGCCTGCAGCGTAATGAACAAATTTTTAATTGCTGGCATCGTCACCAAAAACTTCCAACATTCCAACTCTATTGCCAACTTGCAGACGACAACGACAACGACAGCGACAGAGACAGCGACAATTCCGACTGCGTACTCATAGTTCTCAACTTTTAGACGGCGTCATGGAGCAGTGCTCGTAGTACCTGTAGCATGGGCCATGCTAAAGTCATCAGCATAATGAAAAGTTTTGAACTGTTTGCCACGAACAATGGGCAGCAAAAGAATTATTCTTGTCAAATGTAGTGTGATGCATTTCCATTAGTCGCATTTGATTTCTGTGAATAAGCGCGAATGCAAATTCAATTTGGGTTTTTTTATTTGCAGCACATATTATTTTAATAATTTAAAAAGAATCAATTAATAAACATTTATTTTATTTTTCATTATATATATTTTTTATATATATATTTATATATATATATATATATTTTTTTTTTATAAATAAGTTTATATATTTATTTTATATATTGGTAATATTTTGTGCTAAATATTTAGTTTTTGTTTGCGTTTATTTTATTGAAAAGTTAAAAATTCAAAAAACACAAAAATAATATATATTATAATTAACCTGAAAAAAAATATTTTAACAATATTAAATATTATCAAAAAATATAAAGCACAAAAAAGAAATAAGCATATTATAAAAAATTAATTTAAAAAAGACTTTTTTTTATAAATATATTAAAAATATACAATGTTGAAAATAACAAATATTTTAAAGTACTTTAAAATATATTATTTCTTACGAATAAATACACACAGTTATTAAATAATATTCTTCTTAAAGTACTTTAAAATTTATTATTCCTTACAAATAAATACACACAATTAGTACATAATATTTTTCCCTACTTCAGTATATTTATATGTGTTCAAAGATATGCAGAAATATAAATTTAGCATATGAATTTAGTACTCTTTGGCTAGAGTTTATGGTAGTCCCATTGTTCTCCATATTTGAGCAGCTAGTGCTCATTTCCTCTTCTGTTTTACTTTGGCAATATGCTCATTATAAATGTGCTTTGTGTGTGGCAGAGTTTTTCCACACTGCACCTGCCCCAACTTCGATATGTAAAACATTTTACTAAAGTCAGTCAGCTTGCAAAAAAGAACAAAAAACATTTGTTTTTTTTCTTTCTATTTTTATTCTCTCTTTAGCATCTTGTTCACATTTTTTTTTTGTCGATGCCTCACGCGCATTGTCTATTTGTGCTGTTGCTACGGATATGCTGTGGATTTGTTGAACAAACTTGAAGATAGGCATGGGCCTGCATAGTTTACCAGCTGAGTTGCTGCCGCTGCCGCTGCCACCATTTGATAATGGATTTCTTATTTATGTATAAGTGTGGCTGAGACTTGGAACAGCGGCGTCTGCGTCTTGAGAGTCTTGAAGCATTTTGATGCGCTCAGCCGAGCGCTGGAAACGTGCTAAACGCTCAGCCTCATTAACAATTTAAAGTGAATTCTTGTAGAAACAAGAATAAAACAAAACGAATGCAAAGAAGCTCTAAATTAAAAGCCTCAACAAGAGGCAAGAAACTCTAATTATTAGTTTACTCTTTGTTGTTTCTAGAGCAGCTGAAATTACAAAGAGGCTTGTAGAGAGTGTTCTGAATATATATACATATATTCATTAATATATTTCTTATCGATATTAATAGGTGTATGTACATATTACTTATTTTTATTTTTTTTTATAAATAATATTATTTTTATTAATATTTTTATTTTTTGTTATGCGTGGCAAAGTATTTCAATTTTGATATGTTTTTATTTAGCTGTTTTTTGGATCATGGGCGAGTATTGAGTATTTCTTATTGATACGATGAGGCATTTGAGTCCTCTCACATATACATATATACAAACACTCATACATACACACACACTTGGAAAAAAGCCAATCGCTTTTAGGCTTAGGTCAACACAATAACAACAACATCAGCAAGCACAACTAATTGTCAAACTGCATCAGTCGCAACAACAACAGCAGAAACAACAACAACAGCAGCAGCAGCAAAAACAACAGCAACAACAGCAACATTTTGTTGCCAACTTCCTGCAATTAGCATTTAGTTCTATGACATTCGCTTAAACACAACAAGCTTTAAATTCGAATGCCCAATGCGCTGGAGCTCATGTTGCCAAGTTGTTTGGTTGTTTGCTCGTTCGTTTGTTCGTTGTATCGTTGGTTCGGTTGCCTGCTCTCCAGTGCAGTAAATGACATTATTAACCCAGTTTCCCACTGCTTTAAACTAAGAGTACACAGAACACACACACATACACACAAATACACGTAACGCCCTGGTACGCCCCTTACTTAGCCATGTTGCGCTTCGACACCCACGCTGAAAAACTCAACAACACAACAAAGCCAGCAACAACATGAAATTAGTACTAAGCTTCTACTTTTTTTTATTTATTTATTTTTTTTTAATGCAACGACGTATGAATGCGCTGCTATTTAACTAGTTCAAGAATTTTTGTTGAAACTTAATCAATGATATATATTTTGTTATAGTTTAAACATGTTTATTTTTGAACATTTTTACTTAAAAGAAACTATGGAGAAATAATGTTCTGGGTGAATAGAACTTAGTGCATATTAATCAATATCAATGAAAACATAAAAATATTCATTCATTTAGAAACAATTTGCTCTATTTTGAAAGATTAAGTTTACTTTATATTAGATCAATGCGGTTCAGTTTATAATTAATAATTAATAATTGTTTTATTCCATACGTGAATTGAATCCATTCGTTCGCTCACGGTCTGAGCAAGAGTGAACCGACGACTCTTGGCTTTCGGTTGAGCTGCTTTCGGGAGAGCTACGATCGACGTTCGCATAATGGACTCATTAAGTGATCAAGCGCCAACATTCAAAAGTCTTCTCATTCACATACACATGCACACACTCAGGTTTCTGTCCGATCGCGAAGAAACTCGTTGAAGAAACCATGCAGACATCTGTTGCTCTCCGAATTTTTTGCTCAGAGTGTTGGTAAAGTTGAATTATATATATTCAATTAAACCAGTTAAGTTCTTCAGAGCTCTACAATGAGGCTGCTAATGTAAATGAATTACTTGTATATGCCCACTTATTGGTGCGGATTCGTCTTAAATTAAAATAAACGTAAGTTCTTCGGGGAGTTAAAGACTTCCACATTTGAATATATTTGGATTTCAAATTATAGACTGCGGGAATTTCGAAGAGCCCGATGATTTAAATATAGAGAAGACATTAATTAATTATACATTAATTAATTAATATGCTTAACTGATCGTCGCTCCTAAGATCGACCTCTCTTATTTAATAATGTATATTGCTATTCTCTCTCTCTCTCTCTCTCTCTCTCCTTCTCTCTATCTCTCTATCCTTCTCATGTATTCTGGAGTGTTTATCATTGAGTATGATTGCAAATCCCATGCTCCAGCTTGAACAGCATTTCATCAGCTATTTAATATGTTAAAAAATAATATAATTAACAACAATTGCGCAGAGGATTTTCAGACAAAATATATGTACATATATATTTTACTAAAAAATATATAGTCTTCCAATTTTAGTTTAAGAAAAGTTATAGGAATTGTATTACACATGAAAGTAAATTTTAAAAATAAAAATACATTTTTTAATATATACATAAACCGTAAAATTGATCAAATTAATAAATTAACAGCTTGATTTTTCCTTTAACTCAACTTTGCGTATCTTACAAAAGTTTTCCAAATTTTCATTTATAGTTCTATTATTCCCTCCACCTTATATAGCGCTGCCATCTGATGTCAAATAATACAAAATTATCATATTATCATATTTTATATCAGCTCTATAAAAGAAAGTGTATGACAAGAGCTGTTCCTTGTTGCGATCTTTAGTTGTTTGTTTTTCGCTTCACATGCTACTTATTATGCTGCTGCTGGTTGTTGTTATTGTTGTCGTTGTTGTTGTTTTGTTGTTGGTGCTAAGCTGGCAACAGCAGCAGCAGTTAGACAAGCCACCTAAGTGGAAAAGAACACACACAGAGAGACGCCCGCGCCTCGACTCACTGGAAGGCGGCTTCAGAGCACTTGAACAGTCAACGCCTTGCGTTGTACTCAAACATTATTAATAAAAAAAGAAAAGAAAAGTAAAATAAAATATAAATATAATAGAAAAATAAAAAAAAAAAAAAAAAATATAAGTATAATAGAATCTCTGCAGCTAGTCTAAAATTTGACGTCAGCGCATGAGTAAGAATCTCGTTTGAATATTTATTAACATTTATCTAAGCTCTACACTTTACGCATTGTTTGTGCTTTCAACAATCTTTTGTTTATAGTTTATTTACTTTGCGCGATAAGCGTATGCGTGCTTCGTAAATTTGTTTTCAACAATGCAGCAGCTTTAAGGAGGTTTAAGTGTTATTTAGCTAAAAATTTTATCTAAACCGAAGTAGAAAAGTTTCTTAAGTATTTTTAGTTTCGTCTCTAATCTTACACATGCCAAAGTTCAAATCAGTTCAAATAAAAAACTCTAATTTTTTAAATTCTAAATTATATAAAATTAAATATATTTATATTTAGTTATACAATATAAAATTTTCTGTACATAAATATAATTCTAACTATAGACTGCTTACAAGTTTATCTCATTTTTCGTTGCCAAATTAAATACGTATATTTGTTATTATTTATTTATATCTTGAGTGTAACTGGCAAAGTATATTTAATACTATACTATATAAAAAGACTAGTTCACTAGGTATATAACTATTAAACAATAATAAATTATATTCTATTACTCTGTCAATGGAATATATGTAATAGATATACTATAATGTAATATAATATAATATAATATATGTATATGTACTGGGTTCTCCATATTCGAGTATCCAATCTTGCAACCCCACAACGTTGTCCATATTCGACGGGCCCATGTTTTTTATTTTTAAATCAATAAAACTACAATTTTGTTGCTGTCGATAATAATCATATTATTTGGTTCAAGTAGACTTGTTGACATCACTCTTTGAATATGATATCTCTCAAATGGCCGCCTTGAGCCTCTACGGCGTATAGTGCCTGTCTCTGTCAAAAGGTATAGGGCTGCCAGATGGGTCACTCGAATATGGAGAACCCTGTATATATTGTATATGCATGTATTTTCGAATTTGTTATTATATACAATAATAATGTTATTAAATAATAATAATATATAACTTTTAGGTAGCAGTTATCGTCAATATTTGTTACTCGTTTATTGAAACATTTCAACTTTTGTCTGCCTATTAATAAGTTTCTGTTTAGTAAAGAGTCAGCTGTGGGCGAACCATCCATTGAGTTCTGTCTTTCTCTCATTTTAAATTTGTTTCTATATATTAAAGGAGCTGAATAATTGGACTGATTGTCACCTTGTCTAATCTCTTATTTCTCATTTCTTCATGCAGTATTTCTTACTCAGCCATAAATGCTGAGCTGCTCGCTATTTCACTCTTGAAAATATCGCCTTACTATGCAATTCTCACATCTGTTTTATAATTAGTTGTGAAATTTAACTTTGTTGGCTTGCTGTTAAGGCCACAGAACCACAGCCCTTCATTTAGTTATAGTACATAAATTGATATCCTTTATATATTAAATAATTACCTTACCAATCAATTTATATGGTACTGAGCAGTAGAAAGTCCACTTTCATTAGATCGAATGCCATTACGCGAACAATGTCAAAGCTTTATTAAATAAATAAAGTAAATGCCCCAGTGATTAATTTGCAACAAACTGATGCAGCAGTCGTGCTGAGAGAACTGACCACAGCAGCTGCTCAAGCGTCGTATCCCCCTCTGCGCCACTTCCTTTGCTTGCATCGCATGCATTTCATTCTACTTCCTCTATTTTTTTGCTCTTCTTTTTACCTTTGGCAGCATTTCCGTTTCCGTCCTCGTCGACGATGAGGATGACAATTTCTGTGCTGGCAGGGACCATTAAACTAGGAGCTTCGAGTATCGTCGAACAGCTACTTACGATACCCTCGCCCAGATCTGGCTTATGTAGATGGATGGTCTGGTACGGTGGCTGAGTTCGTTTAGTTGCTCAGCTCCATGTTGGCGTTGTGTTCCGCCTGCCCATAAATCCAATTATAAGTTGCAAAGCGATGCGCTCCTGCTTGCACACCATGAAATATATGTATACCTCCGTGTGTGTGTTTGTATGTGTGTGACTGGAGAGCAATACCCTGACTCTAGCTCGAAAAATATTGTCTCAGAGGCGGGCCAGCAATAACAAAGTGAAAGCTGTGCTCAGTCTTAAATAAATAGCACTTGCTAATAGCTTAAAGAATATACAAAAGGTTTTTAACAACAAACCTTTTCACTATTATTATTTATATATATAGGTTCAGAGATATAACTTTCAAGTCAGGTCGATTTCACTTTAGTACAATTCGATTCGCTAAATATAAATATACTATGTCATGGGTTAAATATTAAATAATATTGAAAATATATAATTATTAAAAAATTACAATATACATTGAAAAATAAAATATTGTCACTTACGTATAAATATAAATATGTAGATTTCACAAGTAAATAAACAGTATTCGAGTCTATATTCCAGGCAAAACTCTTCGGTTTAGTCGAAGTCCTTAATAATAATACATGAAAAATGCAAAGTTATGTTAACTTTGTTCATTTATTACTCCTGTAGCTCTAAAAATATATTTACTTATTTGTATATATATTATGATTCATATATTTCCTTTTTCTTTATTAATAAATTAACACAGTTTTTAGCTTACTAATGAGTTTTTCTTATTTTCTCATTGCAGGTAAATTTACTGAAGATATATTTGACAAGTAATGGATTTGTATTTATTAAGGCACAGTATATTGAATTATAAAATCTTAAATAAATATTAAAAATATGATTAAAACATATACAAATATTATTCAATTATATAATAAGTTATAATAAACAGTAAACTAATAAATATTAATACATATATAATTAATTATAATAAATATTAATATTATTATAATTAATTTTATATAATTATGAAAGCTGAATTATTGCTGTTTAGTATTTATAAAACATCTAAGTTAGTTTGCTTACAAGTGTTAAAGAGAATAGCTGAAGAGTATTTCTTTTGCATTTTGATTCAACAAAACTAATCTAGAGTGCTTGAAGCAGCAGAAAATTCTCATAATGCCTCTACGATTCAGCTTAGAATATGCCCTGCTTTTGACTATTTAAAGGCGAGACAGTTGGAGCTCATAATCAGTTAAATTCCGAGCTCCTGGCGATCAAGTCGTAAGGTGCAGCATACTTGTTCTTCCTCTTCGTGTGGTAAATATAAATAATAAATAATTGGTTAATAATAATAATAAAATATAATAATAATAATAATAAAATATAATAATAATAAAAATAATAATAATTATATATAATATAATATATTTATAATAATAATAAGTGAAATAAACTAAGCAGAAAAGAAAGAGTAAAAGAATTACATACGATTTTAAAAATTTATTTTATTGATCGGGTTAAATATTTAATTACTGCATATTCAGTAGGCTGAATTGTGAAAGATTTATATATTTATATTATATATTATATTATTTAAAGAATTTGCTTTCTTTATTGGTCATAGTAAAATGATCATCATCACATAATCAGTATAATTATCATATTGTCATAATTGTTTTGATCAGTCCCTGTTCATTCATTATTTAGACAGGTATTTTAATCTCAATATTACACAGAAAGCAATTTGTTGAAATGTGTAATAAACTTTCTGTTTAGCATCAAAATCCTTCAACCTTAAACACATTTAAGGTCAAATATAAGCTCATATAAAAAAGAATTAAAACTTGATTCCTGCCTTCTTCCATTTATTTCAAAATCGTCACGCAGAAGGTGGTTTCAAAGTCGAATTCGCCAGTTCAAAGAAAATCTTGTCTGATTCTTAGTAACGCAATTTAATTAGATTTTGTTGGTCTGTGTAATAGGAGCGCCATGAAATAGAAAATGTAACTATAAACGTCTTCAAGGCAAAGAGGTGAGCGCACTGCAGTTGAGTTGACTTTCTTGCTGATGATGACACTCGAGATTATCTGTGCGAAAATGTTGTGCTATATATAATTAATTAAAAACTAATTTGTAAATTATGTTGGCGGTGTCTGTTTGCCCAGTGGCTTGCTTCCACAAGTCCTTTAAAGTTGGCCTGATTTGCAGCGAGAGAGAGAGAGAGATGGAGAGGGTGTGCAGCTTGTTGCCACTTTTTGTGGCAAAGTTGTTGAGCTCAGAAGAAACGAAAAACGAAAAAAGAAAAGAGAATTTTGTGTGATTAGCTCAAGTGGGCTTTGCAGCTTTAAATCAGACAAACTGCTGCTGCTGCAACAGAAGTTTATAATGAATTATTATTTTTTTTTAGAGCTCGCAAAGGGTTTGGCTTGAGTTTTAATTACAAATCTACGCTCAAATTGCGGCTGCCACAACTGGCAGCAATTTATGCTTGCAATTGAGCACTGCATAAAGTTTTCAAGTGTTGCCAGGCAATTTTGCACTTGGCTTCAGCTGCGGTCTCTTTCTGAGGTCAAAAACTATGCGGTGCCTGCAGTCGGCATGTGTTTGTGTGGCTGTGTGTGTGTCTGCGTCTGTGTTAACGTAGGTAAGCAAGCCTGGCTCAAAACGAGTTTCAGTTAAATTTTTGCACAGTTTGGGAAGATTCGGTAAAAGTAATAGAACAATCTTTGCAACAGTTTGAGGAGATTCATTAAAAAAACTTGCCACTTCCCTCCGCTTTGATTAAAACCAAACGAAAATAGCAAGTGCTTCAAACTAGTTTAACAAATTTTATATAATTTGATGGAAATTATAAAGTAATAATGAAAAACTTGAAACGGGCAATACAAGTTGCAGAAATTTATTATTGACAGATAATTTTTAATTCACATGTTGCAGAGCTTTATTTTTGGGAGATAAAGTTCAATTCATAGTAACAAATTAGAAATTAATAATTATATATTTATAATTAATAATTAAAATTAATTTAAAAATATTGATAAATTTCATATAAGTATATCATTTAAATAATGAATAATAATAATTAAAAAAAAAAAACAATATGAATAATTCAAATACATATGTATATGATTTAAATGAAATAAATATAACATAAATATATAAATTTAAAAAATATATCTAAAATAAATATTTAAAAAAAATTATATATATATATATAAAATATATATTTCTTATATAGCTAAAAATAAAAATACATCTGAACTTATAAATAATAAATAAATAAATATTAAACATAAAATTAAGATTTATACAAATATTTCTGATTAATGCAATAATAATCGTATATAATTGTAAAGAAAACTTTAACTCTTAAAATAAATAAAACTTTCTTAAAAACAAAAATTAAAAAAATTCTCTGCTGTCGTAAATACGACTATTAAAAAAGACATACAAACATTTTTATTATTTATTTATAAATGTTTGTAAATGTTTTTATTTTCTTTATTACTATTATTCATGCTTGTTTTAGAAGCATTTGTAAAATTTCGCACCTAAAATTTAAAAATTTATATATTTTATATATAAAATTGTATACAATACTTTGGCTAGAGTTAAGCAAAACTTAAATCTAGAATTCAACTGGCGGAATTCAATTGACAATTGCTGCAATCAATTAATTTTCAGCCAGGCTCACTCAATTGTTATTGAAGTTGAAAGTTTTGCATAATTAGTATATAAGCGTCGAGTTGAAATAAATTTATGCAGACTCATTCAGCTACCGCTGCGAGTTGATTAAATTTATATTTTAATAAATTTGCAACTATTTGGCGTGGACTGGCTGGCAAAAGCACAGTTGCTGATGTCATTGTCAGAAGTTTGGGCCATTAGCCCTGTTTTCTTGAGGGCGATGGTCTGTGCGGTCTTTATGATATTTCCAAAGCTTATTAGTTTTGAGCAAAAGTTTTGTTTTCTATAGCGCCGACTGCACTATCACCGCACTCAAGCCATGTACACACAAATACATAAATATATGTATGTATGTATGTATATGAGAGTATTTGTATGGCCGACAGCCATCGAGGAGTCAGTAATCATTATTGTTGTCTCGTCAACAGTCAGTCGCCTTGCTTTGCTTACAAGGACAAAGTTTTGATCCTCCAACCCGTATATACATTCAAATTGTTTTGTATTTCGTGGGCGCGCCGAGCTCGTGTTTTTGTTTGCCACTGCCAAAAGGTGGCAGCAATATGTTGAAACTATGTGTTTGCCAACAGTGAAGCAACAAAACTTTTTATCAACATTCATTCAACCCCAACCAAAATATTCCTTCCATGTCCCATTCTCTCCCTCTCTCTCTCTCTCTGTCTTGACTGGGAACCAGCCAAACCTCATGCCACACAGTCACAATAGTTCTGCCAGCCTGCCTGCCTGTGTTGTTAGTTTTTGGCCAAGTTGATGAAGTTTTCGCTGCAATGAAACCAGTTCATGGCTTAAGTTTTGCAGATGAGTTACTAATATGATAATAACATTTGCCCTGAATTGTGCGCATGTCTTATTAACAGCCACGACTACCGCTTACCAAATAATAATCAAATTTATTGAAAACTTGAAGCGGTAAAAGTTCTCCAACTGGCAAGACCCGAACCAGTGCATATGACAGACAGTGCGCACAGTATTTGTCAATTAAAATAAACAAGTAAGGAAGTTATAGTCGAGAGTGCTCGACTAGAAGATACCCTGATCCCTACAAAGAGCTGATATTCACGCACGCATAAGCACGCGCTCTGTTAACTGCGCAGTAAGCAGCGACTGCGCTTGGGCTGCGCTGCAGTGTGTGCAATACCATGAGAATTTTGTTGCTGAATAATTTCTTCTGTAGTAGGACTATCTTCATGAAACTTTCAGAACATGATCACAATGTGCAAATGTGTGTACATTTTAAAGCACAAGTCTCTAGTACTTAAAATACGTTTTTTGCAAATTGGGGGCGAAGGGGGCGTGGTATCCAAAATCTGTAAATGACAAAATCTGCGTATTGATCAGATGTATATACACACCAAATCTGAAGTCTCCAGGTCTAAAAGTATTGAAATTACGGTGAATAAACAAAATCAGTTTATCGATTATTCGCGATAAAAAAGTAATCGGATGAGTTATCGAAAAAAAAAGATAAACTTGTACTGCGTATGGTATACATGAGTATGCATACAAAATTTGAAGTCTCTAGCTCTTATATCTTCTGAGATCTAGGCGTTCATACGGACGGACGGACGGACGGACAGACGGACAGGGCTATATCGACTCAGCTCGTCGCCCTGATCAAGAATATATATACTTTATGGGGTCTGCCACGCCTCCTTCTGCCTGTTACATACTTTTCACAAAACCATTATACCCTGATTTCCCATTTTTAATGGGATCAGGGTATAAAAATAGAAAAACTTTGACAGCTGCACCTCTTGTGAACGCGTTCAAACTTCTAATTAGACATTTTTCTGCAACATTTTGTTAGAATAAGTTTTATGGTGTGTGAATGACAACAATTCTCGGAAAAGAAAAAATGAAAACTAATTGAAAAGAAAATTCAATTGAAATTTGTTGGGCGAGGTTAAAATTTAATGATGTATTACATTAAATTAAATAGATATTAATTCTATTTGTTAACGTTTTTTTGATAACCTGACTTACTGGCATTAATATTATTTAAATGAGTTGAGAGTCTCAATTTGAGAATTATCAAATACGTGTGTTATGCCTAAGCTAGCAACAAAACTAATGTCTTACTTTTCTGCTTTTCAATATTTACTTAGAACAAAATGGATTTTATATCGTTTTAAGCTTCATAGAAGATTGAATATTTTCCATTTAACTAAATTGCACTTTGAATTATTTTCACACCTACAAAATTCGCTTTATGTACTTATCTCTTGCTATTTTTTTTTCTATTTTATTTTTTGTCTGCACTGATTTGTGTATAAAGAAGGCTTTGTATAATTTATTAGATTTTTTATTTTTTGTTTGGCAAATATTTTGTGAGCGGCATTCTGTGTGCCAGACAGGCTAGAAAATTCGCCATATATATATATATATATATATATATATATATATATATATATATAGCTGTTCTATCTTCAGCAGACGCGGCTGTTTATGATGTAATATTTTCATAAAATTGCGCCTTGGTCGTCTAGCAGTCCTCTTACTTCTTTTGGTACTTTCTTTGGTATTCTTCTATATTTATGGTAGCAAGTTTGGCTGAAAGCTTTCGCTGGCGTCTTTTGAGCTGCGTTTTGGCCATTGTTTTCGTTGTTTGAACAGCGCTCTTGCTATGCGGCTGACAGCTGCCTGCCAATAGTTGATTTTCACAATATACGTTTTCCACTTGATTTTCCCCTTGGCTGGCTCAACTTTACCAAAACTCCACCAAACTGGCGTCGACTGACTGCCTTTGTGCGAAAATTCCGTAGTCCTTCGGAACCCGCCGGCAACTCCTTTGCCAATCCATCCATCCATTGTTTGGCTGGTCTGTTTGCCAGAGACAGAGTCTCGCAGTGGCTCGGCTTGTTAGCTGGGCCAAAAATCAAACCAAATTTAATGTGTGCCAAAGTAACTGCATTTGCTTGATGACAGCGTATCCTTGCCAAGGCTTTGACTCGAATGCAGCAGCAGCAGCAGCAGCAGCAGCAAGAGCAGCAGATGCAGCAGAAGTTAAGGCAATTATATCATTGATAGTTAAAGCTCGCAGACATTTCAACTTTTGGCACTCACTTATACTCTTTTATTGGCTGCTCAATCAATTAAATATTTATCAATTACAATTCGTGTTGCTGCAATCACAGAGATAACGAGAGAGAGAGAGAGAGATAATCGTAATGAATAAGTAAAAAAAACTTCCGTCAATGCTAGTCATAAATATGGTCTGATTGCCTGCGAGCTACAATTTTTTCCACACTGAAGTCGACTATAAATCTTTCACAATATATATTTGAGAGTTTCCAAATCTTTAAATTAAAAAAAATTGATTTCAAGTTTAAATACTGATCTAGTTTTTATTGAAACTGAATATAAATTAAAATCTATTTTATTCCCAAAGTTCATTATCAATTTCAATGTGTTTATGTCTAATAATAATATTTAACATATTTATTGAATTAAAATTAAAAAGTCCCAGAAAGGCAAAACAGGCTCTACTTTTTAAGAAAAATATATATGGGTTAAGTTCAAAAATATTTTAAAGAAATTTAAACAAATTAATTCTTTTTAAATTTGAAAAAATGTGTTGGTCATTAAAAAGGAAAAAACATTTCTTCCTAAAACTAAAAAAAAAAAAAAAATTAAGATGATTATTTTTATAATATTAAAAAAATTGAAATTATAAAGCTAATATATATAATTTTCTCTATATTCCCAATTTTATTTAAAAAAAAATTGTTTATTTATTTATTTTAAATATTATTTTATTTATTTAAATAATAGTGAAATATTTATTTTAATTTATTTAAATAATTATTTCATTTTATTTTATTCATTTGCTATTTGTGTTAATAATTTAGAAAATGAACGAGAAAACAAGAAAAGAATTAGATATATATATATTTTTTGTTTAATATGCTTCCTTACATCAAAAAGTTGTTGTCTTAAGTAGCTGCTAAATTCTTGCAAAAATGTAAGTTCTCAGACTTTTGGCACGCTACTGCAAATAGAGTTCTCAAATTACTTTTTGTCTTTCGATTTACAGCTCTATGCATATATGCATATTTTTTTGCCCTGCAATGCGTTGTTTAACTTTGCATTTTATTTGTAATTTTGCAAAGAAATTCTATTTGCTTGCCTTTCTATGCAATTCTCAGATGCCGCACTGAATATCTTCGTTCAACTAATTCGATTGTGTGGCAATAAAATATGTTTCTTTAAATGCCATATGCATGATATTTTGGCCAAGTGGCAACCCAATACAGACGTACGTATATACCTATATATATACATATATATGTATGTATGTGTATTTGTGCGTTTGCTATTGCCTGGCAATTGCTAAACTTTTGTCTTACATTTTCATTTTTAGCACATACATATATGTATGTATGTATGTAAGTATTTCTCTTGGAAAAAGTTGTGTGTAAATATTGATTACGCGCATATCACGTACGCTACTTGAGCGCTAAGATTTTCGCATCGGTCCCGCCCACCACGAAACACACACATACGCATAAAAATGCTGTATTGTAGAAGAAGAAGAAGTACGCCCAAAGTGCTTAAGAGTATGAGTGCTCCACCTAGATGGGAACTTGAGCTTTGCTTGCTTGCGTGTGTATGGCTTAAGCTATGTATGTATGTATCGAATATATATATTTATATGTGTGTGTGAATGTGTGCTTGTGTGTGTCTGTGTCTGTGTCGTGTGGCACACGTCCTTGTGCTAGTTTCCAGTGTTGCCTGCTGCTGCTGTGGCTGCGGCTGCCTTTTGGTTGCCTTTTCGCTGACGACTGCCTTTTTGGCTGCCTGCCTGGGAAATTGAAAGTCGCTTTTGCCGCTGCTGGCAGAGTGAGAGAATGAGAGAGCGAGAAAGCGAAATAGCGAGAGGTTAGTATTGAAGCTTCTGTATATTGAAGGGAGAGTGAGGCGGCAGACTTTTGCGAAAACATTTAACGTTCAGTTGAAGCTTCAGGACACGTGCTGCAACCATCAATTGAGCTGTTGTTTGCCATTTATTTACCTAGGCTTTGCCTCTGTCATGTGTTAAGTGCTAATTGGGTTAGCAGTGCGCTAGCTACTTCAGCTAACCTGCCTGCCCCTAAATTCCTCCTACTCCTCCTGCTGCACTGCCAACTGTCTTAATTTGGCCAATAATTGGCACCACAATGTGCTGCTTGGCCAACTCTCTGGCGGCTTGATTAATTTTTAAAATTACTTAATGGCTAATGCTGCTAATTATATCAAAGTGTATCTACGTTCTGCTCGCATGTGGCAAGACCCTTCGTCGTCATCGTTGCCTACTTGCGCTCATTTCTTCTTTTTTTGACTCTGGCTAATTAAAGTTTTAAGTACTTAGCCATAGCAACAGAAGCCAGCAGCCGTTTCTCTATTATTTTTAGCAGAAAAAAGAATTCTGTTAGCATGCTACGTAAATGTGTTTGCTGAAGATTTTAACTAATTAGTTTTAGCTGAGTAAAAAAATAATAAAAAAGAAGAAGATGTAGCTCAAGGCTCAAGCTGCACATGAAATTGCTTTTTATAGAAAGAAGTTTACAAAGAAAAACTTTGCAATTTCAATATGTGCTGAAAGAATTGTTTTCTTTAAATGAAATAAAAGTTCAAGGGAGTTTTTTTAACTTTAATTTGTAGTATAATTTATAAATTTTAAATTGATAAGAATTAAAAGAACAAAATTTGATTATTGATAGTATTTTAATTTAAAATAGTTTTTAAAAATAGTTTTATAATAAAAATAAAATAAAAACTAATTGAAGAACCGATTTTCTTTTAAGAATCTATAATATTTTTTTCTAATAATTGAAAGTAAATAGGAATTTACAAATTTTTTAAAATTTTTATAGTATATTATTTATATTATATTGCTTTAACAATAGGTTTATAAAATAAAAACTAATTGAAGAACTGATTTTGTTTTAATTTAAAATCTATAATATTTTTTTTTATAATTGAAAATAAATAATTGAATTTAAAAAAATGTAAAAAAAAAAAAATTAATTATACTATTTTAACAATAGATAACTGATAAAACTCTTTTGTATATTATTTTCATTTGCTTTAAATTGTATTTTCGAGAGTTTAAATAACAATTTTTGTTTGAAATTCTTAAACATTTTTTTACGCGCACCTGGAGGCCCCAGCTTGTGCCATTAAAAAATATTATACGCCCGTTGAGACATGGCGAATTCGGAAATGTTAACTTTTGAGTAAATTCTATATCTTATGGACCTTGATATGTTACAAATCTAATCTAATCTAAATAACAGAAACAAGTCAGCTTACACTTATCGAAGCTGTGCGGCGCAAAGCCAACAAGTTGGCTAAACATTCGATTTATACGCATTAATTCCATTGCTAACAAGTAAAAGCCAAAACTAAAAGCCTTTCACACACACACACACACACACACAGGCATGCACTTACACACACTTACACACACTTACTCCGTGGCTGCTGTGTGGATAAAGAAGCTGCTTAGTCAACAAATTCTCCACAGAGTTCACTTGCAGTTGAGCTGGCATTAAACTATTGCCATCGTATATTCATATTGTTGGCTTTTCAAGACGAGTTGAGGCCTCTCGCTCTCACTCCCCCCTCATCTGTCCCTCTCTCTCTCGCTCTCTCTCTATCTCTCATTTCCCAGTGGCTCGCTGTCTGTCTGGTTAGTAGGCAGCCATTTGGCTTTTGGCCAGGCAGGCGCGCTGAATGCGCGTTGGCCATTATCTGCCTTGCATATCAAATGGGGCGCTGCTGACGGCAGGCTATCCGCAGCAGCAAGGACTAGTGACAGGACACCAGTTTATGGCATTTCTTTGGTAACATCTTGATAATGACCAGTGACCCCAATATGAGAAACGTGCAACACATGCGCGTCCTCCAACACACTTTCACTTCCTGCCGGGTAGGCGAGACGCCTCCAACACGCAGCAGGAGCAGCAGCATTTTCTCTTGGTAACACTTTCTCTAAAAGCTGTGCTTGTGGCATGTTGCTTGGGTTCCATTTCCTACATGTTGTTGTTGCTGCTGTACTTTGCTTTTAATGCACATTTTTTTCACACTAAACACGTGCATAAATCATGAGAGCTTTTTTATTTTTTTTTTCTATTTTTTTTTTTTTTTTTTTTTTTTTTATTTTTTATTTTTTATTTTGCTCAAGGCTAAGTGTGCTAGCCTGCAGATTTGCTTTGCGACTGCTCCGTAATGTCAGCTGGGGCATTGAGAGCGAACAGCTCGACTTTACCTTCTATGCAAAATGCATCAAATAATAATGCATAATGCAGCATAGTAGCAGCAGCAGCTGCTGTTGCTGTTGGTGTTGCTGTTGCTGCTGCAGCAGGACACTTGTCCTGATTATGGCTTGTGCCGCTGTGTAAAGTGTCGACCAAATGAAACCAGAGTCGCCTTGTTGGTGGTTGCAGCACCAGCAGCAGCTGTTGCCATGTTGCAGCTGCATTTGCATTTCACTCAACTCCTCTCACTCTCTGTCTCTGCTCTTCTTGTCTGTTTGTTTTGACTGCTGCTACACGGGAGCAAACGGGTCGACTCTAATGGCCAAACGCCAAGCGCTTTGGCATTAAAATTTATGTTGAGCCTAAGACATTAAATTTTCTCATAGATTTTGTCAGCCTCATTCCTTCTCCTCCTCTTCCTCTCGCTTGCTGTTTCTCTTTCCCTCCCGCTATGCCTCTGCCTCTGCTGCTGATGTGTTTATCATTTTATTTATGCGCAAATGTTGTTGTTAATTAGCTTTGAGTTTGTGCAACTGCATTGAGCTTCTTGACTATGGGGAGTCTATTAAATGGGCTTTACAAAATTAGATATACAATTTATGACCTGATTGTTATGCTAAAACATCCCACAGAATTTCCATAGTAGTCACTCGAGGCGCACAACATCGTTATTTGAATTCATAAAATTTTTAGAGTTTTTTATTTATTTATTATTATTTTTATTCTTTTTTTTTTTTTGTTAAAGGTAAAGAGAAGAATAGGATGTAAATTGATGAGATTTGCATTTATAAAATGAACGAAATGGAAGGAAAAATTATATAATTTTATAAGGTATATAAAAAAGGAAAAACGCAAAAATAAATACATTTTAATGTATATAAAAAGCAAGAAAAAAAAAAAACAAAATAAATACATTTTCTATAAAATGTTAATTTATTTCTGTTTTTAAATTAATTTATGCATTTTTAACTATGTATTATTTTTTTTATTATTTGCTATTATTAAAATATTTGAATGCATGATTTTTTATATTTTGATTGTTTGTCTGGTTAAATTTAATTATTATATTTTGTTTATTTATTTATAATTAATATAAATAACCTCTAGAAAATTTATTAAAATTTTCTTTAAAATTAAATTCTATTATTAAAAAAAATTGTTTATTAACAGTATTTATTTTATTTTTTTTTTTTTAAGTATATCTAAGAACAGAATCAAATATGTTTTTTCGTTCATGTTTTAATATATATTAATGCTTGCAATTTTTAAACGTCAAAAAGCCTTTAATCTGTACAAATATAAAAATGTAAGCTCTTTTTCGGTGTTTATAGTTTATTATTATAATTATTATATATTAGAGATACATATGTATATTATTATATATTATTATAACTTTTACAATTCTTAAATTTGTCTGGCCAACTCTAGTTAGCAACGAGTCTCTAATTGCAGAATGTTCGCAGTATTCATGTCATTAGCCTCTGTCGCCTTTGATCCTGGCGACATTCCCCTTGAGCTGGCATTTAAATCATTCTGCCAATTGACTTATTTGGTACCGTTAGATGCTTGTTTGCGAATTGGTGGGTGGACATTGAGTTCTCTGCTGTTGCTGCTGCTGTTGATGCTGTCTGCCCCCCTTTTTCAAGCGCCCAGCTTAAGGCATAACTCTTGCCACAACTGGCAACTGCCAGCAGCAGCTGCCAGCAGCAGCAGCAGCAGAAACAGAAGCAGCAGCAGAGGCAGCAGCTTCTTCTCACTGCTGCACAGATATTTACGCCCCAAAAAGCTGGCAATAAAATGCGCCCAGCGCCTAAGGAGCGATGCGGGCCACGCCCACAACGGAGAGAGAGAGCTGCCTTTCAATTTCAGTTGGAAAAATACACACACATACGCACACACACACACACACGCGTACACACATTTTTGCATTGCAAGGCGCAAGGCAATAAGAAACGGAAGACCGGGTAGGCGGGAGGCGTGTCGGGTTTGAGAATTGCAAATGGAATGGCGCACTGCAATGACGACACTCTGCAATTGTTTGCACTTGCTCCATATTCGTTATGCATGCCCTAACACAGGGCATTACAGCTATGTGAAAATATATACACAAATAAATAATGAACAAGAAAATAATGGAACATTTTTATTGAATAGAAAATACATATTTTTCAATGTTAAAAAATATGGCAACACTTTACATTTTATATGAAGAGTATTTAAGTTTCGGCTTAGGATGAAAAAACCATTTTCCTCTTTCCATTTTTTTATATTTTTGAGTTGGCCTTTTGTGCCTTTGGGAGGCAACTGCTGCAATTTGCGCGTTCGGCCTTTGTCCCACATGAAAAAAAAGAAGAATTTACAAAAAAAGTAAATAAAAATAAAAATGTAAACTGTGCACAACTCACCTACGAGAGGCAGACGCAAAAAGGGGCGTGAGCATAGCTTTGTGGTGCATTTAGTGCACAAATTTGCAGTTTTCTTTAGGCAGAGGCTCATATATTACTTATTTACACCAGGAGCTGGCCTTTAAACAAATTGCATAAACATTTGTTACCCAACTAAAGCAGCTTTTATGCTCCTTCACACAAATACACATATGTATATGTATATATCTGTGTGTGTGTGTGTGTTAGGTTGAGCGGTGAAAAATTGCATTTTTATAGCCGTCGCGCTCTGCTTTTACGTCCTTAAGTCCATTTTATACCTGTTGTTTATTTATGGCCTTCTTTTTCGTCTACCAAAAACGAAAAAATGAGGTAAAGAAAATCCTATTCGGTTGCCCTTTCTGTTGCTGCTGTTGTTGTCGTTGTTTTCCCTTTGAATGAATATTTGAAGGCGAAAAACCTGCTCTGCGGCTGCTCTTTTTTTATTTGTTTGCTCTTTGCGTATTTTAGGATTGGCCTAGATAAAAGGGCTATGCTGAATGTGTGGCTTTTTTTTTTAATAACTATTTGCGGTTGCATTTTTTTTAAGGAAGAGGAATTATAACTGTAATGTATGAATTAAATTTTAAAAAAAATGGCTTGGAGAATTTGTGTTGAAAAATATATTTTCTTGTTTAGGTTGAAAAAAGGAAGTAATTATATGTTAGTAAAATATTTGTAATATTAATATATAGCAAAAAAAAAAAAAAAAAAAAAACCAAAACAATAAATAAATTAGAAAATATGTAAAGAACAAAATATCATTTGAAGCAATTTAATATTATTTATTGACTATTTTAAATTTAATTATAATTATTGACTGATTTCAAAATTTTCTTTATTTCAAATAAAAATATGCTTTATTTCAAATCAATCAATAATTATAATTAAATTTAAAATAGTTAAAATTAAAATAGTAAATAATATTAAATTACTTCAAATGATTTTTTCTTCTCTATTTATTTTCTAATTTATTCTAATCATTCATGAAATAATAATTCACATGATATAAAGAAAACGTATTCTAAATATTCTTTTACTTTTCGTTATTTTTCTTTCTAGGTAAGCTGAACGCTGCACGAAGGAGGCTTAAACGAAACTTATTATAAATATATAAAAAAAAGTACTCATATCTACAATTTTAAATGATTTTAAGAGAATATACTAAATCCTGCTTGTCAATTTGGATTGTTGGCAAAATATCTAAGTATAAGTATATAATATTATAAACACTAACAAATTTTATGAATCTATTTAAAATAGTTCTTAATATGCATATTTGAAATTTTAATTTGCGCAGAATACTTAAGAGTTCCCAAGGGATTCGCCAGTGAATGAACAAAATGAAGTAACAAATTGAAGCAACAAGATTGTGGCCTGATCGATGGCCAAAAGCCATTCATTTAAAGCACATCATAATCAAACTGCAAAAGACAAACGGGCGGGTAAACAGCAAACTGACAGAGTATATGCGCAGTAGATGATATATATATATATATATATATATATATATATATATATATATATATATATATATATATATATATATATATATACATATATACAAGTGTATATATATATCTATGGGGCAAAAATTATTTATTAATTACTCACACTCGCTGCTGCAGATGCTGTGCGGCAATTAAATCAATATAAAGAGCAACAAAATGAATGCATAAATAATTGATTTCATTTGCCTTGCCCGCCTCAAAGCCACAGTTGAGTTCCGGCTGCGCTACGGGTTACGCTTCGCTATTATTTATATGTTTTTTAACTTTTGACTTGCTGAAAAAAGAAAAGGTTGGGCTATTTGCATTTTGAGTGATTAAAAACAGAAATGGGATATATACTAAATATAAATATTTAATATTTAATATAAACATAGATCATCTATGACAGCTGTAATCCATTTGAGTGCGGCGGAAAAGTTTTATCCTATTTTGCAAATTTTCCCTATGGAGAGTTCATTGACTCGACTATTGATAATGACCTCTTTCGAGGCATATCAGACAGATTATGCTTTTAGTTATATTTTGTGAAAGTTGACTCTATACAAATAAATAATATTCTATATAGTATTCCACTTAAATTTTTAAAAATGAAATTGAATATTTATATTAAAATATTCACACTTTTTCTATTTAAAATTCACTTTAAATTAATATTTTATTATATATATATATATATTTATTTTTTTTTTTTAATATGACAGCACTGATATAAATCTAGAGCAGAGTTTATTCATATACAAACATATTTTCTATATTCAATAAACTAATTTAAAAGAAATATTTATTATTCAACTCAAATTTATAGCTGAGTCGATGCAAATGTTTTTGCGTATTTCTTTTGTAAATACATATATTTAATTAATTTAAAATAATATTAATTTTTTAAATGCACACTTTCTCAACTCCAATTGAAACATACTTCATAAATAATAACAATTTTTGTTCACTTTACAATTGATGGGAGAATTGATATATATATATTTAAAAAATAATTGATTAAATTAGCAGAAATTTATAAAAAAGTTTGCTTACTTTTAAAATGTTCATAATTATATTGGACTGTTCTTAATCAACTTTTTTCTTGCCTTTTCACCCCCAGAGAGCGCCGATGTGCTGCAAATATATAAATTATAAATTTATGTGTTAAATTTCGATGTGGCTTTGTCGCTGCCAGCGGCATCCATTTTGACATTATGAATTTATGCGAAGTCTGGAAAAAACATACAAATAGACATATATATATATATATATGCTATACATACGTATATATATATATGTACATTTGTATATATAGTCACTTGTGTACTTGTATATTTTATGGCATATTTTCAGAGCATTTGTGTCCTCAAAAACTGTGTGTTCGTGTGTGTGTGTGTGTGTGTGTGTGCGTGTGCGTGTGGCATATATTGCGAATAGATGCATGAAACGGCATGTGATCCAATATGAAATATACTCGCACTTATACAGACACAGACACAGAGTGGTCTGACAGTTGCACGCTCCGTCGCTCCGTCTAACTGACTTATGCGTCATTCGCCGCAAAAAAGGCAAATGGGGCTGGGGTGGGAGCGGGGCCTCGGCCCTGGGCCCAGCATGCACCCTGCTGTTGCTTGTTTGTCTGTCACACAGTTTGACACTTGCAGCTGGAAAAAGCTACGATGGGACTTTTCTATAAAAAGCCATTATTAAAAAAATTTTATTTTTTATTATTAATGTTACTTTTTTACGATACTTAGAATGCATGTAAAATATGAATTTAATTATAGATCTATGTAGGTCGTATCATCATCTGGGCAAATTTAATTGGTTTCATTTGCCAGCTGCTCCACACTATGTCCTTTATGGCAGCGTCAACTTTATTCAATTGCTATAAAAATAGATGTTGTTTAAAAAATTGCTAGAAATTTCAAGAGCGAAACAGGCCAAACTCACCTGTTCATGCGCCTGTGAAACCACCAGCCCGATTTGTATTCCATGGCGCACTTCTCATTCATATCAGACGTCGAAAATGTGCCATTAATGTGTGTGCTTAATGAATCGCCGGCCTGGTCCGAAATGCATACGATGCTACCGCATTATCGATTCGAAATTCGCGCCTCATTGTCCGCATCCTGCAGGTATATAATTAGTTCGTGCTTGTGCCACTGGGTCATGCGATGCAATAATTCGAGTCCAATAAGAAACTCAGAATGCAGATCATCAAATCCGTGACAATATTCGATCCAGTTTCTATTGAAATCAAGTCACACAACATCGGAGATATATCGATGCCCGGCACTTTATTATCCTGTATATAGCTGCCCATATTCGTCGATCAGCTCGCAGCAATTATTTTGTCAAATTCAGATATTATGCATATTATTCACTGGTTTATGCACTTGCTTAATATGATTTATAGTTATATCTAGAGGGTTTCCATTCTGCAGCAAAGCTTCTATATGACCTTTCGACCACTTCGCTTCTAAATCATTGATAAATTTTTGCTTTTGCTTATCTTCATAATGGTTTTTTTTTTCTTTAAATTTTCGTTTAGTAATAATAACGAAAAACAAAAAAAAAATATTTAAATATATATATATATATATATATATATATATATATTTATTAATTTATTTATTTTTTTTTTTAATATTTGTTTATTTTTTTATAAATATGTATATTTTTTTATATATATATTAGTTTTGTATATATATTATATACTTTATAAGCTCCATCTAAATTAGACATAATAATACTTAAATTCAATTCAATGTCAACTCAAAATCTTTATTAAATTCAAGGCAATTATATATATATATATATATATATATATATATATATATATATATATATAAATTATAAATATTTATAATAAATGAAATATTTATGTGCATATGCAATACATATTCCAAATGTCATATTATACATTATACTGAAATATTTGGTTGTATATTATTAAACTATTTTGTAGTACGATTTCATTCCACTGTGCCGTCATATCATTGGCGTTTTCTTTATTTGTTTACTCAACTTGTGTGACGGTAGCAACAAATAGCCAAGATGCTAACCGACAATTACAATCCCAGCACAATTTATTCATGTTTTGCAACCTTTCTTTGGGCATTAGACGACAATGACGATGATGACGATGGCAGCTATGGTTTACAGTGGGGCGACAATGGCGCCGGCTCATTGAGTCTGACGAGTCAGTCAGTCAGTCAGTCGGTCCGTCAGTCAGTTGAGTCTGAGTCATTCACATATATAGGGTCTGGCATTTGGGCTGCTTCACAGCCGCACAGACACAGCTCCAGCGACTTCCATTTTCATCATAATAAAGCCTGCTGAAAGGAAATCGATATGCTGGTAACTTAATCATGAAATGTAGTCGACGTCAAGTTCTCTTATATATATCATTTTTGGATTTAGCTCATCCAGTGCTGCTTCCACGGGGTATATAGGATTTCTAAACATTTCTGGAAGCGTGTTCAGCTTGAATTTCTCTTGTCGTGGTAATAAACAATGAATATTGATTTAATAAACAATATTTTGCATACCATTTCAAAGATTATATTTAAAATACATAAGTAAACAAAAAGTTCTATATAGATCAAATTGCACTTAAATTTATAAAAAGTACTTAAAATATAATTTTTTATTGCCTAAATAAAATAAACATAAACACAACAAATGATTATTTAAAAACTATATAAAATCAATAAAAATTCGTTAAATTTTATTAATATAAGTATATTAAAATATAAATTGAGAGAAGTAAAAATAATATATGCAAAAAATATTAAAAGCATTTATATTCCAAATTTAGTCAATTAGATTTATTTTTATTAATATACATTTGTTTAATATTTTATGAAAATATTTATTAATATAAGTTTATATTACTTTATTTACTTATTTTAATTTTATATTATATTATATATTATTATATATTATAGATTATTGTTATACGTATGTTCAACATTTTATGAAAATATTTATAATATATTTACTTATTTTATTATTATATTATATTATATGTTATTAGTATACATTTGTTCAATATTTTATGCAAATATTTATAATTTTTTTTATTTATTATATTATTTATATAATATAATATATATTATTATATACTATAATAGATATTATTATATACTATATATTACTATTATTCAACATTTTATGAAAATATTTATAATTTATTTATCATTTTTTTATGCATGAGAAAATGCAGCCAATTTATTTTGAAAATCCTTGAATATGTTGGTAATCTCATTTGTTATATATGTTCTAGTCTGCTATATATTTCAGTTACAACTGAAGAGTATTTACTTAATACACATATGCTGTTTGCTGTTGTTGTTGTTCTTGTCTCATCGTCTTGATGTGGGCGCTTCTGCTCGTGCGTAGCCAACTACTTTTCCACTTGGAGTTTTGTTTACCTGATGAGCATTGGCAGTGCGAGTGGCAAAAACTTGTTCTTTGCTTGTGTTCGTGTCTAAAATGGCTTAAATAAAGAATGAGAATAAGGCAGACAGAGAATGAGAATGAAAGGGAACGAGTAGAAGGAAAATCAAACTCTCCTTAACTATACGCATTGACTGACTTCAATCCCTTGGCTCAACTTTCTTTACCATTTTCCCTTGGCTGCAACTAATTTTGTTGCTTTACCGTATAGTTTTTGCTTTTTGTGCATTCTCTATATATCGAATGCAGGTCAGCGCGGTGCATTTTTGTATTAATTTTATGGCTGTGGGACCGACATCAATTGTAACTGGAGTTGGCAAAACATGTCTTGCGCAACTCTAAGCAAATCGGTCTACTGATCTGGGCGAAAGGTAAGAATGTTATGACAGCATGCTCTATTTATTGAATCCTTTTAGCTTTTTAGTATTAAAGATTTCTGAGTTTAACAAATTATATTGAAAATATTTTACATATGTGCTGTTAACAAATTTTAGTCTTTATTATGCGATTCAATTGCTATAGTTTATAATTTCAAATAAATATCCGTTTAGATGCAAAACATTTTGAGTTTAGAATTTAGTTTGATTTATTTATTATGATATCTACAGCTGTTTCATATTCCTCTTACTGAAATTTCACTTCAAAATTGCAATTCAATAACTAAGAATAATCAAATTTACATTTAACATTTATCATCACAATTTATGTAGCCTGCTTTTTGGGGCTTCGTTGTGAGGCAGCGAGACTTTGTCCGATTTTATTATTTCAGTCCGTCTCATATAGCAACAGCAGCAGCACGTGACCTACATTGAATGTCATTTGGTAGTTAGGAAAGCAGAAAACAAAAAACAAGAAACAAAAATAGAAGGAAAAAACGAGATTTGTCCTTCAATTATTTGCTACAGGACTCGACGCTGAGATTTATTTATTTTATTTTTTCCATCAGAGCTGGGACAAGGTAAAATGGCGGCAGGGAGCACGAGAGAATGCAATACATATTTGATGTTATTTAAAGTTCATTAAAAATGAATGCCCAGCGTAAAAGGCAAATGACAGATAGAGGGCAAAGCTTTTATATATATATATAAAACTTCAGCTTCAGCTTCAACTTTATTTGATTTCATAGATTTTTCTTCTATTTTTTTATGACTTTATTTATCAATTTATTTATGCGTTTGCTAGCCGCAAAGCCAGTCGGTCCATATAGCAATTAGCAAAGTTGCACAGTTCAATTGTGCGGCACATTTTTGCTATCGTTTTGACAGTTGGTTTGAATTGTCATCAGCCATACAGAAACTCTATTGGTCAACAGCAACAACAACAACAACAACAACAAATAAATTAACTTTTAGTGTACAGCTGTTGATACTTTTTTGATTGCTATCACTGCACGAAATTGGGAGTCGCTTTGCAAATAGTAACGACAGTTGGAAATGCGTATACGCCATGTTCGCAAATATTTATACATATGTGTATACATATGTACATATAACATACATATAGATAACAATATATATGTATTTTGCATTCTGCATGCACTTGACAACTCTATGGCAGACAATGGATACGACAAGTGACGACAATTCCTTTAATGTGGTTGACAACTTTTCTCATTTTCCATCTGTATGCAGTACTCGCTATATGTGAATGTGTGTGTCTTTCTTTCTCTCTCTCTCTTTGTGTGTGTGTGTGTGTGTATGACTTTTCCTCTTGCTTATTTGTGTTGAGTGAGGTTTTTTAGGGGTATTCTTTCTTACAAGTTACTTAACCTATTCTACTGAAATGCGAACTACAGAAAAAGTGAATCGAATTTTCTAGCTAAGATGTAAATACTTATATCAGCTATTTAAGTGGAGGTTGAAGTAGAATTAGCAGTAAGAGTAAGTAAGTAAGTACCATATTTTACAAATTTTTCCTATAATACCTAGGATTTTAATCTATGTGCATATAAAAGTGTCAAAATTGTAAACAATTTCTAGTTTAATTAAAGTCTTTGCCAACACTGGCAAGCATTCCATATTTGTGTTTGATCCCCATGGTATTTATGCAATGCGCCCTCTTGATGCGATGCCCGTTTGGGCCACGTTTCATGATAGAACTATTTTAATTACTATTTATATAGGAAAAGCAACAACAGCAGCATGATGTGGACATTTTGTGTAGTAGTTAGACGACCTAGTTTTTTTTTTCTGCATAACTGAACATTGTACAACACTGTCCCGCAACAACTATGCTGAAAGTTACACAGAGAGCGGGTGTAGTAAAGGAGTTTATTTCTTCTTCGTTTTTTGCTTTATTTTGGCAATATGCGAGGAGTCTATATAAAAAAAAATGCAAACATTGCGCACAATAGTTAAGTAAAATAAACAAAAACTTTACGCCTGTTCGGGCACATTTGAAACTTTATTCATGTGCATCATGTGCATTGTTGTTTTTGTTGCTGTTACTATTGTTGTTGTCGCTCTGTTATTTTGTTATTTATTTCACGAAATCAAAAAACAAGTAGCAGTCATATTTGCGGGAGTGCTCGACCAGCAGATACCTTAACTAGGAGAGCAACTGCTTCGTTATGTCTTTGATTTCTTTTATTTGAGGATTAGTTTCAGCTCTGGATGTACTTAATAAAATATTATTTGTTTTGCATTTTTTATCTCAATTTGCAAGTGTTTCTCTTCTGTTCATTTCAAGAACCTATAAAGCAATTTACGAGCTCTACTTACCCAAGTGAAGTGTTCTGAAAACGATGAAAATTATCGATATTTATTGCTGTACCATGGACGACATAGATAAATCGATAGATCAGCTTGCTACCCAAAGCAGACTTGCTTATAAGTCTGTCAAGCTTTCTTCTACCTGTCACAGAAATACCCATTAAGCACATTTTCAATGGGTATACCAGAAGACATAGAAAATACAAAAAATAGAGCAACAACATGTTTTGTAGTTATTTTCTTGCTCAGTTGGAGTTGCTTGTTTGCTGCTGAGTGAATATTTGAGTTATTTTTTAATATTTTTTTTTTACAGTAGATTTTTTTTCCTTCGTCTTCTTCATACGATTTCCAATTGTCGGCATGTTCCAGCTGCAGCTCCTTTTTGGCATAGTTTGCATGCCTTGTGAGCGTCTGTGATTGAAAGGCATTTCTAGCTTTTTTTTTGCTCCCCTTTTCGCTTTTTTGTTTTTTGTTTTTTGTTTTATTTTGGCAGATGTGATTTTTGCCCTGAACATTTGTTGCATGTCACATTGTTGCTGCTGTGCGCAACATAGTTTGCTGCAAGTAGTTCATGCTGCCGTCTCGGCTTACAAATGTTGCAACGTGCAACTATTAAATAGTTTTCCAGCCCCAGAAGCAGTGGCAGCAGCATCTGGCATTGCCATCCACAGAAGCTGCCACAAGAACTTTTGCGCTTTTGTGCCACTTAAATGTAACCCCTTAAAACATTTTCAAGATTCCAAACAACTTTTTGCCCTTTGCTCGGGTTTCTGGACTTTTGTTCTTGATTTTTTTCTCATTTTAAAACAAAACCCAATTGTTTGTTGTTGATTTGAATTTTACTTCGCGAACAGAGAAAACTAATCAAAACTATTCAAAGATTCTGCACTTTTTTTTTTTTGGCCTCACTGCTCAGTTGGTTTGCCATTTTCAGTTCAAATAAACGAAAAGGCATTTTTATTATATATGAAATAAAAGTGGAACAAATTTATGTGTTTGAAGTTTTATTACATTTTTTTTTTTTCATATATTTATGCGAATTTGGGGCATACTGCTTTTGTTAAAGTATTTGAAGGATGCTTAACGGAACTCAGTTTATGGTTGTGGGACAGTGAGATTTAGTATCTTGATTTTATATTGTCCACATCTGTTCTGCATTACGAGATCCAACTTTGCCTTAGCTCAGACATATTAGATTTGTACAAGCTTTGCTTTTCAACTGATTCTGCTTTGCCTCAACTTCAGTATTGTGTCAATACACAATCATCGAAAGAGAAAGAGAAAGAGAAAAAACTAGCTTACGAATTTAAACTTTTTTCATAATGCTGTCACATGGATTTCATTATTTAAAATTCACTTGCTTCGTGCTCACTTTGAGCTCGCACATAATTGGTAATCATTTAATTTAAGTATGTAATTAAATTGCGCATTGCTTGAAGACAATTAACTTCAATTAGCAAGATATTCGCCAATATGAATTCCTTATTCCCCCACCAAAGTCGAATCTTGGGTAGGTGTTGCTTTTGTTTGGTGTTTAGTTTCTCTTTTAATTATTATCCAAATTGACCAATCGCCCGTGCACTGGCTATAATTTCATCAATCAATCTTATATTATATCACTTCACATGCACAACTAGATATCTAGATGGTATTAATAAACAATAAGGATAGTAAACATGTTGCATGTTTGCCTCAGGCACTTGCTTGACTGACTGCCTGCCTGCCAACTAACCAACTAGACAACAATCTAACTATCTATCTAACTGTCTAACTGTATATTGTAATTAACCAACATCATAATGATGTTCTGTTGCTCAACAGCTTTTGTTGCTCGAGCCTCTGCCATTGTCTGAGGTCTGCACCGATTTTGATGTGCCTGATTCTGAAGCTCATTAGATGCATGTTTGAACAGTCAGGTATACGAGTATATATACAGATATATATATATGTGTGTGTATATATATTTTAGTTAATAATCCATTCAATTTGCTTATACAAATGCTTAGATTCAGCTGGAACAATATATTTGTAATTAATTATTGTTTGTGCATTAGACGAAATTGACTATCGAAACGTGATAATTTATTGATTCGAATTTTGATTGAATAGAAGGCACAGAAGTCCTACTTACACTGTCTATATATACTCTTTGATTTTATAGACTGAATGTCTTTAATGATATGTATTATTATATATTTTTATATATTATATATTATCCTTATCAAATACTTTAAGACTCCATAATAACATCTATATTATACAAATTTATTCAGTTTGCCTCTTCTTCGAAATTTCAAATTCAAGTTGTTAATGTTGCAGCAGCAAGAAGAAGAAACCTGAAGCAACATGGCGCATAATTAACGTCAAGCAACTACAAATTGCGACAAATTAAAAGTGCCCAAGCAAAATGTTTTGAGCCTATAAAGGAAAATAGCATAAAAAACAGAAACAACAAAAAAATAAATATAAAACAAAATGCAGTTAAAAAGTGCCCAAGCAAATCGGCGTATTATAAACTAAATGAAGGCAGCTATAAAGTAATTTAAATGTCGACGAGAGGCTAAAAAAAAAAAAAAAGAATGAAGAAAATAAAAGAAAAGGCAGAGAAGGGACGTTTTACACACATTTAATGAGCCGCCCAGGCACAGTGAGAAAAACTCGTTAACAGCACGGCATACAAAAGAAACTTAGCATAGGGGAGCCTAGGAAGAGAAAGAAATAGGTATAGATAGAGGGAGGGAGAAAGAGAGAGAGAGAGGGAGCGAGATGAAAAGAATGAAAAGGAATAGAAGAGCTGTCGAATAAAGGAAAAGGTAGCAAAGTTGAATGAAAAACTCAGCGAGCGGCGGAAAATAAAAGTGGTTCGTGGTGCGCGGCCTGAAAGTGCTCGACTAGCAGATATCCATTAAAATCTAATGCTCAAGATTTAACCATGTAAATGAAATAAATTTATTAATTGAAAGCATAACATAAATATTATTAATTTTATATATTATTATTATTATTATTATTATTATTATTATTATTATTATTATTATTATTATTATTATTATTATTATTATTATTATTATTATTATTATTATTATTATTATTATTATTATTATTATTATTATTATTATTATAATTATTATTATTATATTACTAAAATTTATATTTTTTTGTAAGAATCATTTATGTAAGAATCATTATATTATTTACTACTAAAGAGTTCAGATTTTATAGCCGTTTCTGCATTAGTATTTAGATAACAGTTAGAGATCTTAAAATATATTTAATAATATAAATATTATACATGCAGTGCATCTTCTCCATAAATGTGGAATATTTTCTACTTTATTATATTAGTCCTAAAACATTTTTCTACAAGAATTTGACTCTGTATGGGTAACATAACTCATTGATAGTCGAGTGTATGTCATACAGCATTAAAATACCCAAGTGGCTACAGGGTATTTAAAAAAAAAAAATGGGGGACAATTTTCATTTGCGCCCGTTCGGGTGAGTTCGATGGGGGCAGTCGATCAATGTGGAGCATTGTGCGCGGCCTGTCAGCGTTCGATGCTGGGCGAAACGCCAATCATTCAACTGATTAGTTTGATTTTAGCGTTACGCTATTTCCGTAATCAATGGAGCTGCAATCGAATGGACAGAGCTGTGCGGCTGTTGGGCTACTCTCTTTGTAACTGTGGAATATCCTAGACAATGAATGGACTTTAGCAGACAGACACCCACAGGCATACAGACGGGCAGAGCGAAAGAGAGAGGCTGAGCGGGATAGAGATAGAGAGCGAGAGAAAAGACAACTGGTGTGGCAGTAATTGGGCATTGAGTAGTTTCGGTAGTAGCGCCAGGGCGTGCCGGATGTGGCCGAAGCGTAACAATTATGGACACGGGATCCACCCTAAAAATGTAACGTAACCAGCACTAATTGCTTGACTAGTTAGCATTTGGCTGCACAACTTTCCCATTTTTTACCCATTTCCTTTTATTCCCGCCGTCCTCTTTTTGTTGGCAAATTGAAATATTGATTGAGTTATTTTTGGGGCCCGCCAGCTGTAAAACGGAAAGCGGCAAAAATTCATTAAGCATTAAGGTCGATTGTCCGCATTGATTGGAGATTCAATGTTTAGATTTTCAACAAAGTGTGATTTTATGCAAGGATATTCAAGTGAAATGAATAACATTTGTTAAGTAATGCAAATAGCGACATAAATTTGGGAATATTTTAAGTTCACTTATGATATTTTCGAATAAATAAATGTTTTTCTATTTAATAGTTATATTCTTAATCCGCTTAATTTTTGTTAAAGTGTTAAAAAAAGTATTAATAGGATTTTGTTTTAAAATAAAAATTGTATTATGGTTTTTTAATACTTATATTTTCGTATTAGAATTTTTTATTTTAATTACCAACACTTCTCTATTTATCTTCTTAATTTTATATTTAACACTTTCTAATTTATTTACTTTCTATAAATTTGAAAAGTCGGTCGAAATAATAAGTAATATTAATCTTTTTTCGCAGAATAAAAAATGTGTATTATATAAAAATATAATTATATCTATAATTATGAATATTCTTATATTATTAATACATTTAAATTTAAGGAATAAATTACGTGCAGATATATAAAAAAAAAAAAAAATTAATAAATATAAATATTTTTGAGGTTTGGATAATGAGATAACTTAATATTAATATTAACAAATAACTGCCAAGAAAAGAAAAAATAAATAACTGCATAAGTTAACATTAATATTAATAAATAAATTTAAAAAATACAGAATAAATAAATTAATAACAATAAGATATAATTTATGTCAGATAAATAAACAAAAAACAAAAAAAAAAAAAAAAAAAATATATATATATATATATATATATATATATTTTTTTTTTTTTTTAATTTTATTTTTTATATTTATAGTTATTTATTTATTTATTTATTTTTTAAATTAATCTATCAAATTGCATATTGTGGGATAAAAAGTAGCTGTCCATAACCGCAAAAGCCACACATCACACACAAATACACACACACACACACATACAGACACTCACAACATACTTGTATGCTAATACCATTTAGTGTGTTGCTTGCGGGTCTTTTAGTAGATGCCGCTGTTTCTGACGCCCAAATGTAGGCAAATGTTTTGTTTTTCTGTTATCTCAACATTTTGCACGAGTCACGCCCATAATCCATAAGTTAAACTTTCAGCTCTGAAATGTGTGTGTGCGTCTGTGTTTGGGCTTGCTCTGTTTGTATGTATATGTGGTCGCTAACTGTGTCGGTTTAACCCGCATGAAGGCGCGCCCCAACGCCCATTCATGTCCCGCTGCGGTTTGTTTGGCCAGCAAATAAACAAAGTGCATGGTTGGTAGCCAAAAAAAAAAAAAAACTGAACCAGAACCAGAACCAGAACCGAAAACCAGCAGCAGAGACAGAACCAGAACCCAAATCGCACGCTTCACTCCAAAGGGTTAAAGTGGCTTTAAACGACGGCCTGGAGATTGGGCGAGCGTCTGCCTTGGGGCGTGTCCCCGTGTATCTATGATAGAGAGGGAGAGAGAGAGAAAAGAGGCGTGTATTTTGTTAACAATTTATGATTATTTTTACTTGCTCCATGCGCCTCTTTACTGTGCGCTATGCACCCTCCCCTCCGATTTGCTTGCCCAACTACTGACCCGCATTCAAATACGAAAAAAAAAAGAATGCCAAAAAGGTTAAAGGTCCTTTCGGGGTCTAAGTCTGGCAAAATATATTTTTGCATAAATAGAAATTTTTCGTTTAGCCGCATTCGAGCAGACGCCATTTGCCGCTGATGATGTGCTAATCCTGACGCACGAAAATTGCTCATACGCCACGTTAGCCGGACTCCGTGTGCGTGTGTGTGCTTGCATGTGTCTGTAGCCCTCTTTCGGCCAGGCGCAAAGACAGGTCAAGTGGGCGCCGCAGCCACATAATCATTTCGATTGAATGTGTTTTTTATGATGACTTTGTTTGCAACATTTTACGATTTTTCTGAGGTGCTTAAGAAAACATTGTGGTCGCATATTAAAGAGCGATAGCAATTTTGGAAATGCCAAATTCACGTAAATAAAACTCAGAAGTTGGATAAATAAGTTTTTACTGTAATGGGAACAAAAATAAAATGCATTATGCATTATGCATTAATGCATACAAATTATAAAAACTTATAGACATAAAATAAATGTAGTTTACTAAATTTGTGTGCAAATAACAAAAATCATTTTAAATACATTTCATAACTATAATAATATACATAATAAAAAAGTAATTCTATAATAAAAATTAGTTCTATAATACAAATAGAACATTTAATACCATAATATATATAACATATACATGCATATACATATACATATATATATAACCTTAGGAATAAAAAATGAGATAAAATAATAAGTTCACAGAATAAATATGTTCAATCAGAAAATGAAAACTATATTTATAACTTTAATAAAATAAAATAGGATGCCTTAAAAATATTAGAACATTAAAAAAAAACAAGAACATTCAAAAAATTGATACTTCATACATTTAAAAAAACTTATTTTTTACTTATATAATTTGTATGATTTAATATAAATATATATATACATTTTTTTACTTTACCTTCAAAGAAAATATACTTTTTAAAAGTATATTTAATTCTTCATAAAAAATAATAATTATTAATAAATAATAAATAATTTTTAAAAAATATATTAAAAAAACTTAAAAAAAAATATAATTATTATAATAAATTTACAATATTTAAATATATTTTATTTTAAATATTTGAGTATATATATATTTTTATTTATTTAGTTACAAAAAAAACAACATCAATTAGTATCTTAAAAGTGCAATAAAAGTCAAACAGCATTTGTATTTACATATTTGAAATTTCTGAATTTACATTTAAGCCAAATGGGAAATTAATCTAATTAAGTTGCAAGCTAAAACGTTTGAGTGTGCATTCCACTTGATGCACGTCAGAGACTTTGTCAAATAATTGAATTATTTCATTGAAAGAATCGTTCTGCTGCATAGACGAAGACAATTTGTACCTAAGTCATGTCAAATGCTTAAATGTAATAACAGTTTGTGAATGTAATTTATTTAGATATGAAATTCATTTGAATATATGATTTGAAAACAACATAAGACAGGAAAAATTTAATTAATTTCAACTTGAGCATGGAGACAAAAATATCTCTGCACTAATTTGCAACGTGTTTTGGCCAGGCCAGAGAGACGGCCTAGCTAGCCAGCTGCTGCTCTGTTGATTATGTCTAATAATTTTTGATTGCTTCACAGCAGGCAGAAATTCATTAAATATTGATTAGAGATATGCCAGGACAACACACACACGCACAGATAGCCGGGCCATAGCCTGCAGCCTGGCCAAATTATATAAATACCAAGCGAGAATGTAAGATGCCTGATAATATCATACATTTTGTAGTTCATACTGGATTTGCTAAACGCTGCTGTTAATTGCAATTTAAGCTTTTGGCATTTTCAAATAGAAATATATATATGTATGTATATATTGTATGTATATCCTTGTTGTCCTTCTCGTATTTGCATTTGCTATTTTCACAGCTGCCATTGCAAGTGCAATTTGCTATCGCCTTCTAACTATTTCCAGGCTATTTATTTATTTTATTTTATTTAATTTTTGTTTTTTTTTGCTCTGCTTCTCTCTTGCTGCTGCTGTCTCAGACCGTGTCAATTACTTGTTAGATAAATTCCTTAAATTTCTGCTAAATGAAATGCAATGCTGTTATTTCCGTTTATTTGCTCGAGATTTCCGCAAATACATATAACTCCTAGACTCTCTGCCTGTGTGTGTTTGTGTTTGATTTTGTTTGTGTAATTTTGCATTTGATCAGCTAAGGGCATCTTAGCATATTCCTTAGCTTTAGTCCCTGCTGATAGTCGTCTTAAGCCATTTGATGCGATTTGTTTTAAATGCCATTTGGCTGCTTGTTCACTACGTTCTTCGATTGGTCTTGGTTTTATATACATTTTGTTTTTGCTTTTGCACATGGCATTTATTACATTGCACTGTCAGCTAAAGCTAATTGGCAATGAATAAATGAAATATTCGAAAATTACAATACTTTTCTTTTCATTTGTCCATTTAGCAGCTAGTCTGGAGCTTAAGCTGTTTAATTTAGTATTTCATTATATAGTTTGCTTGTCAAGCAAGCGATTAACTATTAAAAGTTAAGGATTTGTTTTATTGTTATTTGCATATTGCGGTAAATATATTGCTTCGATTTTTGTGTGGATTAACGGCTTAATATTTCTACTATTTGCAAAATAGAATAATTTTATGCAGCAAGCCAACAGCTGCATTGTTGTACTACTTAATGTTTATATTGTATGGGACGAGCTTTTAATTACTTTAAAATAATATCTGGGCAGTTTCAACGTTGTTCCCTATCAAACTGTTAACATTTATCAGCACTAAATATAGTATTAAGTTTGTCTTAATTACCTTAAAGGAAGTCTAGATATCATCTAATGCCTGGAATTGCATGGAATTGCATGGAATCGTAGGGAATATTCAACTAACACAGCCAATCAGCTGTGTGTGACTTTCTCTCTATATACAGGGTTCTCCATATTCGAGTGACCCATCTGGTCACAGATCTGCCTAGCAAGTTATTTGTATTTAATTTGCTATAACATATAATTTTACAAAAGTTTTTTTGCCCTGAATTCCTTCTTTAAAAGTGTAATTTAAAATATAATTTTTGTATCTTGTTTGCAATTGTTCAAATCTTATATAATTCAGAGCCATTTATAAGTATTATATTTGTCTTTTAAATTGATGTAATAATATAATATACGCTCCCACAAAAGAATGCCAAACTTTTAATGAAACTCTGTTACTGTTAACTGTCTAATATTGCAAAGTGAGGCAAAGCAATTAGTAGCTTGACATTTGGAGTGAAACTGTGCCTGCCATTGTATGTCAGTTATGTAACATTTTCTGCTCGTTTTCATTGTTTTTCTTTTTCGGGTAACAACTGTTGTTCATATGCATGCAAATTGAAAAATCTCGGTCAATAAGCATAATAATACGCTGGTTGTGTAGCTAAAAGCAGTTGGGGTAAAAAGGACAAAGCGTTGACAAACCAAATACGCACTTAAAACGAAATACACACACAGACTAACACACACACACACACACACACAGTGAAACCACGTAGCGACTGCAACAGTCGCCATTTTCATTCTCATTTCATGCCATGCCATGCTAACTGCTGTGAGTTGAAGTTGGGACTGGAGTTGGGGCTGGGGCTGGGGCTGGGGTTGGGGTTGTGGTGTGGGTGGGGGAGGGGATGGGGTTGGGTATTTCAGTTGCGGGTGGCTGTTTGGGTTTTTGGTGCTTGTCATTTGGTTAGCCGAAACGTCGCTTGCATACAAAGCACAACATAAATTCAATATAATAAACATGTGAAGTCCAACAAGAGCGTCAGCGAGGGGGGTGAGTGGCAGTGGAAGAGCCAGCTCCCCCGCAGCCCCATCTAAAATTCTTAACAATTGCAATTGGCTAAACAATAACATGGCAAGCCTTCCTTCCAGCCCCGTCGCTGCTGACCCACTTTAGAGTTCTTTTTTTCTTCTTCTCTATACTCTCTATGTGTTTAGTTGGTTTTAGTTTATTGTAATACACACACACACACACACATACATGTATAAATATATATAGATATAACCAGTTCGCCCTGCTGATAGATGTGCCGTTGACTCTGCGCATTGCTTTAAACTTAAGTTTTTCGCCTCCCCAAGTTGAGCAGCTCTATCTCTGTCTGTTGTGTGGCTCTTCGAAGTGAAATTGCTTGTAATGCATTACAAGGCAAAAAACTTTTCTATTGCCTGCGCCCACTCTTGTCCGTCCGTCCGTCCTGTGTCGCATTTACTTATTTTGAAACGGCTTTGTCGCCAGCCAGCCAACTCTCGACTGCAGTTCGCCTATAGTTTTCCCTGCTTGCCAGCAAACCAATTTCGGTTTCGAGCTTCAAGTTTAGTTCTGTCAGATTATTGGCTGGTTTATGCCGTCGACTCGAGCTCCCCCTTTGGCGCTGTCTCTTGTCTGCCCTTGTGGCGTTATCTCCCGATATGCAGCTTTCGACTTTGTGTATTTCGCCTTCTACTTCTATTTTCTTCTTTTTCTTCTTCTTTTTTTTTTTTTTTTTTTTTTTTTTTTTTTTGGAGTTGGTTGGTCAACTTTGTCTTGATTATTTTGTGCCGTCAATGCTGGACAAAGTTTTGCCGCTCAGCTCTGTGCGAATTTAATATGGTAATTATTTGTGACCGAAGCGAACGAGCTAACAGCGTATTGCAGTCTGCGTTAAGACTGCAATTTGTTGGTTTTTAAGTCAATTGGCTATTAAGGGCTAACACAGACTAATGGCCCATGACGTGTGTGTGTGTGTGTGTACGTGTGTGTATAAACATCGATTTAGAGTGCAAAGAAATAAGCTGCTTTCATTTATTTAAAAGTTCGTTGACACTGAAATTGACTTCAATAACGTTTTCTTTAACTAAGAATATTTTATTTTATTATTTAAGGTTATCCATTAGGTTTCGTCAATTTAAATTTCTAAGATAAATAAGATTTAAGTCTTTAGTTTTTACCAATATATTCAAAAAATTTTTATATATACAAAAATAATTTTCAGAAATTAAATTTGGATTTTTAATAGAAAAAGGATAGATAAAAATTCAGTAATCATTTCCTTCGCTGATTTTTTTATTCTTTTGTAAAATAATTTAATGAATTCTGCATCTATATCTATATCTATATCTATATCTATATCTATATCTATATCTATATCTATATCTATATCTATATCTATATCTATATCTATATCTATATCTATATCTATATCTATATCTATATCTATATCTATATCTATATCTATATCTATATCTATATCTATATCTATATCTATATCTATATCTATATCTATATCTATCTATATCTTTTAATTTTTTTTTATTTGATACCAGCATTCTATTTGCAAAAATAAATCAAACTTGATATTCATTTAATAAATCATTAAAGTAGAATTTTTTATTAATATTTATTTTTTTATATATATTATTTATTTACTTAATTTGTATTTAGGCACAGAATAAAAAAAGATGAAAATAAAAAATACATAAAATTGATTAAGAAAATAACTTAATCAAAAAGATATTAAAAATATTAATTTGCATATATTATATATATTTATATAATTTTTTTTAAATATCTAAAATAATAAATTAAAAGAGAATTTAGTTGAAATACATATGCTAAAGCGAAGAAGCACTTTCTCGCATATATTTCTAAGCTGACCAATTTAGCTCCATATCTTCAATTCAATTGGTATGCATTTAATATAATCTTCAAATTAAATTAAATTTGTTTCCAATATAATATTTGAGCTTTCACTTAGCTGAGACGTGCCTCGTTTAGCCTCGAGTTTGATAACTGCGCGCAATCGATTATTTTCTTTACTTATATTTTTATTTTTTCTCTTCTAATGGAATATTATGTGAACTTGTGTGGGCCGTGTCAGTTGTTAATAAGTAAATTGAAGCAAGTTGGCAGCGTTTCAGTCATGTTTATGCAAATTGACAGGCAGAGCGCCTAATGGCAAAATGCTCTCAACCAGCCAGCCAGACAGCCCGACAGTCAGCCAGTCAGCCACCCAGCTAGGCAGCTATAAAGCCCCAGCACAGGCTGATGCACAGGCGCTTCGTCTAATTTGCATGTTGGCCCGCAATGTGCCACGCCTACAAACCAAACCAAACCAAACCGAACCGAACCAACCACCGGCAACCCCATCAAAATCTCGTGCCACTCCATCAGGCAACCCAATTTTCAAAATTTCACACACTTAGTCAGGCAACACTTGAGCGGCTTATTAACTAAGCTCGGCGTTAACCGAAAAATGCTTTTAAATGTTTCGCTCGCGTATACGTGATGTAATGCTGTTGGGTGCCGGCGAAATATAACGCATACGCTTCGATACCCAGCACTCATTACGCATACGCCGCATAATCCGCTGATTGCTCTGCTCATCGTGCCGCTGTCATATATATATATATTTATGTGTATAAACATACATATGTATATATATACTCTTTTTTCTTCTTATGCACTTTGGCAAACTTTTTGATGCTGACATTTAATTTTGTTATCACAAATTTCTACATGTGGTAAACAGAAAAGGCAGCGAAAAGAAGAAGTAAAAATATGCGGCTGGCAGTCAGTTGAGAGCCCTGAAAAACACATTATCGAAATGAATTTTTGGGCTAAAACAGCGGCAGCCCAAAACAAGTAGCATAAACAAGTCTTAAACATTGTTTGGGTTGGGCGTGCGGTCTAAGAGTCCCACATCAGCTGCCATAAATACTAGAAATATGTTGGCTGACAAGCACACACACAGGACGCACACAGACAGGCACAAACACACACACAGAGAGACACACACATTCAAGCAGAGCTAAAAATCCAAAAGGGCTTACACACACGCTGTACAAGTACTTTTCAGCCTTAACTCCAATGCGGCTAACATGAAAAACTACAATGCAGTTAAATAAAATGCTGGCAAAAGACTTAAAAAGAAAAGAGGAGTATTGGTAGAGGAATTTCCATTTGAGAGGGAGTAATATAAATATTATATGAAAAAATATTTGTCACATCTATTTTTTGCAACTCAGAATATTTTCAAATTTGTATTATTATATATAAGTAAAAATAATAAATAATTATTCATTTTAAATATTTAATAATAATAATACTTAAATGTTTTGTATTTAATTATAATAAATGAATTTATATTATCTTATTTGTATAAAATAAAATAATATTGATAAAATAAAAATAAATAAAATTGATAAATAAAATTTAATATAACATACATTAATAATCATATACATTAAATTCTATTATTTATTTTAAATGCATAATTTTAAATTATTATTGAAAAATGCAATAAAATTTAAGAAACGTGAAGTTAAAATAAAAATACATAATAATAAAGTTAAAAACGCATTAAATGAATAAAATTAAAAATAAATAATTCATAAAAAGCAAATTAATAAAAACAAATTTTAATGAAATTTGATATTTATAATTATAAATATAATAAAAATAAATAATTCATAAAAAGCAAATTAATAAAAATAAATTATAATGAAATTTGATATTTATAATTAGGTTTTTCAATCGATGATGCTCTCGTGCTCAACTTAATTCTGG
The DNA here is from genome assembly GCA_037075325.1 of Drosophila mayaguana. Lineage (NCBI taxonomy): Eukaryota > Metazoa > Arthropoda > Insecta > Diptera > Drosophilidae > Drosophila > Drosophila mayaguana. The sequence continues at coordinate 1,139,185 of JBAMCG010000068.1, forward strand.
ACAAACATTGTTTTTGCTGTTCTTGAAGAAAAAGTTTATATAATGCTTTTATTTATACATTTTACACTAAATATGTAGTCAAATTTTTTTTTATAAAATATATATTCAAAGAATTCCTAAATAAATAAAAGAGATTAGGTTTAAAAACACGTGCTGAGAATAATTCAGGAATATAATTTTATATTATATTTTTGCCAAAGAAAATAGGTCAAATTTTGAATAAAGAAGGAAATAGAAAAGAAAATAGAAAATAATAAAGAAACAAAAATTTATAATTTATATATATATATATATATATATATATATATATATATATATATATATATATATATGTATATATTTTTTATTTTTTGTACTAAAATTGTAGTACGGCTAAGTATCTGACAATCGAATTATTTCATTTACTCTTTGCAGTTTTCTTTATTTTATTTTGGGCTTTTCCTTTTTTTGTTGTCCGTGTTTTTTATGCACTCTTGCCCACATATGGCTTTAATTCCTTTGTTGTTTTTCATTTTGTTTTTCATTTAAGCTGATTTACTTTGCACGGCAGCTGCAAATTTGTGCTTTGTTGTTTGTTCATTCACTTCTGTTTTTGTCTGGCTGCGTGAAATTGCTGTAATTGAGTTGTGAAAATGTTTTTCATTCACAATTTATTTACAGTTAATTTATTCAAAATGACAAAACGGTAAACAAATGCACATACACATAAATTTTGTACATATATATGCGTAAATGTATGTAAGCATATTTTTAATTACGTCAACCAATTAATAAAGAAATCAGAAATTACAAATGATGTCAATAAATCTCAGAATAGCAAACATAAATCTCTATGGGCATGAAAATAATTAAAATTAAACAAATAAAATTAAGCAAAGAAATAAATGTTATATAAGAAGAATATATGGATATATATTAAAATTTATATAATGAATTAAATGCGATGAATATGTAAATTAAATAAATAATATAGGAAAATTTGAGTAATATTTAAAAATGCTAAACTTGAAGAATTAAACAAAAATAAGTACACATATTTAAATTACACTTTAAAATATTTGATCTTACTAAATAATAATACAAACAAATAAATAGTAATTGAAAACAAATAAGAAAATAATAATTCTTTATAAATAAAGAAATAATAATATTAATAAACAAATAAATAAATATTAGAATAGATTTAAGCTAAATTGATTAAGGAATGACACATGCAAATATTAAATAATATTTTTCATATAGGTAAGCAGAAAAAAAAAAACAGAGTTTAGTTGATATTATTGATTATTAAGTTACCAGATATATATTTATTTTCCTTTAATATTTATTATTATTTATTTCTTTAATTGTGTTTATTCTATTTAGTTTTGTTTTGGCTTAAAACTGGGTCAATTTGCAGTTTGTTTTTGCTCGCTACTTGTTTACTTCACAACTGAAAAAACTTTTGCACAACAAGTTAACAATTAATTAACTTGGCTAATATGGCGCCTTAAAGGTTTTCGGCCAAGTGAACTGAGCGTCGTAGGTGTGGAGTATGTATCCTACATATACTATATACATATATAGAGTGTCGGCAGTACGGCAGCTGTGCAGCAGAGCTTAGGCATTTGCCATTGGATTTTATATTTAAGCTGCGTACAAATTGGGCAGCTAAAAGCAGCAGCCTTCAAAGCATACACACACGGAGAGTGAGAGAGAGAGAGAGAGAGGGAGAGAGAGCTAGAGGAAGGGAGGGGAGGGAGAGAGGCACACATGGACATGTGTGAGGCAGCTTGATGCTGCATTAGTTTGGGGTTATCTCCCAGGCAGGCTGGGCTGAGCTGAGCCGTGTTGGCTATGCGCCCACAGCAGAAGCAGCAGCAGCAGCAGCAGCTGCTAATGTGTCTTTGTCTATGGCTTTGTGTATGCGAGTATATATTTATATACACATACATATACAGATACATGTGTCCATGCATATATACATATGTGTGAGTGCGTGTGAGTATGTATATGCATTGCTTTTGCTGTTGTAATTGCTGCTATTACAGCAGCCTGTTTGTTTGTGTTGCTTGTATTGTTGCTGTTGCCTTTAAGCTAAAGACTTAATACGCTTTGGCCGAGAGGGAGAGAGAGTGTGTGCAAAAATGAGACAGAAATTATGCACAAAAAGCGAAAATAAAAGTTAAATCAGTGCAAGTACTAGCTGATGCTGATGAGCTCGAAAGTGGAATGAAACATTTACATACAAAAATAAAAATATATATACATATATAAAAAAAAACACACACACGTCTGTGTGTATGTGGGTGTCTGCTTTGAGTATATAAAAGTCTTTTGTCAGTTGCTTACATATTTTGGTCCTTGCTGACTTTGCAATTTGCATGCTTTTTAAGAAGGTTTTTCAAATTATGCACCTCGCAGAGCGAGACACCCACAGCGCACCTTGATTCGCTTAGATGTTCTTGTTGTGCTTGTGAACTTGCAGATTGTATGCAGCTTACGCTGAAGTGCAAACAATGTCAACATCCAATTTTAGCCTGCACGCAATTTGCCAGTTTACGGCACAGGAGACATTAAAAATGGAAAATCCTTGTGAACAAGAAACAACAACATGTTGTTCTCCCAACATTTTTCGAGTGCTGTGAAATGTAATTTTGACAGCAAGTATCAGCTTATACTGAAAGTGGAATGATGTGGAATAGACACACGCATTCATATTTATAATAATTTATGGCCGAAATGGAATAAAAATATACGAACGATGGGACATTGATATAAATAATATGTAATTCAAAATGGAATGATGTGAAATGCATGTGAAATAATTTGGCAGGAGGCAGGAATGTTGCAAACATATTGGCAGGAGAAAATGATGCGCAAAGAGGGCTAATTTAGATTTGAAACAGCCCAATGATGTTGCTATATAAAGAGGAAAATTATGGAATTGGAAGAAACTTTAGTTGTGGATCGGGTCTCATCGCAATATTTTTGTTACTTTAAATTTCTAACTGGAATGACTGAAATTGGAACAAGCTGTAGGTATCAATGAGGCAGAAAGTTAAATGCAGTGAAAATACTTAAATTACCTTGAAGGAATTTTATGGAATTGGAACAATTCATTTAAACGACATTTTTATTCGCGACCTATGCATTCTGAATTTCAAGTAAAATGAAATGGAATTTAAGCGTCAATGTAATTTTATTTTGTAGAATATAACTATCGAAAATTATACCAATTACAAATGTTTCGTGTTCTTTGCCTGTCAGCTGAAAAAATTGATATATGGAATAAGAAACATTTGTTGAGAGTATAAAATAATATTCTCTCTTCTTTCATATATGAAAAATCTGAAGACTGTAGTCTTCTGGGCAGTGGAACATATGGAATGTAGTTACTCTTTTCATATGCGCTCTCTCTCTCTCTCTCTCTCTCTCTCTCTTTTACTTTCTGTCACTCTCTTCCTCTCTCATTCTTTTTTTCTCTCTCTCTCTCTTAGCAGTTTGAAGTTTATTAATTTCTTACAAAATGGCGCCTCGTCATAAATCACCGCCTGAGTACCCTTTTTTATTTAAAAGTTTTCCTTCCAATTCAATTCGCTTCTTCGGCCCAGTCTGGAGAGTCTTTTCGAAATGTACTTCAATTATTGAGCGCGTGCGTAAGGTTGGCAGCTCCATCAATTTACATGTAAATCGACTGAAGTCAAAGTCAAAAAAATAAAATAAAAATAAATATAAGAATGCAAAGAGAAAACTCAATTGATTCATTTTCAGTGCACGAAATTCTGAACTTGAAGCAACATTTTCAACTGATTGGATGTGTTTTCATTTTGCATCGACTTCTTTGGCAAGAGCCACAGCAACAGCAGCAGGAAAAGTGAAGTCGAAACGAAATCAAAAATAAACCGCAATTGAAATGGCTGAAGAAAACGGAAATGGAATAAACGAGAACAGATGGAAAGCAAATTATAAGCCAAATGCTAGCGAAATTATTTTTTAATGAAAATGGAAATGCGGAATGAGAGAATGAAAATGAAAACACAACACCAAATCTTACGATTGCTAAAACGTTTTAAAGCTTCTCCAAATTGTTGGCAAATAAAAATCAATTTTATTTTTGTTTAATTTCAATTCAAGCTGAATTTTTTCTTGCAGCTTCGTTTGCTATTGAGCTAATTTTTTTGGTGTTTATTATTGCTATTTTTATTTAAACTTTTGACGCTGATGAAATGATTGCAGTGGAACGTGATTTATTGCACTTTTCTTAGATTTTATTTGACAAGCTTTCGTGCGGTTTTTTCCAGCCACGCTGACGACTTTGCTGCGGCTGCGGTCAATCCGCCCTACACAATCGCACCCTCTCACTCACGCCATCTCCCTCTCTCTCTCTCTCTCCCTCTCCCTCTCTCTCCCTATCTCTCTCCCTCTCTCTCTCTCTCTCTCTCTCTCATTCTTATTGCAAAGTTCACGAACTGCGTATGAAACTCTCCTGCTGTATTTACGTTAGGGGCCTGTCGAGTTGAGCTGACGCCCTGTCTAAAAAGCGACTGGAAAATTCGTAATAAAATATGGAAGTAAATCGTCTGCACAAAAACTTTGAAATTAAGTTCTTGCAAAGCTCAACATTATTAAATATTTCAAATAGAAATAGTTTTTCGAACTGTGCTGCTTGTGGTCAATTAGAGAAATTTTCCAATATTTTGAATAAAATCCATCAAAACAATTTCTTAAATACTTTATTGAGTATTTAACAAACAACACAACTTTTCAAAGCAAGCATATTAGAAACACATCAAAAATTGATATACCACACATAAACAAGCCAAGAGAAAAACAGTTTTAAATTGCCAAAAAGCCCAATGCCCACATCATCCATCATCCAACTTCAGGCTGTAAAAAGGCCAAGCAAAAACTGAAATTCAATGCAATGTCGGATGCTGGAATGATGATTTTCTGATGTCAGTGTGTGGCTGAGTAGGGGGAGTGAGTGGAAGGATGACGAAGAGAAGCGGAAGCAGCAGGAGGCGGCAAGACTTATCTAAAACGTGGCGTACTGGAAAAGTGCAGCAGCAAAACATGCAGCGCTCAAAGTGAAATCAGCTTAACGAGATTGCACACACACTAGCCCACATTGTCACACAGACACACGCATACACGTTCTGTCAGACACACACACATACGTATACTGACAGCCTTAAGCCTATCAATCAAAATGAGCATGTAACCACCCAAAACGCTGACCAAAAGCTTAAAATATTCAAGTTGATCGCATTTGAGCCCATTTTGTGCGAGCTACTGCAGCCGAATTGAATCATCATTTTAGTCTGCGAGCAAGCAGTAGATGTCCAGAAAATTGTGAATTCCCCTCTGCATATGACACATATACACTCACACATACACACACACATACGTGCAGCGGAAAATGTTTAAGCGCGAACAGCGGTCAAAACTCTAGCGTATTAAATGCTCGTTTTGACAGACACCGAACCCAATATTGGATCGTTTGGGGCATCAAGAATTGCGGCTTAATGGAATTACAATGAGCAGCCATTAGCCATTAGATTGATGCAGCAGTCAAAATGCCAACGTGCTTGTACATTTTGTCGTTGATATATAAGTTTGCAAAATTGCTTTCAAGATTGTCAAAATTATATTGATTAAAATTTGTGTGTGTGTGTTTTTTTTTTTCATTTATGCCATCTGGCAGCCCTATACCTTTTGACAGAGACGGGCACAATACGCCGTAGAGACCATTTCAGAGATATCATATTGAAAGAGTGATGCCAATAAGTCTACTCGAACCAAATAATATCATTATTATGGACAACATCAACAAAATTGTATTTTTCATTGATTTAAAAAAAAAAATAAAAACAAAATAAAAAGCAAGGGTCCGTCGAATATGGGCAGCTTTGTAGGGTTGCCAGATGGGTCACTCAAATATGGAGAACCCTGTATATACTTATATAGATCGAACAAATTTTATAAAAATTTATTTTTATTATTCTTACTATCATAGTACTCAAGAGACGCTTTAATCATCTTTCGAGCGGTTTGCAATCGGCGTTTTTTCTCTTCTTTTAGAGAGCAACCGCATGCGTCGGTTTCTCAAAGAGCTATTCGCCATTGCCTTCTCTTTTGCTGCTTTTCCGCTCTGTATTTTCCCAGATCGTTTCGTTGAGTTAAATGAGGCAAAACTACTTTTGTGTATGTATTGGTATATAGGCTTCACTTCGTGAGTCTAGTCTCGTCTCGTCAATCTCTCCCGAAACGACAATCGTTAAAAGAGCGTCGACCCAATGCCAATAGGAAAAAAAACGAATGCTCTTGCTTAGATCGAGAGCAATTGAATATGATTTGGCTTTGGCTTTTTCGCAAAGAATAAAACATTTAATAGTTATTTACTTAATACTTATAGTAAATTTAAAATCTATAAAAAATATTGTAAAAGAATGATTTGTTATTATTGATTATTAATTATGAACTGAAAATTTTGAAGAAATTCATTACTCATTAATTAATTACAGATTTTCAATTGGAATAAAAAAATTTTTGCTTATATTAATCAAAAGTATATATCATTTTAAATAAATCTTTTTGCATATCATTTATATAAATTTTTAAATTTTATCATTTATATAAAATTTTAAAATCATTAATTAATTATTACTTTTTATTTGAAACATAAATTTTTAATAAAAAATAAAAACAAATTTATTTTGCACTCAAGAGTATTTTTTAGGCTTTATGTCTATTAATTTTGTATAATCATTTTTAGGCTCTATATAATAATACAATATAATAAATGTTGATTTATATTGATTTTTTATTCAGTAAATTCCTTTAAAATAAATACTTTGAGTAAACATTCCTGAATTTTCCCCAAATTAAGATAACGAATCAAAGCTGTAGCCAAATTCAAAGAGTTTTAGAGCTTATCATCCTAGAAGTTTATATACCTAAGACCGGGTCTAATGACTGCTATCGTATGAGTAACGCACTTCCGCCTCAGCTCCAAGAACAAGCTCTGTGTATATGTGTGTGTATGTGTGTGCTGATTGAACATTTTTCAATCAACTGTGCGCAGCAGTCGGCGCCCCCAGCAGCTAATTTGAGTGCCAAGAAGAGCCGATGAGAGAAGCAATTGAAGGCGCTGGCTCATCGAGATCTCTGCCAAACTGGTTTGCTGCCTAATAGTTTTTCTCTGCTATCGATGACTAAAGCAAACCAGCAACAAATGAAAGCGAAAGAGAGAGAGACTGAAGAGACATGATAAGGAAAAAAGAAAAGTTGTTTGCCGTAAAAGTCGGGCAATTGCCGGGCCCTGGCTATTTGTAGTTGCTTTTCATTTGCTTGGCTCCGATGTTGGTCAAACGCTTTGCCATATTCAATTTTTTCTTCTCTCATCTTTAGCGATTTTTTTTCTCATTTTTTGCACTCGCAGCAGTTAATAGCGAAAGTCGTTTTCAGCTCGTTTCTTATGTGGGCCAAATGTGCAGCTGCTAGCTACAAACTAGCCGAAAAAAACAAGAAAGAAATGGGCCAACACGCCAAGAGAACTATTCAACAGGCTAGCCTCAAACAGCAGCTGTGATAAGATATATATATATATATATATTCTATATATATAATATATATTTGGGCCAGCTCAAAAGTTTGTTTGATAAATGGTTTCACTTGTGGCACTGGCTGCGATATTTCGAACTTTTTATGTTGGATTGAGGTTCAGCTATAATTTATATTATATTAAATTGTTTCGAGAATCGTTATTTATATCCATCATATTTGGGTTGACAGGAATATAAACGTAATATTATTATTATAATATTACTCGATTTTATAAATGTGAATATTTATTTCTTATGGTCAAATTCAATTTTTGTTCTCTAAATATACAATTCTAAATAAATATATATTATTAAACAAGTAAAACATATATATTTATCTAAAATAAAAATAAATTAATAAAAAGTATATGAACTTATTTCTCTCAAATGAAATATTTCTAAAAATAGTAATTATAATAATTTCAATAGTTTATTTTTTAATTACTACAATATTAAATCACAAAAAAATGCAAATAACTAAACTAAATATTGGATTTTACAATTAAAACAAAATAATTTTAGTGAACATAAAGAAAAACAGCAATTTAAAAATCCAAAATGTAGTTTAAATATTATCATTGTTTTAGTGCTTTAATATTGTAGTAATTAATAATTGAAATTATATAAATATATAAATATATTTTAATGAGACAAGAACTTTTAAAACTCAGTGTTTAATGTGTTAATGCTCATCCTATATGAATTTCATTCATATTTACATGGCTCGATACCAATTACAAATATATAGTTCCAGGCTTTGTTTAAACATTCTGTTTAATTACCTCTCTGTCTATATATATCTCTGATTTCTCTTTTTTTGCTCCACTGAGGGAATCATCTTCCATTTCGTTGGCATTCATTTTGAGTGCCCATCCCCATAAACGTCAGCCCCAACACTAATACCAACCCTTCCGGTATTTTGCTTCGTTTTTTTTTCTCGTATTTTTTATGATTTTGGCGCATTTTAAGTAATTAAAATTCCTCAGTGATAGCAAATGCATATTTGCCATTCTCCCTCGCCATTTCTGTCAGTTTTATTTCTCTCCATCTCGCTGTCCCTCTTTCTACTTGTATTTCGCACTGAATATACAATTGTATATGTATATATAAAAGTGTCTGCATTTGTGTATAATTTGTATCTGTGTTTTGACCACAGCTATTCTGACTTTATTCTCATTTGCCTATCGATTTTTGTGGTTTTTTGAACGCAATTAACCTTCTGGTTCTGAGCTCTGGCTCTGGCTCTGGCTCTTCGTTTACTCTGAATATTCCCAAACTTTTGGCCAGATGAGCACATTGTTGTTGCTGTTGTTACTCTTGCTAAAGTGAAGTTTTCCCTAGCTGTCGACTTGTGTCAATTTTTCATTGGTATTTACTTTTGCTAATCCTTGCCAATAATTTGATGTGGCTCTTGGCTCTTCGTCGCTCTAGTCGAGGAACTCTGTTAAATTTGCTAACAAATATTTGAGGCATTTGGATTAGGCTCTCGGCACTCGACTCGATTTTCCCTGAGCTATTTCTCTAACGATTTTGGCTGGCATTTTCAGTGAATTTGTGGTTTCGTGGCTTTCGTAATAAAACAACAAAGTATTAATTAAATCGAAATCGTTTTAATATCATTTGCTAGCAATTAATTACAGTTGGGCCATCATCAAAGGCATGCAATTGAATTCAATTTAAGCAGCTTTTGATCTAGGGAGTATGTAGAATAATAAAGGAAGGAAAGTAAGTTTAAATAAAGCTTCTTATCTACTAAGTGTATTTATCGAGATTTTCTATTTGTTGAAGAAGGATCTTGTGCACAGTAAAGCTAGCGCTAAAGATAAATATTTGTAAAATTCAAAATAAATTATTTTGCACTGCACTTTAATCATTATTTTTCGATAAGTTTCATAAAGTCATTTCCTCTCAAATTTCAAATTGTTTATCAAGCTAATAATCAAACTAGCACTAGAACATTTCCCATTACGCCCTTGCCAAATGGCGTATGGCAGCTGTCTGTCAGTGTATGCGTAGCACGTATATGACATGCCTATAAGTATCGCATAACAATCAGGCACATTTCAACGTACGTAAATCTTGGCGTAAACCCAATTCCGATTGCACAATCCCAACTCAAATCGGCTAGCCGCAATTTCAAATTAATTGAAGGCCGGAAATTGAAATACAACGTTCACGTTGGATGCTGTGCCGGCCAATCCTCAAATTCCCATTCCCCGCACCCCTCTCTCCCTGCGCTTCGCCTCGTCCCAAATTTCATCTCCCCTTTTGTGCAACAACAATTTAAAAATACATGACAAACGCAGTGGAAATTGCAACAATCCAACGACAATCGTCTGAAATGCCCACAGCAACAACAACAAAAATCACAACAACAACAACAACCACAATCAGTGCCAGTTGAGCTGCTGTTTCGTGATGTTGATGCGCTTAATACTTTTAACGTTTCAGAGCATTTAATAGCCGGGGCAGTGAAATGGGCCTGAAAGCAACTGTGCGCCGGTCCTGGCCCCAGCACTCCAGCGCTCGCCTGTGTATATGCAATGCATTTTCTTATAATGCAATTTACTCTTGCAGTTGCAGTTACTTGCCGTTGTCGCCCAGCACTATTCGGCGCACTCTTTCGTCCAGTGGGCGTGGCCTGTCGAACTTGAAGTGCAAGTGTAAAAGTGCCAAAGTGGAGCTTGTTCCTGGCACAAACACATATTTATTTTGGCAGATGGACTGGAAACCAAACCAGAAATGGCAGCACCCAAAGCAAACGAAACGAAATACACTCAGAGGCACACACACACATGCACACGCACACGCAGACGCACACACACACACACAAACACAAATATCTGCTTTGCCAACAGCTTGTGCAACATTTTTAATGCATTTACAAACACACTTAATACACACACGCACGCACACGCACACACACACACACTCACACGCACACACACACGCACACTCACACGCACACACACACACACACAGACACACACTCATAAATGCATTACTCGTGCGCATTTCGGTTCCCGCCTGTTGGCTGTTGCTAGTTCCCCTTGGCTTAAGTGTGGGCGTGCCCGATTGCCTAATGGACTGTTATGTCTTATACACATTCATATATATATATATATATATATTTTGTTGTGTGTGTGTGTGGGAGTCTGTTGAAAGCATATAAAATACTGATTGGTTGACTAATACCTTAACTGCTTGTAAAGCAATCCAGAATTGTACAACGACAGAGAAAGAAAGAAAATTGTCTGCGTTACGGATGTGACAAGTGGGATTGAGGGTTATGTAAAGCAACTTATGTCTGAAGTAATCAGCTGTGTATATATGTAACAAAATGAAATGACAGCTGTCACTACCTATCGTTAAATGAGATGAAATGACAATATATACAGGGCTCTCCATATTCAAGGAGCCCATCTGGCAACCCTGTTTCTGTTTTCTTTTTTTTTTAATTAATGAAAATTATAATTTTGTTGATGATGTCGATAATAATCATATTATTTGGTTCAAGTAGACTTGTTGACATCACTCTTTCAATATGATATCTCTCAAATAGCCGCCTTGAGCCTCTACGGCGTATAGTGCCCGTCTCTGTCAAAAGATATTGGGCTGCCAAATGGGTCACTCGAATATGGAAAACTCTGTCCCGTCGGTTGGATTTCATGAAATCTTTTAAGAATATTTATTTAAAAACTCATTAAACAAAATTTTAGACAGTTAGTTTTATACAATAAGTATATAATACATATAAATATAATACAAACTAATAGACTTATATTTATAATAATTGAAATGTATAAATAAATATTAGATATTAGAATAAATAATATATAATTAAATAATACATATCTATATATTTAATAATGATTAGTAAACTTAATATCAATAAATATTAAATATTATAATAAATTATATATTATTAAATAAAACATATCTAAATAATTGATAATTATTAGTAAACTTAATATAAATAAATATTAAATATTAGAATAAATTATATATAATTAAATAATACATATCTAAATAATTAATAATTATTAGTAAACTGAATATATTATATAAATATAAAATAACAGCATAAAACAACACATATTATATTTAAATGTATTTTTAATACAATTTATATTTAATGCAATAAAAACAAAATATATATATTTTTTATAAATCTTCTCAATATAAGAAAATAGCAAATTTTTTTATGATTTATATTTTGTATATTAATTAAAAAATTTATGAAAAAAGAAATAAGCGAAAATAGTTAACAGTTTCTTTATATAAATAAAAAAGGGCTTAAGAATAGAAAACAAATTTTGTTAATATATTTCATTGTACTATATATTTATATTATATTATTATTATTATTATTATTATTATTATTATTATGTTTATATATATTATAATAAAAATTACTGTACTAATTACATATATTTCTCAACTCGTTGCAGGTCACCAACGTCTCAACGAATACATATCCCACTATGAAACACTTAACTATGATCATGAGCACGTTAGAGCTAGTCACAATAGAGCGCGTCGATCGGTGACCAAAGATCATTTTGTATATATAAAATTTGCAGCACATGGAAAGGATTTCCACCTTAGATTAAAACGTGATTTAAATACATTTAGTGATAAGTTAGACGTGAGTACTACAGCATCCCCAGCATTCATATACATATATATATTTTTTTATATATATATTTTGCTTTCAGTTTTATGATAACAACGGCCCCATTGATGTCTCAACGGATCATATCTATGAGGGCGATGTGATAGGGGATCGTAATAGTTTTGTATTTGGTTCCATACACAATGGGGTATTCGAGGGTAAAATTATAACGGAACGTGATGCCTATTATGTTGAACATGCCAAACATTATTTTCCCACAAATCGGACAACGTCAGCGTCAGCGTCAGCGTCAACGACGACGTCGACGTCGACGTCGATGCCGACGACAAAGACCACCGCAACAACATTAGCTCCAACAACAACGGGGTCCAATCTGACTAAAACTGCCATTGATAATAAGAGAGAAAAGTTTACGAATCAAATTGGTGAAACAACAACAACAGCAAACACATTCCCTATGTATCCAATGGACAACAACACCAAACAGACAGAAGCAACAACAATGCCAACAGGAACAACAACCACAACAACAACAACGGCAAAGAGAAACGAGGATGAACTTGATTTCCACTCCATTATCTATAAGGAGTCGCACGTTGAGGATGCCTACGAGAATGTGCGCGAAGGTAAGTCAAATAAGAAAAGTGAAAAATGTTCACCGTTATTACGGAAGTGCAGAGACACGTGGTTTGGCTGGGAAGCAGAGCGTTCGAGGGGGTGCTTGGGTGGACTGCTCGAAACTTTGTCATATGATTTATATGCTATGCCATCGTTTTTCTCTCCCTCTCTCTCTCCCTCTCTCTCTCTCTCTCTCTCTCTCTCTCTCTCTCTCTCTCTCTCTCTCTCTCTCTCTGTCTCCCTTCCATCTCTTTCACCCGCAGCGACCTTGAAAATATGTTTGATAACATTTCACTGCGGCTTTTATGACAGCTGAGCAGTGACCGTTCCCCAAGTCTTTGCTAATAATTTTCTTGGTCTCAGCGTGTTCGCGGTCTCAACTTGTCAAAGAAAAGAAAAGACAAACAAAAATTGTCAGAGTTTTTGGGGCGTATAAACAGCGTTATGTAGCTTACATTTTTCTCGCACAGCTTTGCGAGGCGAAGTTTGGCAACAGTGGCCTAAAAGCCATCAACAAATGTGCATTAACATGCTAACGAGTTAAGTGTGGCTGAATCGAAAGAGCTTTGGGTGCTTTGTGTGCATATTTAATAAAATGAAAAGATAAATCACAACACAAATATTATCCAAAAATATGCATTTTGATAACAATTAAAGTATTAAAGGGTATTTTATTATAGTAAAATGCATAGTTAGAAATCTGATTATATTTTTCTATATCATCTATGAAGCGATTTTAAAAGCATGTCAGATATATAATATATTGCTAATGGATATTCAAACCCAATAAGAAGTTTGGCATCAGCACATATAATACTTTTTACTACAATATTTGCCTATTGATGGAAGTAAACATGCATTTTATATAAGCTACTGAAATATGGCAACTCCGCTCAAACTGTGCAATTTCATTTGAATATCGAACTGATAAAGTTTTTGAATTCAAATTGAGCGACATAAGCCAAATTGAATTGTGGCAACTGCGCAAAGATTCGCAAATGGCATTCGGCTGTAATCAGCTCAAGAGAAATGCGGCAACAGCGCAAGAGTTCAGGCTTTCAATTGGAGCATCTGACATTTGACTGGCATAGACTAAATAGGATTGTATTTACATTTAAGCAGCTTGAGCTGCAATGGGACGTGCCAACAGCTCAAAAATCATTCCCAATGTATATATTGAAATTTAGAAAAACACTCGAACTTCAAGCTGAAATACGACAACAGCCAAATCGCAGCTGTCGAGACAAATTCGGCAACAGCGCATAAATCCTTGAATTTTGCGCTGCTATCTAGACCTATTTTAACACAGGCAAACAAAGATATGGTTTATATGTATACAGTTTTAAATATGTAATAGGGGTGTTTGGCAACAATGCTGCATACAATTTTCCTCTCTTGCACAATGCAAAAGGGAAAAAGAAATTCGTGCACAAACATTGCAATTCGCTGCATTCCTTCGCAATGCAAGTCGAGAGCAGAGCTGCGGCACATCTGAGTCACAGTCGCAGTTCGCAGTCACAGCAATGACAATGGCAATGAAACTAGCTGCCAGATATGTGTGTTCATTGTGCATGCAACAACATTTCTGTTGTTTGTTGTTGTTGTTGTTTTTGTTGTTGCTTGTTGTGTAAGCCATGAAAAAAGAAGAAAAAATCAGGTAGTTGTTGTTGCTGCAACAAAAGAGCTGCCGGCAATGGAAAAATAAAATACAAATACATAAAAAAAAGAACAACAACAACAACAACAAATCTAATGCATAACTAAACATTTGTAGCCAGCGCGGGAATGCCCCTAATGCTCACGGGGGAATTGTGGCAAAAATTTGTTGCATGCCATTTGATAGACAGACAGACAGATGGAACACCAACAATAGACAACTTTTGTCGCGTATTTTGTTAAGCTGTGTGTGTGTGTGTGTCTCTCTAATTTTGGGGGCGTGTCATGTGGGCGTGAGCGTGTGTGCGTGCGTGTGCATTTGGGTGTAATCATTTTAATGAGCTTACACAAAAGCCACTTACATTTTAGCTGGCTTCCAAATAGTTTGTTCGTTTGTTTGTTGCCGTCTGTTGCATTTGATTGATGCACTTTACACTGATTCTAGCTGATTGTTTCGCTCACTTTTATATGTATCTATCTACCCCCCCTCTCTCTCTCTCTCTCTTTCCCTAGTGTATGCCTGTGCTACATTTAATTAGATTCGTTTAGCTGCTATTGTTGCTTCTGTTGGCATATTTGGTGTGTTTAGCTTTAGACACGAGCTTCGAGCGTTATGTCAAAATGTTTCGAAATGCTTGGCATAAATCAGCCTAATTAAAAGTCTTGTCATTTCAATTGATATATTGAATTAATAATAATAATTGGCCTGCGGTTAAAATGTGTGTGTGTGTGTGTGTTTATGCAATATTTATTTAAATGACGGCAAGTCAAGTGTGGCAACAGTGCCAACTGAAGTGTAATAACATATAATGATGGCTATTAAAATGGAAATTATAATAAATAATTTTAATTTTGGCAATTTTCAGATAATATATTGGGCATTTATTGATATCAAAATATCGATTGATATCTGTTTAGCAACTTATGTACGGCAGTGTCGATTGAATGATAATTCTAATACCTCAAAAATATATTAACAAATTTAAATTTTGTTGTTGATATGCATATTAAGTGAAGTCAGGCAATAGTCAATAATTCCGATGGAAATTAAAAAAGTATTTTTTTGATAAATGTGAAGTTTGGCAACAGCGCCTAGACGCCTAAATAGATCTTTATTTCATGGCACAAACTGCAAAAACTATTTTATTTATTTATATATTATTTTATGCAATTTTAATACAGAAAAATTATCCAACAAATTTGTTCGTAAATGAGGTGTAGCAAAAAAAAAAATAAATAAATAAAATAAAATAAAATAATACTTTGTGAGTTTATTTGTAAATCTAATTAAATTCAGCGAATGCAATTAAAATTGGTTTGTTGAAATAAAAGTATAAATTGTGGAAATTGTTTGCTGACAAAACTTCCAATTAGTTGGGATTTATTTAGTTCCGCCTGGCGAATAGAAATCAAACAATAAATAATTTCGCCAAATAAACTTGCATTGTCTGCACTTTGTAACTTTTTTACTACTTTTAAGGGGATTCACTTTAAAGGTTTCTAATTTATTACCCAAAATAAAAAACTTTTGGCTACCAAAGAACCATACCAAAAAAAAAAAAAAAAAAAAGCAGCCAGAAGTTAACTTAAGTAAACCGGAGTGCGTAAAAAGTTCATGGAACTTGGAACCAAAGAGCAGGACATAAAGTTCGATTAGTGCAAAGTGCGCTGTTGCCATGCTTCAATTGTTGACACCAACACCAGCACAGCAACATCAACACACACACACACACAGACAGCACAACTTTTTGTGCCCCCAACAGCTCCACGAGAGAAGTCAACAGTAACTCACCCAGTTTTTAGTGCCTTTTATGGCTTAATTGCTGCCCAGCCATTCCGCCAGCGTCTTAAACTGTCCAACTTTATTAGCTGCTCTCGCCAGGCACGCACGCAACAAAGTATAAAGAAGGCGAAAGAGGAAGAAAAAAAAAAGAAAAACAGTTGCAACTGATCGCTGCATAGTTACCCTATGTGCAGCGCCGAGTTCTTGAATAGATATCACAGGTTCAAGGAAATGTTGAGCGACACCATTAGAAACTAGAATAAAGAACCATATAGAGAAAAATAATTGCTTGCAGATAACATAGTAATATATTACAATATAAAATATTTAATTTAATTTATTTTTTTTTAATTTGAATTGATTTAAGATATCTTCAAGACTTGATTCCATGCACTTTATCATTGGAAAAATATAGTTTTGTTGGCTTTCAAATCTAGTTGGCCTGTGTAAAAAACAATATGTAACTTGGTATGTGAGACGATGATTATTGCATCACTGAGTCGAAGTCGATATATGTATAAGAAATTGTTAAGCAAATGGAATTTTAGGGTAATCATAAACAATGTGCTTTAAAAAAATGCGATTAAATCTTTTCTGAAGCCCTTGTACAATATTCGATTAAATATTGACTGAAGTCTTTGTAGAATAATCGATTAATACACAATTGTTGCCATGGAATAAACAGCTATTAATATCGCTGCTGCCATGTGTATTCAACGAATATGAAATAAAGACCAATTTAACTTGATTCAAATGCAAAATAAGCTCATTATATATGTATTCATCGTATTAATCTACACAATGTCCAATGATATCAGCTTTTCTAAAGTAATAAAAAAGTAATTAAAGTAATAAAAAATAAAACTAATATGATAAAAAAAACTCAATTTAAACTGAACTCAAACTGAAAAGTCTCAATATATGCCGATATTTATTAATAAGTTAAAAAAAACTGATCGGAACTAAAAGGATCAAATATAATTTAATTGATTCTTGCAAATATGCTTAAAAGTGTAGTATCCATACAAATATCGATATTTATCGATATCACTTTATCGATTTCGATTTATATGCTGCTACTTGGTAGATTGTCTATACCTATCAATTTATTATTTATTTAACAACTTGTATGCTTTGAAATGTTTTTAAACAAAATCTTTAGCTATTGATAATTAGTTTTTAATATAATCAAATATATCTAATCATCGTTTGCCTATACCTTATAGTTGGCTTTTTCTCTACCTCGCTTACGCTCATCTCTTATTTTTCAATGTTATATATTTCGATACTTATCGATTGTCATGCAGTTTACAGCTAAGTTTTTCGAACTAATAAAGGACGAAGTTTTTCGCCTACAGCCTGGTTACATAGGTAAATAGCTTTATTAATTGATACAGGGTATGGTAAGGAAAGAAAACGTTGTCGAGGTGTTTACGCTGGCAAAGCTTATCAAATATGTAGTGCACTACTCTTGGCACCCTTTCGACCAGCCATTCGCTACCCCATTTAATGCCATTTAGCAGCATATTAAGCTTTGTGCTAGAAATGAGCAGTTGCTGCCACAGCGGGCGGCGAGAGAGGTAGCGAGGAAGCGAGGGAGGGCAGTGGGAGAGGGCCAGTGGAGGAGCAAGAGAGAAGGGAAGTAGAAGGTGCAGAATGGGGCATAGGGCTTATGGCGCCACTTGCGCCCCTACTTTGATTACATTGTTGGTCTATGTGAATGGGTCTCAGAGTGTGCGTGTGTGTATGTGTGTGTGTGTGTGCGTGTGCGTGTGCTAAAATCAACCAAGCGAACACACGCATGTTGCAGGACTCTTGGGCTTGACACACTGCCAGTCAGTTGGCAAGTAGCGAAGCGTACACAAGACGTTCCCACCACACAGCAGGGGTTAATATATGGTTACATACGTACACACACAGCCACCCACACGCACACACCGGCACACACAAATACACACTCACTTCACACACTGACTCCATTAAGCGACTGCAGCAGCAGTCTCTGTTTTTGCCACTTGAATGCTGCATGGAAATCACAATTTATACACATTGTTGTAATATAATTTTTGCACAGCCAAACAGAATGCAACTCAAGTGGCAGGCAATTCCATTCCTCGTCCCTCTCTCTCTCGCCCTCTCTCTGTTTCTCCCTATCTCACTTTTTCATTGTGTGGCGCCTGCAGTGGCCCTAGTTTTACGACTCGAAGTGCATTGGCCGTGGCAGCTTTATGCAGTTGCCTGCAACTGCCATTAATGCAATGCGGCTCATTTTATTTATGACACTTTGTTTTATTGCACTTCTTTGGAGCGCTATGCATTTATATATACACATACACACATACATATAGTATATATATATATAGTATGTATATATATCCACATTGAGTCCACTTGTTGTCGAACGATTGCCGTATAAATGTCAACAGCCGCTTAGCTACGCGACATTTGCTATTCCTGTTGCGTTAGTTAAAGGAAATTAAAATTTAATTCGGTTTTTCGTTGCGATCGATATTTTGTAATTAACTTCAACGTTTCATTCATTTACTGTGTAAATATTTAATTTGTTGAAATTTATAGGTTTTTCGCAAAATAAATATATAATTCTTTGAATTCAAATATAAATCTGAACATGCTTAAATACTTTTATATGTGTATTTACATAAAATATTTTTGTTTTTTGTTTAACAAAAATAATATATGTAAATAGCTTTAACATATTTTGCAAACAGAAATTATGAATTTATGCAGTTAGGAAAATTAAGAAAATTGAAATATAAAATATAAAATTATAAAATATAAAATATAAATTTTAAAATATAAAATTATAAAATATAAAATTATAAAATATGAAATATAAAATATAAATATGAAATATAAAATATAAAATATGAAATATAATATATAAAATATAAAATTATAAAATATAAAATATAAAACTTAAAACATAAAATATCAATTATAATATTATTATAAAATAAAAACACAAGATATTACAAATAAAATATAAAATAAAGCACATAATATTTATTTTATTTTTTGTTTTAAAATTTTTTGTATTGTATTGTGTAGATATATTTCTATATTTTTTATTTACTAAGTAATATGAATATAATATTCATATATATGAATTAATATTCATTCTTTTTCTTGGCTTTTATTTATATTTTTTTTGTTCCTCTCTTTTTGTGATTTAATGGACTTTCCATATTATATTATTTTATACTACTTTAGGTTAAACAATAATTTATCTTTTTTCTCTAGCGTGAATAATCTTTTATTAATTTTCCTATTTAATAATAAGCTGCCTGGTTCGTCACGTTTTCTTTCCTCATCCGAATTTCGTCGTTTCGCTAAATTTCAACACGCTAAAAACGTTAATTAAATTCTGTAAAATACTTGACGCGTAAATTTGATTTGTGGAGTCATTGTAAAGTAAATGCGCTTAACAGAATTTCCGCTGGCTGCCATTTGCAAGCATGTTGTTAATCTAAAAGTATTTTCATTTTTCTTTTATTTTTCTTTTTTTTTTCTTTTTTTTTTTTCTTTTTTTTGTCGCTAAATCGCCTGACAAGCTGCACTCGCCGAGCTGTATTCAACTTTTTCTCCACATTGTGGCCGTCGCCCTCTTGCTGCCCTTGCTCCTCTACTTGAGCAGAGTAGAACTAGCAACTCTCCCTCCCTCTCCTCCTCCCTCTCTCTCTCTCTGCTGCAAATGCCTTGTGGCCAAGTCTCACTTTTAATTCTACTGCAAAAATGCTGACCACCACATGCCCGCTGGCAGCAAATGCTGAAAGTGTGGGCGACAAAGAGCGAGCGAGGGAGTGTGAGTGTGAGTGTGAGTGCGAGTGCGAGAGTGAGAGAATAGGAGAGCGGACGGTGTGGAGTTGCTACTGGTGCGAGTTGAATGACCAGCGTTAACTTAATAGAAGTTGACACATGTCGCCACGCATGCAAAATGTATTCATCCAACCGCAGAGCAGAGCGCGACGTTGACCGCTGCAGACACATACACCCACACACGCACACACACACACGCATACTCACTCGCTATATATAGAGAGAGTGTTCTCTTGTAGAGGGTTATTGTTGCTGTTCAGCGCACTTGATTTCAATTATGTGCGTACTTCATGTCTGCCAATTAACGTGGCCATTGGCAACAAGCCAGCCTGATTTCAATTCATATTAATAACACACATACACACATACATATACTCTCTCACACATGCAGATACTTACATAAAAAAGTAGACACTGTATTTCCGGCCGTTGCTTGTCAATTTGGACTCTTATATATATTTATTTGTATTTTTATTTTTTATATTTGTATTTTTGCTCTCATTTCGCTGTTCCAACCCTCAACTCGGCTTTGAACTTTCCGGTGAAACGTAGCATGAAATTTGTTTGTTTACAAACTGTTTGTATTGCATTTCTTGCTGCTGTTGCTGCTGCTGCTACTCCTGTTGTTATTGTTATTGCTTTGGCTGTTCTCGTCGTCGTTGTTGTTGTTGTTATTATCAAATGCCGGAAATTATTGTACGCTATGGCATCAGCGTCGTAGTCCTCTCATCGAAAAACAACATCGCGTCAACTTGTGTGTAAATCCTGTTTATATACATACATATTTATGTAAGCGCTGCCCTGACTTTTTGCTGAACGCTGATTTCATGCATCGTTGACTAATATCGAAAGCACTGTGCAGCAGCAGTGCCAAACGGCAAATATGCTGATTGCCAAACAACATGGCCAACAAACAGGAAAAACAATAACAGTAAAACCGACGTTAACAGCTAGCAGGATCTCCCTGTCTGCCAAATGGCATAGGGCTTAGCTTCACTTTGTTTTCTTTCTTTCTTTTTTTTTTTTTTCATTTATTTATTTTCATTCTGCTCGCCTTGCTCATGGATAACGATAATTATAGCTGGTTGAGCTTAAAAATATCATGCTTCGATGTCTAATTTCAAGTTGGGTTTCAAAAGTTTTGAAAAATAGCGGAAATAGAATAGCAGAAAATATTCATAAGGTTTTTAATCAATTTTTTAAGGGATTATTTTTGACATATATTACAATATTTTTGTATTGATGAAGATTGAAAAAATGACTAAATAAAACATTATTAATAAATTATATAATAAAACTCTAATAATATATATAAATAACTATAAAAACTTTTTTATGGGCAATATGTGAATGAATGAATGAATGGTCTGTTTAAATGAATTTATAAAAAAAGGAAAAGGCCAAGCAGAACATAATTATATAGAGTCGGGTGTTAAATCCTATCAAGAATATATATACTAAATATAGACATACTATGCCACGCCTCCTTCTGTCTGTTATCAAGCCTATATCCAGCCCAAATGTCAAATTTCATTCCAGATAAAGAGATAAGAACTCCATGCATGATATCCCTAACTCCATTGCCACATTATGAATGTGTTTGGCCAGAACAAGAAGTGTAATTATTAAAATGGGTCATCGACTGAAATTTGAAATGCAGTTTTCCTAATTACACTGCAACGGTCAACAAAATCAAAGAGCAGAGCAATTACAACTGACAAATTACAGAGAAATAAAACAAAAAAAAAGGAGATAAATAAAATTAAATTTACAACAATTATAAAAACAAAAGCAACATCGAATTATCTGGATAGAGTTGTGTTGGTTGTTTTATCTTTTTCTGTGGTCTATTTTTTTTTTAACTCTGTAGAATAACTGCATTTATTGTCCAAGCTGAGATAAATTTTAAAGCATTTGGCCAGAGTTGCCAACACTATGCGGTTAATTGAATTCAGTGAACGAAATCTCGTTGTCGGTGTTGTCATTGTTGGGGTTGTTGTTATTGGTGTTGCCTGTTCAGCGGCTACATGGTTGAGCATTAATTGAAGTTTTGCCCTCTCTAATGTTAGTTTTTAAAGCTGTTAAAAAAAAGAGCAAAGTTTTATACGCTACCTGTGGGTATTATTATTTCCATAAAATGTATGGCAGGTGTGAAAGAGGAATATATTTATGTGAATATAGTTTATATTTTTATCAAACTATGGAATATTTTATATATGTATTTATAAGTTATATATATATATATATATATATATATATATATATATATATATATATATATATATATATATTTGATTAAATTTCAATTTAGCTTGATTTTCTAAACAGCGATTCCTTCCCGACTTTTTTTATAATAGATAAATCGCCCTTTATATATATATATATATATGTTAAATAAACAAAATATTTGCACATACATATCATTTTTTTTTCTTTTAACATTTTTTCATAAATATATAATATATTTTATTTAGTTTTATATAATATATTTTACTTATTTGTATATAATATATTTTATTATTTAAATTTTATTTTTCACCGATTAAATATTTGTTCATCTTTTTTTGCAAATTAATTCCTTTTTTATTTTTAAGTATTTCAACGCACCTGAAATTTGTGCAGGGTATCCCGTTTTTAGATAGCAAACGAGCAACATAGTTGGTCTGGTCTCTGCACTATTTGCCGTTACACATACTGAATACGTTTGTTTTTTGTTCTATGCTTCAGTTTTAATTGACAGCTGTACAGCTGATAATAAAATGCTGATATGAGTGTGTGTCAGATGCCAAATTGACAATTGCTTTCGTCATGCCCGCACGGTTTTCATGTTCATTGTCAGCTGCAAAACTTTTATAGCTGCTGTTGCATGTTGCATGACGTGTGGCAGCAACGGCAGCTGCTCTCTCAGCTCTCCATATCGCTCTGTCAAACAGACAACATCAATAAAACTCCGTAATGGAGAAGTGCATCAAATGACATTTCTCTATCTTCATTGGTATTCAAAGGCTGTACGACATTGCTAGAAGGATAATAAACAGATACAATGTTCCATTCAAGGTTTTATGTCTGCTGCTGTTTCTAAATTCAAGTGAGAAAATTCTACTGGAAAAATAATAATTTAAATAGATAGATTTGAATTTATTTTATTTCTGTTTCATTTTCAATGGGAAAATATGTATAACAATGTTTCAAAATAAGGATAAAAAAAGGATTTAAAATACTTCCCATTTTTAATATAAACTACGTAAAAAATTCATTATGTATAAAAGTATTTATACGTAATTTTTTTAGGTGCAGAATATTTTTATAAATTATAATTTTTGTTAGCCTGTTTAATGTTAAATCGTATAACATTTTTAACCAATATTCTTACTAGAAACCTTCAATCATTCAATCATTTTTGAAGCATTCTTAATTTATATTTTAATTTAAGGAAACCCCCTAATACACAACAATTTACTTATATAAGCTTGGATTGTTTCAGCATTTATTTACAGCAAATGCTGCTTACTATTACCTTAAATTAAAAAATCAATTTATTCATAAAGTGCAAGGAGTACCCCTATGGTATGAGTGAATTTTCAGCACATGCCTATTAAAAACATAGTAAATATGTAAACCTCTATGTATTTTTTGTTTCCAATTCTTGGGGGCTCTAGATTTCTCAGATTACCCTTACTGGCGTAACAATTTGTATACATAACCTCAACTTGTGTAATCCCCACACAACAATTTTGTGCATAGCTGCACATTTATTTTCTGATACACAGACACTGGCGACGGTAAATAGTTGTTGTTCTGTTGCTCCAATTGCTTCTGCTGCTAATCCCCATTGAATGCTCGTGGCGCCCCAAAAAACGATGCAATAAAATGGAAAGAAAAGCCGAGCCGAAAATAAATATTCGCTCAGAGCTCGATTTTCTGCAACAAAAAAAAAAAAAAAAAAAAAAAAACTGCATTTAAAATGTATATTCGAATCGAAGCCTGGACCTGAAATCCATTTGGTCAAACGTTGCCTGTTTATGCATGCAACTTGCAGTTGCAATTTTTGCACTGGGCCGCTGTCAACGGCAATGCAAAATTGTGAAATGCATTGCTGCTGTGACAAGGCGGCAAAGGCAAAGGCAAAGGCAAAGGCCTTGAATATTAACTGCATACCAATGTGCCATAACTTTTGCGTCAGCCCGGCCTCGCCAAAAAACAAAAAAAAAAAAAAAAGGAAAAGCTTTCGCCAACGAGCAGAGGCATATGTACAGGACACCTAAGTCCCGTGTGGAGTGTTCCATTTAACCCACAATCCACATGCGAAGTGAGTGTGAGAGGCACAGAGAGAGACAGAGACAGAGACTGAGAGAGATGGAGTGAGCTGTGCGGCAGCATCAACTCCCGACACTCGCTCAATAATCAATTCCATGCTGTTGCTTTTCGGTTCCATCCTGTTGCCGTTGACTCCTTCGCTTCGACAATGCTGCCGTGGTTCGCTGTCGTTCTGGCTATGCTTCGTTGTCGTCTCTTGATACCCTGCATCAATTGGCTCAAGTGGAAAAATTGATGACTTACGTTCTGTATAAGTAAATGTTCCAAGGGAATTCTATAGTACAATAAAATACGTATCTTATATGCGGATCTGCGAATTCTGTTGGCATATTTAATATTGTCTGAGAGTTTTCTTTTTATTATTTAAATTTTCTGTAATATTTTTTATGATTATAAATGATTTGATATGAAAAAATTGATTAGTATTACAAAATTTAAAGACAATAGTATTCGTATAGTTTTTTGTCGTCTCGAGAATGCAGATTTGTTCTCTCCCAAAAGTATTTTTGTTATTTATATATATGAAGTAATATGAATATATTTAAATAATATTTATAATCAAATTCATTTCATTCTTAAATGAGCACAAATAAATTTTTAGCTTTGTACACTTTTATTTAATAAAAAAAACGAATTTTTAAATTATTTAAAAAAAAAATTGTATT
Organism: Drosophila mayaguana; assembly: GCA_037075325.1. Taxonomy (NCBI): domain Eukaryota; kingdom Metazoa; phylum Arthropoda; class Insecta; order Diptera; family Drosophilidae; genus Drosophila; species Drosophila mayaguana. The sequence continues at coordinate 1,164,283 of JBAMCG010000068.1, forward strand.
TTCATTAATAAAATGCTTGACTCCCAAATTTCATATACAAAATCGTTTACAGCATAATTTGTAGTCGAGCAAACGTCGTTTTTGCATATTCCCACTTGTTTTGTGTTACACTTGGCTTAGTTTTCTACCCCTTTGTTGTCATCGTCGTCGCCGTCGACATCGCTCGCCTCTGTCGCCGTGTGGCGTGAAAATTCAAATTAGATTTTAAAATTTAATAAATGTTTGTGCAAATTAAAACGTGGCAGAGCCATCAGTTGCCCCAACGCCTCAGCTGAGTTCAACTCAATTGTACTGCGCTCTAGACAGCGTGAAAAAACACACACACTCACAACAATAATCCAAGTCACTTTTAATGGGTTTTTCTGTCTAGTCCGCAAACACACACGCACACAAAGAGATTTGAAATTGGCATTGTCCTCTTTACTTCCATTTGCACTTAACTTTTTGGACCGTAAAACATATTTCTATGTATTTTAGATGAGTACAAAAATCAGTTTTATAACTTTGAGAGACAAGCAACAATTGCATAAATAAAAAGTTATTTCAATTCGTTTTTGTGCGTAAACTGATTATATTATTTCAAAGCTGAATATTTTATATATTTCGGATCAAAGTAAAACTAGTTAAATTGAATATAATGAATATAAATTGAAAAGAAATGGCTTACAATTTTTTTAAAGGGATTTTAGTATGATGAAGCGAACAGTAAAGCACGGATTATAACTTAATTAAATACGAAAATATTTTTTATAAATTTAAAAATATTTTTTGTTGAATGAATACAATAATACCATTACATAGCTTACAGAAAAAATGCGCTTGCGTGGGAAGTAAACTTTACATGCAATTCTATTTTAGGTTTGATATACATTTTAATTTTTAAAAAACATAAAAAAATATATAATAATAAAACAAATAATGCTGTTAAGAATATGTGAGTGAAAACATGTATAATTTATAAATAGAGTCGATATAATATAGTCGATATATATATATAGATATATATATATTCTTATATATATATACATTTTAATGCCGCTTGGGTCTTATCATCATCTGAACAAATCGCAATGAATTCTTATGCCATGCAAACCAATTGATGCCATATTGATTAGTTTTTTTAGAATTGAAATAAATGCCATTTAAATTACTGTAAACAAGAAATTTGTAATTAATAAATTGAAAATATATATATATATATTACATACCAATAATAACATTTGCGAAACCACCAGCCCGAACCGAAATCCTGAGCACAATTATCATCCGATTGATCATTGTCGCGATCAGGTGTTGAGAACTTCATAAATTTTTGCGCTGAGAGCGCATCACCTGCCGTCCCTTTGTATTCGCCCAGGACATGTAAACTAAAATCATTGGCTTCGTTGCTTATTTTGAAATTATCGTAGTAGGCATAACGAATTTGATTATCGAAATCTTTAAGATATATTAAGAGCTCATGGCGTCGTGAGGAGGTTATCAAATGTATCTTCTGCAAGCCCATGAAAAATTCACCTCTTAAATCACCAAAACCAATCCTATAATCTTTCCAATTGCGAAAAAAACTGACCGAACCATCGCGACGACGCAACACGACGGTCCAGCCGGAGCCGACCAGGTACGAATCACAGAAAACCGGAAAGGGTTCAGCTCCGGGCACTATGATTACATGTACATCCGTAGATTTGCCCAGACAGCTCGTCGAATGGCAATTCTTGATTTGCTTATCGTATGTAAAAAGCTTGTGAATCAATTGTTTTATCTTTAGATCGTCTTTGGCAATTTTGTTTTTCTGTTCCACGACAATTTTTTCGTTGGATTTCACACTGGCCTCTAATTCAGTTATGCGACGATCCTTTAATTCCAGTTTTATCAATTCACCCTCTGATACGGCATTATGTCTATTGATCAATGCCTTATTCGTCTGAATTAGATCATCCTTAATCCGGCTGCTGTTATTACAGGACACGTTCAGTTCCTTGAGCTGTGTGAATTGTACGTCCTTATTCCGGACTTTTTCCTCACAGATGCCAATACGATTCTGTAGACTGGTCAAGTTTGTCTCCAAATTCTTAAGACTCTCCTCCTGTGCATCGGCTTTCTTTTGCAGTTCATTTATTAGTGTGGTCTTTCGGTTCAATTGATCTCGCCAGAGATTCTCTTTGATGGCCGTAGCATTCTCACAAACTCCCAGCTTTATTTTAACCGTATTTACCAGTTGCTCTGTCGTCTTTAGCACCCCATCTAGTTCCTTTATTTTATCCTGTAATTCCGTGAAATGATGTTGCTTTGTTTGCTGCAATATGGGCTTTACGATATTCAAGCAATATGTATTGCATTCTCCTTCCAAATCCTTGAACAAGCTCAGAGTCTGAAACGTAGTAGAAAATTTATTTCTTTGTTCAGCTGTATGAAAAAATATGTGACTCACCGGCTGTAATTTGCCCGTCATATCGAAGGTTCCAAAGCGTTGAATATTACAGGTGAATAACAATAAAATTGTCCACAGATTTGCATAATTCTGCATTATCTTTAGAGAGAATTCACTTTATATCAATAATTATATATTAGTAAATATATTAGTAAATTCTTAAATTTGTACAGCTCTTGAAGCTCTGGCAATCACATTTAAACTAATGCATTAACTAAGTGAGAAATTTCCAAAGCTTTTGCATTGATTTATTGGAAGGCAATGCCATATTGTGTACGATATACAAATAACTGTAACAACAGCTGTCTACTGCAGCCTATGGACAATAACTTTCAGTTTATTGGCAATATCTGTGCCATTTTTAATGTCTGGAAATTGTGCAAATACACACAGACAGACAGCTGTGAATTTCATACGATAAGAGTGTATATAAGTACGTTATATATGTATATGCTCAGTAAAGAAGCTGGTGCGATAATAAAAATATTACGTACAACATTGAATGTAGCAAAAAAATGATTTAATGATGTAATTGGAAATATTATTATAAAAATGACAAAATGATTGTAATCAAGATGAGACGCTTTTATTGTCTAAAAATAGTAATATCGATTGATAACAGTAATGTGAATGAGGATGGGAAGAAGAAAGGGAATGAGAATGGCAATGATACTTTCAAAGCAACGAAAATGTCAACTTTAGTGAAAATAACAATGACAATGACAGTCACAATCGCAACGACAATGACAATGACAATGACAATGACAATGACAATGACAATGACAATGACAATGACAATGACAATGACAATGACAATGACAATGACAATGACAATGACAATGACAATGACAATGACAATGACAATGACAATGACAATGACAATGACAATGACAATGACAATGACAATGACAATGACAATGACAATGACAATGACAATGACAATGACAATGACAATGACAATGACAATGACAATGACAATGACAATGACAATGACAATGACAATGACAATGACAATGACAATGACAATGACAATGACAATGACAATGACAATGACAATGACAATGACAATGACAATGACAATGACAATGACAATGACAATGACAATGACAATGACAATGACAATGACAATGACAATGACAATGACAATGACAATGACAATGACAATGACAATGACAATGGCAATGACAATGACAATGACAATGACAATGACAATCACAATCACAATCACAATCACAATGACAATAATTAATGAACATAATAATATTATATATTACATAAAAAGAGGATAATATATTAATAAACAATACAAAAAGTAATAATAAATTGAATGATAATGGAGACACAATTTAAACAATATATACCAGATACTATCGAAATGCCTCTATCTGATTTTGCAATTCTCTTATTGTTAGAAAATTGGCGATAAACAGTAAATATTTTCCACTCTGAAAAGTAAAACTAAACCAAAAAGACTAAATAATAAAATCGTACTCATTTTATTAGCCATTTGAATAATTTAGATAGGCATTTAATTGCTAAACCATGCTCGAAAAATGCGTTGACATGTTAAAGGATGCACCACCACAGTCTGTCATTCGAAACATTTTAATATTTTGTGCCTGAGAATCACGCAGCAGCGGCAGCGGCAGCGGCGGTGGCAACGGCAGCACCACCGCACCACCCAAACCCAGTTCTAAGCCCAACAGTTTCCACCAATTTGCATTGTTGGCGAGCAGACAAAGGCGAGCTGAGGCCATTTCACACACATTTTAACATTTGCATAAATTTTAATGTACACACACATAGGCATACACACGCACACGCACACGCACACCCATATACACACACACGCAGGCAGACACGTGAGAGCCACAACAAATGCTTGCCGGGTGCATGCACTTGGTATGTGGGTAGTGGGCATGGCGTGGGCGTAGGTGTGGATGTGGGCGTGTGGGCGTGTGGGCGTGTGTGGGCGTGTGTGTGTGTGTGGGCATGGTAGACAGGTTTAAATACATTTTGCACTTGGCAATGGGGGAAAACAGCAACAGCTTCCACACCAAATGGCAACAATTTTTGCCCACATATGCATATGTATATATGCATACATATATATACAATAATACATATATGTACGTATGTACCTGTGCACAGGTATACTGGTGGGCTAGGCATCCGTAATAACGAGTTTTGCGGTAAATTGAATTGTTGGACATTCCGCACACACTAAAATCGTTTTCGTTCGCTGCTCGCTGCGGTTGAGGTTTTTCTTTTTTTTTTTTTTTTTTGTTTTGGCGTTGGGTCACACGAACCGGAGCCGGAGCGTTGATCCTTAACCGGTTGGGCTGCCCATATGCCGTCGCGTCTTCCAACAAATTTTTGACGAGCCTGTACGCAAATATTTATTGATATACCCCCATATATGGTGGGGGCTGGGGGTTGTGTTGACTGACCGTTAACAACAGGACATGCCCCTTGGCATATACGTGGACAGCAAAATGCGTGCGGCAAGAAATTATGATGGTCATCAATTTCATTTCCGTTAGCTCACGTTGTGTGTGCAACGTATATGTAGCATACTTTCAAGTGCAGCCCGTACTCGAAAAGAAACAATTTTGGATATTGCTTTATGAAGAGGAAAACTTCGGAGATTGCTGAGGGCAAAATTCGTATAATTATATTTTTTATTTATTTATTTTTTTTTTTTTTCTTAATTATAATAATTAATTCTCATGGCTTTCAATATAACTTCCAATGGCTTTAAAGAGCAGACGGTGTTGCGGAAGAAACAATTTTTGATTATATGCAAAAATTTCAGTAAATTTTGTATATTTATGAAATATATTATGTAATATCTTTAGTGTGAACTTTATCTAATTTTAAGGGGAAGAACAATATATTAGTTTATAAAGAGTTTTGAGATTGTTTTGAGATTGCGATTTTGAGAACTGTTATTTACCTAAATATCGAAATATGAAATGGCAATTCTCATTATTATTTTGTTGAGAAGAACAACTCAGCATTGAAAAGGGCAAAACTAAAATTTTTAATATTTAATTTTATTTAATATTTATTTATTTATTTGTGAAACCCCTGTAATTATGTAAAGAGCTTTAGCATACCTCTTAAACAACATTTAAATATGGAATAGCATTTTCTTAACAATTTTTCCAATTAGAAACACACACATATGCAAATGTGCACAAACAAGAAGCCAGTTAGATATGACAATAGTCGAGTCACATGGCCATGTGGTGCATGGCGTATGCGTAATGTGGCCAATTGGATTTACACATGCACATATGCCAGAGCAGAAAGGGAGATAGAGAGAGAGGGGGAGAGAGAGAGTGAGACAGAGAAAGTGAGTGAATCGAGGCAAAGATTTTAGCCAATGTCTTGCACTATAATTCAAACGGCTGCAGTTCATGTCCTTGTGACAGCTGCAGCTGCAGCTGCAGCAGCCTCATCCAGCCAAGGACAATTTCCAACTAAATTTTAAAATTTAGAACACACATGCCACACACCCGAGGAGGCAGGGCTGGGCCGTGTTGCCATGCAACAGCAAAACTCAACTCGAAGTCAGCAATTTGCTTGTCTTGCCTCAAAATATGCATAAATCTTGAGCTGGAAATTTATATTTACATTTTGCTCCGTGCTATTTAACAACATTTGGTCAGCCAAGGCAACTGCTGCCAGACGAGCTGAGCGGCCCTGCTGGTAGTGTGCTGCTCGGCTGTTGAATATTTTGAGGTTTTCCAACCAACTCAGGCCGGGGCAGAGTGGCAGTGCCATGCCCACATAGCTGGGCGAAAAACTCATGCGCCGTTATGCGGTTTTGTGCAGCGGCTTCAGAAAACTTTTGTATTTTACCACTTTGCACTTGTGCGATGCAGTGAGGGAGAGGGAGAGAGGGAGAGAGAGGGAGAGTGTGGAAGGGAGAGGGCGGCTGCAAGGCAGGCGTGGCTGGAAGTTGTTTGTTTTGTTGCAAGTGCCAAATAATTTAACTACTAAAATATTAAATTTCTGTTTGAATAGTTGTTAGAGAGTGTCCTTGTGGATGCCTTATATACATACATATATATATATATATAGAGCCCCTGGCAATGGCTATAAATTGTTGGCTACCTAACATGCTTCCCCTATATGCATGTGTGTGTGTGTGTGCACATTTGTGAACTGTGGCAACTCAATGTGTGCTTAGGGAATCAACGGGTCATGTGTTTGAGTTTAATTAAAAAGGGGCATTAGGATAAAAACTTTTATAAACGTGCCCATATTCACTCGTATTCCGAAATGATGTATATGCCAAGTTTATGCTGGAACAATAGCAGAGTGAGACAGAGAGAGAGAGAGGGAAATAAAGTGTGTGTGTGCGTGTGTGCGTGATCAAAATTCGTGCAGTTTATACAGGTGTATTAGTTCCAACCGCTCCAAATTGAGTGTCAGAGCAAAGCTGCTTTTTAACCACCCTCTTTTATGTTATAATGGCCAACTAAAGTTGCCAAACTATTTTCAGTTACCAAAATTAAATTTAATGAAACCAGAAATTCGAATTGCGCACTGAAATTAACATAAATAAGCGCAATGCAAATGAGTTGAAATAAAATGAATAATAAAATGCAGAAATGTTGGGCAACTTGTCGAGCTGAAATATATAGCAATTTCTTTTTGAAATAGAACAGAAAACATAAAAGCTAAAGAGTTTGAAAGCTGAAAAAATTTAAATGGAATGTATACAATTTGAATCATTTTACTATGTATTATTTATAATTGATTCTATTATTATATTATCCTTATATTATTATTATATTCTAAATGAAAAAAGAGAGAACTTTAGAATCATTTGAGGTCTTAATACAACAAATTATTCTATATATTGTATATCATTTGAAATAATTATATTTTAATCAAAATCTAACCAATCTATAATTTCAAGCGATATCTCAGTAGAAATATTTGAATTTATAAAAATAAAAATTGAGTAAAACAGAAATTGATGTTAAATCAGCTTATAATTTATATTTTATTAAATAAATCAATAATATATATATATATATATATATATATATATATATATATATATATATATATATATATATATATATATATATATATATATTATTGATTTATTTAATAAAATATCGAATGCTATGCATATTTATCGCGGGCGATTGGATTGTTAGAGTATATATCAAACTATAGAAAACCTTTTAATAAAAATGCCGTCAATAACTGTGATAAGAACCGTTGTGGACAAGTCGAGCAGTAGCAGCTGTCAAAAAGAGTAACGAGATGAAGAAGAAGACATAGCAAGAGGAAGCAAACAACAACAACAACTGCAATGAACACTTCATTTAGCAAGTTTAAATTGAACTGAAAATTGTGGTTTAGCTGCCACTTCAAATCCAAAAATGAAAAACACACACACAGAGAAACACTGACACACACACACAGAGACACACTGACACACACACACCCACACACTCTCTTACACACTACTCCTACACTAGCTTAGACAACCATCGATTATGGCAGGCGGCTTAAGAGCGAGCGGCTGATGGGTGGGCGATGGGCGGTGGGCGGTGGGGCTGGGCTGCGTGGGCGATTGGCGTGTCAGAGACCCGCTGGCGGCTGTCATGTGTTCGATTTTAAGTGCTTCACTGGTTGGTTATTTTCCGGGCATCGTTGGCGGTCGTGCGCAGTGTGTCGGCCACTTGATAATGACTACGATGACAACAGCATCGAGCTGCTAGCATTGCGGACGTTGTCTTCAAAACAGGACTCGGTGCTCGCATCGACTGGCAAGTGCAATTTGCTGTGGCTGCAGCAGCCACTGAAACAACAAGAACAGCAACATCAGCTACAACAACAACAACAGTTACGACATCTACTACTGCAAGCACTTGACTATTTATTGATTGCATTCGCAAACATTTCGATTTTTATTTCATACGCTATGATTGCTCAATGAGCGTTATGAATTTGTTGTAATTGTCTTTTTCTTTTCTTTTTTTTTTAACAGAATACATAAGCAAAATTAGTGAAAAATAATAAATTTAAGTATAAGAAAATAAAATAATAAATAATAAATATAAATAAAATTATAATATATTAAATATTTAAAAAAATAATAATAAAAATATATATAAACATAATTACAATATATTAAATATTAAAAAAAAATAAATAAAAAATAAAAAACAAAATAAAATAACATAACCGGTAATGCTCAATATCATATTAAATGATATCTAAAGAGAATGTCTAAAAAATTTAAATATAACTTATGGGGTTTGCCACGCCTCCTTCCAGTCTCTAGCACTAAATATGCATAGCATTCGATTGCTTATAAACAAGCTGAGAGCACAAAATGAATTTGCATTTATGTAAATCTAAGTTTTGAACTAGAAATAAAATGACATAAACTTTTAAAAAGGATTTCTATTAAAAAAATCATTTAGAATTAAAAAACAAACAAAAAATAACGTTGCTACTATTCTATACAATTATTAAACATATACGATATAGCACATTATGCTAATTAAAAATTTATACACTTAATGTTATAGGCCGCGCGAGAAAAGAGCATAGAAATTTAATTATATACGTTGCGGAAAATCTTATGGACTTACTAATTTAATACAAACAACTAAATTAAGAAGAATATATGTAAATAAATCAATATCAAAATAGAAATGAATAAGGAAATTTGCTGCTCTTAATATTCATTTTAAATAGTTTTCCAGAAAATGAGTGTAGTGCCAAGTTTTGTTCAGCACTAATACGAATACACTTTTTATATATATACACATAATATTATATACATTTGTGTATATAGTAGCACTTATATTCCATAAAATACAAATACAAAATGCCTTGGTAACTCTCGAGTTGCCTCAACTTTTGTTTACCTGAATATTTTCTAATCCCTAACAATTCACAGTTATTCAGTTCACTTGAGAGAGAGAGAACTTCCACAAAATACATATTCATTGAATGGAAATGCTTCATTAAATACGAAATATTATATGTATATTTAACCGTCTCTCGACCTCGCTTTGCTTATGCAAAACTCTCGTGTTTATTGAAGGATTTATTGTGCAAATTTCGAGTGTGCCTCAGCCTATTTGGCAAATGCCTCGTTAACGGCTTTAGATTATGTTTGAATGCTGGCAGACATAAACGTTACGTAAGCACCGTAGTCATAAACCACGTTTATCATGCCCAAACACGAAATCTTCCTCGGCTGCACTTCATTTGATATCCTTTGGAGTCGTTTGGAGTCCATTGGAGTCCTGCTGCTGCCTGTCTGCCTGCTGCCTGCTGCCTGCCTCCCGTCTGCCTGCTGCCTGCTCCTTGCCTGCCTGCTTGCTGTCTGTCCTGGATTTTATCTAATGTACTTGTCTGCCTTTTGCCCAGGAGGCAGTCCACTAACTAAGTATCCTTCATCAAAGTTGCACCCGCACCCGAACCATCAAAGCAACTAAACAAGCCCCGACCAAAAATCTCTCCACAAAAAATAACAGCAACAACAATAGCAACAGCAACAACAACAGCTCCAAGTAAATATTTCCAGTTTTCGGCCACAAATGCAATTGGGCCTGATGATATTTGTTACTTCCGTTTTGGCTTGCAATGGAGGAAATAAAGTTCGTACTGTTGTTGTACTTGTTGTTGTTGTTGCCCTTGTTGTTGTTGTTGTCGTTGTTGTACACTGCAACAAGCTGCGTTCGCACAATTCCAGTCAGATTTGTCAGCTTAGCAATTGTCTGGGCTATTCTTTAGTAATTTATGTTGTTTTCTCAAATTTATTGTGGCATAAATAAAAATATTTTGTTAGATTTCTCTGGTTAACTTTTAAATTTATAATGTTTAACAGTTAAGGCAATAAAAATTGTCTTTTTTTTTTTTTAATCCTAAATGTGCGCGGCACGGACAGTACTGAAAATGTACTTAAGAATTCAAGACTTTGTTTTACAACTTTAAAGAGATTTTATACTTATGTATATTTATTTATTGAGTATATATCAATTGTAACCTATGCTTTATTAAATTAAATCACTTTCAATTATATTATTTTAATTTGTTAAGATGATATTATTATATATTTGATATTTATTCGTTTAATATTAAAAAATAAAGTCAAAGTTTGGGTTGAATGAACTTTAAAAAATTATTACGCATCTTTGACTAAGTAAAAATCTATAAAATAATGAACTTTCATTTAAGAATCTAGCAAAAAAATAAATAATAAATAAATAAAAAGAATTCCTTGTTTTTAAGAGAACTATTAACACATTTTAACAGTTTTTTAAACATTGAAATTTTACTTGGTTTCATGGCTATCATAATTCAAGTTAAATATTATTTTATTTAAATAAATACAAATTCCTTATTTTTAGGAGAACTATTAATACATTTTAACAGTTTTTTAAACATTGAATTTTCATTTGGTTTCATGGCAATCATAAGTTAAACATTATTTTAAAATAAAAATAAAAATTATTTGAAAAATGAATAATAAATTGAATAGATTTATGAATAGGTAATACAAAATATGAAACATAATGCAAATAGTTTTAGGTTTTCTTTATGTATTTATATATATTGTATATATGTATATATAGTAGCTCAATAATTCGCTCAGTGCTGAGGCCAACCACAAATTTCCTGTTGCTATTGTATGTATATATATATATTTTTTTCAATTGCTGGTGAATCTCTGCGAATAATCTGCGTAAACATCAATTGAAATGGTTGGGCCTGGCGCGCTTACAACAGGATAAGCTATTATTCACTATTCAGCACACAAAACTCGTTTAGTCAACATTCACAATGGACTGGCCATTCACCGTGACCGCTCTTCACTCACTAATGTTTGATGTTTCTAGGTATGCGTAGGAAAAGCCCAAAAAAGTAAAGAAAACCAAAATGAAACCGCAATGTTTCATTTGGTTTATGGTCGAATTGCATGCAATGGAAATTTGAATATATATGGAGTGTTTTATACGTGTGTATATGCATATATATGTATATATAAGTGTGCGCGTGTGCGTGTGTGCGTGCCTTAGTATATTGCCCTTTGAGCACATTTCTAGCCACTTTATCGCCTTTTCACATCTACTCATTGCTTTCTTATCTTGGAGCATTACCAGCGTCTGCATAGCAAATTCCAGCCTAACTGTTAGATATGTCGCTGTGTGTCGGTGTGTGTGTGTGTGTGTGCGGATGTGTGGGTTTGTATACATATATCTGTGTCCGCATGTGTCCAATTTCAGGCACTTGTCCCATTGAAACTTTGTGCATTGTGTGACAAGCCGACATATACATATGTGTATTGCACTCTCCCTCTCTCTCGCTCACGCTCTTTGTGTCTCTTGCTCGAACTTTGCTGGCCTAGCTGTGTGTCTCCTGGTCTCGGGTCGCTTGTTGATATTGCACTTTGCCTTGCATGCAAAAATTTTTGGCAACTGATGCGCCGCCTGTGGCTGCGAGCTTAGGGGCCAAAAGCCAAACAGTTGCTTGGCCAAATGAACTTTTCTAATACTTTGAACGAAGAGGCAATACCAGAAAACCCGCCCCCCCCCCTCCTCCCTCTCTCTCTCTCTCTCTCTCTCTCTATCTATCTCTGCCTTAGCTGCTAGTTGGGCTTTTGTGCCCACGACGTAGACTCTTAACAGGAGCTTTAGTTGTCCGGCGGTTTCCAGCCTCGTTTTCATTCATGGCATGGCAAATTATTCTGTCGTTAATTAGTGAACGATATACACACACACACCCACATACACACACACGTGTAGTTGAAGGACTTGGCTTATTTCTACATCATTTGCACGCACTCAAAGTTGTGTATCTGAAACTTGGAACTGATGTCCTGTCATTCCATTGCTATATGAACATTTCTCTGCCTCCCTCCCTCACACACACACACACACACACGCACACACATACAAACTTGTCATTATCCTGGCTGGACCACAAATTGCTTTGGCTACCATTTTCATTTGCTTTTAGGCTCTAACTAACCATTTTGCCTCGTCTTCTTTGAAAATTCTTGTTTATCTTGGCTACGGCACTTGAATTGAGTGACAAACAGCGCCGGCCATGGCCAATAGTAGCTTGATTGGGGATCTATGCAGGTGACCGGAGGCCCGGAGCTCAGGTACTAGAAATTTAATAGCCATAACAATTAGAGAAGGCAATTTTAGAAATAATTTATGAACTCCACTAAAGCAACGATAAGTATGGCTAAAGAATATAGCTTAATGAGTTTACAATGCATTTCGGCTAGATGCTAAAATTCATATCTGTTTGCCTCTTATTTGGGCGTGCTACTTATTTCCATAATAATATTAATATTTATATATATATATCGAAAGGTTCTTCTTGTTGAAATGAAACCCATTCTTATGCTGTAAAAAGTCTTATAATGTAGTCATAGACACATAGAAAGTCTGGCATATTACAGCAGTTTAGATGTTATCGATAAAGTGTACTGATCGTTGTAATATCCATATTTTAGCATTTGTTATCCCTATTATATTGTAGATTTAACTTATAGGCCATTCAAATTAAATTACAATTGTTATTGGTAACATAAACAGCTATCGAATAGAGTTATCGATCTATATTTGTTTATAAAAAGCGTGTAAATTTATGGAATGGCCGTAGATCCTAAATATTCAAGCTTGTAATGTTTATGTTTATGCTGTTTAAATATTATTGATAACTAAAATATTCATATCGCTATATCGATATATCAGTAATAAAATTAAATGGCAAACCATTTGCAATGTTTAAGCAGTTTAAATCGATAATTAAATCATTACATACCATCGATATAAACAGTGATAAAATGAAATGGTAGCCAATTTAAAATATTTTCACATTTGAAATGTTATCGATAACCCAAACCATTGGTCCATTACCTTAGAATAGATACAGCGTCACCTTTTCTGGGTCAGCCCATGTTTGCCCATAAAGCATTTCCAAGTAATCTCTAATTGTAATCAACTTGGCTCTCAGATGCTAATCTAAGCCGAGCCAAAGTCTTAGTTGGCCTCGACGTATTTACATAAATACTAATGTATCTCGCTATGCATTTTAATATTAATATATGTTTAAGCTGAAAGCGAACAAAACGGGAGAGTGAGAGAGAGAGAAGAAAACAATAACAAAAAGGCAACGGCAGATGGCTAAAGCGAGCAACAAACCGAGTCTCAGTCGCAAAAACTAATTTGTATGCGAAGAGGCGAAGTTTGTGTTGTCGCCAGAATCAACCCACTGTGTCCGTCCGTCGCTCTGGCTGTCCGACCACGTGTCAGTCGTATATTTGTTGGTCTACACCCGCGTCGGACGTTGCCAAAATGCGTAATATCACACTTGGGCGGAGGTGGAGTTGGTACTGAGACTGCCATACCCCCTCCGAGCTGGCCAAGTGAGCAACTGGCTTTGGCTTGGCCGGGTGTCCGGTTGGTGGCTTTATGCTGGAAGTGTTGAAGCGCAGGTGACGGCGACAGGCAGAGCTATAGCTGCTGGGCATCTACAGTGCCTAGGCAACAGTTCTCTCTCAGCAAAATAAACTACCTAAAAATAGCAATACATAGACGTTATTATATGACCACAGACACACAGACAGAAGGACAAACAGACAGACGGACGGACAAACTCAGACGGCTTTGGGCGTTGTGTAAATAAATTGAAGATTTGTTTTGACCAACTCAACAGAGTCTATTCATGTATATATATATATATATATATATATATATATATATATATATATATGTTTGTATGTATGTGAGTCTATCGATACTTGAGGCATCTGCCTTTCGAAACTGTCAACGTATGGGAGAAAACAATTTTTATTCAGCATGTTTATTCATGGGAAAACTAATTTTTGCCAAATTAAATATATATTCGACAGCTGCCTGTAGTTTTCCCTTTTTTCCTATTGGCCATTCATTTCAAATGGCATTTTTATTGCTTGAAAATGCTTGAGGAATTCTATTACTTGATTTTAGAAATGAAGCCAAATTTAAATGTGTTTATTGGGGCTGATGTGTGATTAAAGTCGATTTTAGATAAAAAATAAAAAATTTGGAATTTTATAATTTTATATTTGAAGGGAAATTAGAACTCCATCTTATGGAATTTTTTTTTAAATGATTCTATATAAAAATTAAAAGTATATATGGTGTTGGTCTGCAAAATTAATTTATTTAAAATTCATTTTGAATTTTACAATAATTATCATTTTAATTAATAATAATAATAATTATTTTATTAAAAATTAATTTTAAATATATAATATAAATGATATAAATTAATAACAAAAAACGTACATTATCCTAAAATAAATTTATACTTAATTTTAAAAGGTATATAATTAAATTTTTAAATATTTTATTATTTAATTGAAACATTTGAACATTTTATTTTTGAAATTTTAATTTTAATACATTTGTTGTCAAATTTTATATTACATTTAAAAATGTAATTGAAAATATTCAAATTGAATTATAATATTTTAATAATATTCTTGACCCACGCTACAGATAGACTTGGAATTTTTTAGGCATAAACATATGTACAAATATAAGGTTAATAAGGATTTCTGAACAAATTTGAACAATTTCTGAAACCACAACGATAATTTACAGTCAGTTTGCGCCCTAGCTAAGCTTAAGTCTGTTGGGAATTACATAAAAATTATATTTTTATACAACAATTTCAATACAAACAACTGCTGACGTAAGCAAATGCATTTAAGTATCTCTTGTCAAATGGAATTGGGTTGAGACATTGCAAAGCCTTTAAATTAAATAGTTAATGAGCTTTGCTGCTGTTTTAAGAGCTGCTCAAGCCAGTTGAATATTGGCATCGTCGTTGGCATTCATAAGCTGCTTAAATTTGATCCTTTGAGGCATTAAAGGCTCAATCCTTAGCAAACACACACTCACACACGCATGCACATACACACACACTTGTGCGATGCCTAGCATAAATTATAACATTTTTTCATTTAATTAAAACAAATAATAATATAAATGCAAACAGAGAAAAGAAAAAAAGAAAAAAAAAAAACAATTGCAAAGTAAACAGTTTAAGGCAGCCAAATAACGTTGATGTTGACATGGTCGACAATGAAGCGGATGATGATGATGAACATAATGATGATGATGATGATTGGGATGGAAATGACGACGAAGCAAACAAAACTAAAGGAGCAACAAGAACAAAATAATCAAATCATTTGCAAAATAAAAGAAAATTACAATGAATTATATGTAATGTATTTACATATACACACCCAAACACACACACACACGCGCTTTGCGTGCCACGCCCCGTTCATGTGCACGGAACGCCCAGCGAACTTTTGCCCCTGGCATTTAGCAGCATGTGACGCCCTTGTGTATGCTATTAAATTTTGTATTATATACTTATAACAATTCGAAGAAATGAAAAGAACAAACAGCTTAGGCAACAGCAACAACAGCAGCAACACCAGAAATAGCAGCAGCATCACAATTTATGCTTCAAAGTAAGCGGGCAATACGCATTTTTGATAAGGGATTGATTCTGTCGGGGAACGAAACGAACGATACAGATAGAAAGAGAAAAGGGTAGATATAGTGAGGGAGAGAAAGAAAGCTATATATAGAAACAGAAAAAGGACAGGGAAAGAGAGAAAAATACGGAGACATAGAGCGAGATATGCAGAGAGAGAAACAAACAGACTGCGTGACAGAGGGAGAGATAGAGAGAGAGAGACAGATAGAGGGACAGAGAAACAGAGAGAGAAGCAGCCCGAGTGAGTGACAGAGAGAGAAAGAGAGAGAGGGAGAGAAAGAGAGACAGAAATAGATAGATGGATAGAGACAGAGAGAGAGAGGATAGAGACATAGAGCGAGGTACACAGAGAGAGAGAGAGAGAGAGAGATACAGGACGAGATATACAGAGAGAGAAACAGACAAAGTGAGTAACAGAGAGAGAGACATAGAGCGAGATATGCAGAGAGAGAGAGAGAGAAACAGGCAGACTGCGTGACAGAGGGATAGAGAGAGAAATAGATAGAGAGAGAGAGAGATAGATAGAGGGACAGAGACACAGAGAGAGAAGCAGCCCGAGTGAGTAACAGAGAGAGAAAGAGAGAGAGGGAGAGAGGGAGAGAAAGAGAGACAGAAATAGATAGATGGATAGAGCAAGAGAGAGAGGATAGAAATATAGAGCGAGGTACACAGAGAGAGAGAGAGAGAGATAGAGAGAGAGAGAGACAGGACGAGATATACAGAGAGAAAAACAGACAAAGTGAGTAACAGAGAGAGATAGATGGATAGAGAGGAAGAGATAGATGGAGGGACGGAGCCACAGAGCGAGATACACAGAGAGCGAAACAGGCAGAGTGAGTGACAGAGATAGAGAGAAAGAAAGAGAGTGGTAGCTAGATATATACATATTTATGCAGAAGCATTCGTAAAAACTTTTTTAGACCAGAAAAACATTGAAATTCCTTAAGCGATATTTATCGATAAATCACGACAATAGCCACAATTTTTTATGCTAGCATATTTAATGGGTATTTAAGCCGTGTTGACTGGCGATTATGCAGGGCGCTGAGCTGCATGAGCTTGGCTCAAACACAAACACAAACGCAAACGCGTTCTTTACATGTTTAAAGCGAACAAATTGTGAAAAACGTCTGTTGTTGTTGTTTTTGTGTTCTTTCATTTTGTTGGCCTGTAGGGATTTGTTGTTGTGTTTGTTGTATGGAATGCGGGTGTTGCTTTCTGCTTGCTGCGCTGCTTTGTAAGGGCGTGTTTTTTTCGCCCTCAATTTCATTTGCAATTGAATTTGGGATTATTTTTCATTTTTGCTGCGCATCTTGCAGAGGTCACAAGTGCCTCGAATTGGTGGCAATGGAGAGGGTCGAATGGCCCGAACCCAAAGCCGCCCGCTCCTCAGCTCGAGCCATTCAAAAGCCGCTTGCATGTCTGAGCGCCGTTTGTCTCTGACTGACGCTTGTTCCTCTTCTTCTTGTTCCTCTTCTTCTTATTTTTCTTTTTTCTGCTACTGCTGTTGTTGTTGTGCTGGAAATCCCCTTGGCAGTAGCATGTTAAGGAAGACGGACAAACCCGAATGCCCCGAGCCCGGCCCCAGTCAGCAACGGGAAGTTGTAAAATTCATAAGTCGAGCGCGTGGCTTTTGTGCAATTGGAGCAAGAAGAAACGAGAAGAAAGCCAAAGGCACAGATAGTAGAAGAGAGAAGAGTAGCAAAAAAATAAATATAAAAAAAAAATTAAATATATAGAAAAAATCTTGTACAAGTGCAAGTTGCTTCAGCTCAGAAGTGAGGCCGAGCAGGGGGCTGCATTGAATTGGGTGTCGAAGCGACTGCTGGGAGAGATAACAGCAAAGTGCACTTTAATCTCTGTGAAGAAATCTCGGAGCGTTGCGACGCTGCAGCAAAATATGATTGAAGTGTCGGTTGTGTGTGGTTAGCTCTCGGGTGTGCACAACCAACAACTGAGTGTGCGTGTGAGTGTGTGCGTGTGTGTCAAGTAAAAGGTATAAAAAAGCTAACGTTTGAGTGGCAGCGAAAAGGGTGCGAGAGAGAAAAAAGAATTGGAAAATGAAATGTGAAGTAAACTGCGCCAACAGCTGCTGATTGAAATGGCGCGAGTGCTGAGAGGCCAAGCACACACGCACACATATGTACGAGATACAGAAATGTCACACACACACACATAAGGTGGGCAGAATGAAGGAGCTGGCAACTCGAGTGCCACACTCAAAAGCAACAGCGCACACAGCATAAAGACCGAAAATCAGACAACATCTTGGGCAAAAGGATCCAGCTGATGCCTGACTGCCTGCGTCCAGGCAAACACATCAGATAAGCACGATTGAATGCAAGCCGCCGCCCTCCCTCGCGCCTAAAAAAACCAGCAGCAGCAGCAGCAGCAGACGAGCAGAGTGATGGACGGGCTACAGATACAACAAAGCTGTCCTAAAAACCAACCAAAAGGAAGTAAAGGCGCTGCAACAACAACAACAACAACAAACAACACCAATAAAAAGGTACAAAAAGTAGCTGGCAAAACAAAGCGAAATAAAAAACGGGTCATTGGAGTAAGATGAGCGACCGCTCTTAAGCCAGCAAAAAAAAAAAAGAAGAAAATCCAGCAGCAGCAGCAGCAGCAGACTCCTCCCTCCCTCAAATGGTAATGCCGCGATGCACAAAGCGCTATACAATGAGCATACCGTTTTGCCCTAATCAAATCAAAATTCTAGGCGACTAGGCAAAGGCCCTGTAAAGGGTGAAACTAGCTGTAAAAGAGTTGTGCCTCATAGATTGGCACACTGGGCAGATCTCTGTTGTTTATTGAAGAACTTTCCAAGTTGGAGCTTTATTAGGTCATTATAGTAAAAAGTTGTAAGCTTAATTGAAGTTTATAATTAATTTGAATTTTATATTAACTCTATGGTCTAATCAATCGTCATCATCATTAAAATGATTTATATGGTATTATTATATATTATATTATATATATTATTTTATAATTATATATATTATTATACATTTATAAATAATATTATATGCGGTATATATTTCATATTGTTATTATACTGATATATATATATATATATATTTTTTTTTTTTTTAATTTTTTTTTATCAATATTACAATTATTTAATTATATTTAATTTTTGTTTATCATTATTTTTATTTATTTATATTATATTAAAATTACCTTCAACATTATCATGAATAACTTTTACATTTTTGGTCATTATTGTAAGTATTATTAAAATGATTTTTATTTTTATATATATTTATTTATTTATTCATTTATTTATATATTTTTTATTATAAGTAGTGCAAAAAATTATTTACAAAAAATGTTTATTATTTATATATATGTTTATTCATATTAAGTTTGACTCTCTTCTTATCATCATCACCATTATTAAAATTTAAGCAAAATCAAGTTTTTATAACAATTTTTTTTATTATTATTATTATCACTAAAAGTCATTATCATTATCATTCCTGTTATAATACTTATTATTACATCACAGAAATACCTAATGCTAACTTGAATTACTGGAATACCCTCAACAACAATTGTTATTCACAAGCAATTTTCGACTTTAATCCCAAAAATAATAGAAATATCTTTAAGTTTTCTCAGCGCACATTAACATTGCTTCTAATCATATTCATGAAATGATTGCACAATAGCTGAGTATACCCTGTACAGCTGTAATGCTTAAAGGGCATAGAGCGAAGAGACAGAGAATCAAGGGAAGGATGCCTTTGAAATGCAAATTACACCCAAGAGAGAGAGAGAGAGAGAGAGAGAGAGAGAGAGAGAGTTGTTGAGGGGGAGTTGTGATGGGATGGAATGGAATGGGAGTCGAGTGCCAGTGCCGAGATGCAGCGGAAAAGAAAATGCGGAAGCTGCGCGCTGTCGGATTCTTGGCTTGTCGAGTGTTATGTATTTAGTGGCTGCCGCTGCCGCTGCCGCTGCCGCTACCGCTGCTGTTGCTCCTCGAGCTCTTTAGCTCTTTAGCACCTGCCGTACAATTTGCGCTTTGGCATAGGTC
The DNA here is from genome assembly GCA_037075325.1 of Drosophila mayaguana. Taxonomy (NCBI): domain Eukaryota; kingdom Metazoa; phylum Arthropoda; class Insecta; order Diptera; family Drosophilidae; genus Drosophila; species Drosophila mayaguana. The sequence continues at coordinate 1,184,319 of JBAMCG010000068.1, forward strand.
GCGTTTTTTTTTTGCTGTTGTTTTGGCAGCGGCAGTGGCGTTGCCACACAGTCAGCCAGCTGAATCTGTAGCTGTAGCTGGCAACGCTGTGAACTCTCCACGCAAAGAAGTAATAAAGACAAACAGTGCATTGTGCGTTGGCTTGAATAAAAACAGCAGTAGAAGAAGAAGAGCTGTTGGCCAGGTAAGGGACAACAGTGTAAAAGCATAATGATAATGGCAACAGAAGCAAGAGCAGCAGCAGTAGCAGCAGCAGCAGGAGTAGCAGCAGCAGTAGCAGCAGCAGCAGGAGTAGCAGCAGCAGCAGGAGTAGCAGCAGTCATAACTCCCCCTAAACTCACGCTCTTCACACTTCTGCGTCCAACTTGACACAATAGCACGCGGCCAAATAAAAATTTATGGCACAGCTGAAAACTGCAATGTAGCCAGTGTGTACACACTGTGGCCACGAGTCCGAAATCCCATTTCGAATTGTGTGTGAGCGGGAGCGAGGGAGGGCGAGGGGCGTGGGAGGCCGTGGAAATCCGGGAGTGGGGCGGCAGCAGCGTAAAACTGGGTGGCCTGTTATGAGTTTTAACGGTTCGTTGAAGCCGGTCAGCGGCATTGGCGAGATGGAATTTAAGTAGAAGCTAAAAATAAAAGAGAAGAAGCAGAAGCAGCGTACAAAAACACAAACAGAAATAAAACAGAATAAAAACTTTTAATGAAAAGTGCACTGAATTCTTAATACCCGTCCAGTCAAAAGTTCCGTTTTTTTTTAATTTTTTTTTTTACCATTTTTGCACTACGGCCACTTTCGATTATGCTCTTTAAAGTCAGGCGTATACGCTGATTTAAGCACGTACCGTACTTTAAATGACACATATAAACGAATATATATATATACATATTTATAAATGTCTGCTTGACTATATCTGCTGGACTATTGAGGTTGAGTAAATAAAGATTATTTCAAGAGCTATTTAAATATAATTGAGAGAGTGAAAAGCTGAAAATTCATAACTGTTAATTGATATCGATTGCGTAACAGTCAATCAATTTTTAACATACGTCAAAAGAGTTTTTCATTTTTAATTAAAGCCTATTTTTTTTACGTGTGCCGCGCAGAAGCACAAAACTCTTAAGCCTTAGCTATAATATAAATTCAATTTTAAAAAAACTCCGCAAAGCTCTTGTAATATTTTAAATATAATATAAGAAGTATAGAGGTTTTTTTATATATTTTCTTTTTTAATATAAATAAATTTAAACATTAACAATAATTAATTTCCATGTAATTACAAAATCTTAAAAATTATTTCAGTTTATTTTACTCTAGAAAAACATGAATAAAAAATTCTTTAAATTGCTCACAGCATTAGATTTTTATGTCTATGGCACTTACACGCCTCAAGAGCCCACATATTAAAAATAATTTCATTTTTATAAATTTAGTTTTTTGTTTTTTTTTTTTTTTTTTTTTTTTGTATTCTTAATTCACTTAAAGCGACTTTGGGCTTTGTCTTACTGGCCCAGAGCGAACAGTTCGCCCATATTGCAGGCCAGATATGCAAAATGTATGTAAATGGCCAGGACCATAAAAAAATGCGGGAAACTTTAAAAAACAAAAAAAGGAAAAAGAAAAGATTTCCGAGTGCCTCAGTTGACAATTGCTGTTGTGTGGAAAACGCGTCAAGATAAAAGGAAAATTTACAAAATGGTTGGGCGCGGGGCGGGGCGGTGCGGGGCAGAAAGCAAAACGAGGGAACCGCACCGCGTTTAAACAATAAAACAATAAATTTTCATTACCGGACTCGTGGCTATTAACTGTTTCCGCTGGCCGAAAAAAAAAATTAAACGCGTTTAAACAGGCAGCAGTTTTAAATGTATATAAAAATAAATAAAATACAAATTGCTAAATATGTATGTGCGAGTGTGTTTCATTTATTTATATATATATATATGTTACGTTTGAATTGCACTGAACGCTGGAAAGTATGCAACACTTTTGTAATTTATTTTATTTCTGTCGGTGTTTTTTTTTATTTTTTGCTCTCTCATTTCAAACATTTGACTTTGGCATTTCACATTATAAATTTTTATTCCTTTATTTACGTTTTTATGTTTTTTTTTACCTATTTTTTTTTTAACTTTTTTTTTGTTCACCCGCACTTGGCATTTTCTCTGTCTGTGTGTTTTGCGCTTTAATTACATTTTCGTGGTTTTCATTTTGTGCACCATAAATAATTTCACCCATGCAATGCTGCGCTGCTTCTTCTGCAACTTTTCTTTTATTATATTTCTCTCTCTCTCTCTCCCTCTTTCTCTCGTTGTTTTTTACTATTTCCATTTTTCTCTTCGCATAAAATGATTTGGCCCACGTCCAGAGTAGGTGAACACAAAACTAAATGTTGTTGTTGCCTTTTGCGGCTGCATCAGCATTAATTTGCTTGAAATGAAAACGTGCTTGAAAAAAGATTTTCTATTTTCCTCCATACTTGAAAAGTGAGTGAGGCAGGTATATTGGGTTTTGACGGATGTGTGGAGCTGTGGAGATATTTGATGTATCTGAAAAAGTATTATTCAGTATTATAGTGAATAGGAACTTGAATAATAATAATCATAATCTTAAAAATTTTATTCAATATATTTTAAGCGAACATGAGACAGTCGACTACAACTATCTAAAATAGAAACCTATATTTGTTTTTTTTTTTTTTTACATTTTTTAAGCTTCTCTCGCATAACTCAACTTGAATTCCACCTTAACTTGACTCTAATATTTGGTTTTTGTTTTTGTTTTGTTCTTCAGGTCACGTGGGCGGCTGCGGCATAACGGAGGAGGTATCACAATGGATGGAGAATATACAAAATTCAGCGGTTGAGGAGCTGCCCGTGCCCATGTCAAAGGATGTCCAAAAGCTGCACCGGAAACAGCAACACAAAAAGGCAACGGCTGCCCGGCAGCAACAACAACAACAACAACAACAACAACAGCAACAACAAGAGCAGCATCAATATCCCCCGAAGAAATATGCCAGCAGCGATGATGACTTCAAATTGCCACATCAGAAATATACAAAGGAAGCAAACTTGGCCGATGGCAACGGTGGATTCTATGATCCAGAGACCGGACGACGTTTGGGCACCACGGCCAATGTCGCCCAATGGCGTCAACTGGTCCACGAGCGTGTGCGTCGCGCCAGTGGCAACGGCGGCGGCAGCGGTGCTGGTGGTGGTGGCAACAATGCCGCGGCGAATGGTTCATCTGGCGCCGGACGCGGACGTGAGGATAACAAGAATACCTGCTCGCTGTATATACAAACAGATCCATTGATTTGGCGTCATATACGCGAGAGTATTGCTGATGTAAGTCTGACTATCGATGCTGGCAGTTGCTGGGGGTGTGGGTGAGTGGGGGTGTGGCTGAAGGCTGAAGCTAGCTGCGTGGCCACTGTGGAGTGGTCGTGGCCTGCCAGTTCGTGCGCCAAATTAAAACCGAAGCAGCAGCAGCAGCAGGAGCAGAAGCAACAACAACAACAGCTTCAGCAGCAGTTTCTCTCTGCCTTAAACAACACAAAACAAAATCCATGAATTTTGCAATTTTTTACGAGCGAACGCTTCACTTTTTGGCTCTCAAGCATAAAACAAAAGGCCGTCTTCTTTTTTTCCCACTCCATTTTTCTGGATGATGCGATGCTTGAGGGAGTGCAAGCGAGACGACTGTATGAGGGGGAAGGGGCGGGCGGATTACGTTGCGCGTAGTCAGTTCGACGCCATTTTTTGTTTCTGTTCACTCAAAGAAATTGAGTGATGCGCTACGATAAGTGAAAATTGTTCTTTGGTTAGCTGAAAGTCAGCTTAGCTGCTGAAAAGTTGCCCGATTATTTATGATTTTTTAAAAAGCCAAGCACAACTTTTTGTTGGTTGTCAAGATTAAGGAATCTTAATGAACGAATTTAACCAGGATTTATTAATATTAATTTTATGATTTTTTTAATAAAATCAGATTTAGCGTTTCTTTACACCGGATTTTTGGTTTCTTTAAAACAAAAACTTATCCCTCAAAATAAAAGGTAGTTCACAGTTAAAAAATAGAAAGGAGTAGCTTTTTCTCATATTCAAAAATTCTTCAATGTTTTTTGGAATATTTTTTAATAATAGAGTTTGTTTTTTTCTGAAATATAAACACATTTATAGTGCATATTGACAAAGTATTTTATGTACTCATAAAATATAGTTTATTTAAATTTATTTAATTTCTTTGCAAATGTATCCCCAAATGCGATAAAAAATCTTCAAATCAAAATGCCTTTCATGATTGAAATGACTATTTAACGGCATAATTCTGATCTGTTACTCTACGGCTTATAATCAATTCAATAATGTTGAACATAATAGTCTCTCAAATTATGTGCATTTTTTTCATGCTTACTCAAATTATCCTTAAGCATGCATACATCACTTCAAAATCAATTTGCGTTCTAATAACTTTCGACCTATCGTAATTAAATTTTCATATATAATTATTGTCTTGAGTTAACAATAACCTCAAGTGCTTAGCACACATGAAATCATTTAGAGCACAATTCAAGCAGCTCTTAAGCATGGTCCCACACACAATTTGTCGAGCAACCCCATATATTTTCGCTCCTTTCTTTTACACTGCTGCGTTGAAATTTGCTTGAATTTCGCCTTTGCTTGGCGGCGTCTTCAAAGCAATCAACCAATCAGCTGACCTGCTTCGATATCTGCAGCGCATGCAATCAACCGTTATAGCCTGCGTGCCTCCGCTCTTTGCCTTGCTCTTTGTCTGTCTCTCTCTCTCTCTCTCTCTCTCTTTTGCTCGACAATTCTTTTGCTCTACGCTTGCTCGTTCGCAAGCTATTCTTTTGCCGCACTTTATGTTTACGTTCATTTTTTTCGCATCGTCGTCGACGTCGACGTCAACGTCAACATCCTCGTCAGGTTCGTTCTGCAGCTCAACCGACCCCAACCCTCTTGCGATATGCTCTAACCGCTTCTGTTTTCACTCTCACTCACTCACTCTCTCGCTCTGCCTCTCCCGCTCCCACCTCTCTCGCTCTTTCTTCACTGTTTTGTCTGTTTATTTGCAATGAGTTTTGCATAATTCGCGCATTTGTTTCGTTCGTCGCTGCGTTCGTGACGCGTTTTTATTGGCTTGGGCGATGAAATGAAAAGGTATATTGATTTGTATAACGATGTGTGTGATCATTAATTTAGAGGTTTATTTAGAGGGATCATATAAAATTAAAACTGGAGTATAGCACTGACGACACAGGCCTATCGCTTGCTGTGTGTGTAGCTAATTAGGATCTAATATTATACACTGATTATGGTATCTATTTTTTTTCTGAGCTATTAGCAGCAGCAAAAATATATTTCATTATTATTTTATTTTATTATTATTATTATTCTCGGGAATTTATTTTAAAATTTCATTTCATTTTCTGATTTTTTTTTTTTTTAATAAACCTACTATTCTCTTGGAATTGCATTTCACAGGGTATTTCTAGGCATGTATCCCATTCATTTGTTGGTTTTATTTACTCGCCTTTTGTCACTGAGCCCAGCGGCATTTTGATTTTGGAACCAAAAACTGCCGTTAGCTGTGCGCTGATAGACCGTTCCCCACGTGGCCCACACCGCACGGTTAAAAACCACGAAATCCCGCAAATCCACCCGCTCAACGCGCACGCGAATATATAAAAGCGAATAAAGTTCTGAAAAATATTCGACGGGTTTTTAGCTGAATTTGCATTTTTATACAAATATATTTGAAGAGTGCTTGTTGTATGTGTGTGCGTGTGTGCGTGTGTGTGTGTGTGTGCTGGGGCCCTGGGCAACAACAAAGTGGGGAATGGGGCCGTTTGTTTGTCTGGCTGCTTTGTTTGCCACGCCCCTTGTTTGCTCAAAATGTCAAGCGCAGCGGCACTGCGGTTGAGATTTTTATTACGAACGAGCGCGTCCGCTCGCGCCCAAAAGTCGACTTCATTGATTTTTATTTTTAATTTAATTTGATCTTTTTACTTATTTTGTTGCATTTGCGCGTTTGTATTTGTGTGTATAATTAATTTGGAAAATTTGGTGCCTCCCTTTTCATGTTGACGCATACGCAGCACGATCGCGGTCGCAAGTACGAGATAGATGTGAAGACCCGTGAGGAAATCACATCGCTGATTGCACATCATGTGACGGCAGTTAATTACATTTACCGCAACACAAAGTTCGATGGACGGACAGAGCATCGCAACATACGCTTTGAGGTGAGTGAACAGCAGCAGCAGCTCAGCAGCGCCCCCTGCCGGCTGGCAATTGCCGAACAGAGCAGCGTTTGCTCGAAGGGTGGCTCCACATCCCACAGTCCACAACCCACAGGCAACAATGGCCACAGAACAAAGAGCGTGTCCCTGGACCAAGACCAGGACCAGCACGACGACCAGAGCAGCAGCAGCTCCAGGAACCAGGACAACCTCATCAGGGTTGTAAAGAGAAGCGTTTTAGCGCAGACAGCCCCAATAATTATGCGTGAAACGAGTCGCGCTGACGCCAGCGTCAAGTTAAGATGGGGTTTAGTACAATAAACCTTAAAGTCAAGGGCCTTTAAGCTGAAAGGATTGATATTTTGTATGGATTTAATATGGTTTGAATAGTGAAGTGAAATGGACTTGTAGCATTCTAAAGCTTAAATTGAGTAGAAGTCGAACTTATTTTTGATCTGAGTTGAGGTCTATATTATATTAATGGAACATCCAGAAGTATTTGAGTTGCGTAAAAGTGAGCTACAGCTAATTCACTTTCGTATACGTTAAGCATGATAACATTCATATATTATATAGAAGTTATACAGTTTGAGTTGTGAAACAAACTGGAACTGCAACACTTTAAAGATGTATTCAAAGTCAAATAATTTAAAGTTAATCTAAACAGAAATAGCTATATAAAAGGGAAGAAAGTAATGGCTTTGAAACGCCTTTTTGAATATAGATTTATAGACATACAAATGCATGTACATATTGACATACATATTATATATCATCTGAAAGGTATTAATGCGTAGATCATATGTGATCTAGCTCCTTTACTTCAAACGATATATCAATTCAATTTTTATTTCCAATTTTTATAATAAAAGTTAAGCCATTACTCTTATTTTTAATTTTTAGTAATAAAATTGAAAATAAAAGTTATGATTTGATTTTTATATAAAAATTGATATGTAATAATTATTTTTGATTTTTATCATATAAATTATTTATACACATTTTTAATTTTTTCTATACAAATTATAATCGGATTCAAATTAATCTAAGGAAAGGTAGTGCAGCATGGCAAGTATTTTATAAGTGGAACGAATTGGAAATGGAACAAATGGAAAGCTCAAACTCATATTCATATTAAATTGAGATTTTTAAAATATTTAATTTAACTATAATTTCCCGAATTCTTCGCCAGGTGCAACGCATTAAAATCGACGACGATTCCGCCTGTCGCAATTCCTACAATGGGCCACACAATGCATTTTGTAACGAGCACATGGATGTCTCGAACTTCTTGAATCTCCACTCGTTAGAGGATCACTCCGACTTTTGTCTAGCCTATGTATTTACCTACAGGTGAGGGGCAAATCAAAATGATAAATTATTGAACTCAATCGAATTTGAATCGTCCCTCTTCCCGTTCTGCAGAGATTTTACGGGCGGCACTTTGGGCCTGGCCTGGGTGGCCAGCGCATCGGGCGCCTCGGGCGGCATTTGCGAGAAGTACAAAACCTACACGGAAACTGTGGGCGGACAGTATCAGAGCACCAAGCGCTCCTTGAACACGGGCATCATCACCTTCGTCAACTACAACAGTCGCGTCCCACCGAAAGTGTCGCAGCTAACGCTGGCCCATGAAATTGGACACAATTTTGGATCACCGGTAAGTGGATGGAGGGGTTGGGGATGGGGATGCATAGGAGGCAAGTTAGTTACAGTTTTTCATTATAGGAGTTACTTAGATTTAGGTTTCCGCATTCCATTTTATTTATTTATTTTAACTTCTTTTCTTATTTAATTTACATTTCATTCCGTTGTTCCAACGCTTACTAATCCATTCTCGTCTCTTCCACAGCACGACTACCCACAAGAATGCCGTCCCAGTGGACCCAATGGCAACTTCATAATGTTTGCCAGCGCCACTTCTGGTGATCGTCCCAACAATTCCAAATTCTCACCTTGTTCCATACGCAATATTTCCAATGTGCTGGACGTGCTGGTGGGCAATACGAAACGTGATTGCTTCAAGGCATCGGAGGGCGCCTTCTGCGGCAACAAGATCGTGGAGTCGGGCGAGGAATGCGACTGTGGCTTCAATGAGGAGGAATGCAAAGACAATTGCTGCTATCCGCGCCTGATCAGCGAATACGATCAGTCGCTCAACTCGAGTGCGAAGGGCTGCAGGCGTCGCGCCAAGACGCAGTGCTCGCCGTCGCAGGGCCCCTGCTGCCTGGCCAACTCGTGCGCGTTTGTGCCCTCGCACTTCCACCAGAAGTGCAAGGAGGAGACGGAGTGCAGCTGGTCGAGCACCTGCAATGGCACCACGGCCGAGTGCCCCGAGCCCCGGCATCGCGATGACAAAACGATGTGCAACAATGGCACCGCCCTGTGCATACGCGGCGAGTGCAGTGGATCGCCCTGTTTGCTCTGGAATATGACCAAATGTTTCCTCACCTCGACGACGCTGCCGCACGTGGACAAGCGCAAGCTCTGCGAGCTGGCCTGCCAGGATGGCAACGATACGTCCACCTGTCGCAGCACCAGTGAATTTGCCGCCGAATACAATATACAACCGGGCGGCATCAGCCTGCAGCCGGGCTCACCCTGCGACAATTTCCAGGGCTACTGCGATGTGTTCCTCAAGTGTCGCGCCGTCGACGCCGACGGACCGCTAGTGCGGCTCAAGAATCTGTTGCTCAATCGGGAAACACTGCTCACCGTCAGCGAGTGGGTCACCGGCAACTGGTATCTGGTGGTGCTCATTGGCGTCGGCTTCATTGTCGTCCTGGGCGCCTTTATCAAATGCTGCGCCGTGCACACGCCCAGCTCCAATCCGAAAAAGCGCCGGGCCCGACGCATCAGCGAAACGCTGCGTGCGCCAATGAATACGCTGCGTCGAATGGTAAATTTCGCTTGAGTTTTAATCTGAATTTGAGATGATCTCAATACGTTAATATCCAGTTCATGCACTGCAAAGGGGCTTATCCGGTGGTCAGTGTGTTATGTTCCTCTTGCCGTACTTCCGTCTGTATATCCGCTTATCCATTCAGCTATTGGCTTAAGGTTCAGCTACCTTAGCTAGATGCTTGATATGGGGTAGTCTAGCACTCAAATCTAATATGTCCAGGATTTAGTCTATACAAATTGCCCATTGGAGGTGAGGCAAGTGCAAAGAGTACGCCTCAAAGAGTAGAGAATTATATTTCTATATATATATATATATGTATATTTCTATCTACCCAACTTTCTATCAATCATCTATCTACCCAACTTTCTATCAATCTAACTTTCTACCCATCTATCTATTCGTCCTCTATCTATTTATTTAACTTCTACTTACACATCCGTTTATCATTCTGCAGTCTGTCTGTCTATCTGTCATCTATCCGTCTATAAAGTTTACCCATCTATCATCTATCTATCCAAACACTCCAAGATCGTTCACAGGCCAAAAATGTCAATTTAAAGTTGGCTTGGCTTACTGGCTTAACTTTCAGCTTTCATTTCACAGAATGAGATCTGAGTTCTTTATATTATATACATATTTCGCAGATTGAGTCCCTTTAAATGCACGAGTATTATCTAGTCGGTTACCGCCGACAGAAATTTGCTTACTTCTTTCATACTATATTCTACATCCCTTAACTGCAGCAGCGTCATCCCAATCAACGTGGTGCTGGACCGCGCAGCATTCCACCGCCGGCGCATGAGGCGCAACATTATCCGAGAGGTGGTGGCGGTGGCGGCGGTGGCGGACGACATGGTGGATCACGTGGACACAATCATCACAATGCGCATCCGCACGAATGGGATCGGCATCAGGGCGGCCATTCGATTGTCCCGCTGCCCACGGGCGGCAGTCACTCCAGTCGCAATGGCCCGGCGAATCAGGCGCGTCGCAGCGATGGGCGTGGCACACGGCCCAGCAGCAGTGGCAGGCCGCAGGCGAGCGGCGGAGCAGCCGGACGATCCGGGTATGGAGCCGATCAAACGGGCGTGGGTGGTGCTATGGGTGGTGGTGTGCAGGCGGCCATTAGCAGCGGTGGTGTTGTGGCGCGTGCGCAGCTGCCGCTGCCATTGCCGCCAGCAAGCGCACAGCAACAACAACAACAACAAGCACTCTCACCGCAACAACAACAACAACAACAACAACCACAAGCGTTCTATGCGCCGAAAGGTGCGTCTGCCACTCCTCGAGAGTGTTCTATGCCAGTAGTTCCCCAATGCCAGAGAGCTGCTGTTTAGTTTCTCATATTTGTTTCACTGAACAACTAAAGCAAACACACATTTAATTTCTATTTTGACCTTTTTTCTTTTTTCGTTTTTTGCCCACTTTTCCATCAACTATATATATATATATACCTCATCTGTATTTGCAAATCAAATCGAAATCATAAAAAAAATTCAGAATTACCACCACGCAATAAGTCCCGCTCGTCACGTTCCACGGCCACGCCCTCGACAGTGGCTGGCAGCAGTAAGCAAGCCAAAAGTGCCAAAGCCAAAGATACACAACAACAACAACAACAACAACAACAACACAACAACAAACACAACAACAGCAACCGCAGCCGCAGCAGCAGCAAAGACAAGGCAACCGCAGCCGCTGGCAAGATGCGCCGCAATATTGTTTACTAAATGTGGAACGCTTGGAATTGGAACGCCTCAACACATGCCATATACAATACAAACATAACTACAATATATATATATATACCAAACTTCCACGCGCTTGCTAGCGTGCCATTTCCATCGTTCCACGCAAACGGCTTTGCCCCCCACCCACCCACACAAAACGAATTTGATCAGCAATTGGTATGAATAATTTTCAATAGCGTTTTCTGTTTATATTTCCTCAACTCGTTTGTATTTAGCCCGTCTTGAATTTTTATTGTTTTTCATTCTGATTTTGTTTCCTTTGTTTCCTGGTATTCCTCTTATTCGTATTCCTCTTATTATTATTATTTGTTGTTGGTCCTTTGATTGTTTTGCTCTCCTTCTGTTTCTGGCATGTTTCGAATTTGTTTTTATTTTTGACCCTCTCCTATAATTTGTATTGTTGTTGTTTTTGTTATTGCATGCCCACTAAAAACATGATATTAATAATCAAGACTGATTTGGTTTACTAACTCAACTAACACGAGCAACTGCACTGAATGCAAATTAACATTAATTGTGTATATATATATATATAAAAGGAGTATACATGCATTTAAATTAAAAATGTAAATTTCGATTAAAATAATATCAATTAAAATGAACAATTAAAACATTAAAATAAAACAAAATAATAAAAAAAGGTATAAACAATAAATGATTAACATAAATTAAATAAGAAATGACGATTAAGTTCCATTCTGGTATTTTTAATTTTTTTTTAAATGAATTTAGCTTCTATTTAAATAATGATCAAATTATACAAGAGAGAAAACGAACAAAAATAATTATAATAAAACCAGATTACAGACATTTCCATTTAAAACAAATGAAAGTTATATTAGTAAAGTAATTTTTTTACATGCTAAAATAGTTTATTTAAATTATATATTTCTCAAAATTTATATGGTCTGCCTAAAATTTTAATTTTAAAACAAACTTCAAAACTTGATTTTTTGTGAACAAAATTATTTTTTATTTCTTTTCCAATATCAGAACTTTGAGCTGTGTTGGAATTTATGCAAGTTGTTTTCAAAAGGCATTTGCATAGTTATAAAAACCGAAAAAAAATACAGGAAGAAAACTACTAAAAAACTACTAAAAGCAAGTTTAAATGTATGCGTATGTGTGTGCGTTTTAATATAAATCGATAAGCTGCACATGGCCTAATTCAAGTAGTTGCCCAGAGGGGGAGCTGGCCAACTTCCCTTGAACTGGCGCCACGAGCAACACAAGTCAAGAAACTAATACAACTTTTAATGTATATGTTTTCTCTCTTTCTGTCTGTCTCTATCTCTCGCTCGCGCACACATTCTGTCTCCCTCATATATATATATTTATATACGTGTTTAATCTGGCTTAGGCGCCGCGCCCCCGCCGCCGCTACAAGTAAGCTATAGTCGACCGACATCGCTGCATGAGCAACAACAACAGCAACAGAGGTTAGAGGAGTTGCAGCAGCAGCAGGAGCCGGAGCAGCACGCCTATGCTGATGCCTATGCGGCATTGGGGCGCGGCCACTATGAGTCGACGACGCGGGCGCCCAACAATAGCAAAGTTTGACAGCCAAAATTAATGTCGGAGCGCCATAAAAAACCAAAAGGGAAGCGACAAAAGCAACAGCAACAGCAACAACAACCGCAACAGCGACAACAACAACTGCAACAAGAACAAAAATCAAATGAACTCAAATTAAATGTAAATGTAATTTTTATGCTAATTATTTTTATTTAAAAAAAAAATACGAAAAAAGACGAACAATTTCTGAGGTACCAACATAATGAAGAAAAAAGAACAAGAAAACCTAAAAAAAAATCATGAACGATATTTTTGATTGAATTAATTGATATAAGAATGCAAATCATTATTATTATAAATAATTCAAAATGCAAATTGCATCAAAAATAAATAAATATATATATAGAAAACAGACAAAATTATATATACATATATTTAATGATTGTGCGTACTTATTTACAAAGCAGCAGCAACAACATGAATAGAAAAAAAAAAAACACAAGAGCAAAACAAATATAATATTTAAATGTACGCAAAACAAGAAACATGCTAAAAACACAATATAAAATGAAAAATAAAATATTTAAATGTCAAACATTTAGTAAAGAGAAATAACAACAAATATGAAAATTTCAAACAATTGTTTATGTACAAAATTATTTAAAGAACAAAATTAACAAAAATAATGGCATTTAAATAATGTATAAAAGGCCGTCAAGTTTTTTGCATTTGTAAACTTAAACTTAACTGGAAGAGAAAAAACAGGAAAAATAACAACAAATAATAATTTGTTTTCATTTAAAACTGGCAAATTTTAAATATGTTTATTAAAAAATTTTAATTAGAATTTAAATGTACGCAAATCGAATAATTATAGCAATTCTTGAGTTTCCCTAAAAAAATTATTTAAAAAGAAAAACTATATATTTTCTATTCGATTTAGTATTGATTTTGTCATCCTGTATTAGGTTAAAAGCTTTATATCTAATTGTTTAATGAGCTGTTTTAATCATTTCTATCCAGCCCGCAACTGATTATGTTAAATATTATACTCAGCTCTTATATATATGGCAATATATATATATATATATATATATGTATATATACATATATAAATATATCTTTATATATATATATTATTCATTTTAGTTAAACAAATTGTTCACACATTTGTTATAATTTTAATTAGATTTTCTAGTTTATGTTTTTTGGTTTTGTCTGTTACTTATGCAATTTGAATCATTCTCAGCAAACTACAAAATCATCATATTGATCTTTAAAAATGTATACATAATATATATAGAAATTTCCTTTTTCTATTTATAGCCATACAAAATAATGAAAGTACTTGAGTCAGTTTTATTTTTAAAAAGTATTTTACAATTTTAAATGGCAATAATTTCTCATCTTTCAACAAATTTTCTTCAATTTATATTTTTGAAAAATACAAATCTCTTTCTATTAAACTTCTTTAAAAAATAAAAAACAAAACAAAACTTGTACATAGAAAGTCTCTAAGAAATAAATACAACAAAAATATAAGAAAATTATGCATTAATTAAGTAAAACAAATAAATGTTTAACAAACGACATAAGTTAAACAGTAATTACATAAATTGAAGTATATATATATTAAATATGTATTTAAATTTAAATTAAAGAACAAAGGCAAACTATGCTATTAGTTTAAAGCGAGACAACAACAGCAACTGCAGCAACAACAAGAATATACAACAACAAGAACAGACAACCGAAATACAAAAACAAAAAACAATTAAACTATTAATTTAATTATATATACATATATATAATGAATTAATTAATTGACTTTAAGGCTAAAGAAAAACACTGCTACAAAAACAAAAAACAACACATAAAAATAAGAATGAGCATAAGAAATGATAATAAAAACAAGAACAAAACTACTATTTTATAAAATACAAAACGTGTGTTTTTTTTTTTTTTTTTTTTTTTTTTTTTTTTTAATGTGAAATGTTTCAATTAAGATTTTATGCTGGAAGGAAGTATCTAAATAGTTGGGTAAGTAATTTAATATATTTTTATACTTTTTATTAAGTTATTGATTTATATTTATTTATTGTTTTATTTTAAGTATTGTATTTATTTTTATGTATTTTAATTATACTTAGTTGTATGACTGAAAATGCATGTATAAATATAATTTTACAATTACATAATTTATCTTACATATATTTTTTTCAAAATAAAATATTAGAATTCCCGATATATATTTTTATATTTTGTAAAAAATATATTTAATATATATGAAAAAATATATTTATAAATACATTTGCAGTCATACAACTAAATCGAATATTCTATTCCGATTAAAATACATTAAAAGTATTTTGCATTATTATTTTTATTCATTTTTGTTTTTTAGTTTAATGTGTAAATATATATATATTTAATTGTATTTAGTAAAATTTGAATATAATAATAACAATGATTCATTTGAATAAAACCCCATTTATTTTTTAGAAAATATATACATATTTTTTTTAACATTATATTTATTCGCATTTGTTAGCAAACATTGAAGGCACTTGGACAAAATTAAATATTAATATTAAAAAGTACTTAAAAATTAGTATACAAAAAACAATTTTTTGGGTTAAAAAGAGAAACAGACACACATTTAGCTGCGCTGGCAGTTAAACAATTACAGCAAGTACAGTGAAGCTTGCTGTTGTGCACTATGCGCGCACTCGCGATGCCTTCTTGCTTTTGTCAGCCTTGGGCGGCGGCGGTCCGCTGCGTCCGGCCTGCATGTGGCGATTGTAGATGCTAAAATGGAACAGAAGGGAGCAATTTAATATGGATGAGTGATATAGATCTATGTAGATTTGCTCACATTTTATAGGTTTCAGTCTTGAGATAGTCAATCACATGACTGATGCCTAACAGGTATTGCTCCGCTATGGGATTCACCCAGGGATTCTCCTCCATTTTCATCACCGACTTGTTGCTGAGCAGGTCCAGTTGCGCCACCTCCGGCGGCAGCACCTGCAATCGATTGTTTTGTATGTGCAGCTCACGCAGTCGCACCAGCTCGCCCACCTCACGCGGCAGCTCCAGCAGATCGTTGTCGCGCAGTCCCAAGATCTGCAAGTTCTTAAGCTGGCCAAGCTCCTTGGGTAGGTACTCGAAGTCGTTGTCGCCGAGATATAAAGCGCGCAACGTCTCCATGCCAAAGAAGTTGCCGGGCAGCACCTTTTCACTCAGATTGTTGTACGACAAATCCAGCACCTCCAGCACGGGAAAAGCGCCAAAGCCACGCGGCAGACTGTCCAATCGATTGATCGAGCAGTTTAGAATCCGTAACTTTGGCATCGAAGAGAGCGAAACAGGCAGCTCGGTGAGGAGATTGTTCGAGAGGTTCAAGATTTCCAGATTCAGCAAGTTCGCAATTCCAGGGCTGATGACGCTGATCTTGTTGTGGGAGAGCGTCAGGCGTGTGATATAGTTCATGTTGACTGTGGGTAAGAGAAGAAAGTTTGATAAGGTATGTATGCATATATGTATATGTAATTAGGAAGTTATCTGTTTATATTAGAGCTATGTAGGATGCTAAAGTGTTTCTATAAACACATAAATCATATCGATTGTAGATGAAATAACTGTGTATATAATATATGTAGCTGATATAGAAACTATCAATATACAATTTTGCGTATTTTTACATGAACAGCGCATTTTACCACATCTTAATAGCCTTGTCAATTTCAGATAATTAAAAACAAATGCTAAACATTGATTCTGATTAATATTTCCAGTTCTAAACATTTTGCTTAGTTTCACATTCACTGGACTCAGCCAATTTCCTACAGCCCTTCAATCCTCTCCATGGATAACAGCTGTTTTAGACTTACTGCGAGCAACAGGCATTAGTGTGAGCGGGACAACATGATAGTGTGTACGCGGCGACTATTTATAAGTGAAAATCAAATGAGATTTGGGCGTTTGCTGGCTGGCAATTAATGAAAAAGTTAGTGTATAACATAAACAGTGCATAAACAACACCTGGCCGTAAGCATACATAGAATGCAGTTATTTTAAATGCATTTCGAAGCACTGATTTAGTATTATTTGTTTATAGATGCTGGCGTCATCAAACAGAACTCTGTTAACTGCACAACGATGGCGTCATAGTTATTCTGCGTTGGTTTTAAACACATTAAACTATACTATTAGATTGCAGAGCTTGTGGCGCCTGGGCACTTACACAGTCCGGGCAGCTCCTCGAAGGAGACCAGGCCCTTGTCCACAAGATCCAATTCACGATTTTGGGTCTCTCGGGCCTCGTCCAACACCTTCTTTGCCTTCGACATCTTTGCATTAACAGGCAGACATTGATTCATCGTGCAGCTTGTTTGCTGTTAAGCGTACGCTGTTAACTCGATTGATGCTGTTCAGTGAGCGGCGTTGCCACTTGCCGCTGTGCTGTTAGCCGTGACACGCTAGCGAAGTTTTGCACCTTTTGCTATGCTTCACAATGCTGCTGCAACTGTAAGTATTTTATTTTCATTAATTTATAAATGATTTTTAAAATATTTATTTATATCTTATTATTAACACTTGCTATTGCTTAGTAATTTTGTTTTGTATTGTTGATGTTACACAGTGCTATAAAGCTGTAGTTCGAGTTTTGCATATATACAAAGTTATTATTTAATTTTTTTATCTGTTGGATTTAATTTAATATTTGTTAAATTTTCTTTAAATATTTGTTTGCATATCTTCAATATTATAATATATTTTGCTCTATTGTTAAGTAAAATTTAGTGGCGCACAGTGCTAGTCAAACTGTTGCTGCAGCTGTTTCTGATTTTTGTTTTTCTTTTCTCTCTTTGTGGTTTTTGCATCTGTTTTCCTTCTGCCAATTTTCACGGACTTTCCAGCACTCTAAATCGAGTTCAACAATTTATATGCACACTGTGCCGCGCAAACTATGCACTTGACCCAATTTTCAATTGAAAAGAATTTTCTTTTTATTTATTTTCTGTTTTCATTCCGCTTTTTCAAGAAATCTTTTCTGCACTTTCAACAGGTTTGCACGTAACTGAGCATTTGACGTGCTCTTTAAAATTTGTTTCTAATTCTAATTTCAATAAAAAACACGAACACAAAAACAAAAACTACGAAAATAGTCTGCGCCACCTTTCGCTCTCCACGCGCTCGTCCCAACTGCCTCAGCAGATTTCTTCACAACGTTCGATCCGATCCGATCCGTTCCGATGCGATCGATTGATTCGTCTTGGAGCTGGTTTTTGTTTTCTGTTTGCCTTTTTTCGCGATGTCGTCAAAATGCGAGTAAGAGAGCTCTGGTTGGGCGTGTTTGGCGAAGAGATACTCTGTAATTAAATGTGAAATTTTAGTATTCCATTCGACTCTCCATATATATAAATACATATTTGATAAATGTAAACCATGAGAGAGATATATATATATTATATTATTATCAATTTCTACCTATCGCTCAGTTAAAGTGAGGAGGAGTGTGGGACAGAATGAGAAAAAAAGAGAGCGAGGCAAAGGTATGTGAGATAAAGGGAAAGCGGTAAGCAGAGAGAGAGAGAGAGAGAGAGAGAGAGAGAGAAAGAGAACGGGAAAGGGGCTGGGGAGAGCAGAGGGAGATGGAGAGAAAGAGACAAAGAGAGAGAGAGAGAGAGAGAGAGAGAGAGAGAGAGAGAGAGAGAGAGAGAGAGAGAGGAAAATCGGCCATGGGAGAATGAGAAGTAGAGTAGCAGAATTACAGCAAGAGAGAGAACGCAAGAGTGAGAGAGAGAGAGAACTGAAATAGAAGAAAGAGAGACTATCATTATAGAGACAGGGAGAGAGAGGGAGAGAGAGATTTGTATTTATTAAACATGATTTAATAGATACTAGAAAGAACAAAATTATTTTTACATCAAAAGAGAATAAGTGGAAAGCATGTGTCGGACTCAAAAGACGAAAATCTCCATAGAACAACGTATAAAGTATGAGGAGAATACAAATATACCTGTTTATACAAATATTACTTAAGTATAATTCCTTCACATGTTATCAACATTGTCAGCACTTCGTGCAACACCTGTTGCTCTACTTAATAGAGTACAGGGTATAATGGAAACCCAAACAACAAAGACATTCCCATTCTCGTTAAACTTGATACGAGTTTTGCCTTTTGTTTGGTTTTTGTTTATTTTTATTTTAGTTTTTGTTTTACTTATGTTTTCTTATATTCAACGCCGCAAAACCCGTTTGGCCGCATTTTATTTATATTAACTTCTGTTGCATTTCGTTAATGTTAATTTTTTTTTATAAATGTTAAGAAGGAATTGATCGATGTTTCTTAAATATTGCTAGAAAGGTTTCAGTTGTGGATCTTAAAATATAAAAAAACCATTTCCTAAATAATGCGAAAAGAGTAAAAGATGATATGTGTATAATTATAATTATATATATATTAAATATATTAAAATTAAATAAATAAAAAAATGTGCTGGCAACATTTGTTGAGCAGCATCAAATTTAACAAACTTTAAATATATAAATAATTGCATTGCACATTTAGTAAATATTATTCAAAGGAATGGGAGAACAATCAATTGCTAAGTCAATAATTTACCATATATCATCTCTGTCTATGTAATGTAAATAATTTTATAATATTTCATACAGTATATTATATATCTCTACGTTAATATATATTTCCCGGCGCCGTATCGCAGCAGGTTTGCCCAATATTGCAATCATCTGATTCGACTTTATAGCGACAATAGTTCGCGCAGTACCCAAGTTGGGTATTTATTATGGTTAAGGGGCCACAGGCTAAAAAATATGTATATAGAATAATATAGCTATATACTTAATTTAATTTATTATTTATATATATATATAGTAGAAAGGAAACGAAACCTGCTTAATTGAAATAATATTAAATATAAATAAATATGAAAAATTAAACCCGGCCTAAGTCTGAACGTCTTGAGTTTCCGGCATTAACTGAAACCTAAGAGTAGAAAATTTATAATTTTATAAATAAATATTATAATATATATTAGTTGAAGCTTAGCAAAAATAATTAACTACAGTTGTTACAACACGTGTAGTAAACAACTAAACTATTTTTGTTTAATTTTCAGTTTTTATGATAAGATTAAATATGAGTTAGATTTAGGGCAATAGTAATAGGAACACTGCCAGCTCATAGGAAATATTACAAATATATATTACTTGTTTATTTATTTATTTTTGTTTAGATGTGAAATTTAATATAGAAAATATGTATAAAATAAATAAATGAATTATTTTAATAAATTAATTTATTTTTTATTATAATTTCTGCTTGCCAAATATTTTGCCAAACACAATATTTCACATATTTCATATATTTATTGTTTAAGTCGAACTTATTAAAAAAAATACAGCCCAAACAAAATGATTTAATATTTAATAATTTGCTGCTGCTTCATAGCAGCGACAAGGCCTATAAATTATGACGATTCTCGGCGGAGAAATGGTGGGCGGAAAACTATCCGCGGGGCGAGGCGAAGCGGAGCTTTAGCTTCCGCTTAGATTGTTAGCTGAATTTTTAATTACTTTATTGTTGATGCGGTCATCAGGACAGTGGCGCTCTCCCTCTCTCTTTCTTTCATACTGCCTCCTACTCTATCTCTCTCTCTCTCTTTCATTCTCTTCGCTCTGATATGCAATGTTAGTCTCGCAAATATATATATAATTTTTTTTTGTGTGTTTTTCTTTTTTCGTTTTCCTATTAATTTTCATTTTGCCTGTCGAATATGCCAAAGCCAGTGAAAGTTTGTCTTTTGTGCCTTGTGTTGCATAATATGCGTGCTGCATACTTTTCGAGCGCACTGTGGGTCCAGTCATGAGCATGTGTGTGCATGTGTGTGTGTGTGTGTATTTGGCCGTGTGCTGTGCGCAACATTTCCGCCATATAAAATATGCAAAACAATGCAGACTCTCGTTGGCTAACAAAAATGAAAATTAAAAAAAAAAAAAAACACAAAAATGACTTTAGCTTCACCAAAAAAATTAATTTTGTTTTTGCTGTGAAATTTTCGTGCACTAGATTTTTAGTCGACAACGATTTTATTTTTTATTTTATTTTGCTTCTGCTAATGTTGCGGCAACACTGGCCATAGTTTTTTGTTTAATTAAGTTTTTTTAGTTTCTGTCCTATTTATTTTAGTGAAGTTTGCGGCGCATAGCAAAGCTGCGCTAATTTTCACATGCAAAATAAATTATTAAATATCATTTATATTTAAGAATATTACAAAACGAGTTTCCTTGGGGGATTCAGTGAACATTAGCAGAAATAATGTTAGTGTTATTTTTATTTTAAATTTATATTTTGGCAAAATTATATATTATTTATTATTTTGCATATCAAAAAATGTAGCATTACAAATTTATATATAATTCCCGCATTCTGAAGTATTTGTTATTTTAAATTTAGATCGTTACAGAGAGTATTTGAGTTACTTAGTGGAACGTAATTAATGCGTTAATTGTGCTTAGCTGCTTCGCATGCTCATGCACACACATACGCTGTGCAAACGCATACAGTCGCACGCATTCTTAAGAAGTAGAGCACAGCTTGAATCGTAACTGAGATGGTAGTTGAGTGGCTTTCGTTGACGCTAAGCTGCGCTCTTTCTAACACATACGCCCACGCAGTAAAGATTTGAGTTGTAGAGAGCGCAAGCAAATATAGAATCCACAAGTGGGCGCACAGAATGTGTAGAACGCAACTTGGATCGTAACTGTGTAAACGTACACTTACAAACACACACACATAATTGCAGCCAATGGCGCGTACTGGTTGGATCGTAACTGAGAAAGGAATTGAGTGGAAACTAATGAGTGTATTCTCATATGTGTAGATGTGTGGAGTGCAGCCTTCAACTATGTTGTCAGTGAGAGCGCATATCGAATCCATAATTGGACTCCAGCGCAGTTTGGAAAGCAACTGAGAGAGACATCATTTTTATGTTAGTTTTGATGAGGGGCGTGACACGAGCATACACAATCGCGCGTATTCACAACTGTGTGACTGCAGTCGGCAACCTGCGTTGAGAGTGAAGAAGTAGTCGAGCAGTTTGGATCGCAACAGAAAGAGAGAGAGAGAGAGAGAGGACCTGAGTGGCCTTATGGAGTGTTTTCATGCTATTTGAACTGAGCGATATAAGATGCTCACACACATGCATTATCAATTAATGCCTTCATATCTGCGTGAAGTGCAGCCATGTATAGTGCAGCATCTACAGTGCATTTATTAAACAGGTAAATGTTTCAAATATTTATATGGAAATATTTATACAAAATCTGTGTGCGATGTTTTATATATATATTTGAAGTAAATATATGCAAATTTTATATATATTAAAAGGAATCTATTCTCTTTTCGATACACCAATTTGAGTCTTATGCTCTTCAGATTTTCCCAAATATATTCTGTTTGTATTTGGATTTCCACTTAAAAATGATTAATATGAAACGACAATTGTAATATTTATATATAAATTTGAATTAAAAACCCATTTGACTTGAACTTCATTTTCATTTGCAATTTTCGCAGCAAACAAACCAAAATTCCGTTTGTGTTTTGCCCACGCAAAACCCTTTTTGCCGTAAAGCCATTTTATTTATGAAAATTTATTACCTATGCATTATTTATCGTGAATAAATGCCTGGCGAACGTTGAGCGTTTCCCCAATGTTGACTTAAGTATCTTTTAAGTTGCCCGATTTGTATGCTAATGTGTTCACACCTACACACACACACACACACACACATATATATATATCTGCAAGTGTGTGTGTGCGAAATATAATTCATTTTGCATTGCGTCTGTGATTGGTATTAACATAAATTATTCAGTGTCGAAACGTTTTGCGGTCTCATTTTAAATGAGCTGTAAAATATGCAGGTTAATTTGGTAAATCGTTGCCGACTGCAGCCATAAATTCGCATTAACTTGTACAATAATTTGCATCATTAACATGGCCACAATAACACCATATCTATTGTGTATATGCTTATGTAACTATATCTATCTGTCTGTATGATAAGGCCAAGTCCTTCTTTTCAGTTTAGTTTGATTTATGTCTGCACTAATTTTTGGCCATTTGCCTCTGTTGAGCTGCTTGGCCATTTACCGAGAAAGCTGACCACAGCAAAGGAGTTGAGTCTGTCTGACCGTCCGTCTGGCTGGATAAATGGGCTGATTGAATAACTCGGAGTGGCACTGAAATATAAATGACAGCTGCCTACGCCTCAGTGCCATGCCCCCAGGCAGCTGTCAGCACTAGAAGGAGGGGCCGCGTGGAGTGAGGGGGCGGACGGCACATCCTTCTAACCAGCACACACACTCGCACATACTCTACTGTCTGTCTTTATTTCGTGCCATTTTTCAGTGCGCTTTGTTTACATTGGCCAAAGACCGGCAGCAGCAGCAGCAGCAGCCACAGCAGCAGCAGGATGAGCTCTAATGCCACCCAGAGGAAGCTGGCAGGAGGCACCAATCACTAGGAGCTGTGGCAACCACAGCCTGTGCATTTTGCTCGTTTGGCTTGCTTATCCTGCAAGCGTTCGTCTCCCGTCTCCCGTCTCCCGTCTACCCGTCCTTCGTTCGTCCGTTTGATTTACTTCAAACAATTGGCAACATCATACATCAACGACTTTTCGATTTTCTTTTATTTTGGTTTTTCTGGTTATTTCGCACAAATCTCTATGCAAAGCGCTCTGTGCTTCAAATCTTTCAATCATGTTGCTCTACCTCGTAACTTCTCACTCTCAGTTTCCCCCTCTCTCCCTGCCTCTTTCTCTCCTTAGAAACCTAAAAGCTGCAGCTTAGGCTGGTAATACTTGTTCGCCATGTTGTGCATACATCATGATTGACAGCGGCTACAATTTGCTGTGTGTAAAGAGCAGATATGAATGAAAAATCTGTAAATTTGTTTTAAAATTCTTTATACTACATGAAGTGTTGATTTTGTGCATATATACATATATTCATCTGCTTAACAAATCTGTTGCTGTTGCACAGAGTAAGCAAAACATAAATAGTATATGATAATATTTATTAAATAGCATAGGTTGTTAAAAAAAAAATAGATTAATAAAGAATATATATCACTTTATTTACGTTATATTACCATTTTTACTCTATTTATAAGGCAAGATCCTTCATTTATAGTGTGAAAAATGTGTAAAATACTTGTATATAAATAAGCGTGTCTATTCAACGATGCTAAAAATCTACTATTGGCTCAAAAGCTATTTTTGTTTTTAATTCGATTGCAAAATAGAATATATTTTAGATAAAAATTTCGATTATCCATCTACTATCTGCTTTCATAAAGAATTCATTTCAATTAAATACAATTTTGCGCCTTTCTCTAACGTCTGCCGGCAACTTTGTCTCTGCCACAACTTCGTGCAAATTAAAATTGATTTTCAACACAGAAACGTGGCAGAGGTAAGGAAAACTTTATCTCAAAATCTCACCCTGCAACAGCCGATCTCAGTCCCCTCCCTCCCGCTCTCCGCGGTGCTACAGCAATTGCTCATATTTTTATGCATGCCAAACTCAAGGCACGGAACACAAATCGAAAATGGAAAAGAAAATAAAAAGAGAGAGAGAGAGCGTGAGAGAGAGAGAGAGGGAGGAAAAGGCTTAAGAAAACGTCGAAAATGTAAATCTTAAAATCCTTGTACTTGTGCACGTTGATTGCCCTGGGCAGCCCCCAGCATCCAGCGCCCACTTCAGCTGGCTGCCCGCCCGCCCGCCACCTTTGCCTACCCACTTGCATTTGCAATTCCTTTCGATTTTCCTACAGCCACTTTATCAATTTCGCCAATAAAATTCAAACAGCAAGATTTTCCTTTTATTTTTCATTGCTTGTTTCTTGACTGCTGTTCGCATAAAAAATGCATCATTCATTTTGGCAACTGTTGGCGATTTGCTGCACTGGTTTTGCTATCTACTTTGGGCGACCTGCGCTGCAGCTAATGGGAACCTTTCCACTTGGTTTTTGCTTCGGTATTCGTTAATTAGTTTGATTGTCGTGAATGCTTGGACTATATGCGGATCTGCAGTTGCAAGTGGATTGTTTGGCTATGCTCGGCACTATTTTGAGTCGTATCTGAAAGCCAAACAACTGATACATGTTTATAAGGCTTCTTAGGATATTAAGTAGGCGTGGCATAAGGTACTCTCTCTCCCCCTCACTCAGAACAGAACATGCAGTTCGCTTTAAAATATTTCTCTTTTTTGCTCCGTCATCTTTCATTCCATTACTTTCCTCTAGCTATAATTAGCTTTCACATATTTCACTCATAGCGCGCGTCAATTTGTATTGATTATTTGATCATTTGTGAAATATTCTAATAGGAATGTAATTATGAAGTGTGAGCAACGACAATGCGACATGTTGTTGGCTGTCAAATCTACTTGTCACATCAATGAACAAGGCGCCAAAAAGCAAGTTGCTTACTAATGTCATGTCTCGTCTGGCTCGTGAGTAAGTGTGGGTGTGTGTGTGTGTGTGTGTGTGTGTGTGTGTTGTGTGCTGTACTGTGCCTGCCAAGTAGTCAGTGCTCCCCGTTCGTAAAAAGTTAGTTTTCCCTCCTTCTGCTTCGGATTCTTCTGCTACTACTATTTCGATTCCCTTGTCAACGTATCGTGTACAACTCGCATTTGGCTGAGGTGCGGTAGGGGACGCACGTTGACCGACAGGTGGACGTGCTTTGTCTGCCTTAATACTTGCAGTACTTTGATTTTGACAGTGGACAATGCTTTTTGTTTGAGCCAGTGCGACGTTTGGCCAGGTGCCAGACAAATGATAATTGGTAAGAGTGCAGGAGCAACAGCAGGACAATCCATCGGTTTAATCATGAAGAAATCTGTGACTGTCTGTGTGTGCTAGGTTTATTTCTGTTGCTGCTTCTGCTTCTGCCTCTTTTTATTCGCATGATTGCGCAAGCATTGGATATGCTTGAGCAATCAGTCGATGTGCTGACATTGAGTTGTTGGCAGCACTTATTTGCCATTCGATAAAAATAAAGAACTGAATTTGGAATTTCGAATTGAAGAACTGCTGATCAGACTTCAATTGGGATAGTAATGTGCTAGACAAATTTAAAAGTTGTAGAAGCTTTTAGTTGATGTTATTCCAAAGCTTTAATGAGCTTTCGTGTAAGTAATTTATTATTTATGCAATTTAAAGAGAATTTAAATTGATAAATCATCCTGGTCTTTAATCAAATAAATTATATGAGCTATTGAAAATTGAGCCAACAAAATCCGTACAAGTCAGCGTCATCGGGCTCAGCATCTAAGTAAGAAATAAATGTACAAGTAAGAAATAAATGTGATAAAAATAAATGATGCTTCAGCATCTTTCGTCATTGCTACTGGAGGCCGCTCGTGACAGCCTATCAATG
The DNA here is from genome assembly GCA_037075325.1 of Drosophila mayaguana. Lineage (NCBI taxonomy): Eukaryota > Metazoa > Arthropoda > Insecta > Diptera > Drosophilidae > Drosophila > Drosophila mayaguana. The sequence continues at coordinate 1,210,232 of JBAMCG010000068.1, forward strand.
TCATCCTAATAAGTTGTCAAGAAAATGAGATGAAATTTCGATTACAGATTACGGGCGCAGTGTCAACTGACGCCGTCAACTTGTCTTTTGAGTCTTTTGAGAGTCATGCAACAGTTAATGCTAAATAAATTACACACTAATGTGGATGGGTGTGGGCCGTGGGCCAGTAAGTCAGATTGATTAGAGCCGTGCGAGGCTCTGAGACTGGCCCCGGGTCTAACAATTCAGTGTAGTAGACTTGATACGAGCTGCTGCTTCTGCTGCTGCTGCTGCTGCTGCTGTGGTCGGGAACCAGCGCTCTAACGAGTTCTGAAACATTTCGCCCAGCTAAACGAAGTTAAACGCACTGAATAACAAGTAGCTACATACACACACACATACGTTGAATTTGTGGAATAGTGGGAGTCGGAGTTAACTTGAGACAGCGACACAAACTGAATCCTAATGAGGCACCTGACTCTGCGGTTGCATGCGGCGTATACGTAACGCTGATTTAGCCCACTCGCTACTCAACTGCCCAAAGGGATAGAGGCAGTGAGACAGTGAGAGAGAGAGAGAGAGAGAGAGTGAGAGAGAGGCGGGCAAATGCATCCTGGGACTGGGCCAACTAATGAGCAGTTAAATATATTTGTTGACAGCCAAATAGCTGACTTAACGCTAATTAATCGCTTTGTAAACTGCTAAACGCATTTCACTGTGGTTATTCCACCTTTTTTTTTTCCTGCATTTCCCTTTGTCTAGCTTATAATTTCATAATTGTCAACAAATTAATATAAACATTTTATTTATTTACAATGTGTGCGTAATTATGATTTATGCATGCAACAACAAAACAACCGCAACAAAAGCGCATTTAAATCCGTTTATAGAACTTTGTCTCTGTCCAACCTTTCCACTAAATCATATTTTCATTTGTTGGGAGTTTTCATTATGCAAATTGTTTCTATTTTCTCTCACTATCTAGGTGTATGTGTATTAATGTGTGTTTGTGTGTGTGTGTGTGGCTTAATCCATTTTTGAAAGTCGCTTTCAAATTAAGTATGATTTACTTTAATTAAAATGGATTCGTTTTCATAATTTGTTTGCAACAATTAAATTTAATTTTTTTTATCAATATTTTTTATGAAGCTTTTTATGCTGCATTGTTTTTGCCAAAATATTTTAAAGTTTAAAATTAACGATTTTAAAAAAGCTGCATTATTTTAAATATATTTTAAAGCTTATTTCGTATTATTTAACGTTTTTGTTTAAATTATAGATTTTGTGTTTAAGCAGAGCTCACTTTTTTTTTTGTGATTTCTATTAATGATTTTTATTACTAAATGCAATATATATTTTAGAATTATCTATAAATTATTTATTTTTAAAAGATTCTTAGGATGTTAAAAATTGTCATTAAAATTGTATTTAATAAATATTATGAATATAGATTTGTTATTTATTTTAGTATAATATATTTAATTTCCGATTTATTTATTATTATTTTTTTTGTAAATTTTGTTTTATATATTTTTTCTTGATTTGATATTTAATTTACAACTATTAATTAATTTTTTATTACGTATTCAGATATTTTTAAATTATAAAAGAACAAATTTGGTCGCCTTGGCTGTTCAACAGGTGAATAAATATTTTTAGCTTAAAATTAAAGTCTGCATCTCTATGATTTAGCTCATTCACCAATTAAATGTATAAATTGTTAGATTTAATTTTTAGTTTGAATGCTTTAAGGCTTCTTCTTCTTCTTGCTTTAATGCTTCTTCTCTCATGGTGCAACACTTATCAAGTGCAAAGCAAATGATAATACTTTAAGCTGCAATACTTCTTACATGGATAAATTCCATATGCGTAAAGAATCCCAAAAATTAGGCCAGAAATTTCAAAATCATTTTTCTTTGTGAAGCCAACAAGGCACAAAATTGTGATTTAAGCTGTAGCTCAAAATTACCTTTGCTGTTGCTGCTGCAGCTCTGCAGCTGCTGCTTGAACGTAAGGCTCAATTTCCAGAGGAAATTCTGCAAATAAAAGCCAGAGTGGAGGGAGCTAGGGATTTCTCTTTAGACACTGCGAAAGAGTTTTGATGCCCACATCTAATACGTAACATGCTCAATTTAAACTGTTCTGATTTACCAGCAGGGCATACACACACACGCATATGCAGCTTATTTGTGTGTGTGTGTGTGTGGCTAACACGTTTTGTTTGGTCTGCGAATAGATGAGGCAACAATGCACACAGTTTTCCAACACTGGCGCAGCGTGTAGAAAATGCAAAAAGCAAAAAAAAAGAAAAAAAAATACAAAATATTGTAGCATAATTTTCGGCAGTAACAATGCAAGTGCAGTGCTATGCAGAGGCGTGGCAAGGGCAGTGCGGGGGCGTGCCAGGGCAGGCGGACACATGGCATATATCAGCACATGCATTCATAAATCATATTCTGCAGCTGGAGAGTGCAGCCAGGCGGGTAGCCGGGCAGCCGGGACCCCAGGCAAACAGGAAGCGGCCAGCAGGAGCAGTGTCCTGCCTGTGTGCGTGTGTGTGCTTAGTTGCTGCAGCAGCAGACTCGGCTATTTTAAGGATATTTATACTGACAGCGGATTTTTGATGGAAAAACTTTTGTAAATTGCTTTTAGCAGCCCAAAAGTAGCTGCCCGAAAAAACAGCCGCAGCCAAAAAAAAAAAAAAAAAAAAAGCATGTGGCAAATATTTTCAAAAGGATATAATATTACGCCTCTAGCTTCAGTTGTCCGAAATTTAATATAATTCTTAAAGCACTGCCTAAGCTGCTTCTCTAAGTCTTTTATTATGTCAGGCCTTGCATCTAAGCATATTTCGCAGGATGCGGCACATCCGTACGCGCTAAACCTATTAAATTGACTTATGTATAGGTATATCGACTATATATGTATACTCGTCTATATTTATTCAGCTAGTAGCCTTGCCAGCACAGCATTTGTTAAGGCATCGCCCACGTATTTATTTTGCTTTGCCTTCGATATTTTGATCGCTTTGTCCTCGTCTGCCTTTGTTGCCTCCTCTCTATTGTTGTGGCTACAAAATATGTCATTGTATCTATGGAGAGCCAAAGTCTAATGCTCATAAATTGCAGCACATTGCATTCAGTTTAATTCAACTAAGGCAGCCCGTTAAAATTGATTTTAATTGGCGCAATAATTGATATGTTTTATATATTATGTTTTATATATTATATATGTTGAGGGAAATATAATAAGAAAGTGTAGAATTATGTATTTTATATATTTAATGGATATTATTAATAGAATTAAAACTGCCACAAATTTATAGATGCTTTGTTGCAATAGACTAATAAATCCCAAAAGAAGCTTAGAGAATAAATTCTTTACCTATAAAAAATTATATATGTACCCATTCAATTACAACAAATGTGATTTATATTTACCTATTTAATTTCATCAACAATCGTTAATGTATGAATATTTATCTCAGTATTTTATCATGCTCCAAAGCATTTTCGCAAATTTTTTCATAAGCAGCTTTAATAATTTGTTTGCCACCTCTTTAAAATTCATTTGATATATTTACATTTTTTGCATTACAATTCAAAACCATAATTAAGTTTTAATTAAACTTATTAAAATTCATTGGTATGGCTAATTTCCTACGTGTTTTTTTTTGTTAATTTTATTATTTAAAGCTGCGTCAGCTTAAAAAGGGAAACGCATGATAAAAGCGTTGCGCTTACGCTGCATTTAAGCTCCGCAACTTTAATAATAATTTATTGATATATACATATGGATACATATTTATTTACTATTTTATTAAATACATAACCGAAGCGAATTGAAAATATTAATTCATTCATTATAGTGATGGCCTGGAACAGACAAATTAAAACATGTAAATCTGTGAATTAACTGATTTACCTCGCATTATCCTTCACATTATTTACACAGTATCCGTTTATCCCTTTAAGCAGGATTGAAATTGAAACTAGCTATATTTGGTATTTATTTACGTTATCAATCTATCATTTATCAGGTCAGGCCATAAACGCCTTTTCATTAAGGAATATTTTTAATCACAACGCAAAATACAATAGTTTGGGTATCTTCTAGTCCCGCATGCTCTCCTGCAGCACTCATAATTGCTTAAATATTTGTTTTGTTTTTATTTCATCAACTTTGCTTGTGCTCAACCATACTAAATGCCACAAATATTTCACTGCATTTGATTGCATATAAATAAAATCAAAATAGCCTTGCAAAAACATTTGTTTATAAATAACAGCAAACGCTGCAAAATATAATAGAATCATAACAAGCCACAAATAAATTCAATAAAAATACCAAATGCTTCGCAGTTTGCAAATTAGTTGCAAATTTAATTATTTTGGTTTGCTTGAATTCAGTTTTATTTTTGCGTTTTGTGTTTTTCCTGGTTTTGAGTGAGTGCTGAAATACGAGTTTAAAAATAGAGAATTAAAAAATATTGAAAATAAAGTTAATTTTTTTAGCGTGTGAAATGCAGAGTTTTAAATATTATAGCAGCAAAACATTTTTCTATAATTACTATTTTTATTTATTTTAGTCTAATTTTTATACAAAACTTTTTAATATATTGTAATAAATATTTAAATTTATTTCTATAATAAATTTCTCGAATAAAATAAATTTATAATATTTATTTTAACGAGAATATTGTTATATTATAATAAATAAAATTTATTTTGCTTGTTTAATATACATAGGATTTCTTGTATTCAGCTTTTGAAGTTTATCAAACAAATGAAGCTTGAAGTTGGTTTCTCCATAAATAGCAAATGCACAAGAATATTTGTTTAAAAACAGAACTTGCAAATAATTTGCTCTATATAGGGTTTACCAAATATGACCATTTCTGAACACAGATTTTGTATAATTTCATACCACTGTGCACTGTAAACAACAAACAGCAGCGAGAAAAAATCTGTGGCAAGGAGCCGTGCAACGATTTCGCGTTTGTTGTGCAGCTGCTGGGCGAAAATGTTGCACAGCATGCATAAATAATAAACGACAAGCTCTCTCTCTCTCACACACACACACATACATATACAAAGGCATTATGCACATTTTGCCGTTTTGCGAGGCGTTATGCTAGGGCGGGCGTTTGGACTTTCTAAATTTATTTTATTAAGTCAAGCACATAGACAGCTCATGGGAAGCGGCGTCTGTTGTTGCTGCTGCTGATGGAGTCTGCCAGCCTGCCAGCCTGCTAACGGTATAAATAAAATAATTTACGGTAACTGCTGCCGCTCATCAGGCACCAAAGGCGGCAACGAGCTGCAACGAGGACGCCGTGTTGACAAAACCTGGCGCTAGATCATCAAGCGTCGGTGGCCGTCGACGCTTACAAAAACTGTAGCATACTTTTTTGCGCTGCGCCTTTGTATGCATCTGCATACGAAATTAATGCACACATGCAGGCACCACTCTCTATGTGTGTGTGTGTGTGTGTGTGTGTGCGTGTGGATGAGTTAAAATGCAGCTTGCTAAATATAGTTATAATTATGCACACACATTTTTAATTAAGTTTTGCACTGGGCCCACTGCCCGTTTTGGCTCTGGTTAAGCTAAATATTATGCATACGCCCTGTTAAATTGCATTAATATGAGATACACGCTCTGCCCCTTTTTTGTTTTCTTGTTTTATTATATTTTTATACATATTTTTGCTTGCTGTCAAATTACATATGTTAAACATTTTCTCTAATTTATGCGGTTTCTTTTTTGTTTTCGCTTTTTCGCGGTGCCTTAGGGCTTTTTTTGTGAATTAGGTTAGAGTGGGCAAGCCTGCACAGTGTAACATTTACTATAAAAGATTAACGATATGACACAAGATATAAGATATAAGACATAAGATATAAGATATAAGATATAAGATATAAGATATAAGATATAAGATATAAGATATAAGATATAAGATATAAGATATAAGATATAAGATATAAGATATAAGATATAAGATATAAGATATAAGATATAAGATATAAGATATAAGATATAAGATATAAGATATAAGATATAAGATATAAGATATAAGATATAAGATATAAGATATAAGATATAAGATATAAGATATAAGATATAAGATATAAGATATAAGATATAAGATATAAGATATAAGATATAAGATATAAGATATAAGATATAAGATATAAGATATAAGATATAAGATATAAGATATAAGATATAAGATATAAGATATAAGATATAAGATATAAGATATAAGATATAAGATATAAGATATAAGATATAAGATATAAGATATAAGATATAAGATATAAGATATAAGATATAAGATATAAGATATAAGATATAAGATATAAGATATAAGATATAAGATATAAGATATAAGATATAAGATATAAGATATAAGATATAAGATATAAGATATAAGATATAAGATATAAGATATAAGATATAAGATATAAGATATAAGATATAAGATATAAGATATAAGATATAAGATATAAGATATAAGATATAAGATATAAAATATAAGATATAAGATATAAGATATAAGATATAAGATATAAGATATAAGATATAAGATATAAGATATAAGATATAAGATATAAGATATAAGATATAAGATATAAGATATAAGATATAAGATATAAGATATAAGATATAAGATATAAGATATAAGATATAAGATATAAGATATAAGATATAAGATATAAGATATAAGATATAAGATATAAGATATAAGATATAAGATATAAGATATAAGATATAAGATATAAGATATAAGATATAAGATATAAGATATAAGATATAAGATATAAGATATAAGATATAAGATATAAGATATAAGATATAAGATATAAGATATAAGATATAAGATATAAGATATAAGATATAAGATATAAGATATAAGATATAAGATATAAGATATAAGATATAAGATATAAGATATAAGATATAAGATATAAGATATAAGATATAAGATATAAGATATAAGATATAAGATATAAGATATAAGATATAAGATATAAGATATAAGATATAAGATATAAGATATAAGATATAAGATATAAGATATAAGATATAAGATATAAGATATAAGATATAAGATATAAGATATAAGATATAAGATATAAGATATAAGATATAAGATATAAGATATAAGATATAAGATATAAGATATAAGATATAAGATATAAGATATAAGATATAAGATATAAGATATAAGATATAAGATATAAGATATAAGATATAAGATATAAGATATAAGATATAAGATATAAGATATAAGATATAAGATATAAGATATAAGATATAAGATATAAGATATATTTATATTTATATTTATATTTATATTTATATTTATATTTATATTTATATTTATATTTATATTTATATTTATATTTATATTTATATTTATAATAAAATCTTTCACAGCAAAGACTCTCAAATACTTTCCATATTATCCAACTAACGGAGAGAACTTTCTAAACTAAGAAAAAACTATATCTCATTTTCCTTGTAGTTCTTGCGGTTGCAGTTTATGAATGTTGATAAATATTTACAATTACCAATTTAAAAGTTCAGCTTGTTGGGCATTTCATTTGGCTTGTTTCGCTTGTTTGCGGACTTTTCTTTTTTCAACACGAAAGTTTTTTGTTTGCAAATGCAGCGAGCAGGAAGTTTTTGTTATGGGCACAAAGTTTTAAATATGATTTTATTTGTGCAGCAAGTTGCGGCATCTTTTACATATTTGGCCAGCTTGCAGCTGATTTGTTTTGTGGCACAAAAGAGGAGAAAGTTGCAGCCGAATGAAAAACCAACTCAAATTTGAAATAATGTAATGCAGTTTCTTTTGGGCAGCAACTTTCTCAGATGAAATTTCGCAAGCAGCCAGCGAGATTAGATCGTTTAATAGTCTGACAGACGGAAATATTGCCAACGCTTTCTCTTCTTGGCTTTAAGAATTTTTGGTGCTAGTCCAGCTCCAGTTAAATGGCAAACTGCATAAACGTTTAAGCAGCCCTAAATCATGGCATGTCCTTTTCGCTGCTCTTCCTCTTACTAGCAACATTTTCTGCTTAAATGCACACCTTCCCTCCGCCGACTGCTACTACTCCTGCTCCTGCTCCTGCTCCTGCTTCGTCTCAAGTGGGCAAAGCTCCAGCTGTCTGCTGTCCTGCCCAACTATCCTTCTTGGCTCCACTCTAACCCATTTTAAAACGTGTCTGGCTCTGCAAACTTTCACCGTTTACTCTTCTCCTGCTCCTGGTACAGCTCCTGCTTCTGCTGCTACCAGTCCCGCCAGTCGCTATCTTCGTTCTTCGTCGCGTCCTGGCAGCGCTTTATTTGAATTATTGTAATGATTTACACTGAAGTGGCTGCTGCAACATTTTGGGCATCTGGGCGCAACTGACGCGGCTACGTAATGAGCTGCTCCACACGCCGTCCTAAGCTGAAGTTTGCGTGTTTGATGGTGCATTGTCTGGCATTTAGTCCTTGCATCTCGCCCTTACACTTGACTGCCCCGGCAGCCGAATCGCCCTTATGCTGATCCCTCTCCCTTTTTTCTTTTTTTTTCCTGTCTGTCACTGCTTGGCTTGATGGCTTCCATGGAATTTGATGAACAAAATTTTAGTGCAAATGCTGCTGCGATTTAAGACGGCAAATATTTTCGCTTATTAGTGTGGAAAAAAGGTGGTAATTAGTTTAATGATAATAATAATTAAAGATAATTAGAAGGATAACGAGGAGTGACTGACATGCTGAAAGTTGAATCCTATAATATATATGCCCTAAATTCCTGAAACGGACTCTGAAAATTGGAAATCGGAATTTACAGTTTTGTGAAAGTGTTTTAAGCTAGTAAAGGACGCTTGATGGATCTCTTCAGTTGTTGTTTTTTCGCTTAGTTGTCGTAGCTCATTGTCCTAGAGTTTTCCGAATTGCTGTAAATGCAATGATCAATAAAGTGGAAGCTATTCAAATATGATTTACCAAGTTAATACATAAATTGTATTTGGTTTCTCAAGCTTAATTCACTTTTATATTGCTTCAAATGTGAATTTCAATTTATAACTAAATCAATTGTGAAATTCTCAACAATTGAATTCATGGCAAGTGACTTTGATTAAGAGACTCAATCAATTAATCGGACTCTGTTTGATTAATAAAAGAGAATATTCTGTGTAGACTTCGAGTATATTTCAAGTAATTAAATGTAAACCTATTTATGAGAGTTTTGTAACCATCTGTAGTTCGAAACAAAAGCGAATTTCAATTAACTCTTTGGCAAAAGACACTTGAGAAATATTTGCCCAGAATGTCAGAAACAAAATGCTTTGCGGTTAGTCAGTTGATGTTGTTGTTGGCATTGTTGAGCGATATCAATAGTTGGACTAAGAGTTTTGATATATCTTGAAGACAATGCCACTCGCACACACACACATATGCACACACACGAGCACACTTCATCTTTGCCACATTCAGGTGGCACTCACATTGAGTTGAAGTTGAAGTGGTTGAGCGGCTGCACCTGCAGCCCAAAGTGATTTCATGTTTTATGAGAGCTGACATGTGGCAACAACAGTCACAGCAGCCGCAGTCACAGTCGAGCACTTGCCACATGACACACTCACACACACATACAGCCAGCTCGTGTCAGTTTCATTGTTGACTGGCCCATCGTGTCTGTGTGTGTGTGCGGTTGCTGCTGCAACATGTTGTGAATTATTATAAGCTCAAGTGGTTGCCAAGTGCAGCTACGTCTGTGGCAACAGTCGCTGCGGATCATCTGCAAATGAACTGAATGACCCGAATGAATTGTGAACTGTAAATCGTAAATGCTGAATTGTTTATCCTGAGTCAATACTCCATTGACATAATTAGATATCCTTCAAGGCTTCCATTAACTGACTCTGACTCTGACTCTGACTCTGACTCTGACTCTGACTCTGACTCTGACTCTGACTCTGACTCTGACTCTGACTCTGACTCTGACTCTGACTCTGACTCTGACTCTGACTCTGACTCTGACTCTGACTCTGACTCTGACTCTGACTCTGACTCTGACTCTGACTCTTACTCTGACTCTGACTCTGACTCCGACTCTGACTCCGAATCTCACTCTGATTCTGACTCTGACTCCGACTCCGAATCTCACTCTGACTCTGACTCTGACTCCGAATCTCACTCTGACTCTGACGGAGGGTCCACCACAATTATATAATATATATATAAATATATATTATAAATATATATATATATATAATATATATATATAGCTCTTGAAATCTGGACGCTTGGCTAACGCCTCCCTATTTTATGCTGCTCGCTTAATTTGCAGGGCAATTTTTCTTTGCCATGGCAACAGCCGGTGCCAGCGGCTTGCCTCTACCCAGTGCGGGGTGCTGAGAGTGCTCTGGCAAATATCCCTATGCGCTAACCACCCTGTGCCGATGGCATCCTGTGCAGTTACGCCCCCACCCAATGCGGCCCTCGCGCTAGCAAAGTGACAAACAACTAAGCGAAAATCGCGTGCGTGACGCGTGGCGGGCGCATAAAGTTTGTGACACGTTTCCACAGTTGCAGTTTGCTTTTTCTTGTTGTTGTTGTTGTTGCTGTTGCTATTGTTGTTGTTGCTGTTGTTGTTGTTCTTTTGGACTAAGGGCACAAAAAGTTATGCACGTGGATTGTGCTCGGGGGTGCGCGGCCGATGCTGATGGCGACACTTTAGAGCCGCGTTGCATACTTTTGGGGCGACATGCAAGTCACGTTAATTTTGCCAGCGAACTGTGAAGCTGAAAAAAAAAAAAAAACAAAAATTAAAACAACAACAAGTTGCTCTTGTTGTGTTTGTTGGTGCTGCATAACTTTGTTCATTTTCAAAGGGCTTAAAGGTGAACCGACATCCAACTTACGGCATCTTCTACGCAAATCAAAGCAGATTTTAGAATGCTAAAAAAAGAGTTACTCAACACTGGCTAATGCCAAGCCTGGGCTTGGGATTATACTTGGAGAGTATTTAAATATTATTTGTGATACGTCGGATATATAGCTTAAGTGTTTAGGTATTATTTTGTATATATTCCGATGTAGACATCGATAGCTTATTATTTAATCAACTTCAACTTCGATACTTTTTAATGTACTTTTTAATAATGTAAATAATAATATAATTTTTAGTCATTTCTTATATATATCATTTAAAAAATGAAATTATTTTTACAATTTTCTAATATTTGTTATAATTTCATTTTATTTTCATATTTTGAATCTGTGCACTAATAGTAAACTTTAACACAATTATCATTTAATAATATATATAAGAAATATATTATTAATTACATAATTATTTTTAATAGTTTTTTATACATATATAAAAATGATTTAAAATAATTATGTTATTAATAATTATATATATATATTTTTTTTATATTATTAAATTATGACTGTGTTAAAATTGATTATTTAGCTCCTTAAATGAAATAATCTTTACTATTTTGTAATATTCTATTTTACAGTATTTTTTTTTTTATTTCAATATATTCTTATACTTAATATTTTTTATAAAGAAAATGCGAAATAATGTTAGTTTTAAATTTAATATTATGATATTTTAAAATAATATATGTATAATTGTATTTTGTTTCATTATATCAATTATGTTTAAATACTTTATTTGTATTTTATTGTTTTGTTATAATTATTATGTTTTAATAACATAATTTATTAAATACTCTAATATATTATTTCTTACATGAAGAAATCACAGGGTATTTCGTGTATACAGACCCGTATATATGAGTGTTGTTAACATCTTATGTGGCCACGCCCACAGCCTCAATGGAGCCGCAGCCTCATTAAGCGTCTTTAGTGTGTTTATATAATATAAATTAGCTTAATTTGAAAACATTTTTTGATGCCAAAACTTTGGCACTTGCTCGAGAGTGAGAGCTTGAGAGAGCAAGAGAAACGGACAGACATTCTGACAGCGAGAGAGAGAGAGAGGGCGAGGGCGAGGACAGAGTGTAATAAGGAGAGGAGCAGCTGCTTGGCAGTGTCTTTTGCTACCAGCCTGGCTAATTTATATGCCCGTTGGACATTCTCGAGTCGGCCAAAAAGTTGCGGCAACTTTTTGCCAAGTCGGCTGCGGCGTGTCTCCGATTCCTGTTGCGGGTTAATAAGACGACGACGAAGGCGGCCAACAAATTGCCAACATTACTCTTGCCAAAACTGCGAGGGCTGGCAGCCAGAAGGGAAACGATGCCTGCAAATAGACTTTTGAGTGTTGTACTTGGTTTGCTTGTTTTGTTGACTTTGAGCGGACTGTGGCGCTAAGACGGCGCAGGGGGGCTGTGCGGGTGGCGGTGGCCCGTTTGGTCTTTGAAAGTGTCAAAAGCGCAGGCAATTAATTTGGCCTAATTAGGCTCTTGGCTGACTGCTGGGCTGCCGTTGCCACCTCCGTCTCCGTCTCCGTCTCTGTCTGCGTCTGCCTTCTTGGCTGAGAGTGCAATTTTTGTGGCTTGTCAAAGCGCCGTTAGCCAAGTTTAAAAACTCACCACGAACAATGGATTTCTGCATGTTGAGCGATTTATGGCTTAGCAAGTTTATTAGGGCTGCCCAAATTCTCAAAGATTTTCGGCCAACTTCACAAAAGAGAATTTGAGTTACATTTGAGTAATTTATGAATCCTAGCAGATATTAGGGGTAGTCCCCAAAGCCAAAAAGTTAACTGGGGAAGCCGACAATAAATTTAGTATTTCATTAATTGAGATTTGTGCCAAAAATAAATATATGTGAATTAAATGTAATATATGTATATAGAAATGAAAAAATAGATATAAATAAATCAAATATAAATTATATTGAATTGTAATTATATAAAACTTCAATTATATTTTTCTATATTATAGTAGGAGGTAATTTGAGAGGTTTTGCAGAAATAATAGAGTGAAAAAGGTGGCCAGGGTACATCCGTTTCATTACCTAAGAAATCCATTAAATATGTTTTTGATGCCTTCAGATTTATTGACCGTTCGTTTTCCATAAATAGATTTTCATCAATTCGAACCTATGTAGGAACTGTAATGATTTATCAAATAGAAATTATAAGCTCATAATACAAGAATTTCGACTTAAATTTTAAGGCTTCAGGATGCAAAGGTAATGAAACAAATTAATTATAGAGGTGGGCCGGCAGTAAAATAGAAGCGTATGCAACAGACATACGGACAGACGCAAATACGGCGGACAGGCTGACGGACTATGAGTCTAATAAGCAGATATGTAGGCACGGATAGATAGTCAAACAGATATGCATATGGTATAAGCTCTTTAAAAATACTTCAAAGGCGCATTCCGCAAAGGAAAATCAGAATATAAATTTTGGTTCGCGCATAATTATTATATAAATTTCCATCTATAAATTTGTGGAAAGTTTTCAGTAAGAAAACGCCAAATAAATATTATTTAAATGTCCTTCAGCAATTTTCTCGGCACAGAGATGGAAAAAGTTTTGCATTTTGCACACTTTTGTTGCCATTAACAGTCGAAGCAAAAGACCATTTCGGCAGCTTTCAATGGCCAATGATAATTTTTGGGCCAGCTGCATTCAGCTGCGCTGGAAATGTGGTTTGGGCCAAGTCCGGCATCTCGAAGCATAACGTAAGAGTTTCAGATATGTTCATCTGTGTGTGTGTGTGTGTGCGAGCCAGGGACCATAATTTGCTTAACAACTTTTTGGCCAATGCTTCGGTTGGCTTGGGCCCGTTGGCACTGGGCCAAATTCCTTTTCTGCAGCCGTTCAACACTCTCCGCGCCATTTATATAATAATATTGTGGCATAATTTATTGCCGGCCAAAAAGTTGTTGTGCGGCCTTCTGCCCAATTGCCACTGTAATGTCGTTCCTGCCCAGAAAACTATGCACCGCAACGTCATAAATTTGTTATTAAATGCTGCAACGCTTATCGAAGGCACATTCCGAAACTGGACCCAGGCCCAACTGGACGACAGAGCAGACGTCAAATTGATTTTAAATTGAACAACTCGGAAGAAAAACTGAGTCCAGGCTGAACATGCTAGAGATTTGCACTTTAATTTGATTGAAATGAACATATTTGACTGGAATATAATATAGAGAGGTAAATATATTAGATATATATTCTCATGTCTTCGATATACTAATTAACAAAATAATAAATGAAGGAGACAAAGATACTCAAGTATATAATAATGAAGTGCTTTCCTGATATGAAAGTTTCTGCTATCTGAAAGATACGAAAGTATTCTAAAGATACTTTTTTATGTATCTCAAAGATGTCAAAGATAGAGAGTATTTTAACGAAATCAAAGGTACCGAGGTATTCTCTAATACTTAATATTCTAAAGTATCTTAATGATACTTAAAAATAATGACCATATTAAAATGCCAAGGAAAATCTAAAAGATATAATAGATAGTAGATTAGTAGTTGCAGTAACATTTTCAGTATGATTTTAATTGAAAAACGATTCTATTTATTTAGTTCCAATTCAATTAGAATTGTAAAATTTGAGCCGAAATTTCCTTAATTTGGCAATAGCAAAGCTTTGTGGCCACATAAATAGCCGAATAACAAATAAACGAATAACTGTTTATGTACACAGCTTTAATTATTTATTTGGATTACGGCATTGGGGAACTCGTCGTTAAGACGATAACCATATTTTGCCTATTTTTAATGACTATTTGCATACTAGAATATAAATACACATATCTTAGTATTTGTTGAGCTTCCCTTTGCTTGCAATAAAAAAGACCGATAAGAGATAGGCAGTTGCCCCCAATCCCCCCATGCTATAGACACTTCTGGTTGATAAGCAATGCGACAGGCATTGTTTACTGTTGTTGTTGTGGCTGTTTGTTGTTCTTGTTGCTCAAATTGAAATTGAAGCAGTGTGGCGCAGCTAATCGTGAGACAAACACGCACACACACACACACACACACGTGCACACTCACATACATTCACGCACTCACTCACACCCACAAACAGACACCCGCACTTGATTCAGCATGTGTACAAATACTCACGCTTAACAAGCTGCTCATTTTGCGAAATTTTCTACTCCAAAGATCTTCGAAGCGAGCAAACAAATGAATAGAAAGATAAAAATGATTATGAAGAGAGGGAGCAAGTGGCGACGGAGCAACTAACTACAAATTGTGAGTCAGAGGGACATAAAGATTGCAGCAGTGCAGAACAGAGAGAGTGTGAGGGAGAAGGGGAAAGACACGGTTAGCGGCACAACTTGTTTGGGTATACGAAAAGACGAAACAAGAGGGAAAAAAAAACAACTTTAAAAAGCAAAAACTTGTCATGTGAGAAAAAAAGCAAGAGCTGCAACGGAAAACAAAAACATTAATGAATGAGCTGGCGAGAGAGAGAGAGACTAGAGAGTGGGAGTGTGGGAGTGTGGGAGAGCAGACAAAAGACAAAGCTCTAGCCGCAACGGTTGTTGCTGCTGCTGCTGCTGCTGCTGCTGCCAACAGGTGAGCGCAACGCAAAGCTAAAGCCGCTCGCTAGCTCAGTTGAACGTTTGCAGTCAAAGCCAGAGGCGGGCCGAGCGCGCTTGAACAGCGCTTGAAACGTGTGAGAACGGAACACAGAAAGCAAAACGGTAAAAGGGCTTTGGCTGAGCTGAGCGACGAGCACGCCTTTGAGCCAAAGCTAAGCTCGGTTTTTGCTTTTGGGTGTGCCGAGGCAGTGTGACGAGAACGCGTGAGCGGCCAACACGTAAACGAAGCGCTGTGTGCGCTGCGCCAGAAAAAAAGCAAAAAAAAAAAAAAAAGGCAACAATAAAACATTTAAATAAAAGAAGAAGAAAAACTCAGTTAAAAATACACAAGCGGCAGCGCTGCGCTACCAACTCAAGTGTGAATTGTTATTGAGGTTATGTAAGCGGCATAAAGCGAACTAAACGCTAAACGCAAATCGCATTCGCTCAGCCAGGCAAAACACGTTCAATACAACAATTTCAGACACGCGTCAAGATCGCGCATTCGCACATTCCTTAAAACTGCAAAAACACAAAAAAGAAACCTAATGGATCACGACGGCAAGGCACAGGCACAAACGTCGACTGCGACTGCGATGCCAGCGCATCCACTGCAGGATGTGCCGCTGAATGATAACGGCAGCGATTTGACTGCAGTTGATGACGTACAACTGACGACCAAAAATTGGGTTAAATTCGACGACGAGGCAGACGGCAGTGAAAAAAATAATAACAGTAACAATAACAGTGCCACACAGCAACAACAACAGCAGCAGCAGCAAAACAAGTTAGCTCTGCCGCCACCGCCGCCGTCTGTGATCAGCAGCAACAACAAGCGACGCGCGCGCTCGCGCAGTCCCAATGAGCTGGCCACAGCTGCAGCAACTCCAGCGCCTGTGCAGGTTAGTCGCTCTCTCTCTCTCTCTCTCTCTCTTCTGCTCACACTCTCTTTTTCAATTCCGCTCTCTGCCACGCTCACTCTCTAAAACGCCGCTCTCACGTGTCAACGCAACGCATTCCAATGTATCGCACAGTACTCGAATCTTTCGTATGTTTTCATTGCTCTCTTTCCCTCTCCGTTCGACAACCACCACCTCTACTTCGTTTCCTACGCATAGGGCCGCTGTCAGTGCCTTATCGCTGCGTTTCTTTAGGTTTTCGTCTGCCTAATGGAGTTGTAAGCATCGTTGCTTCGTTCATTATGCTTTTGTGTCACGTTGCACACACACGCTTCACAAATGAAGTTAGGTTAGGGTCGCTGCCTGCAACAGTGGCCAGAAAGGCCCGTTCGGGTGCAACATGCATTGATTACTCATCACCGTCAGGCGACACGTCATGTGCTCAACTGCAAGGGGCTTGTTCATTAAGTTGAGGTGCACGCATGAATGGAATCTGAGTTTTCGCTGCATTGCTGTGTACAGTCAGAACTAACTAACTGTACTTTGTGTGCCGTTTTCTCATCTCTCTATCTGTATATAAATAAATATGTATATATGTATTTATTTTTCTATTACAGTAGTAAAGTTTTATCTC
Source organism: Drosophila mayaguana (assembly GCA_037075325.1). Classification (NCBI taxonomy): domain Eukaryota; kingdom Metazoa; phylum Arthropoda; class Insecta; order Diptera; family Drosophilidae; genus Drosophila; species Drosophila mayaguana. The sequence goes on from JBAMCG010000068.1 coordinate 1,227,286, forward strand.
TCTGCTATACAGCTCTAATAATTTAATTATTATTCGAGTGCTGGAAAATATATTAGATATATATATGCAGCAATCACACTTGTTGATTTTTATGAAGATTCTTTATATAAATAAATTAAAAATGATATATATATATATAAATATAATCTAACCTTGCTATTGGAAAAGTACTGAAAATCATTTAAAATAACATATACATATTGTATATCTTTTTATACATATATATATATATCAACCAGCCACCGGACTATGCTTAGTAAATAAATAAAAATCATGTGCAAGTAGCTATATAAACAATTCAATCATGGAAATACGCCTGTTGGCAGGTATAGCAAAATGTTTATTTCTTTTGTTGCATATAACTGTATTTTTCCCTCGATTACTCTACTCACTTACTGCCTTTTGCAAGTTTTGTATCTGTATGCTTTGCCTCTTCTTCTTCTTTCATTTTCGCTGTCATATCAGCTCGGAGTGAGATAAAAAAAATTAATATCAACACAATTCTGCAATTGTTCAAATATTTCAGCAGCTATATCTCATTTTATTTACTTTGTTTATTATAAAAGGGTCAATATTTATTTGTTGCTTTTGTATTTATTTTGCCTTTTGTTCTTTTGCTTATTTTGCAATGTGTCTCCGGGTTTTCGGTAATGTTAAATACAAAATCCACCCAGACACGGGCTGTCAACAGAGAGACGCAAATATAAATACGTGAGGGGAAAACCAAGAATTGTGGATGCTTTGTTGGTAGTGCTGGAAATGGCTAATAAATTATTTTCAAAGAGGAAACTGTTTTTCGATTAGATTACAATCTATTTGTTTAAAATGCTGTATAAATATATGTATGTATATATATGTATGTATGTATATGTATATACTGTGTAGGCTAAACTGGGTATAACATGGGCTATATACTTTTCGACTTCATTTATTAGCATTACAAATTTGCATTGAAGTGAAATGTATTGGGGTGTAAAAGAAATATAAGTAACATATAATTATAAATCCTATACCCTATATGTGTATATGTATGTATTTATATACACATATAGAACTGCCGCTTGTATAATTATTTAGACCCCATCTCAAAGTTAAGTGTCAGATATAATTTGTTCTGTTCCTGAGTTCAAGTTGATTTCTTAGAAATTGTTTAAGTATGAATTGTTATTGTTTATATTTCAAAACAACTTTTTTTTATTAATTCAACTAAATAGAAAATTTATTAATTTTGAAAAAGCTATAAAACAAAAATATAATGAAGAAATCAACCAATTAAAACATTTCTGAAACAATTCCTTGAATTATAAATTTATAATAATAAATAAATAAAATAATAAATAAAAAAATATAAAAAAATAATTAAATAAAATAAAATTTATTTCAATTCTTAAAAACTAATAAATTTAATAATTTAGCAAGATTAATGATTAAATAAATTAATCTCTATTCAATTAAATATTTTTTTTACAAATAAATTACAATAAATTATAAATACATTTTGTTTCATGATATAATATAATAATATAGAAAAACATAAATTAAATTTCTTTGACAGAATAATATAATAAAAAATAAAATCTATAAAATTTAAATAAACCTTTAAAAATTATATTGTGACTAAAAAATAAACAAAAGCATACGCACTTATATAAACTGTGTGTTATAGTCTTATATCGTAGAGAGCATTTCTTAGCCGTGCAACTCAAATCGAATACGGTTTCTGTTTACATTTACTTATCTGATTAACTGCAGAACCGAAAACCGAGCACATTTAATAATTATATACAATATAAAATAAATATTTAAACTAAAGCAATCTATTTACTTTTTAATCAACAAGTACAAAAATTATAATGTATCATACACTACATAATATATGTGCATATATACACAGAACTATTCCTCGACCTTCAGAAATAGTGCATTCGACTTAGCCTGACGAACTTGAAGTTAGATAATTATGGCAAACAATTTATAGCACGCTAAAGATCAATTATAGCAAAGCTCGCTCGCTATTACGCCACGTTTTAATTTCGTTTCTCCTTCTGGCCCCCGCGAGACGACGAGTTGCCTTTTAGAGCGTAGTACGCAGCTCTCCGTATCCGCTGAGCTGCGTACGTGCAAAATGACAAATTTCTGTTTTATTTTCTATTTTTTAGCTTTTTTTCTGTTGCTTATTATAATTCTCGTCGCAAATCAATAAAATTGATTTTCTCTTGCATATTTGCATAATTCTCGCCCACTCACTTTCCGTCTCTCTGTCTTTGGCTCTCTGCTGGGATTTTCTTTTACCATTTACAGTTCACCATTCGCTTTGTCTTAAGGCCAAGAACATTAACCCATTGTTGTCATATTTTACAGCGCTCGGCAGTTTCCTCAACGACAGCTGGGTCGACGCCATTGCCGGATGTGACGCCGGCTGTTTTGACAACTGAGAGCACCCACGTTAATCTGAATGCATCCGGCAGTGGCAGCAGTCCGCCCCGCCACCCACAGCAGCTAATAAACCAAAAAGCAACTGCAGCCGCTACTTTGGCTTCATCCTCGACTGCAGCCGGAGCAGCCGGAGCAGCGGCATCAGTGACCGCTACTCATCCAAATGGCAGTGGTGCCATCGGCAGCAGCAGCAGCACCACCACCACCAACAACAACAACAATAACAACATCAACAGCAGCAGCAGCAGCAGCAGCACTGGCAATGCCAACAGCAAAAGCATCTCCATTCCAGTGGATCAAGCCTCCGGAATGCGCACAATTGAGTTGTCAACGGGTCGCATACGCGAGGGTTTCGGTAAGTAGGGGCCATGGCTAAGACAGCGGGAGTTAGTTATGATGAATGACAAGGCTAACGGTAATGATAATGATAATGATAATGATAACGAGAAAGTCAGAATAAAAATCAGGAGTATTATACATAATGATTATAGTTAACTGAAAATAGTTATTTTAACTTGATTAAAAGATACTATCACTATAAATAAAATAAACTAAACAAATAAAATTCAAAATCTTATTAGATGAAAACATTAAAAAATAAATAATTACAATAAAAAGAAAATTAATAATAAATAAAAAGGTAAATAGTATAAATAAAGAAAAAGTATTAGCACTCATAGTTAAAAAAGTAAATAACTAATACAAAATAAATTTAAATTTAATAAATGAATTTTCTATCATAAAAAATTTATTTTTTAAATCATAATTTTTGTAAATAAGGTTTATCATAAAAGATCATAAAAATCATGCAACTAATAATGATTATTGCTAACTTAAAATAGTTATTTACACATGTTTTAAAGACGAAACAGCTTTAAAGCTCTACTTCCCCACGACTCCTGCCAAAATCTGCCCAGCTATAATTGCAATTGTCGAAATTGAATTGAATTATCTAGAGAGCGTAGCGCCAGCTGCAAGTGCCCCAATTCTCTCTCTCCCTCTTCTTCCTCTCACTCTTTCTCTAACTCACTCTCACTCTCTCTCTCTCTCTCTCACTTACAGCTAATGGCGATGTGATTGTCACCCTGCTGCCGGCCAACACGAAATGGCCATGGATAACGCCGGCCATATTTCGACCGGAGCTGGTGCCCGAGGAGCTGATGGCGCAGGGCCTGACGGTAAGCGAACAGTCAATCAATCAGCCGTTGATCCAGGTGGCTCTAACCCCTAGCCCCCGCTTTGTTCACTCTTTGCAGCTGACTGTGGAGGACTATGTGAATGCCATGGAGACGTTGGTCAACGACTATCGCTTTACGGTGTACAACATTTGCTATAAGCGCATTCTCGTCTGCTGGATTCTGTTTGCGTTCGCCGTGCTGCTGGCGCTGCTCTTCTCGGGGCTGCAGGGCGTGGCGCTGTTTGCCTTGGGCGTCGGCTGGCTGTTCCTCAATGCAGCGGCCATATTTCTGTGCATGTGGCTGAAGCTGCGGCTGTCGCGGGGCCTGGAGAAGTGTTTGGCGCGCGTTAATAAGCAGTTGATGCGGCACAAGATATTGCTGGTGCTCGACGATCGGGGTCGCATCTCCTGTCACAAGGTCAACCTGTGCTTCATGTACTTCGATGCGACGCAGTGCGTCAGCTTTCTGAACGAATTCCTCGAGCATACCGAGCAGAATGGCGGCGAGGCCGTCAAGGCGGGCTGGGAGGCCAAGCTGGACATCGATGTCAATGATATTGTCATCCAGGGCACGCAGCCGGTGCGTCTGTCCCGCAAACAGGTGAGTCGGTCGGCCTGGCCGCTAGTGCAGCATAAGATTTCATGTTGTAGTCGTAGTTGAGACTGATTCTACTCTTGCTTCTCTTTCACTCGCCGCTGCTTCAAACCACCTCTCTCTCTCTCTCTCGCTCTGTACATTGATCATGCCTCATGCTCACACATTCTCTTTTTTGTCTCTCACGTGCACACACACACACGCACACACACTGAACAAATGCTCACCACTCTCTTTAGGCCTTTGCCCAGGAGCTGTTTCTCAGCTATCTGCAGCGTTGGGGCAAGGACTTTCTGCGCCGCCGCCTCGATTGGACCGTCCAGGAGGCGGGCGTGCATGAGACACCACGACATCTGCAGTCATCGATTTGCCCCTGCCAGTACGAGGAGGAGCTGTTGCGCAACAAGATCAAGATCAGTCTGCAGCATCGTCAGTGCTGCGGCATCAACTGCATGGGCTGCTGGCTGTAGGCTGTAGGCTGTGGGCTGTAGGCGTGGCGCCGATGACGATAACCGATAACGATCACAACTCTCCCACTGCTGTTTGTGTTTTATTCAATTTATTTGCGATTAAAAAAAAGCTGTTGAAAACGAAGCTGCAATATTTTTAATTAATATCAAGAGAGAGTTTTGTTATATATATTTATATATTTGGAATTTTATTTGTTTGCGATTTTTGTTTCAGCCAAAAAGTATGCAGCACAATTTGTTTTTGTCTCTTCACACACGTATTCATATTAACCAACCTGCACTCTGCACTCTTTACACCCGAAACTCCTAACTACTTCTTAGCTCTTGTCTCTAATCTGCTATAAACTGAATAAATATATATATATATATATATATTTGTAAAACTAATCTACTCCCTAGGAGCGCGGCCTGCAGCTGTTTCTGCGCTATGGCTCGCGCTGGGGCATGGAGGCCCTGCGCGGGCTGGTGGATGTGACGCCGCTGGAGCCGGGCCGGCATTGCGGCCAATTCCAGTGTCCTTGCCAGTATATCAAGGAGCATTTGCAGTGCAAACCGCGAGGCAAGTTCAAGTGTTGCAATTTTGTACATTGGGTGTTGGCATGTGAGCGCTACGATTACTAAAAAAAAAAACAAAACAAAACAAAACCAAAACAAAAAAACAATAGAAACAAAGCGCAATATTTCTAAATGTTGACATTTGTGTGTTTATATAATATGTAAGCATGTGCTTTTGTCGTTCTAATGAATTCAATTCATGCAGGTTGATATTTTGAGCTAATTAATACCAAATCAGCTTCGTGTTATCCTTGCTAAATACCAAAAAAATACCAAACAATGTTGCTTTGCTTTTAATGAAATGCTTTCCACGACACAACGAATGAAAAAAGAAATTATCGAAAATTTCTCTCGTTTCAGATGTTAGTCCCTAAGTCAAGGTAATAATTTTGGTAGTTTTTGGTATTCTACAGACATATACATATACATATATATAAAGTACTTATATATGTTACCTAAATATCCCTATCGACTGCTACTACTTTATATAAAATAACCCACTATAACCTAGTTCATACTTGCAATCCTGTTTTTCTTAATAAATTATAAATATATATGTTATATATTTCTTTTTATGACACATTTGAAAACACAGTTGACATAAACAGCATGGGCCAGGTAGTTTGGACACGTTTTCCCTCTGGCAATTTTGTATGATATATTATATACACTGAATATATTTATATATATATATATATAAATATAAATATATATATATATATATATAGCCAACTACTAAGCCATTTCGATTTTATTACAATTTAAATTATATTATTAAAATTTTGCTTATTCTCGCATTCTGTATTTAGATTTGAGTTTTTCTTTTATGAAATTAATCTGTAAACTGCATTTATTCTGGTGTCATTTATAATAAATTATTTTTGTTATTCAATGTTCTTATTTTTTACAATATTTATAGGTATGGTTATTTGTGTTTATGTTTCAGTCTCTTTACATGTTTGACTTTGTCTCTTTTATGTATTTTTGGGTGTTTTTTAATCAAACGCCCTTTACAGGTTATCCATGTGCTTGCATTGTCTATGGTTCGGATCCCAGTTTTCAATATCGTTATTAGTATTAATGGGCGTTCAATATATGCATACATATATTGCAATTCGTTTATCATTTAACTACATTATTTAATAACTCTTCCAAAATTGTGCAATTCAGTTTCTGACATGTGTTTAATACATTTTAAATTAAATAAAATTTATATAAATATTTTTATGTGAGTTATTTGGAATTTTGATTACTTTTTTTAAATTTTGTTTTATTTTATCGATTTATTTATATATATATATATATATATATATATATATATATATATATTTTTTTTTTTTTGCAATTGGTTAATTAAAGTGAAAAATATATATAAAAATAATAGTAATTATATAAAAATATAAAGTATTAAAAATAATAAAAAGTTACATATATATTCATTAAAAAATACAAAACTAAGAAAATTAATAATATATGTTATGCTAAATATATATATTTTTTAATTTGGAGAAATCTTAGTTTGGATGAATTTATTGTAGAAATAAAATGAAAATATAAAAAAATTAATAATAATAATAATACAATAAAAAGATACGTAAAAAGCTTAAAAATAAATATGTAATATATACATATAAATACAATATGAAACAGAATTGAACATTCCTCTTTTATATTCACTTTAAAAACTTTCAAAGAAAAAATATAATTTAAAATTATAATTTATCATAGACTAAAAAATATAAAAAATAAATTTGTGTGACTCAAATGATATGTTTGTGCGTGCGTGTGTGTGTGTGTGTGTGCCATTTGCAGTTTTCCACAATTTGCCACAATTACTGTATTATTTTTTATAGCATAATTCAACTTTACGTTTTGCCGCATTTAAGCCACGTTTCATGTTGGTAACAAATTTGTGAACGACTTTGTTGGCCATTTTCGTATTCGTTTTCGTCATTTGTTCTTGTTGCTGCTGCTGCCACATTTGCCTCGTTTTGTGTTGCATGTGTAATGAGTCATTAACATGGTGCAGAGGAAAAGTTTCAGTTTTCATAAATAAAAAAAAACTCAATACTTTAATTTCATTTATTTACTTTCCCGTTTTGATATTTCTGCATTCCAAATTAGGTGCCAGGCGATTTTATTTATGTTGAAAACAGTTGAAAAAAAATTATATAAATTGATGATGATTTTTCCGTGGATGAAATATTACAAAGTATATATATTAAAATATATATAAGTGCTTTTTGTTATATATTAGAACTGAATTTTTAACAAAAAAAGTAGATATATGTCACTGAATGTATAATTATAATTATTAATTATAATATATTAATTATATATATATATATAAAATATAATATAATAAAATATAAAAATAAGTGCCTTAAATATTTTAGGAATTTAAAAAAAAATTTATATATATGTATCATCTATATATTAAAATATATATATATTCTTTCATACTTTTTTATTTTATTTTATTTGATATTAAATCAATTATATAGTAATAGAGCAAGTTAAGTTAATCGTAAAATGTAAGTCAAGTATAGTTGGAATTAATAATACTTAATAATTAACTGAAATGTATAATAAATAATTAGGAATTTGCTTCGCTGCCTTTCTATGTATAATTCATTCAAAAAATCCATTCAACTGAAAACTTTGTAAGCAATAATCAAATGGAAAAGGTTCCTTGGCTATTGAACAGCATTTGATTGTTGTGCTCAACTATTTGCCAAAAAAATAAAATAAAATGCGATTTTACGCTCTAATAAAATAAGCGCAGGGAACTTTTGTGAAAGCGTGTAAAAAGAATGCACCATTAAATGTTGTTAAACTTCATTAAACTCGGGGCAAAGCTTCGAGCGATTTGTTTTGCCAACTGCACTTCACATAGCTGAGCCAAAAAACAACAGCAACAACTTTCAAATTGGACTAGAAAATAAGGGAAACTAGACACCAATACCACAACGTGTAAACTAATCGCAAACAAACAAAAGCATCCGCACCCACACCCACACACACACACACACATACACAGTGAGTGCCAAAAGTGAAGGCTCATCAAAGTTTTTGGCACTTTTCTCCTTCTTTTTTCATTTTTTTTTTTTTTTTTTTTTTTTGGGAAATGCAATTGAATTGCGCGATTTTCATTTGAATTACAGCAATCGACTGCGCTAACCTGCGGTTACAGCTAAGGGCAGGTGGGCGTGGCAAATGCCGAACGAGTCTGAGAAATTTCAATGGAACACCGGTGCCCGTACTTTTGCACCTGGCTCACAATTTTCAATTAGATGAGAGTACGCGAAAAGTGCATAAAATTAGTTTTAAGTGCATATTAGAGTAAAACAGTTACTTGAACATTGCGAGACCTCACGGCTGAGAACTATCGAATGTGGGAGAGAAACGTAGTAATTATACAATAAGCAACTATAGGTAAATATAAGATATAAGTAAGTAAGCCAACATCAATAGAGTGCTTTACAACACTCCTATCCATAAAAGTTGATGTATAATATTGTTACATATGCATAACAACTATAATTAACTAACGAACAATAATAAATTATAGGTAAGTAAGTAAGATATATGTGAGTAAGTGATAGAGTGCTTTACAACACTGTTATCCATAAAGTAGATGTACAATAATATCACATATAAATAACAAATAGAAATAACTAACGAACAGTAAGTAATTATAGGTAATACGATATAAGTAAGTGATAGAATGCTTTACAGCATTGTTATATATAGCTAAAATCAAGAAGTAAAATTCGATCTTATCAGCTTATTATATTTACGTAACTACATGTATAGTAAAAGGTTTTTCATAGTATAGCACTTTTTACGTTGATATAAATATAAGCAATAGCTGTGATAGAAACAAACGTTTTGCAGCACTGTTTTTAGTTTTAGTTGGTTTATTAGGCAATATTTTGATATATTTATTTATATATAATTCCTGCTTTAATATTTTATTTTATATATATATATATTTAACTAAACTCAAGCTAAATTCATATATCTCTATATTTGCTAAATATTTCGGTGAATTTTTATTCAATTTTCTTAAATAACATTAATTTATTATAGATTGGAATTAATATCAAATTAAAATTACATTCTGAATGAAGCACTGTAAATTGGGCACTTCGACTTTCTTATATAATATATATTTGTAAGCTGAGCCAAAACGAAGCCTCCCATATTTTAAGGGCTCTTCGGACCGCAACCTTCAGGATTTGTTAGATAACCTTCCTGTTATCTTCATCTGCGCGAAGGGCATATAAATCTCTTTATTATTCGATTGTAAATTTGCAAATTTTTACCACCTTTTTTTCTTTATTTTTTTGGGGAGGCCATATCATTGTTTCCATAGCTGTTGTTGACGCCGCTGCCGTTGCCGCTGTTTTTGCATTTATTTTGCGGCTAAAACTTTAATTGAGTTTTAAACCATTTTGCTGGCTGTTTGGGGCCAGAGCCGCAACGAGATTTGTTTATACTGCGTGTTTGTTTATGTGTGTGTGTGTGTGTGTGCGAGTGTGTTAAAAAACTGGTTTATTGTTTGAGGGGATCTGCTGTTGCTTCAACTACAGCTGGCGCTCTTGTTGGACCTTGTGGGCCTTGCACTTACACCACGCCAAGCACTGCGCTGCGCTTGAGTGATGAGTTTTTCGCCGAATTGGCTTTTTTTACTGTTTTTATTGTTGTTGTTGGTTGGCGGTGTGAGTGCGGGCAAAGGTTTTGCTGGTACCACTTTGGCTGCACTTTAAACATTTTAAATGTGCTTTGTTTTACGCCCAAATAGTACGAATTTGTTGTATTAAGACTGTTTTCGTATTTTGGTATGTGCTGCAGCAGGTTGAGCTTCCATAAGCTGCTGCTGCTGTGAGTCTGCAGCAGGTAACGCATACGCCCCATGCACCAAACAAATTACAGCCATTTAAGTGATTTTCACTAATGTTATTAGGGGCGTTGGCGCAAAAAGTTGCATACTAAGCGCATTTTGTTGCCTTTGTTAGGTTTATTACTGCCGCCAACAGCGCATATGCGTGTGTGTGTGTGTGTGTGCCGAGAAGTTTGGGTTTATTACGTGAGTTTCCGTGCAGTTTCGGTGATATACTAAATTGTGTGCAGAAAGTTTCATCTCTATGGGCTACGAACTAAACTTATTGTTAGTTAATGCAATCAGACAATTGAAAAGACAGGCGCTTGCAGCTACATCGAGGGGTTTTCCCTATTCGGGCACGAACTGTTAAATTATAATTATTGTGATATCAACAGCTGTGTTCATGAAAAAACTACTATGGATCAGCACTAAATATTTACTTTATTTTCATTTATTAATTTGATATGTTTTTTCAAATTCAAGAGCATTTGCTCCACGAGTTTGCCCTCACTTATTTACATATTTGCAGAGCAAATTTGGTGTGCTTCTGAGCTTTGATCAATCATCCATTCATACTCAAAGCTTCACTTCACACTCAATATGCAATACACATATGAGCGTAGAGAATGCGAAAGCCATAACGACGCATTCCACATTAAGCAAACTCAGCTGAGCGCTGTCTAATAGCTGCTGAGAGGATCCACAGCTCACACACACATAAGCATAAGTACAGCTCCTTAGCAAGTACTGATCTGAGTGCTTTTGAAATAGTTCGCGAGAGCATCCACACACACGCACTCATATGTAAGTGACCTGAGTAGCGAAGATAATGAGAGCGTGGAATCTATTTTAGGTGAGTGCATATTGAGTTGTTAATGTTTAGTGAAGACACATGTCAATTAAATGTACGGTACATATGTATATAAATTATCTATGCGCTCCTCCAGTGATGCTACTATGCGTACATATGCACGTATGTTTATTTTCATATATATGTATATATGCATAAAAATTATTTATTAAAATTGTGAACGTTATTCATATAGTTCCTGATTGCTAAGCAGGCTTATGAACTGTATATTTCAGTAAATCAAAAATTCATTCATGTGAGATGAATAACAGTTTTACAAAGAGATTTATAAATATGGATGTCTAAAAGCATATATGTATGTTTAATATGTGTGCATAAGAAATGGCAAATAACAAGAGGTAAACAAGTATGAGCATGCATTGAACAGATATACAAACACAAACACATATGCATGTGTGTATATTGGGCTGTTCTTGAGGGGTGTATAAGAGATTTGTTATTACTGTAAGTCTAACACACATATACACATGTGAGTGCATTCTGAGTGCAAATGGTCTCTCATATGAATTTTATTCAAAATCCACAATGGGCGCACAGAAAGCACCGGGCGTAGCTTGTTTGAGCTAAGTAGATTAGAATTGCGCGCTTCTCTAATTGTCTCAAGACTCAGTATTGCTCAATCGTGATTCCACACACATACACACCGCCTCTCATTATCGCTCCCTAACGGATCAATGGAGTAAATGTGTGCAGAGCAACCAGATATTCGTTGCTTGTCTCTTGAGTGGATATTGCAATGGAGCGAACTGCAGTTAGTTCTGCATTTACATATGTAGTTCCTTGCAAACCTTCACTATAACTGTAGGCTGTAAGTAATTATTTATTATTATACAGCTATTTCCTGATTATTATTTTATAAATATTTAAGACTGTCTAATTAAATAATAACTTGTTTGTATTTCCAATAATATCAACAGCAGAATAACATAATGTACGAATATTCGAGGGTAACATAGTTTATTTTAAAGAGAGTATAAGTCGCTTGTGAATTGAGTGAAAATTGCAGATGTGAGAAGCGCTTTGTGGTATCATATACATACTTATGTATGTATGTATACACCTACATACATTAACATAGGCATCAATATATACACACATACATCTGCAAATATATGTTTTGGTATGCTTTAGGTCTTTTCAGCTTTACTTTTACATTCTTATTCTCATAAAATATTACATATTGTGCACTAGAAAATAAATAAATGTCTAATTAAGTATAGTAAGCCCAGCAATTAACCTCATGTTAGCTAAATTACCTGCATAAATTATATATAATGGGGGCTATTAGGAACTGCAGCCGCCGTTTGAGCAAAAAATTTCAAATTTTTATTAACTTTTACTATTTTTATAAGCAACTAGGGTTTTTTTAAGAACATTTAAAAATTTTTTAAAATAATAATTAAATAAATAAGTATATATTTATATTTATTATTTATAATTTTTATAATTTTCAAATATATTATATATATAATATTATTATATTATTATATATATCGCCATAAATTATGTATATGTATATGAACGCTTGCTGGAGCTGTGGCCCCTGTTAAGCTCTGCGCGATCATAAACAGGTAAGAGGCCGCCATAATAAATATGGCCTTAAATCCTTTGCAAGGAGCCCAGGCGAGAGGCCAATGTGAAGTCTGAAAGCGCTGACCATATATCATCATAAAAATATAAACCAGACCGGGCAGGATAGCAGCCAGAGGTAGGCAGAGCGGGGCAGACGCGTTCCAGCTATAAAACATTAGTCAAAAAACATTAAACATGAAAAGGTGGGCAACAATTGTGCTTGGGTTTGGGTCCTGGCTCGTGCTGGTGTTGCTGTCGCTGCTCCCAGGGCTACAATCAACATCATTAACGCGTGCTTTAAAAGCCATTTATTTAGACGCAGACATGAGAAGCCATGTTCGGAATGGCAGTCACTGTTCGAGTATGGGAAAACTATAAATTTAACGCATTTAGCATAATTGCAGGAGGAGCGGCGCCAGCAGGAGGAGCAGCGTGTGCGTGTGGAACTTAGTGTGGATAGCCATCAACGCGTAAGCGTTATGATAAGTGGCTAGGCAAAAGGATATCAGCGTCAACACGCACTAAGTTATTGCCCCATCGGTACATCCTATCGTCCTGCCCAGCCATCCATCCAGGATGGGGCTATTAGCTGTAAGTGGCGCTATCCTGCTCTGGCATCATATTACTGGGCCATCTAATTGCCGGCCGCTTTTGACCTTTATCAAAGCCAGTCTGCAACTTAATATGCCACATGGAAGCGCAACCCTTCTCCTTTGGCTGGGCAAACACTTGACAGTCCGGCCATAAGTTACATAAAGGAGGAGAGTTGCCTATCGATTTCTGGCCAAGTTAGGCAGAGTCTTTCCTAACCATATTTATCGCCCGTCTAATGGATACAAATTGGGTCAGCTGGCTCAGATTTTGTTCAAGTTGAGTTCTCCGAATTGTTATGCGTCTGCCATTTTTATGCCACAATGCACAATGCACGAGCGCAATGGGGCGTATGCGTAATTTATGCCTTTCTGCCACGTTTTAATTGCTGCAGCTATTCGTGTAAAGCCTATTTATGCCACATATGACTTAAAGTCAGGCTCTTAGCTTCGATAGTCAAGTCAGACAAACAAAATGCCCTCAGGCACAAAAACCAATTTGACTATCATCCATGCATGCGTTAGCAATGTGTTCTGCTAAAATTAACGTATTTACATTTATGCACATGAAACTGAAATTAATTTCGCATTTGCTTAAAGCGTTTGAACTTTAAAGAGGATTTTCAAGCGGAAGCTTTAAATAATTGCCAACTACTCGTTACCAACTGTAAGTTAATTGTTTTTCATTTGTTTGCTGACTATGCTAAATTCAATTTAACTTTTCAGTTACTCTTATCAAAAAAGAAAACAATTGAAAAGTGTCAACTGCAGCAGCAGCGACTACAGCAACAATGAGAGAGAAATACAAACACATGAAGTATAAAAGAAATCTGATGCAGTGACAGAGCACAAACAGAACTCCTGTCTCTCGGAATGTAATTGTAATTGAAAGTGAGCTAACAAATTGGATTAACTGAACGTGAGAGCTGCAAAAAGGACATGCACAAAGCACAGATCAGAGATCAACTAGCAGTCCTCAATTGAAATGGATGCCTTACTCATATCTTTCACTTTTAAAGCCAACTACAACAACAACAATAACTACAGCAACAGCAGCATTGACAGTATAGAAACTTTCGCTTACCTTAGCGGCTAAACAAAGCCAGTCATAAGGCTAACACGCACACACACACACACACAGCGCCCTGGCAACTTCTGCGTCACTTTTCTGGCCAAGCTGTGCAGAGCTCTCTGGCTCAAAAGTCAACAGCTAACAGCACTAGCAATTAGTCAGAATGGCGAGCGGCACGACTAGGTAATGCCCTATATGTTGTATGATTCGTATGTTAATACAACATGTGGTATGTGGCAAAGTATTTATTATTTGAAGTCCTATACTATGGAGATGGAACTTGTATTATATGATTTACTATTTTTTCCTAAATTCTTTTTTATTGTATGTTCTTATTTTTTTTTTTAATTAATGACCATTTCTTATTTATTGCATAATTTACATATATTTATGTTTCTAATTTATTCATTTGTCTTTTTAAGTTTATTATTATTATTTTTTTTTAATTTAGTTTTTCATATTTATTATTTTATTTTGTAAATTTATGTTGTTCATTTTACATTTTATTTTTCGTATTTTATATTTATATAATGTGAGACACTTTATATTACTTTACTTTTCATATGTAACATTTCCATATATCAATTTATAGTTTGTATTTCACATGATTATATTATTTTACATATATTATATTATTTTTTAAACTATTTTACATATATATGTTTTGATTTTATATTTTTTATTTGATGTAATATTATATATTTTATACTATATTAGGATTTTTTTTTTTTATTATTAGTTTTTATATTTTTTTTTATTCATTTAATTTCTCACACTGAGCGAGCTGACAGATTCGTGTATCATGTTCCAGGGTATTTAAGCTTGTGCACACATATACATAATGGTATCATACCTACATGCCTACATACATACATATATACCCTGTGCACTCGCTCACGCTCACACACACACACACACACACTCACTCTCACTCTCACACACACCGACTTACTCTCACACATTCATCCTCGGCACGCTCTTCTCATGCGTCTTTCATTGCTCCCAGCTCCATTCGCTTTCGCATTCGCATTCGTCGCTTATGTTGACGTAGATTTAATTACAATGTTTGCGCCACTCGGGCGCTGCATTTACGTTTACGTTTATGCCACTTGTTTGTTGCACGCGTCGATGTCGACGCTGCAGCAGCTGTAAAGTGTGGCTCAGAGTCTGCGTCTGGTAATGTCTGTCTTTTGTATGTGTATAATATATTTATATATATGTTTGTACACATATCTATGGGGATGTGCTGCTAACTGGGCCAGAGTAGCTGGCGCTTTTGTTTAACAACAACAAACATGCAGCGCGTCGGTCTAAAAATCTCACACGTTCGTTGCATCCTCGCTCATCGGCCACGCTGTCTTCTCTCACTTTTATGCACTTTGCAAATTGAATTTTCCACTCGCACACACGCCGGCGAGCTAACTGGCAGCAGAAAGGGATGTGCGAGACAAAGGTGCTGCCAAGAAATGCAGCCAAATGCCATTCCCGTTGCAACGGGCTTAGACAGCCTCTGGCTTTTTGCCATTAAAGAGCTGCTTGCTTTGTCGAGTATGATATCTCTTGCAGGTGAATAAACAGTTCTTTGATTGCGAATGCCTGGATATAAGTCAACTTCAATTTCGAATGGATATTAACTTGTTGACATATGAGTTTGAAAATGTAAATAGCTAGATTCATTCGTTTAAATATTTAATAGTTTGATTCATTTATTTTCAGATATGCCAGGTGAACACATGGGAGGCAAAGCTGTTGACGGTCCTTAAATATAAATATTTCAATTATATTTTCTATCTCTCATTTAATGCTAGCTGCTATTAATTTGTAATTCAGTTTATTAATAATTTAAGCTTTTGCCAACTGCAATCAATGCAAGAGCGCCAGCTGCAGTGGTAAACAGTTGACCCACATATGCCTGATTATATACAATCATAGACATACTCCTGGGGAGCATATAGAGCCATAGAATATGTTTGCTCTTTCTTTTAACAGCTTCCGGCCACATGCCGCTGTAACAGCAGCCACTTTACAGGAGCTTAACAGCAAGAGAAGCAGTTTAGTAATAGCAGAAAATGCTCTTAGCAGGTGCATTAACATCCGAAGCTGCTCTTGAGTAACCCAATTAAAATCACTCAATCATACTGCTCTCTTCATAGGCAGCGAACTTACGTTCCACTAACATTTAACATTTCCTATGCTGTCAATTCTTCTCGCCTGGTACTTCAGCCAGATTTGCACGTATGATCTTTTACAGGACTCAATTAGTTTGCTCTGCTAATTAACAGCGAACTTACGTTCCACTCTGTCAGTTTACAGTGGGATTTTGATTTACATTTCTCCCCCCGTTGCTCATTTCTGTTTGCCTGGTATTTCAGTCCGATTTTCGTCGAACTTGGAGCCGCAGCAGTCCGGCCTTGAAAGTATGCAACGAAATTTATATTTTGCAAATTTTCAGAATTTTACCCCTTTTCCCTAAGATATCAGACCAATTTAGGAATCTAAAGTACAATTGAAAATTTATTTAGTAATTTGATTTTTATTTTTGAAAATACAAATGAGAATCTCTACGATTCCGATTGCAGGAATTAATTACATTTAAAGATGTTGCTATCAGCAAAACATTATTTTTACTTATATCTAACACAAATTTAATGAATTTTATTTCATTTACATATGCATTATTGAAATGCTTATAACTGATAGGGCTTAGCATAATTTTTTTAAATTTTACTCAAATATATAGAAATTGCGCTTTTTATGAAATATCATAGTTTTATCTTGCCATCAGCATTTCGGATTTTTGTCTGTAGCGATTTAGGACCCCGCTTCAACTCAAGCTCTGGCAGCTCTACCTATTAATCAGAAGAGTTTATAGGAGATTAGCTTTGAAAATCCCATCATATATATAATATGACTTACCTCGGTTATGATATGTAGAGACTCTCGTACTGTCTGGACTCATGTTTCTGAAATACTAAATATATAAAGGTTTGTTAATTGCAGGCTTGGGATTACCTATTAGGAAATACACATAATAATAAGAACTTCTACATTTATACATTTCTACATATTTTAATATAAATAAATATACAAACGAAATGCAAAAAATGCTACTTTAATGTCTCGTCTTCAGTCCAAGGCCAAGTTGATTGCCCGCTTTTCGCACAGACTGTGCACACACACGCACACGCACGCACACTTATGCACATTTAGC
This sequence comes from Drosophila mayaguana, assembly GCA_037075325.1. Classification (NCBI taxonomy): domain Eukaryota; kingdom Metazoa; phylum Arthropoda; class Insecta; order Diptera; family Drosophilidae; genus Drosophila; species Drosophila mayaguana. Next base: position 1,244,723 of record JBAMCG010000068.1, read on the forward strand.
ATATGTAAATGCTGGCTTTTTATGTGTCGCCCTGTTAACCCAGTCGTTGGGCTTTGTTGTCCATTTGGCATGCGCTTTTCCAGCCACTAATTGCTTGGAAAATCTGCTCACTTCCACACGACAACATTTCAATGGCAGCCGCAACAATTTCCACTGAGCGTTGCCCGTAAAAACTGCAAAATGTTTAACAAACGAATGCCAGTTGGGCCAACGTCTTTTGGCCCGTTTTTAAATAAAGACGACGAGCTCTTATTGCCAGCTGGCTCATGTGTGTGTGTGTAGTGTGTGTGTGTGAGTGTGTATGTGTTGGGTTTTTTGGTAATTTGTGCGGCTTGTGCCAGCAATTATGTGCTTGGCTGCAGTGCCTTGTTTTCCAAATACCCTGTAAATAGATACACGAAAAGTTTCTTAAGGAAGGTAAATAAAATATAAATTTTATTTTGTGGCAAACCTTTGTTAAATACCGTTGTGTGCTTGAGGATCGTCTAAACTAAGATACATATATAAAAATTAAGTACATTTTCCTTTAATAATTTTTATATATTTTTACTTTGGTCTTATCCTCAGTTTTTCTGAATGCTTTGTTTCCATTGCTTGTAGAACTATAAATGGAACTATGAAATTTTGTAGGAGAAAAACTATTTTATAGCAAGACTTGAACTCTGCAGGATACTTTAAACTCTTCAGGATAATTTAAATTAAATAAAAATAAAAATAATTAATATTATAATTTAATCAATTTGTATTATCTTGTATATATTCAATTCTTATTAATATCCATATCTCCTCAAGACTCATAAGATCCTAGTAGAGCACTGTCAATATCCTTGCGCCCAAAATAACGGTAGATATATGCAAGTCGTTCACTGTGTTACCTTTTCTATTTGGTTGCTATTGTTGCCTTTCGTTTCTTCTGGCAAATTGCACAATTGTTTTCTGGTCGGCTGCCTGCTTGCTATATATACATATATATGTACATACATACACACTCGAGCGCGTGCTTCTCTTCAGATAAGTCTCTCAGTGCGCGTCCTTGAAAGTGTGTGTGTGTGTGTGGTTTAGGCTGCAGTTACATACTCAAAGTTTCTGGCAGACATTATGCTTAAGTATTAGTTTCCCACAAATTGTTGTCACTTTTATTTTTATTGTAAACTTTCTGCATACATTTACATAGAAATTTATGTTACATAGATATGCCACAACTTATATATTCACATAGAGCTCCATAGTAAATATGCTTATGAAATCATAGTAACTAGCTATGTGTATATGTATGTGTGTACTTAGTTTATATATGTATGTATATAGTTATATGTATGTGTAAGCTAGACATACATTTGCATACATAACTGAGCTTCTTTATGCTTTTCACGTACGCCTTAAATATAAATTCATATACATCGATTTTTCATCAACAGCAATTTTTTATTTTCTCTTTTTTTTATTATGTGTATAAATGCTGATTGGGAATTTAAATTCTACTTAATTAGTTTTTAATAGTTCATATATATATATTTATATAATTTTAATTCTTTTCAACATTTCAACATACAATTTATCGGTCATAATTTCATACTTAATTATATTTACAACATTTTTAAAGCAAAGCTGAATTTTTGATATTCATTTTCAAATTCTTAAATTGAAACATGTATATATATATATATATATATATATATATATTTTTTTTTTTTTTTCAATTCGATTATTTACAGCGCAACTTTAAAACAGATTTCAGTGGAAGTAATACAATTTATTTTTATTTTTATTTTTATCAAATATTTACAGCAAAAATCATTTTAGAATGTACTGCATAAAATCAATGTAATTAAATCTGATTAAATCAAACAACTAATTTCAACATTTATGCGCTAATTGGAGTATAAACAGTACATTAATTTATAATAAATCAATTTTTAATATATAAGTTTCTTATTTTGTATATATATATAAATCGTATCACTAGCTAATATCTGTCTAAGGTTTTAACATACATATTTGCTTGAAATATTTATTATTTTTGTTTATTGAATTTTTTAGTTTTGACGCTAAATTTACTACGTAAATTCGCTATGTATGTGTGTGTGTGTGTGTGTGTGTATGGCTGTGTGTTTGTATTTGCAAATACGCTCACCTAAATGCAAATTTGATTAACAGTGCTTTTTTTTAGTTCCACATATTTCGATTTGAATTCATGTTGCTTAATATAATTAATTTATGCTCATTTAATGGGGCAAAGCTTTTGTTATGTTTTTGCATTTTACATGCTGAGCCGCCTCTTGGTGTCGGTTTTTGTTTATTGACTCTATGCATATTTCATCAATTTATTTGGGTAGAAACATTTCCATTGCGCGCACATTTCGCACTGATTTCGAATTTAATTGCAAGCAATGGCAAACAAACATTTTCGCTCTTAATTTTGCAAATATTTCAACAGCAATTGGCTTTTGGCAGTTCGCAGCGCATTCATATAAAAATACATACATATATTATTAGTTTTGTGGAATTTTGCTTTGAAATATTTTGCACTCGCATGGCAAGCGCAAATTATAATTGTTAGTTGAATAGCTGAATAATTATGATGTCCTCATGTCCTTGGAACATAAAATTTAATAAAACCAGGGCAAGTTCTATGTTAAATTAGGGTTGACAAATTGAAATTAAATTGTGCTGAAAAATTAGGCATTTTAATAATATTTTGCTATTAATGTTATTCTTGTCATGTATAACTAAACACAATTTTAAATCATGTGGTGAAAATACAAATTGCGTTGTATATAATTAATTATAAATTAATTTAATTTATTCAAATAAATTTACAAAATATATCATTTGTAAAACAATTGCTTAAAATACTTTTTTTTCATTTGTGCTCAATTAAAAAAGATTTAAATATCGTAATAATAATAGCATTAATAGAGCAATTTGTTTATAGGTAAAAAATATACCACAAAAAAATCATAAATTTAAAGAAACAAAAGCAATCAATGATACAAACAAAACCATGGGAAGAGAAACTATTGGGATAGAAACTCAACCTACATAATACTCTAAGTTATGCACCTCCAAATGGGCGACATTTCTAAGGATGGGCAAGTAACCTATGTAGATATAAATATACTCTATATATGTATCAGAATCTGCTAAACATTTTTTAACATAATCAAATAATAACAATAGAATTTCTGGTTTCTCCCAAATATATTAATATCATAAACAACAGACAACCTTAAAGCTGGGTCTGCATTTCCGTTCAGCCAAGTATTTACTATAAGCAATATATATATTATATATATACATAAGCCCTAAATGCCGCGACGAATGTTAGCTGAAAAGGCTAAAACTGTGTGCCGCCATCAAGACTGAATGGCAACCATTATTTATATTAGCAACATTTCAGAAAACCTCAAGTTCGAGCTTAGCTAAGCATCTTCAGAGCTGCGGCTCCTGCTCAAGCTGGCCGACAAAAACATCCGCTGCTACCAAATAGGAATCATAAACAAATCAAACACCCATAACTAAAAGGCAAAGAACGCAAAGAAGTCTCGAAATATCAAATCACTATCAATGTCAGCAAATATAAATACAATTATTTGTATTATTTATTATTTAATTCAGCTAAACGAATACGTTTAGTCCAGGTCGTCAGGTAGGATTACAAAAGTGAACTGTTAAAATGTATTATAAAAGAGCATTTCAGCCCCATTTCAAAGATAAAGCATAAAATTCCTGTTCAGACAGGGTCTAAGAAAGAAAAGAAGAAGAGCAAATTCGACTTTCTCTCTATTAGTTATATCAGAAAAAATTTCTTCTTCCATATTTTGGAATAATTTACATAATAGATATATAAGAATATAAATTAACATTATTATAAATAAAACAAAACCAATTCGTTCATTCAGCTTGCAGTCGGTTTAGGTTTGATTCGAAATTTCTTATCTATTTTGATTAGTGAAAGACGTTTTAATGCAGGTTTAATTGGAATGAATTGCAGTCGTTTCAGCATTGATTGACATTCAATGAATTAGTCGAAGTGCTTAATTAATTGCATTGGAAAATCTGTTTAGAAATAGTTAAACTAAATAGCCAAATGCTGTCAGCAGTTTTCAGCTGCTGCTCCTGCTGATTGGCAATTACAAAATCAATGCATGTAAGAGCCACGCCAATTGCTGTTGCCATTTAGCATGAGAATCATTCTACGATTATTGCTATACAGTTTATATATATATCTATATATATTTATATGAGTATGCCATTTGTGTTTCTTGTGCTGCTTATTTGCACAAGTTTTATGCTGTTTTTTATACTTTTTACTTACTTGTCTAAGTTTGATTCTATTTTGCACGCTCTCGGCGTGCTGTTTGTTCTGCTGCTTCTTCTACTTCTGTTACTTCTTCTTCTTCCACTTCTTCATCATCTCCGTCATGTTGTTGTGCCCTAAATGAGTTTTTTGCAATTATTTGATTTCATCTTGAATGCCAGCGCTGGCAAAGCACACTAAATGTGTTTGGCTGGGTTGCTATTCCTGCTCTTGCTGCTACTCCTGCTAATCCTGCTGCTGCTGCTGATGCTGTTGTTGTATAAATTTGCGGCAACAATGCGGCAACCTTATTACCAACAGCCGAAAATGTTAACATTAAATGTTGCCTATGCGGCGCACTAATAGAAAATGCGATCCGGCTGCCGATAAAATGCAGCAACAGCAACAATGGCAACAACAACAACAACAACTTGAGCATAACATCCGTGGCAACAAGAACGCCTGCTGCCAATATTACTATGCAAATGAGCGTTGGCCAATCGCATTGCGTCACACGCGGCGTATGAGCTATGTGAAATATGCGCGGCTCACGCTGCCACGCCCATCGATTGCTATTGCTAGTCTGGTTGTTGTTGTTGTTACTGTGGCTGGTCCTTTGGCTGGTGCTGCTGCTGCTGCTGCCGCTGCTGCTGCTGCTGCTGCCGCTGCTGCTGCTGCTGCTGCTGCTGCTGCTGTTTATGTTTGACTGCACGCTGACAACAGTCTCCTGTGGCTGAATGTGGGCTTGGCTTTTCATATTACTCATACGCCACCGACTTGCCGACGCTGGCAGCGACGTCAGCAGCGCCGCTGGCAAATAACTCGATAAACGTTTGAAAATCCCAAATGATTGCGTTTTAATGCCGCGCATTATTTTACCAAGTAGATTATGCTGTGCCAGTGAGCCTGCAGAATTGTGAAATGCTCCGGGCGGATTACGCACGGGCGTTTGATTGTTATCGCCAGTGTTGCCACCATGGTTGCCTGCGAATAAGAACAAGAAAACAGAGTCAGAGAAAGAGTGAGAGAGAGAGGCAGAGAGAGAGGGAGTGAATAAGAGGCGGGCGCTTCATGAGTGCTTGAGCTCTTGTAGTAATCAGTTTTTGGTTAGTCGGGTTTATATTTTCATTTATTTTGCGCGTTACGAAAACCATTGGATAAATGGCTTCAGCCAGGAGGGACGGGCAGGGGCCAAGGCAGGGCCAGGCAGATGAGGGAACGTAGCAGAAAATTGCTCTGCGTGGTGCGTTGATATTGGAATGCATTTAATAGTAGTTGCCTAATCCAGCCCATCCTAGCCCATCCTAGCTGGCAATATGAGTATTGCTTGTTAATTTATTGATTTTGCACTCTGCGGCTTGGGCCAATTGCTGTTTGTCTGGCCAACAGCTAAATTGGCACATTTGGCTCATAAACTTCGAAATTGGCAATGGGATTTCATTAATCGAATGCAGCTACCAAGCAGATTATAATCAAAGCGAGCTAACTTAAGCAAATGTAATCAAAATTATGCAATTTGTAGACTGAAAATAGATTATGGGGGAGGGGGAAAAGTTTTCCTAACACGATTTGTCAATATAAAAAAAAAATTGAAGTGTATAAATAAAATAGAAAATAAATAAAAAAAAAAAAAAAAATATATATATATATATATATATATATATATATATATATATATATATATATATTTTTTTTTTTTTAATTTTTTTATAGCTCCCTTAACATTTTGCTCTTAATCTAAAATTCTAAATCTGAGCAAGCAAAACATACTGAAAAATTTATACGTAAAATATTTTAAAATGTTACACAAACAATCCCAACTTTTTCTATATATATTAACTGGTCAACTGCTAAAGGGCTGACCCCATGCAGCCCCTATTGCCCCTGTCTCTCTCGCTCACTCACTCGCCCCTTTCTCTCCGGTCAACAGCTCTATTTATGGAGCTCACTTAAGCCAGCGCTACCCGAATGCTTTTCATTCCGGTTGCTTGTTGACATCTTTTACTTGCCACGCTTACTCTCCACATTTTGATACGTATTTCGCTGGCCACCCACTTCTCATTCTCCCTGTTGCTCTGTCTCTCTGTCTCTCTGCCCAGCTGACTGTTATTTCTTCTTCTCTCTCTCTCTTTTTTTTACAACGTCATTGTGTGTCTTTATAGCGTCAATGCATTCGACGAGCGTTTCGACAGCGATTACTCGACAATATTTTACCGTTCTGGCTGCTTCTGTGCGTCTTTATGTGGCGGACAGTCAATGTACCCAAAGCTGGGACAGCGTGTGTCCCCTGTCTCCACGCTTGATTGAGTGCTATACCCCACAAGCTACACTACCCCGCCCCAACCCCTCCACCCACATTCCTCCTTGCTGCTGCTGTTGCTGTTGTAGCTGCCTTTGGTTTTTATGCACGTCATTGAACGCACTTTGTTGACCGCATGTCAATGTTTGATATATTGCAGGCACAGTGGTCTGAATAATGTTGAAAAGTGAAAGATTGAATTAACCTGTCGTGTTGAAGGCAAGCTTGCTAGATATAATTTAATGCAATTATATCTTGGACATGTTTAATTAATAAATAGTCTAGCATATCTTTAGTCATATTATCTGAATTGTTGCTTTGGATTTGGATTTTTCTGTGCAATATTTTGCGGGCAATTAAAACTTTTTACAACTGATATTAAATGATATCAAATTATTATAATTTATTTTTGTTTAATGTATAATATTACATATTTAATAATATAAAACATTATACATTATACAAATTAATTAATCTATAAATTATAATATTATTATTTTTATTTTTTTGAATATTTGTCATTGAATATTTATCATTTATAAATTGCTTAAATTTTAATGCAATGATTAACTTTGTTTAAATTAATTAATTTGAAATTTATTTTTATTTAAATATTTATTTTCCGTAGTAAAATATTTCTTCTCTCCGCCATCGCATGCATACCACTGTGCACAGCCCCTCAGATACATATATTTGGGGAGTTCATAGTGTTTGATAGTCGAAAGTACATACATATGAGGGCTATTAAATATATTTTATCAGCTTTTAATCTTTTGGCATTTGGCTTTTCATCAGCTGGCGTCATAAATAACAACAAAGTGGTATTTAAGCGCGCATTGCGTTGATTTTCCTGCTGGCTTTTTGTGGTCCTTGTGGCTCATGTTGTTGTTGTTGTTACATTTGCTGTTCTGCTCTTGCTCATATGGCCATTTTGGACAGTTCTTGTTGTTGTTGCTGTCGCTGTTGCTGTTGATTTTGACTATAGTCAAAGTCATAAATATAAAGTGATAGATTCGACAAAGCGCAAATACTTCAAATAAGCCAAACTTCAAGCAATTTCAAGAGCATCAAGAGAAGCGAAAAGACAAACAAACAAAGCAACAACACACACATGCCCATATGTACACACACACACACTCACTCACCCACACACACACGAAATTCGTCCGCCTAACTCAACTTTGAGCTGTTTGTTTGAGGCTCGAAGCAAAATTGAGTCGGAAATTCGCATTGCCCTTTGATTGATGTCAAAGACATAAATATCATGTGTGTGTGTGTGTGTGTGTGTGTGAGTCTGTGTACATATGGGTGCCCGTATTCACGCTTGATTGAGAACACATTGAAAAGGTGTCAGAGCCGACATTCAGACAATTTTGATGGCATATTTCATTCGATGCCAATTCAAGGCAATAAATATTCCCCATTTTTTATGCCACGCATCTTTGTTCTGATTTTTCAACTTTAGCTTATAGGCCCCATATACGTATTTATTTATATATTTATGTGTGTGCACTTTGTTTTATTTATAAGCGGCGACGATGGCAAAACAAAAGGCTGAAAATTCTACGTCAAAGCTGTCAATCGCAAATCAATCAAAAAGCCATTTTGTGGCACTGTTTGTTTGTTTTTTTTTTTCCTTTTTATGGGAGCTTAAATAAAATATTTATTTTTATGAATTTATATTTATATTTTCGACTCGAGGCCTGATTTAAATCAATATTTAAAGATTTTTGCGGAAAGTTCTGTTATTTTTCGATAAAGGTATTTCAATTTGTGTGTTTGTTAGTTAAATGGAACAGAATTCAGCTAAATATGAAATTACTATAAATGAATATAAAATTTGTAGAATTGTTTAGCATTCATAAAATTCTTTTGCTTTTAGTTTTCATATTGTTCATATATATATTATTTATATATATTTCCGAAGAAGAAACTACACAAATAAATATTGCATATACATTGTAATAGTAATTATTTATACATTTTTCAAATGCTTAATCGGAATCAATATGCCCATGTTATTTTTCCGTAGAGTACTTTTCTACATTTATTTTTGAAGTCCTCTCCTTCTCTTTGATATAAATATTTGCTGTGCAAATGCTCATCAAAATGTGCCGTTAAAATATTGTGCCATCCTCCTCTCACACACATACTTGTCCAGTGTGAGCGATGTCGAGAAGAAAAAATATAGAAACCGAGCAACTTAAGCACAAAATTTAATGTTACCTGCCATTTTTTTTTTTTTTTTTATTTGAGTCAGAAACAGCACTAGATGTGTAATTTAAAATACGCATATCCACAGTGCATGTAATAATCAATTTTAGTACAGCTGTACTTACACACATTCAAAAAATATAATATATGTACATATATAGAATATTTATGTATGTATATATTTAGATTTCACTTTATGCACCCACTCCTGTCAACTGCGATCGAACCAAAAGTTCGTCAACAACTGAGTAACTGATGTGTGAGTGCTCAAACAAGTAGCAATAAGAACTCAATTAAAACGGTATTTGCAGCCCACATCTACGCATAACATTCTGTTGGTGAGTGTGAGGCTGTGGATTCTGTCAGCTAAAAGACTCAGCTCTAATAGACTCAATTGTGCAAATTGGCAATTTCATGCACGGTATTTCACTCAGTGGGTTACTATCACTCAATTGTGAATTGCCACCACTCATCATGTTGGTATGTGTGAGGTTGTGGATGCTCTCATCAATTCTAAGAGAGGCGCTCAATACATGTTCCACTGACTTTCGATCCCAGTCTCTTGTTTCTAAGTCAGCTTGCAGTCTGTATACATACATATATCACTCAAGCTGAATTTATAAGTGTGCTCTTTGTTTATCCCACTGAGATTGATTGACTCTTCTCTTTATGATCCAAGACTCAACCGCTTCTTATGTGGTTTACTTTGCTCATTAAAATAACTGTAGGGCAGCTGTTTTTGTGAACTTGTAGAAACCAATGCAGCTAATAGAAAAGATACATACATACATACACAAATACATTTGACCGCACGTAAAGCATTTCTATTATTGATTACAATCTTTATGCTTCTAATAAATATCTATGAATGGGAGTCGGGTCAATACCTCTTCCTGTCTGCAGTATATAAATAATTTTAGTTCAGAAATATAACAAGAATATGATTTTATTGCAACATCATATTTGTTTTCATTGCGCCTAATGGGATTGTTGTTCGTATCGGGTTTCTTTGAAAACAAACTCAAGTGTTTTTATCGACTGTGCAGTCCAAGCGAAGCAGCTTTTTTGTCCTGTTATTCTTTCAGTTTTACTTTTTGCTCTTTCTGCGTTCTTTTTAAGGCACTTTCGATGCACGAGTGCGTTTGCCAACTCTTCGTCTGCTGCTTGCACATAGCCTTTGTCCAGACAAACGATATTCTCCCGCTCCCGCACCCGCTCCTACTCCCATTCCCACTCACTCTCCTGCTGGCAGTTCCGTTCGCTCAGTTCGGATCCAGTTCATTAGTGCAGTCGGTTGAGCGGCATTTCACGGACGCATGCCTTAAATAATTGCATTTTAAATGCAATCAACATTTTTGCTCGCAAATATTTTTGGTCAGTCAGCCATGTTGTTATTGTTGTGCTTGTCGGTGCTTTTGTTGTTGCTGTCGTTGTTTGCTGCGCCAAGGATTAAAATTTGTTGCTTAAACCGCAATAAAACCACTCGCTATTTATGGCTAATTTGTCGTTGCGCTTTGTTATTGTGCTTGTTTTTTTTCCCGCAACTAATTTGTGACATGCACAAGTTTTTAGCGAAAAAGCAACGCTGGCAGGACATGCGTGTCCTGTGGCCGCACAGACGTGGATATTGGTATCGAAAACGTCACAATGTCAGTGTCAATCAGCATATAAGCGGAGTGTTGTTGTTGCATTTTGGCTATGCGATTGATGGCATTTTTATTGCAGCAGATTTATTTGAACGGTAAAACGAGCAGCGAGTACACACGCACACACACTCACAAACAGATAAAAATACATGGCGAGCACAAATACACATACGCACACACATGCACGCGCTCTCTCACCATCCTCTCTCCAGCACGCTTAGCAAAACGACTTACACACACACACACATAGCGCTTCCTCTCACCCAAACAAATCCTACTCTTCTCTTTCACACACACATATGTATGTTTTCAGTGTGAAGCATTCGCGGCCCTCTGCTAAAGTCTGGCGTGCATTCGAAATGAAAATGGAATAAAATACAAAATAAATTGTTGCTAGGTTGTGTTCTGCGGCTGCATTTTGTGGCTTAGTTTACTAACCTCCTCTTCCTCCTCCTCTTCCCGCCCACCTAAATATACCCCACCGCCCTCGTTCCTCTCCTGCCCTCAATTCGTTGGTTAGCTTTTGTGGCTGGTTTGATGTGCAGCATGCAAACTGCATTCCATTGCCGCTTCCGTGCATTTTATTCATTTTGTTGGCCTCTGTTTTTTGTTGTTGTTAGTATCTTGTTGTTAACAGATTTATACGCACTTTTACCGCATTTTAATTGAAATGACGGCGCTATTAGCGCGAAATTGATTTGTGGCTTTTCCTATTTAAACGGTTCGTAACAATTTGTTGGCAAACGTTCTGATCGCTTGCAATGATTAAACCCATAAACAGCCCAGCAATTAAGATATAGTAAACGAAATTTGAGAAGGACAGTATTTGTATGTATATATAGACTAAATATCTGAATGTAGATAAAACATTTGTTAAATTGATTTAGGAGGGGTTTACATATATACTAATACATACATATATATCTCGAGCGATAACTATGAATAAATATCTGTATACCAGGCAGCTCTAACACAACATAGATTTGAATTATTCTCTGTCTAGTCTAGTCCGCCAATTTAAGTAAGTAAGTCTCAATTATAGATAGTCTATGCCCAACTAAATGTATAAAAAGCCAATTTGTGAATTACTGCTATTGGAGCTGAACTGTCATATAGGAATTTCACTGATCTAAAAGAACATTTCAGTTTTTGCAACCCATACATGCATCAAAGTTATTTCCTTGAGTAGGAACACTCTCTATGTGGACATATACCTTAGAAGTTCGGCCACATCTTTTTCTTCAATTATTATTGGAAGAATTATATTTTTTATAAATAATTTCAGTTTTTCAAGACTGAAAAAACTATTAATAATTTATTTAAAAATTAATTTGTATGTGCTTTCCAATTATACTATTTAGTACCCATCCAAAATGCTTATAAATATGTATATATAATTTTTGCAATTTCCTTATATACTTAATTTTGAGGAACGTAGTTTATTTTTCAATAAACAAACATTCATATTCTATTATATTATTGTTTTTATTATTCATTTATTTCTTGCTGATTTATTTATATGTTTATTTATTTATTTGTTACCTACATAATATCAAGCTTTGCTAGTTTCATCTTAATTAGGAATGTTCCTAAAACTCCTTTATTTTTTATTTATTTATTACTTATTTTATTTATTTATTACTTATTTATAAATTTATGTATTTATTGCTACACCTCATTTTGATGTAGTTTTGTTACCTACACAATATCAAACTTTGCCAGTTTCATCTTAAATAAGCTCGCCAGGTCTAGCCAGGCTAGTTAATTTATTTGCTCTGTGAAGTGGGCTAATAAAACTACAAATCGTGCAGCTGTTTTCAGTCATTCAATAAAACGGCTAAAACTTTCAACCACTTATTGCTTTGAGAGCGCCAACACCCACTTTCGCTCACTGTTGATTGCGTGCTTCTTCTTCTTCGTCTTAATTATCATGTTGCTGTTAGTTGTGCGCTTTATGCTTGTGGCACTTTATAAATCTGAGATGCAGCGCCTGGCTGCAAGAAGGCGAATGGCAATAAAGTGCACTGCGTATTGGAAGCTAAGCATGAAATGGAAATAGAAAATGGGAAATGGGAAATATAAAGAAAGAAATAAAAATAAAAAATAATAACTACAACAACTGTGAAATGCAAACGCCAAGGAAATTTAATTAATTTTTAACGCTGGTGCCAAACACTTGGCCATGGCCCAAACAAAAAGCCAAAAGAGCTATTATAAGTTTTGCATTATGGCAACTGGCAACACGGGAAAAGCCAACGGCGACGCACTTGAAATATATATGTATTAAAAAAAACATAAATATATACAAACTGAATGAAAAGAATATGCCAAAGAGAAGGGCAGAGGGAAAACTGTGTGAAAATGATGAAAAAGTGCAGCGATGGCTATCAAAAAGGCAGCTGCAGCTGCATAACTTGGCCGTGCACAAAGAGCCGAGCTTTCCTTTTTGTATCTTTAGGTGAGAGCACAGGTAGGTGTGCGGGCAGATAGATAGATAGATAGACAGGTGTGGGCCATACTCGTAGCCATGTACTTACCTTGAGCACCGTCACGCCACTCCTCAACCCCGTAATCAGGCAAAGCGTTAGCCGACTCAAATTTATTTCTATGACGTCTCTTGCCATCTTTTTTTTTATAATTTTATGCAGCAAGAATCAGCAGGACAGACAGTGAGAGATAGGGGGAGAAAGAAAGAGAGAACGAGAGAAAGTGAGAGAGAGAGAGAGAGAGTGAGAGTTGGACGTGTTTTTGGCACGGCACAAGGTATATGAATAATGACGGTTGGAGTTTTGTTTATCATTTTGTTGTTGTTGTTGAAAAATTTCGTGTTTTGGTTTTTGTTTTGCAGGTAACATGAAAGAAATAGTCAGAAAACGAGCTGAACAGGTTGGGCAAAGCAAAAGCAAAAGCCATATAAAAAACGTATAATATATATAGACGTAATAGTATTCCAAGTATTTTTATTTAATTTTTGCATTTATTTGCATTTAATAGACGTCTGCGAGAGTGGAGCGCAAACATGGTACACAAACAAAAGTAAATATGGTAAGACAAGCAGAAAAAAAAAAAACAAAAAACAAAAAAAGGTGGACACAGAAAATAGCATGCAAGCCAATGCGAATGAGCGAGATGGAGCGAGTGAGTGAGGGAGAGAAACATGGTAAAGGGTTCACGTTACGAGTGGAGCTTCAGCTAAGGGACTTTGCCCAGATTGCGCTTTGAAATATTTTTGCGGCTATTTGCCAAGGCTCTTTATGAAAAACAATTTAGTTAGAAAATTACTTTAAAGCCTTTACACACAACTCTACAGGAATCAATAAATCATTTATATTTGCATTGCAGCTAAATTTATTATTATTATTATTATTTTTTTTTTTTTTGGAGTCGTTGAGTGCTGATGATTTGCGGTGCACAAAATTGATAAATAGAAAATTATGCGAAACCAATTTAGACGAAGGTTGAGTGAGTGGTGAATGGGTGCCTTATGATGGTTGTTAAATTAAAATTTGACTGTTTCTAGATTGAGAGAGAAAAACAGAAACGTTTCGCTGCACTTACCATAGCTGCGATTCAACATGGCCATCTCGGATATTATTGCTGTTGTGGGCGTGGGCATCTCTGTGGTTGTAATCAAAAGAAATTTTACAATTTAAATTGATTCTACTCTTGATCAAGAGAATATTAAGGATACAGACTTGACTCAGTAAATAAAATAAAAGTAAAAACCTAGAAATTTTAAATAAAAGAATAAAAAATATTAATTTAAAAAAAAAATCGCAAAGGAAGAATTACTTTTTATATGATTTAGTTATTTTTTGTATTATTAATTATTATTATTATTTTTTTTTTTTTATTTATTTTTTTTTATATCAAGCCAAAATGAACATGAATATAAAAATGAATTTATTTGTACTTATTTAGTTATTTATCTATTTTTTCTTATAAATTGTTTACTAATATAAATTGGGTCTCATTTCAATAAGAAACTTTAAGAGCACTAAAAGAATATAAATGAATTACACTTTTAGACTACTAAAAAAAGTTCATAAGCATTTTCAGAATAAATATTTAAAAATTTACATATAAATTTCTGACGCCTTGAAATAATTGTGATAAATAAATTTTGGATACAAAATTAAGTTTTTTATTTCAACTGCTCATATGACAACTTTTATAAAATATGTGAAACTATAGCAATACTTTATGGTATTTAAATAATGCCAACTCTTTGACAGCCAGCAGTGAAAAAAAAAAAGAAAAAACTTTAAACTGATGAAAAATGCGAAGTAATTTTTATGGCTGCTGCGCAAATGCAGCAAATAAATTGCAGTAAATTAAAAAATAGTTGATAGTTACAGAAAAAAAAGAAGGAAATTCCTGTTAAATATATATGTGTCACTCACCGTCGAGCTTAATGTTGCCATCGGTTTCGCCCAGCGAGTTTTTTGCCACGCAGCGATAGGTGCCAAAATCGTTGGGGCCAACGGCGCGAATTTTTAACTTCATATATTTCGTATAACCGCTGACGGTTGATGTGGTCTCGTATTTATCGCCCGCCCGGGAAGTATCTGAAAAAAAAAAACGAAACCGAAACCGACATTTTTAATGGAATTCAACATAAAAATATATATAAAGAAATATATATAATTTACAATAAAAAATTACAGCTTTAAAGTTTAGCTTAACAAACACAAAACTTTAAGAGCGAAGAAAAAATAAATCAATTAATTAATGTCACCTGCATTTCTTAGTCTCTCTGTGTGTGTGTGCGCTTGTTTGTTTGTCTGCATGTGTGTGTGTGTGTGTTTTCAATGGCAACTCAAACTAATTACGCGCTTCTCGCCTCGCTCGTTTCTCACTCGCTCTCTCCCTGTCGCTCACTCTAGCCATCTGCGTGTATGTGTAATTAAAACTGCCGTAGTTCAATAGTAGGGGTGTTCCCTCTGCCCTGAACTAAATAAAACTTTTCTCATTAATCAGTGAAAATCTAAAAGAAAAACTTTTGTTCAATGCTCTCCACGTTTTTTTTTTTTTTGTTGTTGTTGTCCTGCTTCTTCGAAGTTTATTTTTTCTGCTTCTGCTGCTGGCTTTAATTTCGCTGCCTATTTTTATGTTTTTTTTTTTTTTTTTGGTCTAGCCTAGACTCAGGTATATAGAAATACTATATCGGGCATAAGTAGAAGCATTAAATATATAGACTTAATTTCAGTTTGATTGTTTGGCGCAGTGTAAGGCGATATCGCATGTTGCTCATACGCCATGTGTTGCCTTAAACTGTGTGTGGGTTTATGTGCCTGTGTGTGTGTGTGACAAATGTCTTTTGGCAAAAACAATTTGCGTTGCGGCACATGCATGTTCCTCTTTCTTTCTTGTTCTTTGTTTTTTTCCGTTTTTTTTTTATTTTATTTATTTATTTATTTTTTTTGTATAGTCAGTCACCTTTTGTGACGCCGCAGTTTCTCAGATACTTTTCGTGCTGTATTATAAGCCGCTCCGACACGCAAATATATAATTTAACTCATAATCAAAGGCAGCAGAGCCCCGGCAGCAGCAGAGACCTCGACATATGCGATTCGGCGCAACTTTATACTTTTAATACGCCGCCATTGAATATTGGGACATAAAACACAAGTTGCTTGCTTTTTTTTTCGGGCTGACTGTGGCATGCATCAGCGGCAGTCTGAGAGAGAATTGCTTGTCCTGCCCCTGACTAAGTCTGTGATAAATGGCATGTGCCAGCGACAGTTGCCGAGAGGGCTGTATGACAAGTTGTTGGGCTTCTTTCTGACAGAATTGGGCTAGAATCGAGAGAGCATTGAAAGCTATCGGAAAGAGCGTAGACATAAGAGGGGGAGAGGCTGCGCATAGTTATTAAATGATAATTATATATTAAATATTATAAATAGCTGCTTCTGTTTGTTCAATAAACAATGTAATTGGATCTCTATACATAAGATATTTTCATAAAACTAAATAAATAAACACAACTGTTGGCCTAGTAAATTTTAAATGAAATTATGCCTTATAACTGAATAAAAATCTAATAATAATAATTAATATATGTAATGCCTATCTTAACAAATATAATATATTTGAAAATATTGATAGATAGATGATGTCATGCTTCCTTTCAAGTAATCTTCATCAGGTATTTTATTACAGCTCTGACAACTTCTTAGAATTATTGTTATTTTTCTTATACTTAGCTATTTACATATTTATTGAAGTCTAGTCTTAGACACCCATATAATATTGTAACATACATATATCATTCTTTCTCTATCTCTCCTTTTCTCTCTTTCCCTCTCTCTCTCTCTCTCTCTCTATGTATGTCTAAATACATAAGTAACCATAATACATTTATTGTCTGTATTCGTGTCTTTTGTATATTCAAATATGTCTTAGCTCTGCATCAATTCAAGCTATATAATTCAAGCTATATTAACTTCTATAATAGCCTCTCAATATCAAATTTTAAATAACTTTCAATTATATATGTTTGTCTACTTTTAAAATTACATCTATATTTTTTTGTAATTTATTTTTATGTTATATTATATTTTAATTATTTTATATTATACCACAACGAAATCAGAATGAATTATTCAAATTTTGATTATATTCATTTCTTCGTTTCCATTCATATTTGCAACTCAAGTGAAATCAAGTCAAATCTATCTGTCACGTCGACTTTTAATTTGATATATACCGCTCTTCTTCTTTAGTTTCCACCACTTCGTCTTAATTTTCAATCTGAACTAGATGGCTTTCTTTCTCTAGTTTCTTTGGCCACCCTCCTTCAGCGGCACACACACACATACACACACACACACGCACACATCCACCTAGTTTCCATGCGTTTCACTGCGGAATCGCTTAAAATTTATTACCCAAAAAGTTTTTGGTGTCTGTTTGCCATGCATCATGCTCGACGCCAGCGAAAATGTTCATATCTGCAACTCGCGTTTTGTTTGCTGCCTATGCGTGTGTGCATATGAAATGTCTCTACAACCTGGGCTATAATTTGCCCAGCACTCACACACACATGCACAGGAATGTCGTGTCACCTATATATATATATATATATATATATATATATGTATATATGTATATAATAATTTGTGTGTGGCATATCGAACAAACAAATAGCATTTAAGCATAAAAGCAAGATATAAGCATGTTAGTCTAGCTATTATAATTTCTATGCTCATGACTCGCAAGAGCTGAGTCATCCATCAGCTAAGAATCATAAAAAGAAGAAAAGGCCCGCTGAACGCGAGCTGCTTTGGGTTCCATGAATATTTAGACCAAAGAAGTATGCTACGATTTTTTCCGTACCTGAGTTTTATTGATTTTAGCATTTTAGCCTGTGACATGTTAATTATATTCAATTTTCATTTATTTTGACGGTACACAACTGAGCTGAGGTTATCCTTTTGCCCCTGGCACGTACATTTGGGCGCTTTGCGTCTCTGAATGTGTGTGTGTGTGTGTGTGTGTGTGTGTGTTTGCCAATGTGATTATGTTCAAATAATTTCCGTTGCAACATAATATTTTGTGACATTTCCCACATCTGTCTATCTGTTTATCTGCCTCTGTGTGTATTTGGCTTATCTGATATTGTTTTTAGCTACTCTCGGTTTTATTTCAGAGCCATTTTCTATTATCAATGCGATATTTACAATATGCGATTTACAGTTTTTGATTATATACCATATTACATTTCTGGCGCAGCGTGATTAATTAAAAGCAATTGTTTTGCCCGAAACTTTGCTGTAATTTAATTAGTTATCAATTAAAGCGAATTGCGAATATGGCAATCAGTAAAATGATTCAGAGACAGATTGAAACATATGTATGTATATATGTACATATATATGCATGCACGTTGCCTATATTTCGATTAAACTCAGAATGATTGTTTAATTAAATGTGTGCTAAAAACCAAACCAAGCCTGAGGTCGTTTTTGCAGTAATTAAATGTTCATTTACATCTATTTATATTTATGTGCATAAATATATAAATTTAATGTATGTGTATATATGTAAAATAAAGAGTTTAAAAGCGAACAAAAATTGATATCATAAAAGTTTGATTCTGTGAAGTTTTTAATTATATTTTAAATTATATATATTTATGTTGATCTGTCCATAATAACTTAAATATTTCTTATAATTAAGTATTAAATATTAGAAATTATGTCAAAGCAAATTGATTGATTGATTGATGTATTTATTTATGTATTTTCATATTAATAAAAATACAAAAACAAAACATGATTGTTCCTAAATAAAATTAAAGATAATTATTAAAATATATATATAAATAAAAAATATAGCAAATTCTTTTTATCAGATATATTTAGCAGATTATGAAATATATGATTAACAGATAAAATAAATAAAGTACAAGATAATTATTAAAATATATATAAATATTGTAAAATATAACAAATGCCTTTTATCGGATATATTTGTCAGATTACAAAAAATCTGATTAAAAGACTATATATGTATATTTGTTGAAGTCGGCAAATCTATAAGCTCTCAAAAGCCAAGGAAAAGAAGAAGAAACATTTAAGTACTTAAGCTGCTTTGCAGCTTGGCCGCTGTGCACTTGGCCACTTCGCCTTTAAATGCACTTGCTGTCTGGATTCTTTGAGCTGCAGGAGCCGTCAACTGTCAAGTATAGCAGCGATGCAGACAATCACTCTTAAAGCTGTACACTGTGACATTAACAGCTCAACAGTTGCTGTGCATGTTTTTCGAATGCCTGTCACTCAGTGCGTATGAGTAATGTAAAAAAGAAATCGCCACAGCAGCAGCAACAGCAGGAGGAGGAGCAACAGCAGCAGCCCACGTCATTGTTTGCCAATGGATTTTCATTTGTTTTCATTTCAGCTGCAGTTGCCTCTGATGTGGCACTGCCACTGACTGTGTGTGGCAACGTCAGCAGCTTAACTTATTTTTTGGGCTTACGCCGTGATGCGAGTTTTAATTTTTGTCATTTTACATGACAATTTTCAGAGTACGCCGCCGCCAGGCGCAATATTCTGGCCTTGGCCGGACAGCATGTTGATTACATTGTAAGCTCATTTACAAACGCCCTTCCACATAATAAAGCTGGCTACAATGCAAAGGCCCCACACAAGGCTTTTGGCCAAGATTGGACTTCTTTCACATATGCATACATACATACGCACTTCTCTATAGAGTATGTACACATAGAGTCAACCACATAGTGTTGCCAATAAGTAGAGCTTAAAGAGCTGGCTGACATTTAACATTACCTGATATTATCATGTCGCCACGTTCGGTTGTCCAATAGTTGATAGAGGCCGGATATGCCTCAGTGTGACACTCCAGCATAACATCCTGGCCCAAATAGGCGCCTTCTAGCTGATTTGGAATGGACAGCATGGGCGGAACTGAAAAATGTGAAACAAGGGGTATATTAGAAATAAAAGGCATATTTTTAGAGCTGTAGATAAAAACAGAAATATTTATATAGACAATATAAATTTTTAAAAATTAATTTAATATGTATATATTTACATGGAATATTATATTTAAATATAAAAGAAAATAATTTACAAATATTTCAAATATTAACAGCAACAATAAATCAAACTAATGATAATAAATAAATAAATATATTTCAAGTTACTCTAAAAGTATTTTAAAATGATATTACATATGTATAAAAATAATAATTTTTTTTTTCTTTTATTTACTTCAAATGTAATTTCGAAATGTATATTTATGGATAAACAGCATATATATTATTTATTTTATATTTTTCCAGATGTAAGGCTATTTATAAAATTATTCCATAAATAATTATAAACATACAATGTTTCAGTCCAAAAGTACTAACGCCTCATACTAAAAAAATAAAATAAAAAATATAAGTAAATAAATAAATCCGTCTTTTGTCACAACACAGCCCTCTCATATATACCACTACATACACAAACGACTTTCTACTTCATTTAACTCAAACAGCATATCTATTTGAGTATTTTATTTGTAACCTTCTTACATATTAAATGAATAATATGTTGGTATATATAGAAGAGAATCATTTGTCAATTATTAATTAATTAAAGGCTCTTTGAACTCTGTGCTAATCAATAGTTTATTGCTCTCTCTCTCTCTTATTGAATTGCAAATTTGAAAAGGGAAACTCTAAGAAAAATCTAGAAAACTTTCTTTGGAAATGTACAAAAATATTCCTATAAACATATAAACTTAATCGAATAAATATATATTTTGCACGTTTCCTCATTGCAAATTATAAAATTCTGACTCTATATATGACGCTATAAACTTTTATGGACTTTTGGCATAGTATATATGTACAAACGATATTTTTGCTGATCAACAAATTTTCAATTTCCATCAGAGATTTTGCAAAAGCAATTTTCGCTTGGATTTTACGTGAGTTTGCAAACTGTTTTTGGATTAAAATGCATTCGGTCATTAAAAGTGCGCCTGTTAAGCGTGAGATTGTGCCTGGGTGTGTGTAAATAGCTTTTGTTGCTGCAACGGCCGTTAGCTGTGCATGTGTGTGCGTGGGTGTGCGTCTGTGCGTGTGTGGCAGTAACAACAGAAGCACTCTGATGGCATTGGCAACGCATTTTCGCCACGTACACAGCGCTGGGGCACAAAATAACACCTGCTGACAAACAAACAAACAAAACGCCCACAAACAAGGCGAAATGAGCGCATACACACAACAAATACACGCACACGCACACACACACACAGACGCGCTCATACAGAAGCACAGGTAAATTAATTTAACGTGACTGCAGCTTTGGTCGATTTTCGGCCAAGTGAGTGCACCTCGAAGCACTGCCTCCTGCCCCCAGATTCCTGCTTCCTGCCTCCTCCCCGTCCGGTCAGTCGGCAGCGCTGGGCTCCTACTTCGTGTGCCAATGTTGAGGACACGCTGCGGTTATTGCCCCGAGGCAGCTACAGCCAAGCGGCACAAAGTGGACACGGGGTAGGGCGCGGGCTGCATTGCTTGCTTTGTGTGTGTGCGAGTGTGTGTATTTTACGCATTTAACAATGCCTCTGACTCTCAGCGCAGGGAGCCAACGTCACATAAATGTTGCACAACATTTGTATCCCCAAAATGGATTTAACGCGCTGCCTCACATCCAACTCAATGTAAGAATTGTATGTTGCATAAAGGCTTGAAAAATGATAATAATTATATACGATAATAATAATAATAATAATAATAATAATAATTGTAATCATATTTATTTTATTAATAATATAATAATTGAAAAAAAAATCAAGGAATAAAATAATAATTTATTAAGTGAATAAATGTATATGGTAAATAAAGAGTATTTATATATAAACATTTATGGAAATATTCACATAAAATGAAATGAAATAATTAAAAGCAACTAACCATATATTATTATTATTATTATTATTATAGGAATAATAAAGAAAAAATAAAAAATAAACAAATATATATAAATGACTAAAGAAATACATTTTTAGATGTATTAAGAAATCAGAATAAATCGAAATATAAACTTAAACGGCAGAAAAAAAATTCACCAAATATTTAATAAAATTAAATATAATAATGAAATGCAAGCCAATTACACAAAAATATAAATACATAAAGAAATACAAATTTAAATAGAGTGCAAGTTAATAAAAAAAAAAAACATTCAAAATATTGCTAATAATTGAATGAGTTATTCACAATTTGAATAACTAACTGAATAGCTTAATAATCAAACACACATACGAATAATTATATTAAAATCTTTTGGATTTCAATTAAATACCAAAATTAATATGCATAACTAAATAAGTTAACTAAAATATATAAATCAATTAATGAATATGTGATAATTATAAAACTGCAAAACAGAGCTCTTAATCTGCATTTGCTTAACGCAATTTGATGCCAAGAATTTGTATTATTAGCTAAATGGATGTTTCCTTATTTAAGCTGTCATCATAGAATTGATTTCTATATAAGCCCTGAAACTAAAGTTCGTTCGCTCGAAATACTCACATTGAACTCGTAAGTGGACGCGCTTGCTAATCGAGGGCGGGACACCGTTGGATGCCACGCAGAGATAGGCCGCCATGTGGAGACGGCTCACTTTGGTGATGTGCAGCAGCTCGCCATCGACGACATTGACTGTGTGGAGGAGAGCGCATTGAGGAAATGAATTGCGTGCAGGGATTGCGATTGCGAAATGCGTAGCTGTTTACTCACCGTGCTCTCCGCCAATTAGCATCTCCTCGCCGTCCTCGCGTCGCCACATGACATAGGGCTCGGGATAGCCGCGCGCCTTGCACATCAGCGACACATTCTGACCCTCTCGGACGACCATGTCATTGCTGGTCATGCCCTCGACTATCATGGGGGGCACTGCGTCAACAAAGAATGAGTTATGTGCATTGCGGTCCAGCTGTCAGCGCATGGTTCTCTCCAATCTACTTACCCACCACCTGCAGATAGCCCTTCCTCGAACGCATCGGATCCTGCAACGAACAACGAGCAGCAATCAATTCAACTTTTCTCTTTAAAGACTGATTTCACGAACTTACAGTATTCACCTGGCACATGTACCAGCCGCGATCAGTTTCCTCGACCTCCTTGATATGCAAATACCACTAGAATAGGGAAAGTTTCATTTATTATATTTTATATAAAATCAATTTCATTATGAGTTAATTGAGAGCAGTATATGATTTATGTTTGAATATTTAATTTATTTATATAGAAAGCATATGCATATATAAACATGATCAATAAATAGGAATAAATAAAAAAATAAATAAAAAAAGGATTACGTATTATAAAAATATTATTCTATTATATTTATTAAATATTAAATTTTGATTATTTTTATATATTTTGTTTGCCTTCATTGTACATAATTTATAATAAATAAATAAAAAATAAATATATGCATTAAAAACAAAAAAAATTATAAAATAAATATGCATTTCTTTTACTTCTAAATAATATTATTTATTACTTATTTTCTACATATATATTTTTTAGTTCTTTTTAGCTTGAAATATAGTTTTTTTATTATTTCTTGTTTTTATTATTTTCTTGAATTGTGTATTATATTCGATATAACTTGTCTTCATAATATATTTAAAAAATTGCTTAATTAATATTGAAAACATTATTTAACTTTATTTATTTATATCTGTATTTTTATCCAATTTCAGTGTACAAAAGGTTCCATTTAAGAGTACAGGCCACCCTAGTCTTTGTTTACTTAAATATAATCATTTATACACAGGAAATTAATTTGAATGAAAGTAACATATATACGAGGGGGAAAAAAAACAAACCAACATTATTTAACTTTTAACAAAAACTCAAAAACATATTGAAATATCTTCTGCGAATGCTTACCGATCGATGATCATTGTAGGTCAAACTGATGCGATTATTTTGTGATATAACATTGTGATGTATGGAGAGTATTGTCTGGGTATCGACGCGCACCCAGGCCACTTTATAGCCCTTTAGATTCTCAACGACACAGGCGAGCAGTGCATCTCGGCCAATGGAGACGGTGACATTGGCAATGGGTTCCGCAAACCGGGGCATGTCCGCATCTATGAAAGTGCACATAAAATGATTCTCAATTACTACAAAACTTGTTTGTTTGACATTTGATTTTCTTCCCAAATGTACGTCAAATAATATTTTCTTTCTCGCACTGCAGACTCTCGCTAGCGCACATTGCGTATACGGACTGTGCGCCAATAAAAGTACTACCCCACTGAAAATCAAATAATATAGCTAATATGTTACATTAATTACCGTCCAGTGCCGTTTGCTGCGGGTCGACGCGTGCATGTTTGCCTGCAAAAGAGGAAAAGTTGTTAGAAAATTTAATTATATTTTTTGGTAATGCGGCCAAATGATTTCATTGGCTGAATAGCCGCATTCGCTGACTGCCCGTCGTATACGTAATAAATAAAAATTAATTAGCGCCAACTAGGAGCAAAAACTTTCTGTGCTGCCGTATCCTGTCCCGTACTCTGTGCGGACTCTGCTGCTGTCGCCTTATTTTTGCTGATACGACAATTTTCACGCTGCTCTTTCAGTTTGTGCAGCGTTTTTATTGTTTTTCATTTTCTGTAGTTTTTGTTTCTTTTTCGGTGACAAAAGTTCAAGTTTAATTGTTTTTCGTCGCAAATTGCAACGTTTGCAGTTTTCGCCCAGTGAGACCCAGGACAGGAACAAAAACTTTCATATTACAGGAAATATTTTGTTATGCGGCCAAAAGTTCGGGACTTATATGAATAACAATTTTCGACAGGATATTGCAAAATGGATTTATTAAAAATTGTTATTTATTTCGCTGTTAATATCAGAAACTGTCGGACGCAAATTTATTTCGATTTAAGATACTGCTCTGTGCTGTAGATATTAATTTAAGGTTTATAATAATTATACAAATTTTAATTTTATTTAAAATATAAAGCGTGCATGTATTCTCATTTCAGAATCATATATTTGTGCTCCACATATTTAGAATTTATAGAATTGATATCTATAATTGGTCTTTGTGGATTTAACTCATGTGGATTTGCTCTTACAGCAGATAAGGAATAAATCCTTTATTAAATTGAAATCAAAAGCGAGTTTATAAAGAAGGAGTTAGATATTGGATATTTAAATTTCAGATTATATTATATATTTGTCTGAGTATATATTCCAAATTTGCAGTCTCTATAATGTATCATATATCATTTCTGTTATATAAGATTACGAATTTTCCGCCTCTCTATTGGAAGTATAGGAAAAATCTGTACTCTTTATAAGACGGGAATATCAACAAATGTATTTCAAGTCTCTAGCTGTAATAGCGTCAAAATGGCTCGCTATTTATACTACATAGGGAAGGAAGCTGCATAAAATAAATAAACTCCCAACGTACCAATAATATTGGTCTTAAATATTTATATATATTTCATATTTATATATATATATATATATATATATATATATATACATATATATATATATATATATATATATATATATATATATTATATATTTTATATTTATATTTAAATTGGATACATTACATAATGATCTAAGATCAAATTCATTTAAGCCAGCCGTGCAAAATTCGCAAATCCGTAAATCTATTAAGTTGAAGTAAAAGGAATGCAATTAGGCGCTTCGCTCCATTCATGCTCCACCCCAAACCTGAGGGGTTATGTAATTTTTTGTCAAGTCAAGTCAGCTTTTGAGGACATCAACCTGCCGTGTCGAATGTCAATGTACGTTACAAAACTGCTGAAGTTTCCACTTCTGCTCTCTGTCGCAACCAACGGCCACTTGCAAATGTTCGACAAAACATTTAAGAAATTTGAGTTAGCTGCAAATCTCATTCCGGTCAATGTGTTTGTGTCTGTGTATGTGTGTGTGTCTGTGTGGGTGTTTTAGCTGGAAAAGCTGTTCGGAAAATAAAACTGGTAAATTGAAAAACGCTTAAGCATTTTTACAGCTTTTAACACGGCATTGCATATTGAATTACGTTGCGAGGCGACAGGAGTCGGCAGCACCAGCGCCAGCTAGAACGCGCCACGCCCCACTCCTGCCCACCAGCTGAGGGTCGTCGCCAAAATCCATGTCCAATCTACAATTCCCTCTGGACTTTTGCCACTTTTCAACTTTCGAGTCCAGCTTCTCTGCTCCTGCCCTCTGCAGTTCGTAGCAACTACTGTTTATGCTTTTTCTTCGTTTTCTCTGCTCTATTTTTCTGTTTTCTTTTTCTTTTAGGAGGGGATAGCAAAAAATGCTCAACACGATTTTCGCTGTTGATTTACGTTTTAGCACGTTTTTCGTCTAGATGGGTGCTCAGTTTTTTTGGGTGTAAAGGGTGATACGTCGCCCATCCCATTGTCTCTCCTACTTCCTTTGCCTCTCTTTCTCTCTCTCTCTCTCTTTCTACTTCACCTGTCATAGCACTTGCAGCATTTGCAATTTTTTTATTGTAATTTTATCCTTTACAAGTTTTTTTTTTCGCGAATGTCGAGCTTGCAATTTAATGAGTCATCTTTTTTATTTAGCTCGCATTTGCGTAATGCTAGCAGGATAACCGAAGATGCCAGCTGCGTATTAAGACTTTGATTCACACCTTTCTATTACAATACAAATAGATGAGGGGCCTATGTGTGGACTCGCTTAATAGGCTGAGCCTTAGAAGCTCTGAGATAGATTAAGAATATTATATTATTATTATAATATTATGAATAAATGGGTATTAATTCAAATAAGATATTATATTTGTAAGGTGTGTTATACCTTACAAATATATTATCTTATTTGAATTAACACTCATTTATTCATAATATTCTCTCATTAGTTTGGTAAAAAGCTTGAATATTTATAAATTTTCAGATAAATGGATTTTGACGTAGTCTTAAAAGCAAATCCTTCATAATTATTTAAATAAATAAAACTATTTAAAATTATTATTATTATAAATTAAATAAAACAAGCTAAACAAGTCAACTAAATTTTTACTTAGCTTTTTTATAAATGTACTATATATCATACATTTTTTAAAATAAATACTAAATAAAATGTTGTTTTTTCTTTTCCCAAATCATTTTAAATTTTTAAATTTTTGTAAGGAACAGCCTCTTTTATATCTCAATTACATAAAGTGAATAAGAAATATTTTTATATATATTATCATTTTATGTACACTTTACTAATTTTCAGCCTCCTCCCACCTAAACCTTACTCACACGGCTAATTGAGAGCATGGATAAGCCGTATTTTTTTCGTTTTTTTTTTCAAATACGCTCAATTAGCTCTGTCAGCTTTGGCCAACTGCTGCTGCATCACCTGGCAGCACCTGTTCGCGGGCAATCAGTCAGCGCAATGTCCACTTGGCCCGTTCATGATCTGACGCTCATATATATGTTTGGCCCCCTCACCTTTGCCAAGAGCAACAAAAAAAGAAGGCCAAAGCAACTGAATAGGGCTTTTTATGCTAACGCAGGTGACCATTCAATTTATCAGGCTCGCCGTTTTGTGGCATTTCGCGGCATTTCGTGCCGTTGAGTCGCTGCTTTGGTTTTTCGACTTTGGGCCAACAAAAACGCGCTGAAAACTGGGCGCCCGTTTCAATGAGCCGTCTCCGTTGAGTTGAGGCAGAAGCAGCGCCAAAGCAAATTTGACTGCGACTCTTATTTTCTATTTTTTTTTTTTTTACTTTTTTTTTGTGTTTTTGATTTCAAGCGAGTAAACACAAATTGTCGGCATACTTTCAGTCGCCTCGCTGGCCATTTAAAGCGCAGCTCAGGTTTATGGCAAATTTATGGGCCGCTTAACATTTGAATAGCATTCACATGGCCCCACACCCACCCCCACTCCCCCTTTTTGACTGCAAATGCAAATGGCGAAATCTGCACGTCTTTTTGCCAGCCCTAAAATGAGTCGTTCGCATTTACGCGACTGCCAGGAAATGGACAAATCATTGAGGTAGCCGGCACACAAGACACAGCGCCAAATGCACAGAGCGGATGTCTGTCTGCCTGTGAATGTCCACCTTGGCCAGAAGGGAATCTAATCTCGGCTGCTTGCACCAACCAAATGGACGTCATAAACAAAACGCACACACAATAGGAGGGCAAACTCTATGGCGAACGTGCCGCCTACTCAGTTTTTATGCTCGCTCTCAGGTTGTGGCCCCCAGGCAGGCACAGTGGGGCAAGGTATATGTTAATCTGGCAAAATTGGAGGCATCGCTATGGTCAGCATCAGAGCCACAACGACGCTTTGAATTGAAACTATATATATTTATATAATAATAATAATAATACTAATAATAATAATAATAATAATAATAATAATAATAGTAATAATAATAATAATAATAATAATAATAATAATAATAATAATAATAATAAAAAAAAAAATAATAATAATAATAATAATAATAATAATAATAATAATAATAATAATAATAATAATAATAATAATAATAAATACACAATAATAATTTAATTTATGACAAAATAAACATTATTGAAAAAAACACATATTTTTAATTCAAGTTTATTAGACTTTTAAGTTTAAATTGGATCTTTTAGAGAGTCTTAAAAGTTTTGCTAATTAACTGTAGAATGTGCATATATTTGATTATTTAACAAAATAATCAACAATTTCAACTTTTAGAAAAACTTTCTAACTCTATCTCTCTCGCTCTCTCTATCTAAATATCTCTCTCTATCTCTCTCTCTCTCTCTTTCGCTGTATTCCTTTTGCATCTTTCTCTTTCGCTCTCTCTCTATCTCTCTCTCTCTCTCTTTCGCTGTATTCCTTTTTCATCTTTCTCTTTCGCTCTCTCTCTCTCTGGTTTCATCCGTAGTTATTTTTATCTCTTCCTCTCTCTTTCTCTCTCCCTTTCTCTCTCTCTCTCTCTCTCTCTCTCTCTCTCTTTCGCTTTCCCCCTCTCACAATTTGTCTATATTTTTCCCTCTTCAGTGTAACTATATATCTCGCTAAATTTATTTTTCGCATTATCTTAATCTCTCTCACATTCTCTCTTGCTCTCACTCCCTCTCACAGTCAGCCTGCTTTACCTGCTACTGATTCTAATTCTGGTTAACTAAATCCCGTGTTATTTAGTACCTTTTCGCTGCTTTTGACCCACTGTGCTGGCGCCTTGACCCTTGTTGCCCTTTTTTTTTGTTTACTTTTTATGAGACCATCTTTTTGCTCTGGACGTTTGTTGTTTTTTTTTTTTTTTTTTTTTTGCTTTCTTCTTCTTTTTTACTGTTTCTTTTTCGGCTGATGCCTGGCCGGATTTGGGGGGCGGGGTCACGTTTGGTTTACGCGCCTGCCACGCCCGCCCGTTTATTGTCGTTTATTTGTCTTTTCGCCATTTTTATATTTACGCATATAATCGCTTTCATCGCTTTCATCGCTCGCCGCCTTGGGAGCATATCGAGCCTTGGCTAGGGCATGGGCCTATATTGGCTCAGGCTCTGCGAAGTCTGTTTGTCCATGTGCGTCTTTTTTCTTTCTTTTTTTTTTTTTTTGCTTTCTGGTAGAGCTTGCGGCTTGCGGCTGCTTGTTGAGTCGTGTGAGGCGGGTCTGGTCTCGCTTATAAATATGATGTTATCGCTTTTTATGGTCCATTTTTATTGCCAGCAATCAGTCTTCCGTTTTGTTTGCTGATTGCCAGCCATTATTCAAATGTATTTGTTTAATTCCCGGAGATCGGTGCTGGGCTGGGCGAGCACAAATCATTTTAAATCCGCAATATGTCAACAAAAATATATTTGGGGGCCGTGGACCGTGGGGCGTTTGGGCAGCTCGTTATGGCTTATGGGCTGGTCATTATCCTTAAAAAGTGTTGCGTACATTGAGATATATATCAACCTAGACAGAGAGAAAGAGATGGGGAGAGGGGGGCGAGAGGGAGACAGCTAGCCATGGCTATTGCGACCAATCAAGCCAATCCAATCTCATGCACATTTGGCATTTGACAGTTACCTAATCATCTGAAGCTCATAATCACATTGCGTGTACGTAATTAGTTTTGAGTTAATGAGCAGCCAGAGATGTTGTCCCTCTCACTCTCACTCTCGCCCTCTCTGCCTCTGCCTGTCTCGCTCTATCTCTTTTCGCCCTCTATCACTTTCAGCCTTAGGCCGCCATTGTGTATGCACTTTATTGACAAACGAGCTGATTAAATATCAGCTCTGGTTCATTATGCAATTAAATCACTTCACTGTGCTTCAATGCCCGCTTGTACAGCCATGTCCACATATATATGTATATCCACATGTGGAGCACATTAAAGCCAAAGCTTATTTACATTATAGCTTACGTTTGGCTTATTAATTGAGAGTGTGCCAACTAATAGCTTATAAATTCAATTTAATTTAGACACAAACAATTGTTGACTGTCGCAATTTGTGTCAGGTAAAGATTTATTGTGGACAAATATTTATTATTTAATTTCAATTTGCACGGATTAATTAGAGTCTTATTGCAATAACTTATATGTAAATAGATATACTAATTATTTAAAATTGTGCTACTCTATCTTGATGTTCCGTAAATAAATTATTGTAAACTAAAATTATTGTATTATTGTAAACTTAGCTTTTAATTGCTCATATTTCGGCATTATTTTTTTTTTTTTTTTATTACAAGCTCGAAGGAAAAATTTAAAAAACTAGAACAATTAAAGTTAAAAATAAATTATTTTAAATAATATTCTATAATCTGTTTAACTACTATATAAAAATATTAAGTACTAAATATTAAATATATATTTAGCTTAAGCTAAAAACTTGCTTAATAATCAGTATTAAATTTGTGGGATTAAATGGTATGAATAAATATTTCTTGCATACAAATTTAAATAAATGGTATAAATAAATAATTTTTGCATAAAAAATTTAAAAAGAAAACAGTAGAATTTAATTAAATATAAATTTGTTATTTAGTCATTATACATTTACATTAGATATAAAATAAAAATTAGATATTTTCTTAAAACACATTTTTTAATTATTTTTATTTTACTTTATAGCCCTTACGCATTTTCATTACGCACAAAATATTAATTAAACTACCAGTAAATTATTGCATTAATAATGTAATGTAAAAATGTATAAAATATAAAAATTCATATTTAGAAAACATATAATTTTTGTTTTTCTGCAAGCAAATAAAAAATGCTTTTATTGCATTTATTTATGTTTAATTATATATTTTTATTTATATTCATTTTTTTTTTTAATATTTATATTATTACAATACATAAATATATATTTTTTTAATATATTCCAAATTTAAATATATTCTGAAAAAATAAAAATGATTTATAGCCTGTAGCAAATGCTCCTGAAATACTGCTACACTTAATAACCCTTCTTAAATATTTGCGTAAATGACTTCAGAGCACGAAAATCTGTTCCTTTCATTTGTGTGAAGAGGAGAAGAATGAAAGATGCAATCCGGCACTGTCAAGCAAGTCGCACAACATTTACTTATGTTGTAATACGGGCAGCTATCCAGGAGCCAACTATTACCATAATTTACAATGCAGTCATAAAAAAGGGGATGCAGCATATGAAATGCTTTATGCAAATTGTTTACTTTAGCTCTCAGCAAAGCAACAGCTACAATATCAACAACAAAAACAACAGCAGCAGCAGCAGCAGCAGAGGCAGTGGCAGCGGCGATGGTAAAGGAGACGGCGAAAGCAAAGCAAAAGCCCAAAAGTATGCAATGGAATTTTTTCACAGCATGCACACGTGTCGCAAAGGACGAAGGACCAAAGCAAATGCTTACCAGATAATATTAAATGCAAGCAGAGCTGCAGAAAATCGCGTGTGTGCGTATGTGTGTGTGTGTATGTGTATGTGTGTGGTTGCTCAGATATTTA
Source organism: Drosophila mayaguana (assembly GCA_037075325.1). Classification (NCBI taxonomy): domain Eukaryota; kingdom Metazoa; phylum Arthropoda; class Insecta; order Diptera; family Drosophilidae; genus Drosophila; species Drosophila mayaguana. Next base: position 1,276,628 of record JBAMCG010000068.1, read on the forward strand.
TATGCAAAACCGCAAAACAAATTTCGGCTGCGGCAAAATGCACTTTGCCAACTTGGCAACTTGGCAAACAAATGAACTCGAACTGGGCGACATACACACACACATACACACTCCAATCCAGCTCCAAATATATATAGAAATTTATATGTGTTGGGACTTCTTTTGTTTTTTGTTTTTTCCTACTCTTCTTCACTAGCAGCTGCAATCTCAGTTCAGTTGAGCAACTGTAGCTGTTTGCTCTTCTTCTTTATTTTTTTTATTTTTATTTTTTTTTTTGTATTCGCTTCAAGTATTTTGAACATCATTGGGAAAGAAAATTTGCTGGCAAGTTGCCCAGATGGCGGGTTTTGGCCGTATTCCGGCTCAGCTCTAGCGGGTTCCGGCTGCCGCATGCCCACCGCCTTCTGCTGTCTCTGACAATGTAATCGCTTGTAAGACAAAGCCAGCTTGCATTTAATGGCTCAATTCGAGCATCTTGATTGATTGAGCTGCGATGGAAAACTCATTAAGAACTTTAATTAAATCGAGCCACCAGAAAATGTCACAAAAAATTTAGTAAAATAAAACACATAAAAGCAAAAAATAGTTGTAGCAAAATCTCATTGTTCATAATATAAATAGCACCTAACATAAGAGACGTGGCTCAATTTTTGTTCACTTTGCAGCTGCAGCAAAAAAGATTTATAAATCGCTTCTAGTGCTTGACTGAGAGTTACCAACAAATTCAATTGCGACTGATGTAAAAAAGAGCAAGTGGAAGTTTTTAGTAAATAATATCGTGGGAGAAGTGTTAACAATTAGTCACAATTTTGTTTAAAATAAAAAAAAAAATAAATACATAGCAAAAAAAATAAATAAATAAAAAATAATAAATAAATTATTATATAAAGTTCAATATAATTTTATTTAACATTAATTATTAATATGGTATAATAAAATATAACTAACATAAATCTAAAAAAAAAAAAAAAACAAAAAAATAACTTGTTATTTTATACTTCAAATATTTATAATAAATAAGACACTACTGAAAAAAAAATTAATCCTTTTTTTTTATTATTTTATTTTTACTGATTGTAATAATTACAAAAAACTATATATAAATTTTTTATAATAATATTCTACTATTCTATTCATGATTTTATTATTATAAAAAAATAAAATAATAATAAATAGAAAATTAAAAATTTGTAAAATTCAAATATAAAATTTTCTAGAGTTCCTCATTTATTTTTTTTTTTTATCTGCGCTAATTTTTATATCTGCTTTCTTCTTCTTTTTCCTTATCTGTTTTGTATTCAAAAGCTAATTCAATTAATTCTAAATTAAAAGTAATTCTATTCAATGTTTCATTTCCACCGGCACTAAGCTCGACACACCCTTTATTACATTCGATTAGAGGGTATCTTAAGACAAAATATGTTCGCAAATGTGTCAGAAAGTGAACGAAAACATAAAACATATCAAGCAACTGGGGAGTACTGCGACTTGAGTGGGAATTGGTAAGCTGTGGAGGGGGCGGTGAGGGGCATCAACTGGTGCTCGACACTTTCTCACTTTCATGAATTATGCTACGTGCCTGTCAGGTTCAGCTTGAAGTCGTTGCCAACCGTCAAGTCCTGTTCAGCATTTGTGCAGTGGCTGTGGGACCACCGAGGTGCAACTGCCAACTGGCAGTTGGCGTGCAACATGGGGCCTGTAGCAGGTGGCAGGTGGCAGGTGGCAGCTGTTGCTGCGGCTTCCTTTAGACTGTGTTTAACATATTAATAAATGATTGTGACAAATGCACAGCCAGCGCCTGCATATCTCAAATGCTGCAAATATCAGAGCAAGCCATCTCACTCTTTAGTATTCATAGCCTGCTGCTCGAAGGACTCGAGCTCAAGTCATTGGTATGGGACTTAAAGTGCTTTATGATTTAACCCAAACGCTAGATTAAATCTTTAAGGCCATGCTCAGATTACACGGGATAGCAACTGTGAGTTGTGGCACTTGCCAGGGCTTTAAAATTATATTAGTGTTTTAGTGAAAGATCTGCCAGGAGATTTCGAACTAAGACTTTATATATGTATGTTAAATATCGGGGTAGTTACAGTTAAAGTACATTTTTATAGCCAAAATAGCTTTATCACTTTCGCTTTTCGCTCTCAAAAGTGATCTGATAGATGTCTTTCATTTCTCTTTACTAAAAAATATAAGAAAATTGTAAGAAGTCTATAATCTTTTTCCTTTTTTTTTTAAATTTATTTGCAATAAAATAAATATTTTCGTTTTCAATTTTCTTTCAGAATTGATTGTCTATTATGTTATGGTTATATTATTTTTAAATAAATATATATAATTAAATATATATATATATAAATTAAAAATATATATTTTAAATATGTATATAATTAAATATTTCTCTGGAAAAGAAAATTGTAAACTTTTCTAATATAAATATTTTTTAATTTGAATTTACTTATTGTACTGTTTCAATATATATATTTTGTTTGGAAAAGGTAATAAAAACAGAGCATTGTCTATTATGGCAAGATAAAATATAGATTTAATGAAACAAAAAAGGGAAGAAATAAATGCATTCAAAATATAAGCTAGGAATAATATTTATAGATTATATATTAATTGTTCCTTTACAGATGTACAATAGTAAATTATTTCAGAAGATATTTCTCTCTATCCATCGATCTCAGATGCGCTTAGCCAAAGATATAAATGCTCTCTCTCTCTTCCTCTATCAAGAAAATATCCGCGCATATACTTCCATCAATGCACTGCGCTAATTACGAGCGCTAATTAAGTAAAGTAACAGTTAATGAGATGTACAGTTACTTTCGGTTTAAATTGCAGCGCAAAGTATTCGCATGTCATTTGTCACAGCTTGCGAATCTGCGCTCAAGCAAGCAGACACAAGGAGAATTCCCAATGCATTCGACGCTGAATTAATCATGCAATAATCATTCACTCAATTTACACACACGCGCACTCCCACACACAAACACACAATCGCACACACACTCGCACACACACTTGAACAATGCACAATCTCCATTTAATGCTCGATTGCTTAACATGCACAATGCAAATTGCGCGTGGGAGTGGAAGAGAGCGGAAGTGGACGGTGAGGAGGGGAACGTTGGCGTTAAGTGGGGCATGGTTAGTGACGGAGCGAACATTTAACGGCGTATTACTCATACGCCGCGACAGCGCTTGGCAGCGACGTCTTTTGCCCAATGGTCTGGCATGGTAAGTAAATTTATTTCAAACAATTATGCAGCAATTAACAAACCGATGCCGCCAATTGCAGGTGGGCGTGCCGATGGGCGTGCCAATTGCGTGCATTATTCAGGCAATATATCACACCAATTGCCGCCGTTGTCGCTGCCTCACTTACGACTCCTTTGCCCAAAAGTATTTTAATTTCATTTCATTTGTATTTTCCTTTTGTTCATTTTTAATAATTCAATTTCAGTTCTCGATTCCCAGACAACTCAATTGGCTGGTCGTTTCTCTCACTCTCTCTCTCTCTCTCTCTCTCTCTTTCTGTGTGTGTGTGTGTGTGTGTCTTTGGCTTGATTTCTCACCTGTCTTGCAGATTAAGTATGCGCCCAGTGTGCGTCGCGTGACGCCACCTTTGTTTGTTGGCTCCATATTGCTGCGACTCGAGCTCATAAATTATTTTCAACGCGCATTTAAATTACAATTTGTAATGCTCACGCTTGTGCCACACACACACACACTCTCTCTCTCTCTCTCTCTCTCTCTCTCTCTCACTCACTCACTCTCTCTCTTTCGCTGTCTCTTCTTTATTCTAGGCTGCGGCACCTACGCGTCGCTTTTGGCCATTTACGGGCGAATGTTTCCGGCCACGGAGGCCACTTCACAAATTAAGTTGTCAACAATTTTAACCATATCGCGGCCATATAATCTTCACACCTAAATTATTTATATAAAAAGCACCGACGACCACACAAACACACGCGCCACACAAACACACACACATACAGAAACAAGTGAGGCAATAAAACGTTTTGCATTGTTGTTTTTGTTGCTGTCGAGCCTTTTGTTTAATAAATTATGTAAAATGCGCCAAATTGAATTTGAAATTCATGCAGGCTCTTGCTGGTTATGGGAATTAAGATATGTCGACAGCCAGACAGACAGCCAGACAAACGGACAGATACAGCACGACCACTTGGTTAACATATTTTGTGTCGGTTAACATATATGTGTGTATCTGTGTGAGCCAAAGCTTATGTTTTGTCTGTTGAACAACTGAAATAGACCTATTCATATTTAGCTTTTGGCCGGCTTATATTTAATTCCACGTTGACTTTTAAGCATTATATGAATTTTAATGACCAAAGCTTTTAAATAAACAATATTATATTAAATAAATATTAAAAAATAAAACAAAAAAAATTTATGTACATATCTATGGATTAAAATTCAACAAATTTGTTAAAATGGAAAAAAATATATATAAAATAATAATTTGATAGGTCAAAATAATAATAATAAACAAGTTATCTAAAAATTATATATTCTTATTATATTATTATCTTATTATTTTATATATTTCATTTTATAAACTTTTTAAATAATAATAATAGCTGCCGATCTAAAGTATTCAGTAGCTAAAACTCTTTTAATAATGTATAAAATAAAGAACTAAAATGTCAACCTAAATCACCAGTTAAAACTCATAATAGCATAAAAAATATAAAAATTATAAATATTTTAATAAAGCCTAAATATATAAATTGATACAAATATATATATATAAATTATAATATATATTATAAGATATTAATTCAAAATAAGATGCATACTTAGGAAATATTTAAAATTAAATTAAATATATATAATCTAAAATATATTTTAATAATTTTAAAATATGTAAAATACAATATTTTGCCAAAAATGTTTAATATTTATTTACTTGATATTAAAGTTTATTTTTATTATTATTATTTATTTTTTTTTTTTAATTTTGTGTGAATATAATATATATATTTAATTTTTATGTTAAATAATATTTGGTTTTCAGCACTTTTTTATTTTTTAATTTTTCCACACTTTACATAGAATTGTAAAATTTGAGTTCTTTCTCAACTATTCCTAATTACACCGAATTACTTTATGCCACATATAGCTCGCTTTCAATCCCATAATCCAGCTGAACAATTTCAGGGCAAATTGCAGCACATCAGTATCAAAAGTTAGGGGCAAAAACTTTCTCAAATAACTGTCCTAACTGGACCATAAAGCCGGGCCATAAGCCGGAGACCCAAAAGTCGAGTCCACAGTATAAGATGACTGCACATAAAACCTAATGACAGTGCATTGGGTGCGGCTGGTGGCGTTGTGTGAGTGAAGGCCTCGCGCCGAAAAGTATGCAAGCATAAACATAATTTACATCAAGTGAGGGCGGCCATCAAAGCAAGGACAAGTGGCCAAGTCCTTGGCGGAAATCACAACTGGAATTCGTGAAAATAATAATTAGGCGCAGTTCCCCTTCACAGGACCTCTTATACAACAAAAGAAGAAGCCGCACTCAGAATTGCAAATGAAGTGTGAACAAGAGTTTTTACTCGCTCTCTCATTCACACACACACACACACACACACACTCTCTCTCTCTCTCTCTCTCTCTCTCTCTTTCGCTGTTTAACTTTCTGTCTTTTACTTTTTGGCAAGACAAAGGCCCGCAAAAATGTGTCTTTGGAGACGTTATTAAAAGTTTTCTTCTTTCCTTTTTTTATATATATTTTCTTTTGGCTACTTTTGTGGCCGCCATTTACATTAACAGCCTTTCATCCAGTGTTTGGCCAAAAAATATCAAAATGAAATTGCTGCATAATTTGTACTTTTCACATTTTGCCGACCAGTATATATATATATATATATATATATATATATATATATATATATTATTTGTGTTGTCAGAGCCGAAAGTTTTCTATTAATTTTGGCAACGGCAAAGTGTAAATAAATACGAAAGGACGACGCCGAGTTTCTTATCTAAGCGAGCAACGGAGCGCAAACTTAAATTAAAATGTTGGCAGGACATTCGTTGAATTATTCAGTAACTTTTGCCAACTGCTTCTGCTTGATGGCAACTCTTTTATTTCCTTTGCCCATTTAATGTTTTTTTTTTTTTTTTTCTTTTTTGTACTTCTTCTACTTCTTTCTGTGGCCAAGCAAATGTAAATTTCCTGGTCAACTAATTAAAAATCAACAAACAGCGTTGGGCATCCTTCTTTATTTATTTCTTTATTTTTTTTTTATGACATTTTGCATTTGATAGGGTTTTCCTTCGTTTGTGCCTTTTTTTTTGTGAAACGTGCGAATTTTTATCTGTGTTTCCAATTCCTATCGAACGAGCTATTGGCAGCTCTTATGGCCGAAATACATTTGCATTATTTATAGCTTAGGCGCAACACCTTTTTGCTTGTTTTCAATTCTATGTAGCAGCATTGCAACTTTTACATAAATAAGCTATGAATTTTACAGTATTTATCTTACTAATGTTTGTTTGGATTTTATGTACTCTCAGACCTGTTTATACTAATCGCAAGTAAAACAGTCTAATTGCAGGCCAATTCACTTGGCAAATTGTGTGCTTTTTTGACTTTCATTCTAAATTCATTTAATTTCAAATGTGAAGATTTAATTATTAAAAACTAATTTCGTTCACACTAACATAGGGAAGGATAATATTTCATTTCAAATTCATTTTTAAATTAGATATTTAATGAAGATATTATTAAAGTATAAATAATAATTATACAATTTTAAATTTTAAGAGATGATATAGAAATAAAAAACAATAAATAATTTACAAATAAAAAAAAATACATATATAAAAAATAAATATATAAATAAAATAAAAAGTATTAGATTATATTATAATTTGTATTCATTTTTATTTTATTTATTTATTTATATTTTAAATATATATTTTATTCAAAATATGTTTATATAATGTGAAAAAAATATGATGTATTATATAGATAATAATAGTATTTGTAAATTACGTCTTATTTAAATTTAGGTGTTATTTTTAATAAAAAAAATCCTTTCCTTCATTTTCTATATGTTTTAGCAGTCTTAGCCGTATAATCAATTAAAAGTAAATAAATTATGGAAGACTTTACTAAAATATAAATATTGTTGACTTACATTATATATACATATATACAGTGGACTCTCGATTAACGACACGTTAGTTATTCAAGGCGTTCGTTAACCGGGGGTCCTTTGTACATTATGTACGTTCTAAAAATATTTAATAGCTTTTTTAAGAAATCAAAATACATTTCTAAAATTCCTTCTATATTGAGCATTTGATTGGCAAAACTAATTTAATAAAAAAGCAACAATCGAATTTATAATTATTATAATTGAAATATATTTAAGACAGTTTAAATTATTAATGAATTTCTATAGCAATGATATAATAAGTTTTGCATTTTGTGAATTCTTACGCTTTTTTTTTTTTTTGTGTTGTCAAAACGTTTAGGCCAAATTGTCGTAAATTTCAGCTGGGGCCTGCTTAAGGTGTAAAACAGGCTGTCAGCAGGTCGTGGTCCTAAAAAAATATAATGCCAGCTGGCAGGCTGACAGCAGGGAGAAATTACATGCGATTCGATACAAAACGGCTAAACGGCTAAGCGGCTGAGGCCAAAAAGTCAACCTCTCTGCTCTTTGCACACATTTGCCTTTGGGGTCCCGTTGGGCCTAATGCCGCCCCAATTGCCGCCACATGTGGCGCTGCAGTTGGCAGAGCTCAGCTGTCGGATTGTAGATGCCACACTTGGGGCATGCCGCTCAGTCGGGCTCTCGCAGCTGCCGAGCATAAAACACATTTAACCACGGTCAGCTAGCCATTCAAGCAACAGTGGGCTCTATCCCTGCCGTGCCACGCCCCCTTTGCTCAGTGGCCCACTTGTTATTTATATTATGAGCACTCAGAGCTGTTGGCTCATTCTCATAAATTGTGCTCAAGTGTTTGCCAGAGGCTGACGCCACCCAACCACTACGTCCTCCTGCTCCTCCTCCTTCTATAAAGAAGAATCCAAAAGATTTTGTTGTTGTTCTTCTTCTTCTTGTTTGCCAAGGGCATTCACAGCAATAACAACAACAAGAACAATGAGAAGAGTGAACGCCTCTTGGCCAATTTAATAAATTTCATAAATTGTTTATATTTAGCCTTGACTGCAATTGCTTACGCGTGTGTGTGTGTGTGTGTGTGTGCGTTGACTGACATTTTCAAGTGTTCCTTTGACGTGCTTTGTTTGCATTTGAAGTTGAGCACATTGCGTGACAACAACAACTTGAACAACTGTTGAATGTTTCAAAAGTGTTGCAGACTCTTAGCCCGGCTGAAAAGTGCTCGAAACTTGAAACCACATTGAGATGCGGGCAGTGCAGCTGAAATGTGTTTTACATGTTAATAAAACTATTTCAGTGCCAACTGCATTAAGTTGTCTAACGCTATCCAGGTCGAAGCCAATCATTGTATTCTTAATAATTAATTTCAACTACATTTAATTTGATATAAGTACACATAAGCTATTTCAGCTGCCTTTAATTATTCACTTTCTAATTATATATTTCACCTGGCGTCGAGGTCAGCTACGTACTCCTTCAATCGCAACCGGGTTGCATCTATCTTAAATAAATACCGGAAATGCATAACTTTAAGCATTGGCTTTATTGCCCAATTCGTGAATAGCTCGGACAGCACTCGAATTGGCAGCAATTTAATTACACCCCAGGCCAGGATCTCAGACAGACATCCATTCACACGCATAGGCACACACGCACACTGAGAAGCACTCTTTCATTTTCACCTTGAATGTTAGAAAAAAGTTTTCAATGCTCTGGATGAAGTTTTGTTGGGTCGCAGTGCCGGCCCAAACACTAAGCGCATAATCTTGTAAACTTGGCAAAAATGCCTCAAATGCCATAACTAAAATAAGCAGCGGCATAGACAAAGAAGATTCTGGCAGGGGCTAGGCAAGAGCCCGTGCCAGATCCACATTGCCCTGGAGGGCGTAATACAGATTCTCGGCAAAAGTTCATCATGCATGGGTGAGAGAGAGAGAGAGAGAGAGAGAGAGAGAGAGAGAGAGAGAGAGAGAGAGAGAGAGAGAGAGAGAGAGAGTGAGAGAGGGCAAGCGAGAAGATTGTGTAGAGTGCAAGTGCTTGATGCAAATTATTTGGCCTGGAGGTTAACTAGGGTCGTTTAGCAAATGCCTAATACACAAAAAGACAGAGCATGCAGACACACTCACACAGACACACTCACACACACACGCACACACACATACAGTGAAACTTTTTATGAGCGCAGTACATTGGCATTCATAAGAGCAAGTAAAGCATTTTTCTATGCGAACGTTTGGAGGCTCGGGCTCGAGCTGGGGCCCTGGCAATGGCAAAGGCAAAGGAATTGGTTGCCAACCGCACAGTCTGGACTTGCAGATGCCACGCCCACACACCCACATACCCACACACAAGCACGCACACACACGCCCACTTTGGGACCCCCCACAACAATGACAAGTACAATAAATGCCTTTCAACTGCGGTTTCACATGCACTTGAAGTGAAGTGGGCGGCTGCCAAGGGTGGGCGTGTGCTTCATAAACCCGAAGTGCAATTTGAAGTGAAGTGCCTCGTAGTATGAAGTATGATAGTTTGGTCTCCACACACACACACACACACACACACACTCACGCACACATGCATATAAATATATCTATATATAGAGATATGTATATGTATGTATATATACATATAGATGCATCTGTATCTGTGTGTTTGCCTGCCTGATCTGGCATCCACTTCCTGCCATCTTCACCCTCACCTGTCACTTGTGCTGCGCCGCCTTGTGGCTTTACTTAGTTTTGGACTCCGTCCCGGACATGTTAGGCAGCTCTTAATGAAACTTTATCCCTGGAGTGTTAAAAGTCTTGCCATCTGTTAGCTGCGTCGCCTAGAGTGAGTGTGTGTGTGTGTGTGTGCGAATTGTGGCTGCACTTAATTTGCTGTGCGCAACATGCTTCGTGTACTTTTGTGGCACAACTGCTGTTGCATGTTCGCCAAAAAAGAAAAAAAAAAAAACATTTTCCAAAACTAATTTTTAAAACAAAAAACTTTTTTTTGTATTCTATAATTTTTTTTTATTATCTATTGCTAATGCAATATTTGTTATTGTTGCATTGATTTAAATTTGGAAAATTTTCTATATATATATATAATTTAGTTTACCGATATAAAATATATATAAATATGTATAATTATATATATAAAAAAATATAAATAAAATGAACTACATACACTGAAATATATCGACGAATTAAAGAATCAGAATTATCATTACTGCATTTAATATAAATTCAAGATTATTATTAATATTAATATGCTTATAATTATTAAATTCGAATTTCTTAAATCAACTGCCACTTGAAACTGTTTTAATTCACTTATGCAAAGGCCAATATTTGGCAATTAATTTGATTTTTTATTTTATAATTAATTTTTAAATTAATAAAAGTTAATATTTATAAATACAGATATGCAAAACAGACAATTATTTTATTTCGTTCATTATCATTATATTCAATATGACACTCATTTACTTTTGATCTGAGCTATATGTTAATATTATTTATTGCATCTATATATGTATGTATATGTGATGCTGAGTTCTCTTCACGTCTTAAATAAAATGAGCCCACTATTATTGTTGTTGTGTTGTTTTTGTTGTTATTTTGGCCACGGCTCAACAATTGTCCACAGTCACAGCAGTCAAACAGTGACTGCACATACACATACATATGCAGGGTATTTCAAGTCGATGACAGAAATGTTAGGTGATTGACGCACAATACAGTCAAAGACTAAACACGCGAAAATTGCTCAACGATTTCGATTTGGTTCCAGATTTCGACTAATGTCAATTTCGGGCCACTAATTACGATAATACAGAACAACAACAACAACAACAACAATAGCAACGACAACGACAATTCCAAATCGAATGTCATAAATAATTCGTGCTGCAATTCGAGCGAAAGGTTGACCAAGCTCCACCAAAACAACAGCAGCAAAACAACCTCGAGAGCTGAAAATGGAAACGAAAATCAAACACACATGAGATATGGGCGAGGGGAGGCGTGGCTGCCACAGAAAGAGAGTGTGTGTGTGTGTGTGTGGAGCTAACTAAGCATTCACTCAGGTGTAGCTAGACAGACAAGTGTCAGTCAAGCCGAAGGAGAGCGCAGAGCTTGCCATGATACACACACACACACACATACACACACACACACACACACACACAGACATACACACCCTGGCACACTCACAAACACACGTGAACATATCAATCTTAATTAAGATTTCAGTTCGCTTTCGCTGAAGTGCCGCCCACACCTGGCTGCTTGCCGCCTCCTCTCACGCCGCAGCAGCTGCTGCTGGCTTCGACTTGTTAGGGTCGCATTAGCAAATAGCATGGGTTGTTTTGATTTTTGCGCCACTGTGCATGGCTGTTGTTGTTGTTGTTGTTGCTAGTCAATCAGTGGCAAATGTTGTTGGCAGCCCCGAAGTTTATTACTTGCTTCCATCGATTGCTCAACTAATTGCAGTTGATGTTTTATTTCATTCGATATTCGGGTTACACACCGTTACTAGAATTGTGTGTTTGTGTGTGTGCGTGTATTTTTGTCTGTATGTGTGTGTGGGTGTTATTCAATGCTTCAAAGGAAGTTTTTCAGCTTTTAGCCTTCAGTAAGTAAATATTATTGTTACTTGAAGTTGGGCTACGTTTTACAGTCAGGTGAAAATGAAGCACGTGTGAATGTGGTTAACACCAGCGTATTGGTTGGATAAATGACTGAATGACTGAGTGAGACTGAAGGCGGAAGCGTGTACTTGAGTTATTGGACACAGTGTGGCTATGGCATTTCATATTTCAGAGCAAGAGAAGTCCGATTTGGATAGACTTAAAGTGAGGGAGAAGAAATTATTTAAATATATAGAAATGCATTTGATAAAATATAATTTTATACAAAAAGTGTGTAAAGTAGAATTTACATATTTTAAATATTATATTTGAAGTATATAAAATAAGTATATTTACTAAAATATTTTACAACAAATGTATATAATTATACATATGTACATAATAGAACTTAAAAAATATCATAAATAGAATAAAAAATTTATTTTTTCATTTCTTACTTGAATTATTTATATATTATTTATTATTTGATATTTTGTAGTTTTATATATCTTTGGATTTTTTCTTCTTATTTTTGTTTTATTTGTTCATTATTATTATTTTTGCTTTGTTTATTTAATCTTTTTATTTAAAATACTTATTTAATTTTTTTCACTTATAATTGTTTTATTAATTTTCATTTTATTTATAGAATTGTATATTAATTTTTTATTTTTCTTATATCATTTAATATGATATTAAAGCTTTTAATTACTTTTAAAATATTTTTAATAAAATCTCTAAATGAAGCTTTATAATTTAAAACCTTTGGAAGAGTATTTAATCAGAAAGTCTAATTAGATTTCATCACATCGATCAATTTGAAAAAGTTCTTCAAATACCATCCAGCAAAATCATGGAAGTGCCCGCTTTAATACCCGCCGATCCCTTGCTTGCTTGTCAACGATTCACTGGCAATCAATAAAATTCACTGCTCGTTGCATCTCCATTCGTGTAATCCCAATTACAATCAGAGTCGCTCCTCTGCCCGGAATATATCAATAAAAGCAATTAAATTTTCTATTAACGAAATCAACTGTGGCAAATGCGGTGAACGGGGCAAAGGCAACAGCAACAACAACAGCAACAACAAGAAATAGAGTTACCGAAAAAAAAGAAAGAAAAAAACATTGCAGACAAGGCTCCAAAACACCATCATCATGATTGCGTTTGTGATTGCAATGGCCAAGCCCATCCCCACCGCCATCCCCATCATCATCATCATCCACATTATGATCATCAAAATCAACAAGCTAGAGAAGTGGAGGATTCGGCGCATCATCTATAAAAACAATCAAAAGCAGGCAGCGCGGCAATTGTCGGGCTGCCGGCAGTTGGCCTGCAAGTTCATCAAACTGTTTCGGAGCGCACAAACAAAACAAGAAAGAGCAGGGCGCCAACTAGCAGTATATATGCGAGTGTAGCTTTAACACACTCACACACAGACAGGCTTCATGTGCGCGTTATTGTTATTGCTTTTGGGCAGAAAAACGCCTCCAAAAAGTCCATGGGCAGGATGCGTTCATTTCGCAGCAACCAGTTTCGTAGTTGGCAAAAACCAAATACCAAAAAACCAAAAAAAAAAAAAAAAAAAAAAAAAAAAACAGAAAAAAATGGGAATGTCTTGCTTGTTTTTCCGCTGCTGGCCGCGTGCCAGAAACTCTACATCATCATCGAAAAACATGAGTGCGCTGTAAAATTAACATACCCAGCGAGCGAATTGCATCAAAAACAAGAGGGCGTTGCATGTGGGCGCGGCTGTCAAATTATTGGAAATGCTATCACTTCAATATTTGCAGTTAAATTGAGTAAGCCGAAAGGCATCTACCGTGAGTAGAGCAACTAGAGATAATTTAAGGTAAATCAAACCCTTTCAAAAAAAAAAAAAAAAAAAAAAACAAGAATTGTAATTCTTAATAAAGATATATTATATAAATAATGCATTGAATTACCCATGTGATTTAAAAATGCAATTGAAGAAGAAATAGACTTCAATTTATATTAAAAACACAAAAAACTGCTTAAATGTAATTTTAAAAATTAATTAGTTTCCCATAAACATTAAATTTAGTTATACTATAACAAAAGTAATATTGGTTAATGGTTAATAATAAAATTGAATGGCGCACTTTGCGGCGGACATTTCACTAAAACTCAATCAGCTATAAAAATTAAAGCTGACTAAAACCCAAATACAATAAAAAAAATATTAAAAAAAAAATGGAGAAGAAAAAAGGTTCAAGCGTTCAAGTTTTCCGGGCAATTAAATAAACACAATTTTCAAATTATATTTAAACTACACGCTGGTGCCCAAAATGTCGTCCATGGGTAAGGGATTGACAGCGCTGGGAAGAGTTGGGTGGGCGCTTAACTTTCGGTCAAGTACACACACACACATACATACACACGCACATATCTTTATACACACACTTGAACTGCTCAACTTTGGCCCTCGAAGCGAGACGACGGCAGCACGTCCGGCTGTAAAGTGTGAAAAAAGCCGACGAAATGTTGTTATCTAAATGCGCAAGGAACTTTTGAACCGAAAGGATAATACAAGGATATTCGGAGGCCAGAGCCCAAAAGACAAAAGGCACACGCTCAATGCGCTTATTAGAATCCTTTTAAGATTGTTACAACTGCCCTCGCTGCCCGATGGCCCCGTCAGACTCCAGCTCAGTGTTTGCCAAATCAATTAAGTCGCAGACTTCCTTGAGGATAATTGCTTTCGGAAAGCGAATTGCCGCCGGCTCAAAACTTTCAACAATAAACTTCGGCTTCAATAACGAGCTAAGCGAAGCGTTAAGGCCTAATGCCAATGGGATTTTTCGTCTCAATTTTTGTTCCTTCCTTTTTTGTGCCCTTTTTCACTGCCCGCACCCTAACAGAGAAGTATGCAAATAATAAAATTAAGTGTGTAACACTTAGAGGCATATACACTATCTGAATTGCGCCGATTTAAAATTGTTGTATGGAATAATTTCATTTGATTATCTTGTGTATATATAATAATTAACTAAATAAAAAAAAAAAAAATATTTTAATGTAAGAAATTAAGTATGAAGAGCTTTATTTGAGTCTCTTGTATTTAAAGACTCTCATATTTAAATACAATTTTATATTTAATTACAATTTTATATTTTATATTTATATTTTTATATTATATATTGTTTTATTAATAATTATGTAATATTAATAAAATAATATTCATAATTATTGAAAAAAATATATATTTTTAGATTAAACGTTTGTAATAAAAATATAATTTAAAAATTCTATAATTTATAAATACCGCCAACACATATTATTTTTAAATATAATTGAATATATTAAAATAATTATTAAAATATAATTAATTATTATTAGTTTAATTAGTTTATTTCAAATTGTTCTAAATAAATAAAAAAAAATTATTAAAATATAATTTTTTGTGTTTAAAAATATACTAAAATATTAACATAATTTTATTATTAACATATTTTTATTATTTTATTTTTATTTTCTCTATATACTTTTTTTAATTACTTGAAGTATTTACACTTTCTCTTATTCAAATTGTGAAGTGTATAGAATCGACGGTAATGAAATTTGCCTTCATCTTTTTCTTCAACATAAATTCAAATAAAATGTGTCGAGAAACACTTTTGGCCCAAAATTGTGAAAGTTTAACAAGTTAGTTAATTAATTCGCATGTTCCCAATGGGTTCGGTGCTGGCAAACGACTTTTAAGTCGAGCTAAGTGATTTGTTAATTTGCAATAATAATATGGTAAAAGTTACGCATACGCCGTGTGGCCGCGCGACAATTAACACTAATGAATGGCAGTGGCTAGCTGAGGCAGGCACTACATTTGATTTCTGTTTGCCAGCTATTAGCGGTAATTGTAGACTTTCAAAAGCGATTGAGTTGAGTGAAATTAGCATGCCCATTGGGCATAATTTTCCAAAAGAAAGCATGCGACACGAGCACAAACACAGGCGCACACATACACGTGGTAAAAGGGGCGTGGCAGGCAGGCAACAGACATACACATAGACACAAACACATTCTGATTGGGCCGAGGGGGAAGACAACACCCACGTGTTTACAAGCGTTAAGCGGAGCACCATTAAATGTTATGGCCGGGCTGGAAAACATGGCCATTGGCCAACCAGGTGATAAAGTGTCGAATGTGGCGTGGCACCAAAAGTGACCAAGGCATTGCACACCCACACACACACACACACACACATACATCTTAGCCCGGGCGATGGCAAGGCAGGACAAAGTTTTTCATGCCACATTGCTTACGGTTCTTAGCGTCAAAAACGTTCAAATAGGTGTAAAAGTTAGGATCTGGCACTTAACCCAACCCAAGCTAACTTTGATCCAGTTTGAACTCTTAGCTTAAGCAATGCTTAGGAGCAAATTGAAAACAACTTACGAGCAGCCAATATGGTTTTATTTTATAACATCGTGAAGAAAGATTGGCGTCGACTTACCTGAAAGAGAGATGGGGAACAAATTTATTTAAATAAAATAAATATTTATATATAAAATATTATATTTATATATAAAATAATATTAAAATATTTTTTTTAATGTAAGACAAAATTAATTTGTACAAAAATATGATATAAATACAGTTTTCAATATTTAAATGTTATTTGTATGGAATGCTCTAGTAGGCCCTGCCTGACTAGCTGATACTCTGTACACCCAGGTGAGTCAGCTCAAGCTCACAGAGATTTGTAGAAACCAAACTATGAATCGGTTTATTTTTTGACAAGCTTAATTTGATTGTCTTCTTTTTTATTTAAAACTCATTTACTTAATTTAAATGGAACTTGGCATTTATTATGCACATTATATATTCATTAATTTAGTTTGTATTGAATTACTTTGTAAATATATATTTTGTTTTAATTTTATTTGGTTAAAAATTCACTTAATTAATATGAGTTGAATTTAGGATTAAATTGTAAATATTTATTTAGCAACAGTTATTTAAATTCATTAATATTATTTCTTTTCTATCTCTCGTTAAATATTAAAGCAATTCAGTTTGTCTCGCGCATCAAATGCAAATTTGCTAAGCAGAAAAGATATTTTCATAGAAAGTATTTAAAGATTCTCACACTGATTTAATGGAAGCTATTTTAATATTCGGTATTTGATAAGGGTCTCATTAGCCATGGCCTGATCCTTTTTGACTTTATACAGCTTCTAGGTTCCTTCATTTAAGTTGCGTGTCAGTTTTTACTTTTTATCAAAATTTCCCATATACATATTAACATTACAAGACGACATATTTAATATGTAATGCCATTATATACTTCCGAGTTCCTCTCATATACTAAAGACTGAGGTTTTCGGCCTAGCCACAGCCACAAGCCGCAAGTGTAGCATAGAGCTAATGTAGTTAATGTGTGGGCAGATGGGTGTAACTAAAGAGCACTCGTAGACGAAGTGAATATTGTGTGTGTGCCAATTGTGAGGTAAATAATATAAATAATGGCTAACCGCCAATGGTCAATGGCCAATGGGCGGGGGCGGCGGAGGGGCGCAATTAAAAAAGGCCGAGTGGAAAACAATGGCATTCAGTGCTTTAGCTTTGTGGCCTTTTGCCCTATTGAGTCATTAATTTTGGTATTGCAATGTCAGTCGGGTGGATCGGAGGAGCAGGAGTAACTTAGTGGATTGTTCACATCCACATCGATTAGTGTCCGGGTGGCATTGTGCACCAGTGACAGCCTGACAGTGCTCTGTCCACCTCTATTATTTTCAACTTAACAATTGGCCGAGACATGGCCACGCCCACAACTTAAACAGCAGGAGGGCGACAAACACCAACACACACACACACATTCACACAGACAGACAGCATAAAAACTGCACAAATGCCGACCTACAAGTTGCTTCCTTCCGCTGAAGATGGGCTATCTCTCTCTCCCTCTCTCTATTCCTCTTTCCCTCATTGCCTTCCCCGTCTCCTTGCTGAGCCTTTGTTTAGCGTCTGGTCGCTACACGCTTGCCCACGTAATATCTTTAATGTCTCGCCCTGGCGTACCGTGTGTCCAGCGGAAATGACAACGACAGTGCCAATTACATTGTTGCATGACACAAATAGTGTTGGCCAACAACAACAGCAACAACAGCAACGTTGATGGCTACAACAAGCATAATAAAAAAATAATATTTGCTGGCATTGTCCAACAGCTTGTCGTAGTAAAAATTACTAAAAACGAAAGCGAAGGGAGGAAAAAACTATAGTAGAACAGAAGGTAAAAATTTAATTGATGTCAAGTCGTAAAAAATGCAATAACATTTAATTGCTCGCCAAATGAATACCCTCTTATAGGACTTAGGTAGCTTAAAAATTGAATATAAATTCAATGAGACAGAAACTCGCGAATGAACTAGCACATTATTAAATTAAGTTACTTTGGAATATTTTTAAATGTAAGAGAAGACACTACAAAATACAAGCAGCGAAGAGAATATAACAACTTGAAAAAAAAAAAAATAATAATAATATATTTATATATTTACCATTTAGTTTGATGTACCTATATATATATATATATATATATATATATATATATATTTTAATAAATATTATTAAATAAATTAAAATTCAAATAATGTGTAAATGAAATAATAATAATATTAACAATAATAATAATAATAATAATAATAATATTAACAATAATAATAATAATAATAATAATAATAATAATAATAATGATAATAATAAATATTAAAAAATATTCATTAATTTTTTAAAGCTTTCTACTGGAATTTAAGTTCTATTTTTTTTTTGGCGAGCCTTATTTTATTGTCTTCTTTTTTATTTAAAACTTATTTACTTAATTTAAATGGAATTTGGTATTTATAATGCACATTATATATTGTAATAATAAAATCGAATCAATTCGAACTAAATTAAAATAACAATAAAATCAAACCAATAAAATTATAAATATTTTTAAAATGAATATGTATTAAAAAATCTAATTCAATAAAACATTTATGAAAAAAATTATTAAATGATAAAAAATAAATAACAAGCAGGAAATTAAAAAATAAATAAATAAAATAAAGATAATGAACAATTCAATTACCCTATAGTAATAACTCATATGCATAATTGATGTCTTCTATTATTTGTTGATTTATTTATTTATTTAGTAAGTAATTCATTGCAAGTTTGCAAACCCAGCTAACTTTTTGAAGGAAAGAGTATTCACATATTCACATATTTCGTCTATCGTTTTGAATTTATTGCATTGTCACATCGTTTGTCCTTTGCCCTCTACACACACATATATATATATGTATATATATATATATGGTAGCACAAAACTAATTGTTTCAAATTAGCGCCTTTATGCTCAGCTTGGTCGCTCTGTCTCTTGGCCATGGCCAACTGAGCATTTGCTGACCATTGACCATTTGCCTTGGTCTTGGACCACGTCGCGGCCTCCTTGTTGCGTGTGCAGGCCAATTATATCATAGCTCCACTGAATGCACACACCATATACACTGAGGTATGGCCAGGCAAGTGTCTCTGGCGGCTCAAATTGAAATGCCAGTTGTCGCACTTTAAGTGTGCGTGCTAAGAAAAATGTTTATTCAATTTTCTAGATTATAATGCCGATTAAAATTATAATTTACTTATGATGTTGATATTCTTGGGAATGCATTTTAATATTTGTTTGGAATTTACACCAAAAATGGCGGTAATCTAGTTACAGTGATAATATATACATATATATTATATATATTATTATTAACCATTTTACTGAGTTAAATAAAAAAAGAATAACCTTTTTTTTTTCAAAATTACAAAATGATAGTACTAAAAAAAATGTGTGATTTTCTCAACTTAATTCTGCATACCCCATTTGTATTATACAAAAATTAAAATTAAAAAATATGAACAAAATATGGAAATTCTATCAAATTATTTGATTCTAGAAATGAAAGAAAATGATTTCCACAAACCTCGCTTTATAGGGCACGCATTTGAAGCCCTGCTAGTTGCAGCAATTATTAATATTATTTTACTTTCTGAAATTTATTCGCTGCTAATTAAATTGTCGTTATGTTCAGCTGCAGCCTCCCAGGAACTCAAATTTATTCATTTAAGCCCAGCAATAAGGCAATAAATCAAAAGTTTTGTCAATAAGCAAAAAAAAAAAAAAAAAGAAAAAGTACAACGCTGAATTTGTTACGAAACCGAATGCGAGCAGGAAACTCCTGTTGCCCCGTGGCAGCAGCAACAATTTATGCCACTTAAACTTAACACCTCGCTGATTGCCCGACGAAGCATTGTAAATCGTTTATTTGAATTATATTAATTTTGCCGTATTTTTTTGCGCCTAGCAAAATTTTTGTAGTTCTGTTTTGTTTTTGTTTTGTTTTTTTTTTTTTTAGATCCGCTTGTTTGCATTTTGTGATTTGTAATTGCCTTTGTTGTTGCTGTCGTTGTTGTTGTTATTTTTCCTTAGGTGGACAACATGGAGACGACAATTTTGTGTCGCTGCGTTGTCAGGACAACAACTGGGGGAAAAAAAAACCTTAGAATGAAAATAAATAAAACTGGACGCGTAATAATAAATGAGAAGTGGAAAAGTTTTGCAGCCAACGTGCTTATTGTCAAGCTCTCGGCCAGGCCATAAAAAACAAACTTCAATAGCAATAAGGCGACAAAAACGACGACAACAACAACAGCAACAACAACAATCACAAACAGGCCAAAAGCACAACTGGCAAAAAAACAACAAAAAAGTTCAAGGCACTGACTTTATAGCTGCAATAATGCCTGAAAGGCAACGCTGCGGGGGCGTCTGGCTGTGCCAAGGTGAGCCCAGCTCGCCCAGCAAAAACAAAGCGTTGCAGCCGAACAACGAGAGCGAGCTAGGTAGGCTGGCTGGGCGGTGGGGGCATGTCGCGGGTCACCTAACGTGTTGAGGCACTTTGCCCAGCTAACGAAATGTAACAAAGTGCCGCAGCACAGTCTGCTTCATTCTCCGCCCAACAGCTGGGCCGCCGTCCGCATCCGCATCCGCAACCGTGTCCGTGTCGCTAACGGGCCTGGTTTGTTGTGTGGCTTATGCCGGAAATTTTTATTTAGACCCTAGAGTTTTTTTTTCTTCTTTTTTTTTTTTTTTTTTTGTTTTGTTGCTATACATATATATATTTTTTTTTGCGGCTGTTCGGTCGCCAAAACGTCTGCGCCTGAGGTCTGGGTCAGTCTTCATTGGGAGCTACAGCGATATGGCATACGTTGTAAGCCTGACAACAGAAGTTAAATAAACACGCATTAAGCTGCCACTACACAGACTTATTTAGTAATTGAATATTTAATAGGAATCGCTTACATTCCTAATAATACATATAGATCAACATACACTAATGTATACTAATATATAATTTATTATTTATATTATATATCATTATTTACATATATATATATATATATATATATATATATATATATATATATATATATATAAAAGCCGTACAATCACTAAATGCACTGCCTACAAATTAACTCCATAATTTACTAGTTTTGCACCCGAGTTAATTATACTCATTCAGGAAAGTGAATTGAGTATATTGGTTTTGTGCATGTCCGTCTTGCTGTCCAAAAAACTTGAAACTATATGCGCTATTGATTTTTTGATAATTTCCGTAGGACCAGCTGGAATGGAAATATTATAGAACGAATTTCTACTAAAATCTACACAAATGATGATCAGACGAAAACATTCATAGTTTTATATTTACATTTTATTTTTACAATTTATACTTTTAATAAAAAAAAAAGCTCAAATTGATATATATTATTTCGGCTTTGATCGAGACAATTTGAATGCTTTTTAGCTTTTTTTCAGTAGCATCATAGGTCCAACAATTCTAAGGATTCGAGCTGAATTCTTAATTGCTTAAATTGTGTCAAATACACCTAATGTAAATTATAGCTATGCTGGGCTGTCAACTAAATGAAATATTTAACTACCCGAGCTACCTGCGCCGTCTGCTCTGCTCGCTATTGATGTCAGAGCGCTCTGCCGAGCCGTCACATCGATGACAATTTAAAGTCGTGACTGGCAGGGAACACTAAATTACTATGCTTAACTCATAAAGGTTGGAAAATTTAATTACATGCAATAGGGGAGGAAGGAATATACAAAAAAAAAAAAAAGAAAAAATTACTCGCCCCATTCAATGGGCATTTGCTTAGGGGACCAGGTAAAGTAGGCGTTGCCCGGACACGACAGGCCGACAGCAACAGCAACAGCAACAACAACCACAACAAAATATAGAAAACAATTGCCTAGGCGTAGCCCGAGCATTTAGACGGAGTTATAATCATTTCAACGCGCAAAAACTTGGCTCAGAGCTACACCGCCCCCTCCCCCTACACACGCACCTCTTGCCCACTTGCAGCCCCGCCCCCTTGGCCATTATTTTAATGCCTATTTCAGTACCTTTGAGGCCAACCCGCCCGAGAACAATTGGTGTCAACAATGCGCGGGCAGCTTGATGAACGCCTTGACTTTCACACGCTAATGAGTTTGTTTAAGTAATTTCAATTCATTTGTTAATTCTCAACTATTGTCTCTCCATTGACACGATTTGGGCGCCCTAGCCCCAACGACCTGCCCTGCCTATCCTGCCGTCCGACCCTTTGTTTGTCCTCGCTCGCTTCCGATGCTTGCGTGCTCATAAATATCGGCCCCATTTCGACCACTTGTGCTACTTGTTTTATCTCATTTCTCGTCCCGTCGGGGACTCCAAAGTCATTAATACGTATGCCTGATCCAATTGAGGATAATATGTATATTAGGGATACTTATTCGTTATTATTGATTAATAATATCGTATTATCTAGGAGCATGCATCGCCAATGATATTTTGTATGAATAAATGAAGAAATCTGTGTGTCCCACTTGAGGTCAAGAGAATTGCAGGAGGGACGGCATGGACGGACGCACATAGAGACGGACTGGATGATAGAGGCACGGCCAGACGGACAGACGCACGGAGGAATGAATGGATAGACTGGACAGACGGGCGAGTGGTCGGGCTGTGGGGCAGACGGACGGACAAACAGAGAGATAGACAGAAGAACAAACACCGACCGTGGATAGACAGACAGATGGACGGAAAACGGACGAACGGACTGGCCAGACAGACATACGGGCGGTTAGGCGGACGGACGCACAGAGGGACGAATGGATAGACTGGACAGACGGGCGAATGGTCGGGCTGTGGGGCAGACGGACGGACAAACAGAGAGATAGACAGAAGAACAAACACCGACCGTGGATAGACAGACAGATGGACGGAAAACGGACGAACGGACTGGCCAGACAGACATACGGGCGGTTAGGCGGACGGACAGGCGGACGGACAGACGAACAGATACGGACAGACACAAAATCAATATAGCCTTACGTAAATGAGTATAAAAATATAGAACATGATAATATTGGGATTATTATTACGATTCATTCCTATGCTATATTAATAAGACCTCAAGCCTTTGAAACAGCCATCAATGGGAAACTAGTCTAAAAATGAACGTGCTTCAGTCTATTAAATTGTATCAGACTTTTTGCTTTTCAAAAATTCAAAGTAATTTTTCGCTTTTATGTCTTAGTAAATTCTTCGTTTCAACTAGTTTCCAATGACCGTTTTGCAGCTCGACAGATTCGAGGCTGGTCAAGTCGTTTGTTAAATTGAGACAGAGACAACGGAAGGGATATGCTAATGAAGATGCGTATGAGTCTGGCGGCATCCGTGTGGCCGAAGCAGCCATATCGCCTACTGTCCTCAATGAGCGCCATGCTCCACCAGGGCCTGAAGGCGGGCAAGGAGAGCAGCGGCCAGCTGCCAAAGCGTAAACAGCAGATGACATCGCTGAAGAACGAACAATTCGATATACTGGTTATCGGCGGCGGTGCCATTGGCTGTGGCTGTGCCCTCGAGGCGACCTCTCGCGGCTTCAAGACGGCCCTCATCGAGGCCGAGGACTTTGCGAGCGGTGCCAGCTGCAAGTCGAGCAAATTGATTGAGGGCAGCAACTCGTATTTGCATGCAGCCATTCAAGGCGCCGATCTGCAACAGATCTTCATGCTGCAACAGCTGCTGAACGAGCGTGCCACAATGCTAACGATCGCCCCACACTTGAATCGCGTGCAGCCGATGCTGATGCCCATCTACAGTCCGTTGCGTCTGCCCCTCTATTGGCTGGGCCTGAAGATGTACGACGCCATGGCGGGCATGTCGAATGTGCGCGGCTCCCACTTCCTCTCCAAGCAGGCAACGCTAAATGAGTTCCCATTGCTGCGCAAGGACGGCCTGTTGGGCTCGCTGATCTACTACGATGTCCAGCTGGACGATGCACGCATGTGCCTGGCCCTGGCCATGACGGCGGTCAAGCTGGGCGCCACAGTGGCCAATTATGTGCGCCTGCTGAAGCTAATGCCTAACTGCTATCAGGAGTGCCGTGAGGTGCTCGTCGCTGATGTGCTGGAGGAGGAGTCGTTCGCAATCAATGCCCGGGTGATTATCAATGCGACGGGCGCCGGCACGGATGTGATACGAAAACTGGAGGACTGCCGGGTCAATCCGATCGCTGTGCCCCACCTGGGTACACACATCGCATTGCCCGGCTATTATGGCTCCCCGAACTGTGGCCTGCTCTTTCCCAGCTCCAATGGCTGCGACGAGGCACTGATCATGCTGCCCTTTGAGAATCGTTTGCTTGTGGGCAGCATGGACGTGGAGCGTCCCGAGCCGACCGCAGAGCCGCCGGCCCCGACAGCCGATGTGATCAATGGCCTGCTTAAGCATACGCGCCTCGTGCTCGAGGACTGTGTGCAGTTGCGTGAGGAGCATGTGCTCAGCGCCTGGACAGGGGTGAAGCCAACCATTCTGTGCCCAATCAATGCGGACACTGCGACGGACTGTCACCACGAGGACTACGCCAAGGACCAGGACAAACACAAGGAGACGCAATGTGTGCCCAATTTTCTGCTCGAAGTTAGCGACAATCAGATGATCACCCTGGCCGGCGGACGCTGGAGCACATATCGGGTAATGGCCGTCGATGCGATCAATACGGCCATTGAGTCGCGCCTACTCGAACCGCAATCGGATGTGAGTGTCTCCAGCAATCTGTTGTTAGACGGCGCCGAGAACTTTTGCTGCATGCTGCCCCTCGATTTGGTGCAGGCATACGATTTGCCCATGGATGTGGCACAACATCTGGCCGAATCGTATGGCAGCAATGCGCCCCTGTTGCTTTGCCCCAGCTACTGCACTCACCCTGACAGCCGGGAGCGTTTGCATCCGCAATTTCCCTACATACAGGCCGAGGTGATCTATGCCTGCCAGCGTGAGTATGCCTGCCATGTGGTGGATGTGATTGCGCGACGCTTGCGTGTGGCCTTCGTTGATGTCGTTGCTGCATACGAGATGCTGCCCACCGTGCTTGAGATAATGTCCGAGGAACTGTGCTGGGATCAGCGGCGCCAGGCGAAAGAGATGCGAATGGCGCAGAAATTCCTGCAACAGGAAATGGGTCTCGGCTGCATCATCCCGTCCAAAAAGCGCCAGCCAGAGAACGAACCGTGCCAACAGGCTATCGGCGGAGATCCACAGTTCTTTTGCTCAGCCCTGGATTCGTGCTACCAGGCTATTTCCCATGCTGATGCTGACTCACAGCCCAGCTGCATGGACAGCTCGTCGAAGCCGGTGCAAGTCGGCTTAGCCACGCAGCCAATAGCTCCAATGATGTCAAATGCATCGGCCACGAGAATGTCCAGTGGCTCGACGTTAGCGAATGAATCGAATCCAGTCCATAGATCGTCCATGGTCAGAGGTACTTCGTCTGTTGGTCATTCAGTGCGAGGCAGTAGCGGCAGCACCAAGGATCCCAACAAGCCGACTGCAAGGAGACGCGTGTCCGACAAGGCACCAGACAGGCCAGCTGGGCCAGTTGGTCCAGATAGTCCAGATAGGCCAGCTAGAGTAAAAACCTGCAGCTTCAGTCCCTATGTCATACCTGGCTCAGGGCCCACAGGCAAGGCTCCGAAAAAGCTGGATATCTCGACCAAAGCGAAAAATGCCAGCGAAATGAGAACGGACCCACACAGGAAACTGAATGCACCTGTGCGAAAGCCAAGCAAGACATCGTTGAGGCGTGAAAAGCGTAAGGTTCACCAACCTGAACAAGACGAGCTGCCAATTAGTAGTGACAGCAATAAAGATCATAGGGATTTGGACTTGGTGGACAGCGGCAAGGTTCTAGAGGGTGGGATCAGTCGAGCTGGCAGCAAAACGAAATCGCGTAAGATCTCTGCATTGGAAAAGCCGAGAGCAATCGATACGGCGGATATAAAAGAAGAACCCAGCAAACGATTCTCCAGCAAAAGGAAAACACGGCCAGCAAAAATCGAAAAGTCTAGGCCCGAGAATTTTACTGCCAAAGATGGAGAAAATAGGTATGGATTCCTGGTACCAAACCCAAACAGTGGTAAGGCGTCGGCAGATAAAGATCAACCCTCAGGGGATGAACCGACATCTCTATTGGCCAATAATAACTATGATGGGACTTCTTCAACGACGGCTGGCAGTGATTCGGCCCGACCAGAGGACAGCGATCAGTATTCAAGCAGGACGAGGATAGGTGTGGGGCGATACCAGATTGAGCAGCCAAATTCTGGGAACTCTAATTCATCTCCAGCGCAACAGGGTAACAGATGTCAACCCATCGGCGAGATGACACCAACTCAGCCAAAGTGTGGCGAGAGCCCAGCAACATCAAAGCCAACGACGCCTGGCAACTCCTCCTCCTGCAGTCCAAGGAAAAACAATAATACACGATATGCATCGACAACTTCAACAGCTGAGAGCAGCCCAGCGGCAACAGCTCCCATTAGTGATTCGGAGGTGACCATAATCATGCCGAACCGTTCAGTTTCTCGAATGAATGCGCTAAACGATCAACTCTCTGAACGCCTAATTGTCGGCACTGCTCTAGAGGTTGGCAGTCGAATTCACGATACGGTCAAAATTCTACGCCATGCGTCGGCGAGTCTTAAGCAAATTAAGGAAAATATGCGCAAGCCGAAATCCACTGATCAACGGTCCGCGGATGCAACCAGCGCAAGTAACGCCAACAGCATTGGCATTGTCCAAGACGTGAGCGAGTCACCTGAGCTGAAGCAGCCTAAGCGGGCGGATGATGGTAAGCGAAGATCAGGCATTACGAATACCAAACAAAATGACGACGACTTAGATACGAATAAATAAAACTGTGAATGCCGCTGCAAAAAAAAAAAAAAAGAAAAGAAAAAAAGCAAGGGAGAAAATACGTTAAGTGACTAAGTGAAAATATGAATACAAGTGCACTTTTTATACACCGGCACACTAACGTCATTTGGTGTTCGGTGAGTGAGTGTGAAAGTGTGTTGAGTGCGCTGCTTTATATTTACACATATATAATGATATAGAGACGAACGTGTAAAGGCGTTGAGAATCTGTCATAATAAAAGTCAACAAACATTAAGCTATCCTATTTGTATTTTTACAAGGCATATGCAGATGTGGAGAATACTAAATAATTGTTTCAGGATACACTTTAATTATTATTTTTTTATTTACGTATTGCATATAAAACTGTGGAGAATACTAAATAATTATTTATCTGGATACACAGAGATTGCCTTTAATTACTTTATACTTTTTTATTTACGTATTGTTTTTGATCCATTTAGTATTTAATATTTTTAAGCAGTTCTTCAGTAACTCAATGACGAGATCATCACATAAAATGATATAATATGTACAATTTTTTACTTTTTTATTTTAAAGCGTTTTTTCTTCCTTTGGAGTATCTATAATTATTCTTTATTTTATTAATTTTCTCTTTAACTAAAAAATAAATTCGAAAAAACTATTTATAAAAATCATTATATAAAAATTTACGAGTCTGAAAAGTCTAGACTAGCTACAAACCATTTTTTTTTCTTCTAAAAAAAAATAAATAAATCAAAAAAATAAATAATAATTATAAAGAAAAAAAATTTATAGAAAAATTTATAAATATTAAAATTTTAAAAATTAATAATAATAAATTAATTTAAAAAAAGTAACTTCTTTATTAATATTAACAAAACATAAATCAATATTAAAAAAAAAAACAAGCAAAACAAAAATAATAATAGTAAATAAAAAACTAAATAAAAAGAAGGAACTTCTCTAAAAATAACAAAAAAATAAAAAAACATTAAAAAAAAATACAAAAAAAAAAAAACAAATAATAATAATAAATAAATAAAATATAAAAAATTAACTTCTAATAGTAAAAAAAAAAAATAAATATTTAAAAGAAATCAAAGGAAAAATAATAATAAATAAATAAAAAAACTTCTAAAAAATAGAATTAATTTAAGATGTTTTTTCCGTCTTGGCCGTCTTAAGAAGCGAAAGTGAGCAAAGCAACCATAAAAAACTCATTTGTGTAGCTAACGAGCATCCATTAGTCAAAATGGGAGGCACATTAAGCACAGGACTTGTTAAAAAAAAAAAAAAACAAACAAAATACTTATACAAGTACAGATGCCGCCCAATCAGCCAATAAATAAGGCAATATATGGACGATAAGCATATATTTATTTTACAAGAAATGTCTACCCATAACAATAATTCAAAATGGGCTTCCTTATGGCATCGTGCAGTAGAAACGCCCCACACGCTAGACAACCAAATTTGGCTAATTTATTTTTTTAAAGTAGGAGCAGAAGAAGAAGAAACGTTGGCAGCGTAAAATTGCCCATGTAACGGCAACAGCCAAAAGGAAAATCGATGGCAAAAAAAAAACAAGCTACAAAAAAAAAAATCAAAATTTTTCGCTGGAAAATCGAAACATAAATTGAACATCATGTAAATTGTCGTATTTCAACTCAGCAGCCAGCGGCATAAATTGCCAATTAAATAACCAAACATATGGCTAAAATAAAATAAATATATATATATATATATATATATATATATATCGGGTATATTTCAGCTAATTGGTTGAAAAAGTGGGGAAGCTCTTACCATATGATGGCACATGAGAATAATATTTATGATAATAAAAGTGCATTGAAATCAATTTATTATTATAACTTTTTTTTAAATTAAAATTTGCATATTTCTATTTTATTGTTGATTTGTTGAATTCATTTAGTTATTTGTTGAATTCATTTTGGTAACAAGAAAATTTTGGAAATTCTATGTTTACAAACTGCTGTGCGGTTTGCTAGTCACCATGGCAAATTATTGTTTAGTGAAACAATATTTTTTTAATAAAAATAAATTTGCAATTTGCATATTTGAATTGCAATTTATGTGTACATTGTATGGGGTTTTTTTAAATAAATTCAATGTTTTAAAAAATGAAGAGCAGTAAATTTTATGTTTGCTGTGTAGGAAAAGTATTTCTATATTTGGTAAGACTTATAGAAAATTAATTTTTATGAAGTATATTTGTTTAACAAATCAAAAATTTTTATTTTTTATTTTTCTATTTAAACTTAAGTATATATCTACCTCTATAGCAATTATCTTTCTAATCATATATTTGCATATCCTTCTAAATCTTCCATTTATTTTTTAATTTTATTCATTCACTTTCTCTTCGCCAAAAATTCAAGTTGCCTGCAATAAAACATTTTCTTTTTTTTTTCAAATACCAATGTAGCCTTAGTGTTAAAATGAGAAATGAAATGAACTTAAGCCACAAGCAGCTATAAATGAATTGCATTCATTTCAAATATCACTTAAACACGCATTCAATTCTCAAACAATTTTTCACCTGCTGTAAACTCTTAGCCCTTTAGCCAAGCGGAGGCTAATAAACATAGCTATTAAGTTGGTCTAATGCCAAACACTTTCACTTTTTGCCACAGCTCGATTCCCAGCACTCTTCCTGCTCTCTCTCTCCCTCTCTCTCTCTCACTCTCTCTCCCTCTCTAGGCCTCTATCGGGCGCTGCAATCGGCTGGTATTTTTATGCTGATTAGCAACGTTAACAATTTACAGCACGCGAAACTATTTCAACAATTTCGATGGGGCAAGAACTTGTGGCATAAATCGTCGCAGCGCCAAAATAAGTAGAGAAAAAGCGAAACTATGCAGTCTTTGTGGCAGTGTTGGCTTACGCCGCGAGTCCGTACAAAAATTTAATAAGCCAAGTCCAGAGTTTGTGAAAGTATTCGTAATAGAGGCAAAAGTGCATGCGGCGCACACGCGACCTGGTAATATTAAGAAAATGCCAGCCATTAAAGCCACGCACTCACACACACACACAGAGCACATACCCATACACACACACATAGTGCTTGTTATAATGCAGTCAAGGACATTTAGAAGAAACAAAAAAGGCGAAATGTATGCAAAAACATTTATATATTTATATACATATAAATACACACATATATGTACGTGTACACCATAACGGAAGTATCACAAAAAATAAATAAAAAATGGCAAAAAACTGGGAGTAAAAATATAAATGTCAAACGGAAATGACGAGAAAATAGTATGCAATAAAATATGCTTTACGCAGAGCGCTGCAGACGCCTGTGGTAATGTGGGCAGCAGGAAGTCGTATTCATATGTGGTTTAAATTGAGTTTCATTTTTTGTTACATACATTTAATTTTTTCTCGTTTTTATCTATGTATTTTCAGTGCGTGCAAATGTGAAACTCGTGTTTGCAGCAAAAGAGACTTTTTAATAGGCAAATGATAAAAAAATGTTTTTAAAGCACGTTGCCTGTCTTTTATTATTAAAGCTTCAGCTATGCGCAGCACATTTTTGTGTTTCTAAAATAAACATATTTCATTTTAATATATAGCATGAGGTAAATGTATAACAAATTTTAGAATGCCTCAAATAATTTTAATACATTTATTAAAAATAAAGCAATTTAATATTTGTGCAAAGGGCCTTGGCTTTAATTTTATTTCTATATTAAAAATTGTAAGAATATATAAATATATTTAAGAGAATATATAAATAATAAAACAAATATAATGAAGCATTCGAAATGATCATAAAACAAAATTTTCTAGAGCCCAAAATATGAATATTTATAAATTTTTGATTATAATTTGTTCGTCTGTTTTTAGCTTATTCTAAATATGGTTCATTTTTCATTTTATTTTATTATTATTATTTTTATTATTATTAGTGCTTTGCTTTAAGGTTACAAAAAATATATTTTTCTTTCTTTGATCAAATTTGTTCATATAATTGTTATTCAACTTTTTATTTGCATTAATTCCCAGTTCATGTTTTTTCATTCATCTTTTTGGGACACAAATAATAGATAAATTATATAGTCATATGACTATGAATAAATAAAATATACGTTTTTTGAAAATGTATATTGAATTTAAAAAGCATCTCTCCATTTCTAAATATAAAATGGATATAATAAAAAAAATAACTTCAACACAAATTTTACTACACTCTCTTCTGTACAAAGCACACATTGTAAGGTAAGAGTAAGAATAAGAATAAGGGTAGGTAAAATTCCAGATAACAAACTAAAAACAGCTCTATTCATACGCTTCGCTTGGCCACTTTTTGCAAATAATATTTTTCGCTTTTGTCATGCATAAAATCATCATATATCTTTCAACTACAAGTCTTGTGACTACGAACTGAATCAGCGAGCTCGTTGCGAGTCAGAGCCAAGAATTCCTACCACTCAAATGTAGAGAGAGAGAGAGAGAGAGAGAGAGATAGAGAGAGAGAGAGTGAGCCAGGGCACATTCAGCCAAAACGAAAAGTGACAAACATGTAAGGCAAACAAATGTGTATTTCATACATGACTGGGGGGCAGGAGGAGGAGTCGCCGCGCTCCCTTCCAATCGCCTGGCATGGAACGCAGGGAGATGCACATCTGTCAGATAAGTGCGGCGAGCATTCTCTGGCCCGCAGGTGACAAGTTAAACGTCTTGTAAGCATTTGCATTTCAGTACTCGCAAAGAAGAATACGAATAATGCCGAAAAGAGAAATAAAGATAGTAAATACATGTATGTATAGAATAGACACACCAGACTCTCTGCTCTGATATAAGCAAAATTTGCTAAAAATAAATAAATAAATGGCTAAACAAAGAAAGACAACAAGCCATAGCATTAGGCACATCCTTTATCTGCTGCTCGTTTCGAGGACATCAAAAGGGTTGCTCTTGCTCTTGTTGTTGGCCATGGCTTAAAGCATATTTGATTATGTCATGAAATATGCTGAAGCATCTAGACGCGCCTTGTTTGCCAACCAAAAGATAAATTTCAAAAATATGCAAATATACAAAAAGCCTCACACACGCTCAGAAAAAGTGTTTGAAGACCTGTTACGAATTATTATGATAACATTTTTAATATGAAAATTTGAGGTCGTTTAATATTTATGCCAAGACAAAGAGGCAATTGAAATTCCCCAATATGCTTTAGTGACTGCCT
The DNA here is from genome assembly GCA_037075325.1 of Drosophila mayaguana. Lineage (NCBI taxonomy): Eukaryota > Metazoa > Arthropoda > Insecta > Diptera > Drosophilidae > Drosophila > Drosophila mayaguana. The sequence goes on from JBAMCG010000068.1 coordinate 1,308,936, forward strand.
CTAATGGCTAAAAGCTTTTCTCATCTGCATGCAAATATTTTTCGGCATAATCGCATATTTATTGTACTCATTGTATTGCAATGGAGATTGATGGATAAAAGCAAAATAGGTTCATCTTTAGGCTTTTATCAAGTATGTACAAATAGTATTAATCACAATTTTTAATTTAATTTTTAAATATCCGATTTTGTTTAAAAAAATATTGTTACTTTCTTATAAAACTTAAATTGTGTGTGAAAGTGAAGAAGAACTGCTACAATGATGTCAAATTATATATTAAATTAAATTATATATCAAATTATATATTTAAATCTGCATATTTATCTTTGAAGACCTTGGGAAATTAGTCCAAAATATTTACAGACAGTTGAATAATTTTTGCAAAAAGCCAATATAGAGATATAAAATAAAAACAAATAAATAAAAATTAAAAAAAAAAATAAACAAAATTTTAAACTTTAATCTACATATATTTATGTATATTTATATTTTATTATATTTATGTATTTTAGATATATTTTTGAACTTTTTTTTCTTAGCATTCCTCAAACTGTTTTACAATTTTAGTTTATTATTTTCTCAATATGAATAATGTGAATATATTGTCAATTAAATATTTACATTGAATTAAAATTCAGCTTGCCGTTTAATATAGATAATTATTTTAACATAATACGTATATATATAGATATCAACATATACTCAATATTTCTGTCATAATTAAAAGCACTCGTAATACTTCCATAATCTCTCCTTAACATTGATTTCCCCCCACTGTGTCTGCCTCCTGCTCAGCCAAGCTCAACGGACCACAACGTTCAATCAATTAATCATCGAGAAGCCCATTGAAACAAGCTCATTAAATTATCAAAGTACTTACCCTTTGAAGGTATCTCGGCACGAGTGGGCGTGGCAGTCATCATTAAGAGCACTATGGCCACGATGTTGATAATGTGTAGAGCAATGCCAGCCAAACGCCCATTGGCCGGGGGGCGTGGCCGTACATGTCGCAGTGCAACGAGTCCGAACATTTTTGCGATAAATCTCTGAAATGGGCAATAGGCGAAATTGTACACGAAAATGGCAGAAACACTTGATTAGGGGTGGGGTGGGCAGGGTTGAGCTGACTGAGGGTTGGGGTTGGAGCTTGTGTAAAGGGTGTACGCACGCCGGGGCTCGAACTGCACCTAGCTGCGCTGTCCGCGCTGCCCGCGCAACCAGCCCACCAAACAGTTTCACCTTTAATCACTTAAATGGCGCGTAATCATCGGCAACAACAACAACGACAACGGCAACAACAACATTGCAATCAACACCAGTGCCATTGAAATTGAGCGTCATGACGTTGTCGAGCCTGATGACGTGCGGGTTTGCCAGCACTTAACGGCAAACGTGGAAATTGTGGGCGTCTTCTATAGAGACCAAACACCCACCCGCCCTAGTCGTCGCCCCTTTTCTATCAGCCGCCATCGGACCGGATCCCGGATGCGTAGCGTTTTGCGAGCTGAAGTCAAAAATGTTACTTATGCCCCTGCCCTAGCTAAGGGTATTCAGATTATGTGATTAACTGCGTAGCCGGGCAGCTCATTTGATTGTATCTTTTGGATACTTTGGTAGTTGAAACAATTCAGTACAATCTCGAAATATTTGGGCTGAACTATTTGAACTATTCTTTTAGGCGATCTTTATAGGAATTAGCAAGACCATAATCCTACTCATTCTCTGCTGTTGTGGACTATTCCTGAGATAGTACTTTCATCATAGGCTAATCACATATCTAGATATACTATTTGGTAGTGTATTAATGTTTTTATAGCACCTAAAACCTCATAAGGATTTGAGAGTCTATCATGTCTAAGAATCCATTATACTCTGCTAAATAGTCTGTTCAATTTTATATTTATTCAGCTGCATTAATAATTTTTCTGTAAATATTAATCATAAATGATCAAATTCTTGATTATTCTTTAACATTTTTGAGAGTATTCAAAATTCGTTAGAATATTGTTTCTCCTGCTGCGCCTTGTTGTTGTTACATAGTTCGTCTGCAGCTTTCTGACTTTGCCAACGTTTGTTTGTTTGTTTTTGTTGTGCAGGAAATGGGGTCTGAGTGGGGACTCAGCATGGGGGAGGGCACGGACAGTTAGGCTGTCGTCGAGTTGGCCAAGTAGATTTTGAGGCGTTGTTTTGACGTGTTTGCTACGCGGCTGGTGCGGCGGGAGGTGGAAAACAGGAGACGGCAGGGCCGGTGCCTCGGCGAGGTAACTTTGTTGTTGCCGTCTAGATTAAGTTGAGACAATTAAATGAAATATGCTTAGACAGCATTTAGACAGTAATTTGATTTTGTGCCTTGCCTTTGATTGTTCGGTGCGGCAGCTGCGGGGGCTGCGCGCTTTAAAGTCTTTGAGAATATTTGCGGTACTCTGTGAACATTTATTGTAAACTCTAACTAGAATAATGTTTTACATGAACAGCTGTGTGTGTGTGTGAATTATTTAAAGCAATTAAAGCTTAAAGCATTTTAGGACAAAGTCGGACAAAGACTTTGTAGAAAACCTTTTCTCAAACTGAAGTTTTTAGCACGGTAAATATAGCCTTTAACAATATTGGATTAAAAGAACTATTTATATTTTAATAGGTTTATATTTTAATAAAAAGGTTTATGACTATTATTGATATTGCGAAGAATATTTAAGACTTGTATATAAATATACAAAAAGAAATGAAAATGGGTTTATTATAATTTCCATAAAAAGTTATTTATAGGCATTATTATTACAAATTATCAGCTTACTTAAAAAAATAAATAATTTTAAAATAAGAGAAGATTTGGTTATTTTAATAATTCTCTAACTATAAAAATTATAGTCCAAATATCAAAATAAAAAGAGTTTCTAAGCAATATTGTTGGGATTTAAAAATTAAAAATTATAAAAAAAAAAATAAACTTCAATTTTTAAATTTTAAATTAAATTTACTCTAATTTATAATATATAATAATATATTATTCTTTATATTAGAAATATTATTTTTGGTAATGAAACCTCTTTCATTAAATCTTAATTTATGTCTAGGTATTTTCTTAAATTAGTTGTTAAGAATATAAATATTATATTCATAGCCTCAGCTTTTAATTTATTTATTTTTTTATTTAAAATAATAATTCTGTTGAAAATGAATATTTTGCTTTTAATCTTCTACCATTTGATAATTTATATATTCCTTGAAAATATTCCAATGATTGCATTATTTTATTCCTCAAAGTTTTTGCTCATTTGTTGGAGAAACCATAAATCCAGCTAACTTCTTGGCAGAAACATAAAGAAAAACTTTTAATTGTTTGCCGTTGATTAAAAAAAACAAAGAATCGGAAAGAAAAACTATACATCACGAAAAAAGAAAGCAGAAAAAGAAACAAGCGAAAAAAATTGCCTGCAGACATATTTCAGCTGTCTTCAATTTGCGATGTCAAACTGTTGACGAATGTTTTGTGTGTTTGTTCGCACAGAGCTCGAATCAAGTTTGACAAATGAAATGATTACACAAAGTAAACACAAAACACGTTGAGCAAACCACCTGTCAGACAGCTGGCAGTACGAGAGAAGCAAAAGCAAAACCAAAGCCAAAAAAAAAAGAGAAGAAGAGCGGAAGAAAGAAAACACTAGCCGAAACTCAAAACGAAAGTGCGACGAGAGGGGGAAAACAGCCAACGGGCAGCAAACGCGACAGCTGCAAACATGGCAGCATTTTACAAGCGGAAAGCCAAAGGAATATTATAAGCAACAGCCATAACAACAACTATAGCAAGTGGGATAAACGACAGCAGGCAGCCAAAATGCCAAAGCCGAAGCGAACCGCATCGCATCGCAGCGCAGTGCAGCGCGCCCGAATGCCAACAAAATGGCAATGGTAACACTTCCGCTTCCGGCGCTGCGGGCGTTGTTGACGAGGTTGTTGCACAGCTGGCAAAACGTTGCACGTTAAGCAAACTGTAGTCAAAGGCGATGCGCCAACAGGCAACAGCAACAGCACGAGGCACGCAGGACGACAGGAGGACAGGACGGACGGACAACTGGCGGAACACAACAAAGCTTGTTAGTGCGGCTCCCCGTTGACAAAAACAACAACAACAACAACGGCAACAAATGCAACTATAACAAATTTTTGGCAATCTTATGGTGTGAACTGATGTGCTAGGACATACCCTAGATTTTCTAAAAAATTTATTTTATGTCTTTTGAAATATGATATTATTAAAATACTATACTCTGCATAAGATATTAATAATAATAAAATGATTTAGCTTGAATAAGCCATAGAGAAGATATAAAATCCCGGTCAACCTATTTACTTAAAGAGGAGCCAGAGCATATACAAGTTTTGAATTATGATTTCAGATTAACGTATTTATTTATTATTATTTATTTATTCTTCATTTCTTAGCTTCAGGAACAGACCTACAATATGCAAATTTTGAGAAGACAAAGTAAATAAATAAATAAGTTAATAAAAATAAATAAATAAAAAATAAATTTAAAAATATATAAAACATATTTATGAAACATAAATTTTAAAACTTTGATCTATCTATTTTAAATTTCTTCAATTAATTATTTACAAAATAAAAATTGGAGTTTTGATATATAAAAAAATATTTAATACTTATCTAACTTCGTTTAGGGTTTATATTTTTATTTTATTTATTTATTTTATTTTTTCATTATTTTTTTTTTTTTTTTTGTATTTATTTATTTTTATTTATTTTATTTATTTATTTTTTTATTTTCTTTTGTAAAATATATAATAGGAATATTATTAAAAGTATTTTATTTCTTATTTCTTAATTTTACTTAAATGAACATATATGAGGAGAAACATTACCAAATACAATTTTTTTAAACTGCCAGACGAATATTTAATAAAACATAAAAATAAACCCGTCAGCGATGCATTTTTTATGCTGAGTATGAAAACAAAAGACCCTTGGGCTTGATATACGTAAAAAGGGAGTCTGACATAAACAATGGCGACGAAACGTACAAAAAATTTTAAACGCTTTTAATATTAAAGCGTGGGGATAGAGACACAAAGGCTGAGGCGCAGGAGCCCAGCACCGCAGGTGAAACAGCCAACAAAATGCAACACGGCAGCAGCAGCAACAACAACAAAAACAACAATCTGCGATGCCTTGCAAAAGCCGCGACTGTTTAAAAAATACCAGGATAAATATTAACAAGAAAATGAAAACATAAAACATATATATATATATATATATATATATATAGGCAAGACGAAATCGAAATACTCTTGTTATGTAGATGACTTGGAAGTACTTCAGGAGAGCAGGTTGAATTGGCTGATATTTGGAAAATTATATGGAACATATATTTTATATAGAGCACCCGAAATGAAGGATTGAAAACTACTCAATTTAAAGTTAGTCAATGTAAAAAATTGTAAAATTTTATAGTTAGTTAAATAAAAAAAAAAACGAATTATTACATTTAATTTTTTAACAACAGAAGGTAATCTTCTCTGTAGATCGAAGCTTTGAACTTCAAAATCGGTCAAATATTAGTATGTATGGAAACATGACAGCTTCCTCTATATCTTGAAGATGACAAATATTTTTCGTAAAATAGGAATAATTTTTTTTCAAAAAATAGCCTCTTACTAAAATTATTTTAAATATATTCAAAGCACAAATATTAATAATTAAAAAAAAAAGTTACTAAAATAAATAAAAATCCAAATTTCACTACAATCAAGATGAAGACACCGGCTGATCCCAAAAATGTGCATGAAATATATATCAAAATATATTTCTTATATAAATAGATAATACACATATAAATAATATATAAAAATTAAAATTTTGACTAATCATTTCAGTGGCTTAACCAAGTGCTTCTGTAATTTATTGTATTCCGGCTAATTAAATCACCTTCTAGACCTGCTCTACAGCTACCTTACAAGCATAAATACTGCAGGCTCCTGCAATTTTACAGCTTCACACATTTTGTGGCAATATTCATAAGCTGCCCTCATCACATAGAGTATAACGCAATAAAACAATGCCCAAAATCCTCAGCTAAAGCCACTGCTGGAGTGTGCGCTGCGAAATTCCTCAAAACAAGGAGCTGGGACTGCCAGGACTGCCGGGACTGCCAGGACTGCCGGGACTGCCGCTGGGACTGCTGGGACTGAAGTTCTTGTCTTGGCCATTTGCCCGCTGCTGCAATTCGCTGCTGCCTCTTCGTGACGAAACTGTTTCGCTTAACTGGATTTTCAAATATTTATTGCAACAAATTATTTTGCTGGTTACAAGTCTAACCGACTCCTACTAACCCCTGACGCCTGAGAGTGGTTTTTATGGCCATTTAGTTTGTTTCGTTGCATTGCCTGGATTTGCACTTGGGTTTGCTTTTTTTTTTTAGTCCCTTCCCTTTTACCACTGCGGCTTTTTGCACAATTGCCAACAAATTAGGGCTTTACAAATACACATAAATATGAATATAAATACATTTTATTTGATGCAAAACATAAAATATATAATTGGGGGATATGAAAGAAGGTTTTTTCATTGGCAGTTATTCCTGTATAATAATTACAGTGCAAATAAGTTTTATTAAATATACATACATAAAACATTTTAAAGTGAAAAATAGAAAATTTTGAATTTTTTAAATTTTAAAATAGCCAAAGGCTTTTTATTCTCAGCTATAGTGATCAGCTATTTAAAAAATGTTAAAGTTAAAAATATTTTGAAAATTAAATGAATTTGTAAACTTTTTAACGATTAATATGAATATTCTTTGCTTTTTGTTTTTCTGAATAAATAAATAAGATTTGTAATATTCAAATAATATTATTAATGCATGTATTAAATTTTTGCATTATCATTAAAATGTTTGTTAATTTTTTGCACTCACATTAGAATTTATATTATTATTTTATTTATTTATTTTTTTTTTTTTTTAAAGGTTATTGCATTCTAAGTATATAAAAGACATCTAGCCAAAGGCCGATGTAGCCATTGCTTTACTCTATAAGTTGGTTTTTATTTTATACCATCTCCAACTTCTTGATAAATAAATAAATAAAAACGTTCGCTTAATAAGTCTGAAATTAGGAATATTTCAATTTTCTCAATATTAAGTTAAAAGTTTTTTTTATCGCTATGTTATCGATAAGTTTTGAGCAATTTTGATCTTCACCTTTTTTATATTATTAAAGCCCCTAATACTAATCGGAAGAAAAATTAGATTTTGTATTAAGATTTGTTAGAATCTGATCACAATCTCCATTTATTGAGGGAAAGTCTTTTTTTATAGAGTAATTCCATAGTATTTCTAAATCAAGAAAGTTGAAAATTAGTTGAAAATATATATATACATATATATTCAACATATCTATTTGTATATATATTTTTCTATATAATATTATGATATTATTGTGTTATATATATAATGTATTATGATGCTACTTTTTTATTTCATTCATTAAATATTAAACTCTTTTCTACAGCTTTTCTGCTTTCCAACAAAAACAAACAAGAAACAACGTCGTCAGTCAGCAAGCAAACGGCACTTTTTCCATTTGCAATTAACAGATCAACTAAGACAGAGCGCGCACGAGAGAGACAGAGAGAGAGAGAGAGAGAAAGGGAAATGGGAGAGTGTATAAGAAATACATTCTAATTACATCAAATTAAGCACACAAACACACGTACACGCTGCTGGTGAAGTTGATTAACGGTATCGCCGGTACGACGCGTCTGCTGCAATTGCTATGCCCGAGAGAATGGGGGAGCTAACGGTGGGCAAAACTTTCACTTGATGCGTTCAGAACTTTTGGGTAGAGGGCTGCCAGTAGCTGGCAATTGACAACGACAACGGAAACACTGACGACAACGGCAACGGCAACGACAACGACGATAGCGATAACAGTAAAAACAACGCGACGAACAACATTTCGTTTCAAATCGTTTGCCAGCGGTAAATGGTAAGCACATAAAAACACGTGAACAACTCGCAAAATAACGGCGAAACGCGCGCGCTTATACAGTTAGACAGTTTAGTATTTTTTTTTGGCTAGACGGCGTATATACTGAACGTCGAACCATCCGCACAGAAGGACAACCGATGTACGACTGAATGCCAATGGCGTTGACTCGATTGGTGGAACGCCTGGGCCGAGCGCAACGCTTCGCTCTAATTCGTTCGTTGTTCGGCTCACAGTCGGCTTTTCGAACTTCGAAACGGCTTGAGCAAGAGCACGAAACGAAGAGCGACACTGGAAGTGTTCATTTCACTCGAAATGAATCCCTAGGCGAATATGTGTGAGCGTGCATGTGCGTGTTTTTGTGTGTGTGCGTGCCTGAATAGTGGCTGAGCGACTCGAGGCGTGTGGCCGTGAGTCTTTCAAGTGTTTGGTTTAGTTGCTTAGTGCGTTGATAGGCGCGCTGGGCGCTAAGCACGCGGCACCGGCTAAGTTGATTGGTTGCCTCTTGGCTTCTGCTTTTGCTTCCAGCAGAAGTTTTCGCTATTCCGTTATGGCAACGGAAGAGTAACGAAGAGCTTCATAAGGTGCATAGGAGAAATCGAATGGTAAATTATGCAGATTCGTTAAATGAGACAATAAAAAAGCGCAAGAGCCAAAAATCTCTTCAGTTTTTAGTTCTGAATGGATATTTGGAAATTTTTTGTATAGATTTTTATCAAATATTAATTGCATATAAATAAATAAAAAAAAAAACTTTTTATATAATCATTTTAATTGAGCAAATTATGGATTTGGAGAAGGGATAGCTTAATGAATTAATATATATATTTAAAGCAAACTTATTTTATTTAAATATAATTTTATAAATTGCTTTTTATATATAAGGGAATAAAAGCACATATATGTGAACTAAATTCTGTTTCCAAAAATTGTATTCACGCGATTAAAGTTTTTCATGTATACAAATATCATGTGGAAAGTATAACACATTACATTATTTTCGAATGTGAATATATAATATTTAAAAAAATATTATTCACTACTTCTATATAACTTTCTACTTGTAACTTTATCTATTTCTCAATTTATCTAACTATTTTATTATCTAGTATCTATTCTAGTTCTGATTGTAAATCGCACAGCGTTTCAATATCCATTTAACAGCAACATCAACTATATTTTCACTTTATCATACTTCCCAACCTCTTGCCACACCTCCCAGCAACAGTCAACTAGTTCTGCTCAACTACCTGAAACCCTTTTCCAACATCAGCTCTTCAGCTTCACTATTAACAACGGCAGCCTTCAACGGCTAAGCCACTCTTCACGTAGTCAAATTAACACGCAGGCTAAAAAAAAAAAAAAGAAACAAAAAAATAACTGCATAAATTGGCTTATCTGCAAAAGCACACAAAAGTTGTTGTTGCCGTCGAGCTCTTTGTGCTTAGTAAATGTCAAAACCAGCAACCAACAACAACAACTACAACAATAGCAGCAGCAGCAGCAGCAGCAGCAGCAAGTGGCAAAACGGTCAACCACAATAAAATTATTCCACATACGCAACGTTGGCTCCTGGCATCATTTAGATAAACAAAGCTGGAAAGAGCCAAAGGCGAACTGGGAACTGACCAAGGCTAAGCTGAGAACTTTGAAAAGTATATAGGTATATATACATATATATACATATATACTTATTTAGTTGAGCTTATTTACTAGCTTTGTCTATAACAAAATTATCTGTTTCTTTTCTACTTTAAATTTCAACTGCAATGACAGAAACATAAACAAAATGATGTATATACAGAATCGATATAGAAATATATATACATCTTATATAAATGCTTACACATTTAGATCATCGTACATCATATTTATCATGAACATTTGCGAGTCTTCAAGGGCGTCTGTCTACTTGGCCGAACGGCATGCGGCAACAGTTTAAGCCCCATTCTTAGGGCCATCATTTTTCACCAGCAACAACGGAAAGCCGTTGCGAGTTGATGACGACGATGATGATGGCAACCGAAAACGTTGACAAACGTCACAGCAGGAGGCTTACGAAACGGGACAGCAGCATACAAAGGTCAAACTGGCTGAAGCTGACCCCCGTTGATAAACGTTTAAGACTTGTGTGGGTTTATCTGTGTGTGTGTGTGTGTGTGAGTGAGTGCGTGTGTGTGTGTGTGTGTGAGTGAGTGCGTGTGTGTGTGTGTGTGGGCATTTATTTCAAATCCATTTCAAAGCGCATTAGCAAAGGATATTTAAAGTTTAGCACAAAATCTGACTATTTGTGAAAAATAAAAAAAAAAAAAAAACTAACTAAAAACTTGTTTTAAGTAGAAGTTGTTAGACAGAGCTGAATGAAGAGACCCAAAACATTTATAGAAAGTACTAGCGGAAAAAGCTAATAAATTATATACAATATATATTTTTATTTGAAATTTGAGCCGAAGTTCAGGCATAAAAATAAACTAATAAATAAAACTAATCATTTATTATTATTATTATTTGTTAATGAAAAAAAGAGCAGCCCTTTAATATTTAAGTTTTTAGAATGGAAAAACATATCAAAAATTAAGTTAAAACTGTAATTAGATTGTTTTTATATATTCTAGTAAAAAAAAACCATTATTTACTAAAATAAAAGTGCACTTAATGCATAAACACCAATTAAAATTTAGTAACAAAATTTAACAAAGCATTTTACATGAAAATTCCTTTAATAATAAAAACTAAATTAAATTAAAGTTGGAATGGCATTGCTGTATTAGTATGTATCTAGTAAAAACTAAAATAATATTAAAAATAATAGCATAAACAATAATTAGGATGTAGTAACAAAATTTAACAAAATATTTTAAATCAAAATACCTTTAATAAATAAAATTGCTGCTTTTTAATTACTTTTTATTTCTGTTAAAATTTAATGTAAATAGCTTAAAAATCTGCCTTTAACGCTGCTTCCGTTAGCTTAATTGTTAATTTACATGTTTGCCCACAGAGATTCGCACATTACAAAATAGACTAAGTGGATAAACAAGTCTCTGTTTCTGTTTGCATTGAAGCTGAGATGCAGCAGCAAACGGCTGGAGCTGTCAATCGTGTTATTTGTGTGAGCCAATTCTCTAAATCGAAACGAAATGCAGCAGAGCATTCGCTAACAAATCCGCTTTGGCTGCAGAGCTTGTAGCCCCGCCTCCTGCTTATGCCATTGTCGCCTTCTCCTGCCCTTGCTACTCCTGCAGCCCGATGTCTTAAGAGCTCGCTGTGTGGATTGTCATTTAGCTGTAAGAAACGACACCCGAAAGTGCGGGCATTAAATGAAAGTTGCACTTGTGCTCCTCTGCTTCTTCTTCTGCTTCTGCTTCTTCGTCTGCTTTTGGCCTTATTTTCATAGCCAATTCTTCTACCTCTTCTTGTTCATTTTTGCTATCCACAATTGGCGTAAATTGCAAGCGCATAAAAAAGTGTTAAGCAGATGGAATGGGAAATTGCGGGGTTGTCTTTTTCTCCTGCCTCTGCTGCTGCCAAGTGTCAATTGATTTCTGGGCATGAGGGCGTGGCACACTGTGTATATGTGTGTCTCTTGCTGAAAGCGCATTAGCAGCCACACACACACACATACAAAACAAAGCTGATTGCATTAAAAGCGCAAATTGCTGCCAAAATTCAAGAGCTCAGCAAATACAAAATAAAAATTACAAAAAAAATAAAAATAAATAAAAATGGAAAAAAGACAAAAATTGAAGCCAAGCTGCTTAGCTAAAACAAACAAAAAGTGAGACAGCAATCTAACTGAACTCATTTATATGGCCCAAACAGCTACCAAAAGCTGGCCATGTACTTAGCACAGCTGCAACAGAAACACAAGCGACATCTCTCCTCCTCTCTCTCTCTCTCTCACTCTCTCTCTCTCTCTCTAACACTCTCGCTGTCTCTCTCTATAATGCCTTACAACTCTCTGGCCTGTTTTGGCCAGGCTTTTGTTACATTTGCCTTACTGCCCGCTTATGCAAAGCTTTGCAGCTCTTAACTTGTTTTTTACCTCAACGCAAATTGATTTTAGCCCGAAATGCAGTTAAAGTCCGAAGATTAGAAAAGGGTTGGCCAAATGACAAATTAAAGGGGCTCTATTTATTGCTTGATTTGAAGTTAATGCAGTTTCAATAATAAAATAATTTAAATTATTTTTTAATAATGTAAAAATGGGAAATAATTTTCCTTTTTCAATTCTTGAATAACAATAAAAAAAAATAAAAATAAATATTTCAGAATTAAATTAATTGATCATACATTAAAATTTTGATTAAAGAAATTATTATATGATAAAGTAAATATTTTAAGTGATTAAATATTTTACAAAGAAATTTCGAAAAACAAATATTTATTTTGGAATTCGTGGTTTTCTTATATTTAGTATAATTTTTATATATTATATTATTAATATATTAATATAAAAATATATATTAATATATATTATAAAAAACAAAATAATTTAAATAATTAAAAATTTAGAAAAAATTAGTCCAAAATTTAAAATCCAATAAATAAATAAATAATAAATATATATATATAAATATTAAGGAAAGAATTATTTTTCTTTGAGCTTTTATTGCTTTTGTGATACTTAGTATTATATTATTAAATAATAATATATAATATATACAAATTAATTAAAGCCCAATATAGAAAATTTTTTTTAATACAGCAAAATAACATACAGCTATTATTTATAGATGTATCTATATTTTTTACTTTTTTATTTTTGAAAGTAACAAATTCGTTTGTTATTTTTTATCATTTTATGTCTTAATAAATTTTTATATTTTCTATAACAATGCTCAGTACACATCCATTTGCACCCATCCCTGTCTCACCTTCTCTCCCTCTGTCTCTCTCTCTCTCTCTCTCTCTTCTATACACACATCGAATATTTTATATATCATTCGTTTTGTGGATGGGAAGAAAAACTCTCTTCAAACTCGTATAAAAATAAATCTGTGCAACGTTCTGTGCGGACAGAGCCCACACTCAAATAAATCAGTTTAATGTGTACTTAATATTTGCCATTAAGTTTTTATTACTTTGCTGTGCTGGGCCGAAGCGCTGCTTCGAGGAGCTGCTGAGCTGAACAGGTACATAAATCGGGTTAAAAACACCGTTAAACCAATTTAGGCCACACACACACACACAGACACACACACGCGCACAATAAAATATGTCAATTGGTTTGCCACAGCAAATAAACGATTTGCTTTTAATTTGTGACTGTGTGAAAGTATTCCTTATGCTTCCTACTTTTGTTCTCTTTTGCATAGAGGATAATTCATTAAAATGGAAATAGAAAGAAAAATCAGTTTCAGTATTACTGAAGAAGAAGAAAATTAACTTAGCATATAGATAGAATAGAGCTCTATGAGCTCTATCTATTTATATATACATATTTTCCAGTCAATTAAATAATTTATTAGGAAATAGAAAGAAAAGTCTGTTTCAGTATTACTGAAGAAGAAGAAGAAGAAGAAGAAGAAGAAGAAGAAGAAGAAGAAGAAGAAGAAGAAGAAGATGAAGAAGATGAAAATGTACTTAACATAGAGATAGAGTAGAGCTCTATTAAAGTTACCTTATCTATTTATATATACATATTTTCCAGTCAGTCAAATAATTCCTTAAGAAATAGAAAGAAAACTCTGTTTCAGTATTACTGAAGAAGAAGAAGATGATGATGATAATTAACTTAGCATAGAGATAGAATAGAGCTCTATTAAAGTTACCTTATATATTTATATATACATATTTTCCAGTCAATTAAATAATTTATTAGGAAATAGAAAGAAAAGTCTGTTTCAGTATTACTGAAGAAGAAGAAGAAGAAGAAGATGAAGAAAATGAAGAAGATGAAAATGTACTTAACATAGAGATAGAATAGAGCTCTATTAAAGTTACCTTATCTATTTATATATACATATTTTCCAGTCAATCAAATAATTCCTTAAGAAATAAAAAGTAAAATCAGTTTCAGCATTACTGAAGAAGAAGAAGATGATGATGATAATTAACTTAGCATAGATATAGAATAGAGCTCTATCAAAGGTACCTCATATATTTACATATACATATTTTCCAGTCAATTAAATAATTGATTAGGAAATAGAAAGAAAAGTCTGTTTTAGTATTACTGAAGAAGAAGAAGAAGAAGAAGAAGAAGAAGAAGAAGAAGATGAAAATGTACTTAACATAGAGATAGAATAGAGCTCTATTAAAGTTACCTTATCTATTTATATATACATATTTTCCAGTCAATCAAATAATTCCTTAAGAAATAGAAAGAAAAATCTGTTTCAGTATTACTGAAGAAGAAGAAGATGATGATGATAATTAACTTAGCATAGAGATAGAATAGAGCTCTATTAAAGTTACCTTATATATATTCATATATACATATTTTCCAGTCAGTCAAATAATTCCTTAGCTCTATCAAAGCCAACGAACGTTCTTCTCATTATACCCATTACAAATGTAAAATTAGGGTATACTGATTTTGTTAAAGTGTATGTAGCAAACAGAAGGAGGCGTGGCATCAGGCATATATATCATCAGGTATATATATTCTTGATTAGGGCGAAGAGTTGAGTCGACATAGCCCTGTCCGTCCGAGAGCTAGAGACTTGCATGTGTGTGTGTGTGTGTTGTTTCTTGTTTATGAAGAGAGAGAAAAGAGAAGCATAACAGTTACACGAAGGGTTCACTGGAACCCTTCCTATGTCGAGCCCTTGCATAGGGAATATAATGTGCCGCAAATGAAGCAGATTTGAGCTTGTCAGGCAATAAAAGTCAAGAAGTCTTCTGAAACTCACAGCAACTGCTCGAGTCGTCATTTTCCTCTGCCTGCCACATTGCATTTTCCCTTCTAACACATAAATCAACAGCTTTTTTATTTATTTATTGGACAATAAAAATTAAGCGCTGGCTGGCTGGGGCCTTCGGCTAGGCGCCTATGCAAAAGCAGAATTTAAGCAGCCAAGCCACTTGAAGTGTCAACGGCCATTGTCTGGCATCCCTTTGCATCATCTTTTGCAACATCCGGTGTTTGGCGAGCAGCTACGTGATTTATGCAACGGTGATTAGTGGCACAAATCAATGAAGGAGGCAGCCATAATTGTGGATATGTTCGGCAAATCAATTGCACACACAGCGTGGGCCGCTCTGCTGCCGGTTGCCGGTTGCCGGTTGCTGGCGAAGCAACAGGAAACGTCAAACACTTCAGATGGCAAAAACAATGTGCTCAAGTGGCATGTGGCATGTGGCATGTAGCAGGCGGTATGTGGCAGGCGGCACAGCATGCAGCGCATGGCATGTTGCAGACATGTGGGCGTGCCGCATGCTACTATTAGCAACATGTGTGGCTGCCATTGTTATCGCTGCCATTGTCCACGGCAACAACAACAACACCAATAACAATAACAACAACAACAAGAACAACAACAACAACGCCAACTGCCACAATTGCATTGCCAACTACAACAAATAATATCGCAAATTTCCAATGCTGGCGATATTGATGACCGCACAGCACTTGCTTGACTTGCAACACACGCCACGCCCACAGCCTCTGACTCGGTGCGTTATGCAGCGTTGCTCAAATATTTTTACAATAACTCAAAAAAATTAGCAAATTAATTAGAAGAATAATTCAGTCAGTAAGAAAGTCATGGCAAGGTTTTATTTTTTGTTAAAAAAAATTTTATAACAGAACAAAAAAAAAAAAATCCTTAGGTAGCAAATCTGGCAAAAAGCCATAAATCCCATTTTTAGAATAAGTTTGATAGGATTGTAAGCACAATAAAAATGTTCAAAGCAAATAATGCTTAATACAAATAAAAATAAAATATTTCATAAATTACCAAAAAAAAAAAAAAATTCATTTTTATTTAATTTTAATAGAACTCTTCGTCTTCACTCCACCGTGCGTGCGAGTCAGGTGAGTGGTGCACTGCATGCATAAATTAAACAACGCCAAGAGTCAAGTCGAGCCCACTGAGCTCAGTTTTCTTGTGTGCAGGAGACGGCGCTGGTGCGGTCCGTATTAGCTGCTGGTGTTGTTGAGCAAGCGTGCATGTTTCCTATTATCAATACACTCAGACAACACACACACACATACACAATCAGCGAGAGGCGGAGAGAGAGAGAGAGAGAGAGAGAGAGAGAGAGAGAGTGGTCGAGCTAGACGATGGCATGCATAAAACATGTATCGACAGTGTGGCAGCAAATTGAATCAATAATATCCAATCATGGGTTAACAATGCGAATTGATTTCTAGCTGGCATGCCACACGGAACACATGGGATGCGTTTCCTGGGTGCCCCTAGATTCAAGGGCTGCAGATATATGCAAACAAGGCAGACCAAAGATAGTAATAACAACAACGACGACAACGATTGGCAAGTACTCGGCGAAAATCACCTGCATCCAATGAGCCTCTTTGCTCTCCCACTCTCTCTCCTGCTCTCGCTCCTGCTCGATCTTGTCTCAAGCGCTCATGTAAATATTAATTAAGTTTTGGCTTTTGTTACATTGGCCTAGTGTTTTTGTCCAGCTGGCCAAGTGGACAGCAGACATCAGAGTCCTTGCATCCTTGCAAGCAGCTTGAATAGAAATATTATTATATTAGTCCTCCTGTTAGTTGCTGCCATTACTTAATCAATTAGATCCGTTGGGCTTTTCCATTTAATTAGTTGGCAAAAAGTCGAATTTAATTTGACATTAATTTGCTGTATGCATGCAATCATGCCTCTTCTTCTTCTTGCTCGAGTTTATTGTGCTCTGTTCTCAATGGACAAAAGAGAGTATATTGGTGCTGAGCAATGCCCGCCGTGCTGTCCGTCCGTCTGTTCGCATGAATGCAAACCAATTCAATGCTATTAAAGTCTGATTAGTTCGACTTACTCACAGTCAATTCGTAATTACAAAAACATAAATTTTAATTGAAAAGCAAACTTGATCCTATGCTGCATTCAATGCAGATCTGAATATATGCATTTATATAGGTATATGCATATAAAAGTACATATATATATTATATACTATTCATGCAATTTTAAGCTCTCAATTTCAATTTGCACAACTTGCTGCATGACCATAAAAATTATTCCAATTGCGAGTGCAATTTGCGAAACTTTAGCAAATGGTGTCGCCAAGTGGCGTTAACTGAGGCACCAACTTTTCACATTTTCATTACAAGTTTCTCCTCAATTCACTGTCAAGCGAAGGCTGAGTTCTGCGCAGCGCGCCTCCTCCAGGATGTGCTTCAACTTAATTTGCATGAAATATTACGCATACGCAGCGTTAACTCTGCTAATTGTCGCGTAATTGAAGCCAACATGCAACTTGGGGCAATAGAAATATTTGTTGTAAATTAGAATAATAACTAATAATTAATTAATAATATTTAATACAAATTTTGACGATTAAAATCTAAGTTAAAGCAGAAGAATAAATAATAATTAATTATTAATATTTAATACATATTTGGGCGACTAAAAAAACTAAGTTAAAGCAAAAGAATAAATAATAATTAATTAATAATTTTTAATACCAGTTTGGGCGATTAAAAAATCTGAGTTAAAGCAAAAGATTAAATAATAATTAATTAACAATATTTAATAAAAATTTGGACGATTAGAAATCTAAGTTAAGGCAAAATAATAAATAATAATTAATTAATAATATTTAATAAGTTAAAGCAAAAGAATAAATAATAATTAATTAATATTATTTAATACATATTTGGGCGACTAAAAAACTAAGTTAAAGCAAAAAAATAAATAATAATTAATTAAGAATATTTAATTCATATTTGGGTAACTAACTAAATAATTGAAAAAAACAAATATTTTAAATTTGATTAGTTTTTTAGTACTTTAATTTTAATTTTTAATTTTTTTTTAATTTAATTTTTAATTTTTTAAATGGAGGCACTTTTTAATCATTAAATAATATATGCTTATTAAGTACAAATTGCTTTTTATTTTATTTTTTTATTTAATTTTTTTTTTTAATTATTAAATAAATAAGAACTCATTGTTCTTTCACTAAAAAATTAAACTAAAAATTTACATTTATACTTTTTTTATATTTCTTCTAATTTAGATTTTATAGATGCCCAAATAATACTAGTTTATCTCTAAATAAATGAGCGCATTTATGTATTAGATATAATTATGGCTTATCGATATTAGCGCCAGTGTTGCTTAATTCGTTTCAGTGGAATAATAGCAAACACTAAGACCAAGCGGGCCTCTGACAGAGTTGCCAGATGTCTGATGACCTGTTTAAAAAGCACATTAAGCGACTGTTAAGGATTCAGACATTACAAATTTAAAAATATATACATATACATATTGAAATTCCTAAACGCATGTATGTTAGATTTTGTAATTCAAAGATAATTTAGACAGATCGAACATGACTTGTTAAATTTGCACTTAGAGGTAACCGCTATCTGGCAATGGAGTTGGTTCCGGATGCGTCTCATCGACGCCATCAACAAAGATCATAATCACACCCAGCAGCGGACGAAGATTCTCGGGCATGTGTGCATTATCGCCGCCCAGAATGGCCACGCACGGCTTCCCAGTGATCACAACGGGCAGCAGGCGCGTCACGAACTGCGCCAGCCGATGCAGATTCATGCGACGCATCTCGAGCGTGGTCAGACCCTCCGGCCAGCTGTCCTCGTGGCAGCAATCCAGCAGGATCTCCATTAGGTGCATCGGACAGCCACTGGCACGTAGTCCCTCGCGCACCATCATTCGCATGGGCATGTCTGGGGTGGAGATGAGGCTGCCCCAAGTGCGCACCGAGGCCAGCGGCAGTCCGCGACCCCAGCGCATAAGGGCGTACCGATCCAGCTGGTCGCCAACCGTGCGTATCACCGGATTCGTGGCTCTTAGTGTCGCTATATAATACTGCAGCAGCTCCAGCTCGCGGCGATGCTCGCCCAGCCGCCGCTCCTGATGGGCCTGCATGTCGCGCAGTTCGGGTATCGCATTGATGTGATCCTGCAGCTGCTGGCGCAGCTCGAACACACAATTGTGGCGGCCCAGCTCGTCCTTGGGCACACGCATGCCGCAGCCCTTGTTGCAGACGACCACCACCTTGGGATTGTTCTGGCAATTGGCCACATGGTTGCGATACTCCTCCAGGGGCATCAGCGCCGTGCAGCCGTTGTCTGCGAAGCAACACTTGATCTTCAAGCGTGACAGCATGTTGCGCATGAGGCGGGAGACGGGCACCAAGTGAATGGGCAGCAGATCGGAGCGATCCACTGGGCAGATTTGCTTCTCCTGCATCCACTTCTCGATGCAAAAGCGACAGAAGGCATGCTCACAGCTGGACGACTGCATTGGCTCCTCCAGCACATCGGCACAGATGGGACAGAGCAGCTCCTCGTCGACATGGCCAACAATTAATGCCAGATCGTAGCCCATTATTAATTACAATTATGATTACTACTCGCTAAACTAGAAATATGTAAAACTGGGGCAGATTGTACATATGTATTTATTTGATAGCCCTTGAGCTATTGTGTGGTTGCCACTCGACCTTGCACTGGATGTTTGCAGATAGAACTAATACGATTTTATCCTAAATTTCGACTCGAAATGTGAGAGTAATGCCACAGTAGACTCAAAAATTTTGATTTTATTGCAAATGTCGAAAGTGTCGAAAATGTTTAGTGTGAGCTGCCTGAGCAAGGCTAAAAATTCCAAAAAAAAGCAACAAAAACAACAACAGATTATCAAAGTTCTTATTGGAGGAAGCGATGATTCTAAAATAACATTATATATCGATATATTAATCGACCATCCCTAATGTTAATGCTAATGCATTATGAAAAAGTATCGCAGTTTTTACATTTTATAAAAATATAAAATATATTTGGAAGAACGTTTGAAAGTGTTTATATATGATATATAAATATATATCTATATATATAATTTCGTATTTTATTATTATTATCACTCAAATGAAATTACAATTTGTTTGCTGTTATTTTTGCATATTATCGAAATCGATTCGCAAAACTTTTGCACATCACATTTATATATCACAGGAATACGCCTAATGCTTTTATCGACTTAAACTACATACACATATGTAAGTATGTCAGTGGAAATTCGAGGCAGCACTAACTGACAGATTCATTAGACTCTTGTAAAAATTTGTAGAAAAACTCAGCACAGATCAACTCAACTGCCGGCTGCGACGCAACTCTCATATTTCGAAACGAAATTAATGAAAAATCTCATTTTTCGGCTTCTGTCGGTAGCATACACGCGATAAGGGTAAGTGAGCCATCGCGCAACTAAATTTATAGAATAGCTTTATATATGTAAGTCGTTTCGTTTAGCGCTAAGAATTCAGAACCAATTAGTCAAACAAGCAACCAATTATGGGCTATGACCAGGGCTTAATTATTGGCCATGTGGACGAGGAGCTGCTCTGTCCCATCTGTGCCGATGTGCTGGAGGAGCCAATGCAGTCCTCGACCTGTGAGCACGCATTCTGTCGTTTCTGCATCGAGAAGTGGATACAGGAGAAGCAAATCTGTCCAGTGGATCGCTCCGATCTGCTGCCCGTCCATTTGATTCCCGTCTCCCGTCTCATGCGCAACATGCTGGCACGCCTTCGGATCAAGTGCAGCTTTGCGGACAACGGCTGCACGGCACTGATGCCCCTGGGGGAGTATCGCAACCATGTGGCCAGCTGCCAAAACAATCCCAAGGTTGTCGTCTTGTGCAACAGGGGCTGCGGCATGCGCGTGCCGAGGGACGAGATGAGCCGTCACAACTGTGTGTTCGAGCTGCGCGAACAGCTGCAGGATCAGGTCAACGAGATATCTGAGCTTCGCGATATGCAGGCCCATCAGGAGCGCCGCTTGAGCGAGCATCGCCGCGAACTGGAGCTGGTACAATATTATGTGGCTGCATTGCGTTCCACAAATCCGGTGATTCGCAATGTGGGCGAACAGCTGGATCGCTTCTCGCTAATGCGCTGGGGACGCACCCTGCCGCTGGCCTCGGTGCGCACTTGGGGCAGCCTCATCTCCACGCCGGACACGCCCATGCACATGATGGTGCGCGAGGGCTTGCGCTCGAGCGGCTGTCCCATGCACCTGATCAATGTGCTAATGGACTGCTGCTACGAGGACAGCTGGCCAGAGGGCCTGGCCACGCTCGAGATGCGCCGCATGAATCTGCATCGGCTGGCGCAGTTCGTGACGCGCCTGCTGCCCGTTGTGATCACTGGGAAGCCGTGCGTGGTCATTCTGGGCGGCGATAATGCACACATGCCCGAGAATCTTCGTCCGCTGCTGGGTGTGATTATGATCTTTGTTGATGGCGTCGAGCCGGTGCTCTTGGATCCGGCACCAATGCCCGCTAGCGGCTACGTCTGAGTGCAATTCGTAGGCGTTGTTTATTCGTGTTCGGTCGGTCCACATTATTTTCGACAAGGATGAGACTAAACCAAAAACAAATGAAAAGCAAAAACCAAAACAAACAATCAACAAATATATATATATATATATATATATATATATATATATCGATATATAGATATATATGTATCAAAAATTAGCTGCACTTCATTACATTACGCGTTCGGCATCCATTTAGATTGGGATGCACTTATACAATGTTGCCTGTGTGTATAAAAATTATATGATCTAAATTCCGTACACAATTCTGCTCAAGCAAAAACAACAAAAAATCTAATGGTTGGGTATACAGCAATCAAGCAAAAATCGCCTCGATGAGGGAACCAAATCTACAAGTGAGTCACAAATACACAAAAGAAACAAAAACGACAATTAATAAAAAGTAAAGCAAAGGAATTTACTAGTCGGCTTACAAAAAAAAAAAAAAAAAAAACATTTTGTCTAAAAAAAAAAAAAAAAAGAAACATTTTGTCTCAAAAAAAAAAAAAGAAACACGAGCTAGATTTTGTGCAACTAATTATAGTTCTCTTGATCTTTGTTCAAATTTTCTGGGGATTACAATCAAATGTTTATTTATATATAAATATATATGTGTATGTTTATATAGACATATCGACATATATATTTATATATATATATATATATAAAACAACTTTTATTAAAAACTTTGGCAGTTGTGTTTATTGCATAAAAATAATTAATTAATAACAATGCCGCATCTAACTACATCTGAGCTAAATTTAATTGATTTTCCTCTGAGGCAGCTACGTTTTTGTTAATTAAATAAAAATGAATTGCAACAAATTTTGTATTTGATTTTTATTACAGACAATAAATATTTAATATATCATTTCAAAAGTAATTAGCTAACTCCGGTAAATATGGAATTTACAGCAAACGCTTAAATGAAGATAATATATTTCTAAGGGCTAAATAAAGCACAATAGAAATAATAAAAAAATATTTAATAAATAAAAAATCAGTATACAACAGTATATATATAACATATATGTATATATTTAGCAATAGAAACTATTTAACATTGATAAAGTCTATTCGAGGCTTTGTGAGAAGCCAACATAAATGAATTAATAGTAAAGGACGGACGTATATGGCCAGATCGAACAGTTCTAACTGATTAAATATATATTTCCATTGCCAATAATCTCTGGTTATGGAAGTCTCTAAATTGTTCTTCCAAAGTCGTTTCTTAAACAACTTTACAGATCACCAATTCCTCGCTTAGAAGTCAAAACAATATTTTTAATTCATATGCGACACACTAAGCACCACGAAGAAGTAGAAGACGAAGTGGAAGTGGAAGTGGGAGAGGAAGGCGGAAAGATGAGAAAAGCAAACGCATATATTTGCTTGACTCATTTCCATAGACAAGAGGCTGAAAAGCCTTTGCATATTTATGGCAAAAACAAGCTGCAGCGGAAGCTATGCAAATTGGAAAACTTGTGCCAGCAGGAGACGCCATAAACCATAAAGCGTTTGCCAACTGCCAACTGTTATTGTTGTTGGGCAAACAAATTTAGCAAATATTATTTATCAAGTGAAATTTTAACAAATTAACTGCGAATGGAATGCCACAGCACAAGCAAATAAACTAACTAATAGAAATGCTACCTTTTCCTGTGCCCATCCCTATTCCGAAGCCGGCCATTGAGCATATCATATGAATAGTAAATTTTGTGCAAACACTTAGGCAAATTTACACAAGCGCACAAGCATGCTTGCACTGGCATATTGTAATGTCAAAATATTTACACTATAATCTGAGCAAATACACACACACACACACAATGACAATGTGTGTGTGTTTGCATTTGGTTTTAAATTTTATTTCGTTTTGGTTATACATTTTCATGTTTTCCCTTCGGCCAGCATGCTTTTTGTGACAACTGTACGCAACTATCTATGCGTTTACTTTCCTCCTGTCGCTTGTGTGTATGTGTGTGTGTGTGTGAGTGTGTATGTCAAAAACTTGAGCACTGCTTCGTTGAACCGCAATTTCGGGTTTCTATGCATCTTATGTGGCTCTAGATGACCAGAAAGCTTCAACTTATCATTCAGTTCGCTTATCTATAACAGCAGCAGGAGCAGCAGCAGCAGCAGTTGCCAGCTGAGCCTTACAATGTCCTTATATGTGGTCAACTTATATTCTTCTTCCTCTTTACGTGTTGTATTGTATTTTTGAAGCTACGGAAATTCGTTACGAATTCGAAAACTAGCAGCAGCAGCTGCTTTCAAATAGTTTTGATTTTGCTATTGGATTACTTTTATAAATAATATTATAATTTTCCATTTGCCTTTGGCTTACGAAAAGTTAGTTTAGCAACAATTTACAAAGGCATAAACAAAACTTAAGCAAATATTTATTTTGATCAACGTACCTATGTAAAATTCATTATTTATTATTTTATTTAAGGGTTAACCTTTTTATATTTAACCGTTTTTGTTTTTTTAATATTAATAAACGGCAAATAAAAAAATTGATAAAGTAGAGGAGAAATAATAATTTATTTCGTAACTTCTTATATATATATATATATATATATATATATATATATATATATATATATATATATATATATATATATATATATATATATATATATATATATATATATATATATATTTTTTTTTTTTTTTTTTTTTTTTTTCAGTTGCAAAAAATGTTTTAAATCTTATTTTATATTCTCTTTACGTTTTCAAACTTTTCGATTAAAGCAAACAAATTCAAATTCTATACTTATTTAGTTATTCAAATAAATATGTATATTAATAAATAATATTTTTATTATTTATCAACTGCTGCTGCGCATTAAAATATTATCAACATATTTTCGATTGACTTAGCTTGCGATAGAGCAACGAATTCTCTGAGAGACAATCGAAAGCATGGCCACTGAACCAGCTAATTTAATAAGTCAAACGCAATATAAACAACCGAGTAAACACACACACACACTCTCTCTCTCTCTCTATGCCTGTCTCACTCCGTCTAATACACGCACAACAATATTTTTCCAAGTGAACTGATGCCATTTAATGAAAATCAACACTTCCGCCCTGCTAGACATCAACGAATATGAAGCGAAGAATATGCCACAACTACAGCGTGTGTATGTGTGAGTGCGTGGTTGTGTGTGTATGTGTGTGAGTGTGCGCGTGTTTATGTGTAAGTGTAACGAGCTACAAATGCTTACCGCAAATTGTATACATATTTGCATTTATATTTGTTGTACTCGTCGTGTTGTCATTTCATTGCAAAAAGCAGACGTGACACATTCGCCTCAAACTGCCTCAAGTTCAGCCCGCTGTTCCGCTCTCCCTTCACACTGTCATTGCCATAGCCATCCATAATATGATTAGAATCAGAGAGAGATGAACGAGAGAGAGAGAGAGAGGGAGAGAGAGAGAGAGAGATACGAGAGAGGGTATGTTACGGCAAGGACAAAATTAACTAAAAACTTATGGATAATGAAATATGTAATTAGATTAATATATACACATACTGGTATGTATATTCATATATAATAACATATATAGGAATTACATACATGTACATGTATGTATATTTAAATTTATAAGAAAAAATTTTCTTGCGATCATATATATCTATTGTGTATTATTTTAGTAGTTTTATTTATTATATGAATTGAATTAAAATTAAAATTAAATGCATATTTATATATATATTATAGGAACAATATAAATTTGTACATTCGTATAATTAATAATTATTTAAAAAATTATTAAATTAATTAGTTATATATTTAAGCAAAAAATTTGTTTTTCCTTTTTCATTGATTGAATAAAACAAAGACAAAAATTGCATTGTATTTGTTTAATAATTTATACCTTATTTTAATAATTAAACTATCAACAATAGTTAAAAAAATATTTTAATATATTAAATTTTTTCTATAATTAATAATTATTTTAAAAATTATTAAATTAATTACTTATATATTTACCTACAAATTTATATTCTTTAACAATTTTATTAATGGCAAAAATTATTTTAAAAATTATTAAATTAATTAACTAACTATAGATTTGTGTAATTATTATTTTTATTTTATTTTAATAATTAAATCACCAACAACAAAAAGTTAATAAAAACAAATATAAAATCATAGAGAGTAAATATTAGAAAAATATATTGTATATATTTATAGAAAAAATAAAACAATTATGAGGTGCTATACATATTTACATATTTATATATTTATTTTTATTTATTTATACTTACAAGTATATTAAATAATAAAATACAATAATGAAAGTAAATAGAAAGTATTATAAATTATTAATTACACTTTAATTTGTTTTATTCCTTATATTTTATTTTTTAATTTATTTTTTAATTATATAACTTGATATCCTTGTCTCCGATCAATAAAAGGCATATCTGCGATGCATATCGTAGCGTATCAAATGTACCTAAATAGCCAGACCCTCGACTAGCTGGTAGGTTCAACTCCTACTCCAATATTGTTGAACAAAATTACCATGAATAACTGTCATTTGGCTGCTGGCAGTGGCGCGTTGTTGTTGCCGTTGTTGTTTGGCTCTAAGTCGGGCACATTATATGGTAACGTGGATGGGTGAGTGTAAGGACCGCAGGACATCATGTGTAGGGAGCCGAGGTGGGGCCTTACAAGCCGGTCAGTTGGCATCGGTACATGGCCAAGCGGTCACGTTCGCTTTGTATGACCGGGACGTGCAATTTTTAGCTGGACACAGGACAAGGACATTGCGCAATAAGCACAAGTTTTATGCAATAAAATTAGCCCAAAACACACACACACACACACGCACATACGTAGAAACGCACATAGAGCTGAAGAAGTGCAAGAAGAAGAGAGACAGAAAACACACGCAGAACTTTGCTGCTCCTGAACTGGCTGATAAGATAATTTTATTTTGGCCGTTATTGCATAAAGTCATGTGAGCTGCGGAAATGAGTTGAGCTGAAGTAAAACCGTTACGTGACAGCTAGCCTTGGCCGGATACGTGAGCTAGCGGATCAGCTAGGGGAAGCACACTGAGCGAAGCGTGGCACGAGCAGCAGCAGGAGGTGTAAATGGATTCTAATAAGATAATTGACTTGTTTGAGGATTGATCCAAGTGCCTGTTAAGCTCCAACTAAACTGAAGGTCTCGATGTAGGCGGGGCTGATGGATAACGAACTTGCAGAAGATTAAATTAAGCTTTTTAGAAATTGATATCCTCTATGGCTAAACAAATTTCCCCCCTCTTTTCCCTCTTTTCGAATAAAATGTTATTCTGAAATTTTGATCGTAATCCAAAAATATATAAAGAATGCATATGTATATATGAAATGTATATATATATTCATTTATTAGTATTATTTACTAAATTACTAAATTTAAAATCAACATCAGGCTAAATTATTATATTCATTTCATCTACTTTTTCCGCCTTTTCAAATAATTATCTTTATCAATTCCAAATAATAGCATACGCAACATATTCCCCATACCCAATAATTGTAGGGTACTTTCGCATATTCTTCCCGTAATATTCATTTCTCCATCCCCACCGCATTCGCATTCTATTTGCTTATCAAGTGTGTCAGCGCCACAAAGTCTTTACGGTTAAAATAACTCAAATGAAAACATCAAACAGGTTTGGGCTGACCTTTTAACTTCGTCGAATCCAGCTGATAACTGTTTATTCAAAAGGTGATGCCGTCAAAACAAGAAAGCGAAAACAAACTGAGCAGCGCACAAATTAGGCAAAAGTTACCGAGACTGGGCACTGAATCGTTACGCACTCAAACAGCACTAAATCGCGTATAAATACACGTACACATGCATACATGCATACATACTAGCGTTTGTACATACATACATATGTATGCATGTATGTATTCGCCTTGCGACAGGCCTTTCGCACAATTTTCCTTTAACTAACGAGCGACGGATATCATGAATTTATTATGAGCTTTGCAATTTTTCCAGACATACATATGTATTATGTATATATAATTTATTTAATTTCATTCTATGTGTGTATGTAATTCTGTGTAAAAATCGAGACGCGCTAATCACGATCAAGGCGAAGCGAGGAACAACTAAAGGGACGCAGAAGATTCGGAGCATACGTTGAGAGAGGTAATGGAGAAAGAGACGAATCACAGCAAGTACAAGATGTCACGTAACAAATGCGGCGAATTGAAATGAAGCGAAAATTTTAAATAGAGCGAATTCTACAAGCCTACCCCTTCAAAGTATGTTGTATTGGAAATACATACATATGTATGTAAGTACATGTATGTATATATATGTATACATATGTATGTAATTCCTATCGTTTTAGATGCCGACCTTGAAAAATAAATATTTAAATACAGATAATAATAAACGGATAAAAATAAATAAGGGAAAACATTAAAGATTAAAAAGGAACATTTTTTGTTGCTTTTATTTTTCGTAGCTTATATAAATATGCACATACATGTACATATGTATGTACATGCATATGTCTGTATGTCGGTAAGAATTTATGTATGTATGTATAGCTGTATGCGCCGTTAGCGATCAAAACGAACCAACTAAGAGCAAGCGTTGGCGAGAGGCAGCAGGCGCTTTTTGTCAACAAAGAGAAGGCAATTTAAAGCGAAACGAGAGGCTTTCAACGAAATGGTAAAAACGCAGAGAAGACAGCAAGCGCCGATAGAAACGGAGCGCCTCTTTAAGGCGAAATGAGTTGAAGGAGAAATTGAGAGCAGAACGAAATAGGCAAAACAAAGTCGAAGTAAATACGCCATCTCACTTTGACTTTAAGGCTTGAGCATACACTTGCAGATGTGCATATGTATGTACATACATATACACACATACTTATTAGTTCTTTAATTCAGTTGACTTAGTGCCGCGGACTGGAAAGCGTATTCGCGTTTCGTTTTGGCTCTGTCCTGCTTTGATTTGCTGTCTGTTAATTTTTGCTCATTTTTTGTTGCCGTTATTCGTGTTGTTGCTTTGCCGAGCGTTTTGCTGGAATTTCACAAGTGACCGCACACACAAAAATATTTAGCCACACCCGGAGGCGACGCGCACGCCGTACAACAACCACAATAGGAGCAGCGACAACAACAACAACAATACGCTGTATATGAGGGTGGTTTCAAGTGCCGCCAGAGCACTTAATACTAATTAGCTTTGCGCCTATGCCGTGACCTACGACTTGGCGCCCCAGCATTTCCGTACGGATTCGGTGCCAATCTGTGCTGCGTTTAAGTGGCCGCAGCACGCAGAAAGCGGTTAGCGGAGGGTGGGGCGCGGTGGGCAGTGGGCGGAATTGGAAAGCTTTGGCTCTGCTACGGCTAGCGTTGGCCGGGTTAACAGCTTCGGGGCGTCATTTTTATGAGCTAATTAAGTTGTTAGACTTGATGAAAAACTCATTTGCGGGGGGTTTTCTTTTTTTCGAGCAGAGGCCTCAGCAGCCAACCAAATTCCATTGCATACCTAATTTGCATTAATTAAGAGCAGGAAAGACAACAACAAAATGGATGAGAAATCATGTTTTTATGCGCTCGCCGTTCACAAAGTTAATTTGGGGTATATTGGTAGGGTATGTGTAGTTGTTGCTACTAAATATGGACTGTGTAGGAAAATAAATGAATAGAACTTAATAATTAGTAATTAATAATATATTATAATAGCATTAGATTAATGTTCGCTGTGAGCGAGTATCTACGCAGTCGGTTACATCCGCTACATTATTTTGCGCTGCTTCTCGCATCGATCTCTAGTGATTGGCCAATTAATAAACATTCTTGCGATTCGCACTGCCAACAAATTGGCTGACAATTTACATTTATTGACAGCCTGTCAACTTTTAACTGTCAACTGTCAACTGTTGGCCAACAGCAAGCAACAGCCAAAGCCTTGGTCAACACTTTTAACGCCCATTTCGAGCAACTGCAAGAATTTTATGCGAATAGTTTTGTAATTTGTTCAGCTTCTAGAAGTTTCACTCGAGCAATTGAAATGAAAAGTGTAACTTTTTAACAGCCAAAAAAAGAAAAACAAAATCTAAATAGAAAAGAGAAGCAAGGAGAAATACTGGAGAAACATCCAAGATTTTTGAATTGCTGGCCAAACTTTCCGAATTATGACTGGGTCGCAATGGAACTGCCAAGTTTTGTCAACGTTTTTATGGTAATTGCTTAGTTTTTTTCTCTCTCTGTTTCTTTTTGATTCCTTTCAAGGTCACAGATTTAGCACTTTGACTTTAGTCAAACGAAGAAAATACCTTAGGCCTATAACATTAGTTATAATATAAAGGGTATTTATTACATAATATTAGTAAAAATATATACATATACATATGTTGAAAACTTTTTTTTTTAACCTGATACTAATTTATCTAAATGGAAATATACACATACATATATAAAAATATTCAAAGCTAATTTGAGACACTCAAAAATATTATAAATAAAATGAATAAATAAATACCAAAATAAATATAAATATGTAAATATTTAAAATAAAATATTTACAATGATATAAAATGTATAAATTAATTTAAATATTCAATGTTTTTATCTATTAATTTATATATATTTATAATCATCTATTAATTTAAATCTATTATAATCTATTAATTTATATTATTTATATCTATTACATTAATTTTATTTTTTTTTTTCAAGATATAAAATATACATTAAATAATTTATGTATGCAAGAAAAAAAATATATAAATAATAAATAATTTGGCTTTAAACAAAATTACAAATCTATCTAATATTTGTTATTATAATATTGCTTATTTCATTTTAATAATTTTATTTATATTAAAGATAAAATTAAAAATATTTATTTAGCTATTTCAGTGATAAAGATAAAATTAGTTTTACTAAAATTGAATTTTTATTGTCCATATATGACATATATTTTATTTCATATATTTTAAAATCGTATAGAAATAATTCTGAGCAGAAATAATATGAAAAAATAAAAATAAAAATGGCCAAGCTTCAATTGCTTTCCGGGCGCAATTCGGGCTAAATAATTGACAAGGTTTTTGAGCCATGGCCAAGCAAGAAATTCTCTTTGTTTTCTCCTTTGTGTTGACGTTTTTGACGTCTCGATGAATAGTAATTCATTTGCGAGCCAGGGAAATCAAGCTATGATTAATCATAGCCTTCTATATATATATATATATATATATATATATATATATATATATATATATATATATATATATATACATAACTTTTGAATGAAAGAGCCATTGACAGGCGTCGAAGAACTGCCTCGTGTAATGCTTATGTAATGAATATGTTTTGGTTAAAGTTTTCCTTTTTGGGATTTCCTTTTTTGGTTGCTGGCAAAAGTTTTGGGCAAAAGACGAAAAAAAAGTGTTACCTTATTGAGGAGCTGCTTAGCGGACTTTGTCGTGATAAATTATGTTAATAATGTTGCCAAAGAAAGTTGAGCGTGGCAAAAGTTTCACCCACAGCCACAGCTCATCCCAGTCGACGCTTGTCAAGAATCAGGACACGCAACCACACGGCGGTCGGCGGGCGGTGGGCGGTAAGCGGTAGGCGGTCACCCACTCTGAACCCACTCTAGGCCATAATATTGTGTGCATCTCATATTGAGTGGTCTCCCTAAGTAGTTGGCCGCCAAGTCGATGCGATGCGATGCGATGCGATGCGATGCTCACACACTTTATTAATTCACTTAGCAAAGTGTAATCCTATCACGTCAATAAGATTATGGTTTTAAGAGAGAGAATCTTTAATATTTTTCTTGTTGTCGCAACGACGACTAAACCAGACGTGGTATATTGGTTTTTGTTTTTAAGTTTATATAATTGACAAATTCTTAAAAGTAAAATACACAAATTATTTTTAATTGGAAATCTATTAAAATCTTAAAAGTTTAAAATAGCTATTTAAAAATCGCTTTACTTACGAAAATACAAAAAAATATAGCTAAAGATTATAAGCTTAAATATACATATATTTCAACATATTTAAATCGAATGTATTATAAAATCTCGCTTTTATTAAATAAATAATAAATTAAAATATAAAAGATATAGAAAACTCTAAATATATATTATAAAATCGCTTAACTTACTTAAATAAAAATGTTATAATTCATTTTTTTTACATTTTCTGATATTCTTGGAGAGCTAAATTTATAAATTATAGTTTCAGCTGAATCATACTTTTGCATATGAATTGTCACGCTTATCATATTTTTTAGATAAAAATTAATTGAGCTCAGCAGCTAAACTCAGCTTAATGATCAGTTCAGGGTAGCATTTAGTCGAGCATTCCCCTTGTCTACCGTTGTTGTTGCCGCCATTTATGGAAATGTCTGTGGCTTGGCTCCAGCTTCGACTTTGCTTTTGGCTTTGCCTTTGGCACCCGACGTCATGCATAACAATGACTTTTGTATGGTGGCAGCTTTGGCCCCGGCTTCCTTTGCACTTTGAAGTTTTTGCGCCAATTTTAATGGCAGCGCGTGTGTGTAAGCGTTTGCCACATGCCAACTGGAGCTGCCCGGCCTGGGCTGCCGTCTTGCTGTTTGCTTTTATGATTATTAAAATCTGGCATATGTTCTCGGTGCGCATCGTTCACGCATTATGCGAGCTGTGAACATGTATTTCAATATCATATAGATTACAATATCATCCTCACGCCTATTAGGTAAATATTATTGTCCTCAAAGATGCCGTCTCTAAAGCACTTAAGGTTTTTAGGAAATAGCTTGAACCAGCCGAAGTGAAGCTATTGAAGCATGACTAGATTGACTCAGCTCGGAATATCCTTTTGACATTTACTTGGTTTATTATTAAAGCTTCAAGGAACATAAATTGCTCTTTAAGATATTTTATAGTGCTTTATAAGGCTTTGCTTTGATCACCGTTTCTGTACTCTTAAGCGCTTCTAGCCAAAAGCCAAAAATTCCAATTCTTGTCATTTTGCTCTTCATCCCATTTATAACTATATCATTATCCCGATCTTTGTTGTAAGTTTCATGTTCATATGATATTTTAAGCCATTGCTAGCATTTCCTGAATAACTTCTTGAGCTTGCACCCTTGTCCTTCTCTTTCAACAAGGAAAGTGAATATATAGCTCATTAATTTCAATATTTCGTTATCTCTATCAATAACAGTAGTATCTCTTGTTCTTTTATATGTGTCGATTAGCTGAGAGCTTATGTTTTGATTCACTTAATTCAACCTTTGCCGGCCTTTCTTTATCTTTTAACTCAATTAATTTCTGCAGATCTGATATGTTGAAAATATCATCGATAACAATGCGACATATCGATAAGAGCGTGTACCATATCTATGTAATGAGTACCATATCTAGAGCTAGTCACAAATAAACCATTTTTGTGCAAGTATATCGGTCAAAATTCGATTTTAATTGTGCTAGGGGCTTCACAATCCGATATTTGTGTTTATTACATTGCGCATCTAATTCTGGTTTGACTTTGCATTCCTAAAATATCTAATACTATATATTTAATATATATGTAAATATTTGCAGAACTTTCCATTGCGACAAAGCGAACATTAACTCAACATTATTCTGATGAGCTTGAGATATTTTGTCCATTTTTGATTGGATCTAGAACTTGAATCGTTTCTCAGCTGCACTTTTTTCAAACTGATCCAAGTTCTGCACTCATCTCAATAAAGAAAGCTCATATTTCTCACTATGACGTCAGCAGCCGGAAAAGTAATGCAAGAATTGATATTATAAAGTCTTTAAGAAGTGAAGTAATAGAACTACTTAAAATAGTTCCTGATAAAATTTCGATTATTTAAATAGTTTTTCATATTATTTATTTATTTATTATTTTATTATTATTATTGCTATTATATATTATAGTTATTATTGCTATTATTTTTTAAATTTATATTTTGATTAAAAAATACAATTTGCTGCTATGATTATGAGCGCTTTGTGCATCACACACTGAGAGCATTTATTGAAAACGCTCTTAAATCATTTGCCGGCAGCTCGCTTGAATGATTTATATGGTTGGGCCAGACGCTGTGTGCGTTGGTATCGCGCACATATGTTTGCCATTGCCAATTTTCCATTTTCCATTTTAAATGCGAGCTAATTTATTAGCAGCCATCGGTGTACGAATCGAAGCGTCCATGCACCTTGCGAAATGTTTGTAATAAATGTCACACTTGCCGTGGCAGACCAAAATTATTGCAGCGCATTTGTTACACGCTAAAAAAAAAAAAATAAAATAAATGAATAAAAACAAAAGCCCCGAACAAAACTGGGGAAACAGAATTGAGTTAAATAAAAACATACAAATGCAATAAATAAGAATGATTTTTAATTACAGCTTCGCATAAAGCAAAAACAATTTGTAGTTGCGTCTTGAGCAAAACAGAAATGAGGGAAACTTGAACTGTTCCACAAAAGATTTTCGCTGCAATAAAATGAATTAAGAAATTAGTAATATAATACATTAATTAATTATAACTAATAAATAAATATATAAAAAAAAAAAAAAAAAAAATATATATATATATATATACTAATAGAATTAAAATTCTAAAAAATACTAATAAAATTATTCTATATTTTATTCTCTAGTGGAATATTCGTAACTTAAAGATATTGAAGTATATATTCAGATTTGTTTTTTTATAAAGTTAATTTTTTTTATTTAAAAAGAATTGAAGTATATTTTCAGATTTGTTTTTTTTATAAAGTTTTTGTTTTGTGTTAGACTTAATATTTAAGATTTGATTTTCTTAAAATGCTTTAGTTTATCCTTCAATTTTAAAATGATTTAGAAATTGATTTTAAATCTTTCTTTCGTAAATTGGGTTTTTTTTTGATAATTAAAATATTTGCTGTATACAATATTTAAAAAATTAAATAAATAATTATATATATATGCTATTTATTATCTTTATTAGTTTTTGTATTGAATTTAATACAACAATACAAACAAGAAAATGTTTGTTTTTTCAACAGTGACAATTTAAGTTAGCTTTAATTTCTAATTTTCTAAAATTATTTCTGAATCTAAACTGAAGTTGAACCCGTTTTACGAAATGCCCATTGTCCGTAATTTGACATGCGCAAATAAATATTAAGCAATTCATTTCCATTTGCCACCTTAATAAGATTAATTAAAGTGCAATTAATGCGCTTTAGCCCATTATTGTCCAGCTCGCAATTGAATTGCCCCAACAAGCTGCCGATAAAAAAGGACATTATTCGCTTTCTGGAATGCAAGCGGAGAGCAATGCGAGTGCCAATTATGAGGAAAAGGAAATTTCATTTTTCACTTCTTGTTCGAACTGTATATGTATATGTATATATAAATATATATTGCTTGGCATTTACCGTTGTCACGTTTCGATATCGTGACCTGGCTGGGATTGAAATATGTTTTTTATTTAATTTAATTTCGTTTCTTACCGTTTTGCTCGGATTGTTGCAGCAGCTGTTGCATTTTTAACGCTGATTATATAGTTTGCCATTTGACGCCCAGTCGGACCGCTGTCATAAAAGTCAATATGGCAAATGCCTTGACCCTTTTTGATTTTTTTTTTTTGCTCTTCTTTTCGGCACACACATGTGGCAAGCAGCTTCAAGTTGTATATACAACTTAATCGCAGCATTTTCATAAAATTTTATTGAATTTAAAACCGAAGCCTGGCCACTTGAGCAAATATCATTTATTTTATTGTTCAATTCCGGAACGTAACGGACGGCTGACGATTTCAGCAGCATTCCCACTGCGACTTCTTGTTACATGACTCTTAAGATATGTTCCTCATGTGCGTGTGTGTGTGTGTGGGTGTGGGTGTGTGTGTGTGTGTGCTGGAGTGTATATTGCTCTGATTTTCTAGCTGTCTGCTGCCAAGTGGCAGCTGTGCCATAAAAACTAAAGCATCCTCGTTGTGTAGAATATGTTGTTGTCCGGCTGGCTCTGTTTGCGGCATGCGGCCATACGTAATGAATGTTTATTGCACCGGACATGGACATGTTTTGCTCATTGCTCGCTCCTCTTTGTTGGTCGGAGCCAAACAAGACTGTGTAATTGCTTTCGGTTTCTCCACAGACATTTTTCCATCATTAAAACGATTTCTCAGCCCCAAGAACAGATAATCGTATTCCAGCTATAGAATATTGGCATGCACTTAAATCTAAAATAATCATCTGAAATTCTTAGATCTCTAACCTAAGAATTTTTATTAACTTTTTAATTTTATTATCGGTTATATTTTCATTCATATATATTTGTATTCAATTAATATATATTTATTATTATATTATTATATATTTAATTTTATATATTAATTATATTATTAAATTTTCATTTTCGATATTCGAGAGCCATCTCAATTCCGCTTGAATTGTATGTTAAATATCAGCTTGGCAGATCTAAAATAAAGGACGCTGAGCGTTCAATTTTAAGACTAGTTGGTGGTTTAAGAGTTGTGTAGTAATGGTAAATACAAAAAAAAAAAAAAACAAAACAAAAAAAGAATCAAATTGTTCAGAAATTTGATGAAGCTATTCACCATTTCAATTATATAAATGCAATATATAAGTACAACGAAAATTAATGGAGCACGTAGTATGATGATAGGACCAAGCGTCTTTTGAAACCCTTTCAATATGTTTTTATGACATTTTTTTTTATAAAACTTCAATCAATTATATTAAAAATTTTCCAACAATAAAGAAAGCTAAGAATGTTTACATAATTGTTATTTTATCTTATTTTCGTTATTATTATTATTACTATTATTATTATTATTATTATTATTATTATTATTATTATTATTATTATTATTATTATTATTTTATTTTTATGTTTTATTTTTATTATTATTATCAGTATTATTATTATTATTATTATTATTATTTTTCTTTTTTTCTTTTTATCATTTTTAACAATTATTAGATTTTGATACAAATTTCTTTTAACAAAGGTTACCTATTGCTATCCGAATAATTTATGGATTTTTTGGTTGTTTATATAATATATTAATTTAGAAGGAAAGAGTTTGGAGAATATTTTAATTTTTAATTTTTTGATAATTGATATTGCTTAAATAATTTTCTTTACTTTATACTTTATTTTTATATATTCCGAATGTGTATTAATTTCTATGTGTAAATCAGTTTTTAGCTGCAGTTCTTTATTCTTATATAGTTTCTATACTTACATCTTATAAAAAGTAATCTCTACTATATAAATATTCAAACTTTTTTCAATTTCAGTTCCGCTAAGTGAACGGAGCATTGAGATTAAGTCGCAGCAGCTAACACGTTTACTTAAGGATGACAACATGGGCTTCTGGGCGCGCAGAGTCGAGAGTTTAGCTCTTGAGGCCTTTCGCACATTTACTTAAGTTATTTGACTTCTTTTGCCCTGTTTTGCCTGTGTCTTTTAGTTATTCTTATTTTGTTGTGATTGTTGCTGTTTTTGTTGTTTTTGTTGTCTTTGTTTAGGCGCCGCTGAGGCCCCGAGCAGCAAAAGGGCCAAAGATGCAACGGCACACACGATACATCGGGTTAATACAATTTGGCTGGGTCGCCTTCTTTGTGCTGCCAAAACAGTGGAATTTTCGGTCTTCCAGGCAAGGAATATCCTTCCTTTTTTTTTTTTTTTTTGTTTGTTTCGCTGCTCTCCATGCACGCTGATTCCTTTTTTATAAGCGAAGCGCCTGAGCTGCGGGAATACGAAGCGTGTCAGAGTTGGCATTAGAGCCTGACATGCCTGCAGGGACAATGCCGGAGCGTTGAGCTATGTAAAGGGTATTGATGTGCGTGTTTGTGCGTGTGTGTGTGTGCGAGTGTAATTGTTGTTGTGCTGTTGCTTGTCTCGACTTGATTGAGTTTTATGCACAGTTTAGTCTCCTGTGCTGTGCCTAATAGCCCTCGGCTCTTAGCCACGTGGCACACATCCTTAATTTAAGTGACGCTAGCCTTTGAAGTTGAAATCTGTTTCTTTTTTTTTCTCTTAAATTGTGCTCTTACGATTTGGATTTGGAAATTGTGGCAAGTGCCTCAAAGTTGGCTCAATGTGAATGCCCAACGAGATAACATTTTGACGTCATCGTTGGCCCCAATTGCTGTTTCTGTTTATTGTTATTCTCATTTTCCTCCATCTGAAATATATTGCCTTTTCACCTTTATTTGCGCTGCGATTTATTTATTTTCGCAATTTATATACACTGCTTAAAGAGTATTTGGATTTTTTTATGTTGATGCATGTATTTTTTTATTTTATTTTATTTTTATTTATTTATTTATTTTTTTTTTTGGCATTGTAAAATGGAAATGTAGTAAAAATAAATATATAACAAATTTAACTCTTAATAAATTTAAATCATATTTACAAATTTAAAATTTAATCTATTTTTAGTAGATGTGAATACTTGAATACTCTTTTATTGACGCTTCTCTCTAATGTATACTTTGCTTTAAATTCAGTCCATCACTCTTAGAAATTTTCCTGATAAATCAGTTTCGACTAAGCGTATATAAACTTCGACAGCAAGTCCCACTGATATATGTATATTTTTCCTATACACACATATATATATTTACTTATTCGGCTTTTAAACTTGACTAAACTTGGGAGTCTAGTCTTTTCTGCCAACTGCCAATTCAATGGCCTGCATTCATGAGCTGTCTGAGTTTTTTCTTCTATTTTTTTTTTATATTCGATTTTATATATACATACATATATTTTTATTTGGTCTTTCGCTTTTGACTTGTTTGCTGTTTCATGGAGGCCCGCCAGAAAAGGTTGAGCGAATGCTCACTTGAAACATATGTGTATGGGGTTTGTTTGTTGTGTGTGTCTGGGTGTGTGTGTGTGTGTGTGTGTGTGTGTGTGTATGGGCGTCTCTATGAAGCCAGTCATTGCTGTTATATGACAGCGCACAGTTGACGTCATTATAAGTCGAATAATATACACTCATACAAAACTTGAATAAGTATATGTATAGAAGCTTAGCTGAGGATTGTGAATACTTAAAGTAAAATAAAAAAATAAATATATATTTATATACCATATATACAATTAGTTTTTCTAGAAGAGCAAAGAGTTTATTTTAAGCATTTAAGTCTAAAAATAAAATAAAGCCCTAGATTAAAAAAATAAATTAAATAAATAAATAAAAAGTATATAATTAAAAAATGTTATGATGAAAATAAATAAATGTATGAAAATTAGTACAATTTGATTCTTAAATAATTATTATATTAAAAATGGTACTAGCAAATTTTATTAAAATTTTCTAGATATTTTGTAAAATATATTTTATAAATAAAAAAATCTCTATATTTTATAAAATATATACAAAAATATTCAATTGTATTATACAAAATATATAGATATTTATTTATATATTTTATATATATAATTATAATATATATTATAATGAATAATATAAAATATTCGAAGCTGTTAATTATCTCTTTTTATTTAATTTTTATAAACTATCCTCTTTCCTTAGAATCAATAAATGGGCATACATTAATGAAATTATACCACAATAATATAGAAATATTTTGAAATCACTTTTATAAAAAGTAATGGAAATAATACTTATTTAAATGATAAGGGAGTAAAATTATTAATTTTTTAAAATATATATGTGTACGCTTATAAATTTTATATAAAGATTTTCTAGACTGAGAAAAGAATGCCTCTACATAAAGTAGAATATTTTGCTATCTTTATCTCTTTCAGCTGTCCATTGGCAACATTTCTGAGTCGACTTCGATTAAATGTCGCTGGATTTGCTGAAATGCAAAGGCGCTTTTATATTTGCCCCGAGATGCTTTTGTGTGCAAATATTCAGGGCTTATGCAAAAGAAGTCTCCATTATGCAGGATAATTGAAGCGTAAGGCGGCACTCAAAGTCTGCGTCAAGGTGCACGTCTGTCTGTCTGTCGAAATCGAGTTGAGTTGAATTGAGTGTTTGAGCTTAAGAATTTCGATTGCAATTGCCAGGTTAAGCCAAAGTCTATATATAATATAATAATAATTCAACCCATATGCATATTGCTTAAATAAACTGTCTGCACACGTCAACACACACATACATACGCTTGCTCACCATCTCTTTCTCTCTCTAACACACATATTTTGCGCAAAAAATTAGGCTACAAAAATTATGATTATGATGTGTTCATTGTTTTAATGCGTCTCCTTGCCAAAAGGCAATTTGCCAAATACGCATTGCGAACACAAATATCAAGTACCTACAAACACACAATAATAAACACACAACCACCCACACATACATACAAATATACAAAATGTGTGTTAAGTATTCAACTCAACTTTTCGAGTGCGTACAAATCGTCATTGGATGGGAATTAACTATGAGAGGTAATATCAGCAATATCATCGAATATGTAACGTTAAAAAAAATAATTTATACGTAAAGAAAACAAATAAAATTAAATATGAAATATTCATATATACAAAAATAAATTTAAATATATATTTTTTTATTGTTTGTTTGCCTAATCGTATTTTATTAATTAAAACTACAAAATCATTCTTAAAAATTAAATCATTTTTCATTTTTATTGGTAAATATGTACAGAATTTTTTTGATTTTTTTATTTAAGAAAAAAAAAATATATATAAAATTAATATTTTAAGATAAATTTCTAAATAAGATTAAAATTTTATAAATTGAATCTAAAATAAATTAATTTTCTGTATTATTATAAAACATTTTAAGATCAAATTAAAGTTATTTTGCTTGAAGAATTTATTTTAAATATTTTTACCTTTAAATAATTAGATAACTATATAAAAGTGAGAGCATTTAATTGCCGCTTAATTACAAAAGTGGAAAATCCCTTTTTTTCGTTGGTTTTTGTCTTTTGGTGTAAGAATTTTGTTTACATTTCGTGCTGCTAATCACATGCAAATCCTTTTAAGTCGCAATGACTTTCTGACTCGGGCGCATAATAAGCTCATTTGTAATGGAAATAAGCACACACACACAGACACAGACACACCAGCCAGATGTGAATGCGTGTGCGTGTGTGTGTGCGGGTGGCTGTTTGTGTTTGTAATAGCTGCAGGTTATTTGGCATAACCTTCTTACGTCTTTTTTTTTGTTTTTGTAGCTATCGCTTTGCCGGGAGTTGGGCCACAGTAAACCTGCTTTTGTTTATGGCATATGAGTCTACGGTGTGTAGGTGTTTGTGTGTGTGTTTGTGTTTGTGTGTGGGTGTGTGCGCATTAAAATATGAATCTAATGTTCATTTTATGCGCGTAATTTATGCTGCCAGGCAAAAGCGAGCATCATTTGTACCGAGTGTTGACTTACTTACAGGCAGGCACTGTGCCCTAGCCGACTGCATATGATGTGCGACTGTGCATGTGTGTGCATGTACATGTGTGCTAGGCTTTAAATAGGTATCAGAAAATTCAGGATATGCTAATAAATATATTTCTGAATCTATTCAAAATGCTGAAGAATAAGCACTATTATAAAAAATATTTATTAAAAGTCAAACATTAAAAATATATGAATATAAAGTATAAAAAATTATATTAAAACGCATAGGTATATATAAAATAAGTATAATTTGAACTGAATAAAATCTATTTATATATAAAAATGACTTAGCTAATTTTAATATACATAAATAATTTTATTATTGTGATTTTTTTTTAATTATAATTGTTGTTTATTGTTATATTTAATTAAATACATAAATCTTTATACATTTAGAAATTCATATACGAACAAACCGCTAGAATTGGATCGATTATTAAAAATAAATAAAATCAATAGAAAATATCAGATTATTTATATCTAAAATATATTTTCACTTAAAAAATAATATTGAGCTTCGTTCAATTTTAATATGGAGAATTCATGTATTTCCAATCAAAAAAAAAAAAAAAAAAAAAAATACTGTGTTAAGAATAGTTAATTTTAATAACTGACTCGAGTAGGCTCAACTTAGCTCACAAATTGTTAAACACTTGAAACTTTCATATACATAAACAGTCATACAAAAACATAAATGGACTGAACAACAAATATAACATAAAAACACAAACAAAACCCCAAAACAAATCAAAACACGAAACACGATACAAAAACAAAAAGAAACGATACCATACACATAGAAGTAGATACATCAGATACATACATATAGATACCTACAGATACATTTAGATACTCATCCATACATACAGATACAAGAAGATATAGTTAGATACATATAGATACTCATCATAAATACATATAGATACTCATCGATACACACAGATACGATATAGTTAGATACAATGGCGGCCCGCGGTGATTTTAATGTACTGAAATTCAATACCTATGAAGAATATCTGGGATCATTTACCAGGATGGATGAATATCGATACTTGAACAGTAAAAAGATGATAAATGCTCTAATCAAGCTCGGCTATCGCACAAATACAACTATATATGAGGAGGATGAATTCTATGAGCAACAAAAAAATCTACTCCTCCTGCTCAATCCAAAGACGACAACAACAACTTTGTTCAGTAATCACCTGAATAGCACGGATCCAGCATTGATTGCGCTAGCGAGACGGGAGGAGCCCAACATGCAGAAGAAGTTATCGGTAAGCTTTATTGGATTTTTGTTGAATTAATAAATATGAATTGAATGAATTATATTTTATCTTCATGGCAGACAATTATATTACTGCAATTGCGACAACGCAGCGGTTTCGATATATCCGGCTATATAGACTATGAAGATAGCTTGAGCGCTTGTGCTCAACATAAGCTTGGCGCTCTCAATTGGAAGGGCATATTTGAGGGTCGGATTATGCTGCGACCGAATCAAAGTCATTTAAGCTTCTATGACTGGCATAGCGGTAAAATTACCATCAATCATAGCTGCAACTATGAAATCATCCATTACGGCACCTCGCTGATGTTCAAGCATAAGGGCGATCACAAGTTCGTTCCCGTTACCGTGACAGACAACATGTACAAAGAGAATGTGAAACGCTCGCTCTATATGTCGCCGATATACGGTTGTGTCATACTCTACGATCATGTTGTGCGAAAGGCAACATAAAAACTGTTCAAAGATTGGAAATGCATCAATTTCTAAGTCATTGCCGCTGGATTCAGATTT
This sequence comes from Drosophila mayaguana, assembly GCA_037075325.1. NCBI lineage: Eukaryota > Metazoa > Arthropoda > Insecta > Diptera > Drosophilidae > Drosophila > Drosophila mayaguana. The sequence continues at coordinate 1,351,627 of JBAMCG010000068.1, forward strand.
TCATGGATTGGATTCGATTGAGAACAGGGACTTGGAATCTCAACTTCAAGGAAATGAAACGAATGTGTGAAGCATTTTATGATTATAAATTATGAGCTGTAAGCAATACAATCATCAAAATGTTAACGACACTAGCGAGCTAAAATAATAGATTATAATAAAACATTTAACTATATCTGATTGCCTGTTCGTATATCTGTCTCTCTTTCTGTCTCCCTGCCTGCCTCTCTATGTGTCTGCCTATCAAAGGCAAGGGTAGAAGAAGAACTACAGAATATTATCGATATGTATGCATATATCATTCGAGTTGTATATATGTATTCCTTTGATATTTATATTTAAGTTAAACGAAGCTAGAGCATTCGCAGCAGCAGAGGGTCTTCCCATTGGTCACTTAAAACACGACTGCAACGACCTCTACCTGGCGCCGGGCTCAACATTTGAGCTCGTCTTGTGCTTGAGTGAAAGTCGTCCTATATAAAGGGCAGCTGCTGCACCAGTCGCCTTAGTCCCCCAGGCCTGGAGGGGATCGGTTGCGCAATGTGGCGAATTGAAGAGAAGAGAAGTGAGGAGAAGAGAAGAGAAGTGAAGTGAAATGTGTGACCGTTCAGCTAAGCATTCAAAACTTGGGGGAAATACTTCGAGGAAATACTTAGAAGAAATACTTACTAGAAATACTTCGAGGAAATACTTTGAGGAAATACTTAAAGGAAATGCTTAGAAGAAATTCTTAGTGGAAATACATAGCAGAAATATTTAAGTGAAACACTTTGCAAAATAAAATAATTAAATTCATTTTAATAATTAATGATACAAAAAAATAATAATTACAATGATGAAAAAACTAATTTAAAAAAAAATATGTATATAAAAAAATAGTTTATTATATATAGTAGGCTAGATTTAACTTAAGAGAAGTAAAATTAATCTAACTACTGAACAGACACAAACACACAGACACAACAAAAACACATAACATAACACATAAAATACCGATAAAAAATAATGAAAAATATATAAATAAAATAAAAAATAAATAAATAAAATAATAAAAAAAAAAATAGTATAAACAAATACATATCTAAAATAATTAAAAAAAAAAAGAAGAATACTTATAATAAGAGCAAAAATAATGCCATACGCCACCGATTATAGACTATTGAATTTCAATACCTATGACGAATACCTGAATTCAAACACGAGGACTGACGCAAGGAAGTATTTGGGAAGCCCTAAAATTATAAAGCAGGTGATTAATCTCGGCTATCACACAAATGGCATCGTATACGACGAAAATCAATTTTACGAGATGAAGAAAAATCTACTTGATCAAATCAATCCGGTTTCGCATTCCTTGGTTTTGTTTTCCTCCAAGAGGACAATTAGCGATCCGGCATTATGTGCACTGGCGGAACGAGAGGCGAGTAATATGCAGAAGAAACTATCGGTAGATATATTTATAATACAAATTAATAAGCTATTGCTAATCTGAATATTTTGTCAGACAATAATATTTGTACGGTTGCGACAGCGTAACGGCTTTGATATATCGGGCTATATAGACTATGAGGACAGCTTGCGTCTATACAGCCATCAAATGATAGGCTGCACCGACTGGCAGGCCATATTCGAGGGCCGCATTCTATTGCGACCGAAACACAGCGACTTGAGCTACTATGACTGGCATAACGGCAACGTTTTCTTCAATAACACCAGCAACTATGAAGTCATACACATGGGCATTTCGCTGCTATTCAAATACAAGGGCGACCTCAAACTTATTGCAGTGTCTAATTCAGACGTCAGCTTCAAAGAAAATGTGAAGCGCACACAGATATTGTCGCCATTGTATGGAATGGTCGCGTTATACGATCATATCGTTAGAAAGGCGACCTGAAAAGCTATCTACTTATTCGACATACTTGAATAAAATATATAGCAACTATGATTATATACAAATTACCTAAAATTGTTTTGTTGTCTTTTTCTTAACAGAACAAGGGAAAGGAACAACAGCAGGCAAAGAGTGAGCCACAATTTAAATGCTAAAGAGTATTCACTTATATGTTATTCATATATAAATAAAGACCATTACTTTATTTTTGTCTTTCTACATTTTCCAAAACAAAAACTAAAAAAAAATTGCCAGTTAATACAAAGTAAAAGACAAACACAAATAAATAAAATAAATGAACCAAAAATATTTGGAGCTTAAAAAACCGTTTACTCTCTTAAGGATCCTCACATACAAATAAAGGTAATATCAGAATAAATATATTAAAATGTCCGCTATATTCGGGCCATTAATAAACGACCATAGAAACCACGATCGTTCAGCAGCATTGCGCAATTCGGCCAGGAGTTCGTATAGATCGAAGTCAGGGGGCCGTAGATATTATCGGTCGTAAAGTCACATTTTTCGCACAGATTCGGCTGGAAGCGCACCTCCGAGTAGGTGCCACTGACCAGGGTGTAGGTGAGGCCCAGCGAGCCGCGAAAACCAACCGAAGGAGGCTCGAGGCAGAGCTGAAAGAGCAGACTGCAAGTGCAGTTCTGCTGATCGGCCGGCTCCTCCACATCGTCGGGCGTCTGCCATTTGAGCTGGATGGACCAGGTCTGGCTGAACGCCTCAAAAACGCAGCAGGTTTTGAATTCATTGCGCGGAAAGCCATCCTCCTGTGGCAGCAGCTGCAGCAGGCGCACCGTAATATGCGGCAATTGCAGCAACTTCATTATTTTGCTTAGCAAAATCTGTTTGGAATCGCGCTCTGCTTGCAGCTGCTGCAGCTCCTCCAGCAGCTGCACTCCTTGTTTGCTCCGATACTCACACTCCTCCTTCTCATGCTTGGCTGCAGCCTCACCCACCACGCCCTTCCACTTGCAGCCGATGCGCCGATACTTGCACGTCACCAGCCGCAGCGGGCAATCCGTCTGGCAATGGATGCGCAGAAAAGCGCGCTGCACACTGAATCCGCAAGCCTCGCAGGCGACCCGCAGCTCGGACAGTTGAACTTCGCCACGTATGTTGCGATAGGGCTCACGCCGATAGATGCGTACACTGCACTGTGGACAGGTGCCCAGCTCTGCGCCCAGCATCTTGTCCAGCACACGCATCTGATAGCATCCGGCGCAGATGATGTGCTCGTATTCACATTGATAGAGCTTTGTAAAGGGCAGCGTCTTGCACACGATACAGCGAAATGCTTCGACCTCGTTCGGATCGCCCTCGATGGAGCCGCTCGGGCTGGGCACATTCGATATCTCATCATCCGCATCGCAATAGGATGATAGGGTTATGTTTCTTTCTGCCATTACGGATGGACAACGTGCGGGCGTGCTAGCGACTGCCTCTACCGATTCATCGCTACTGTCGGCCCTCTGCTCGTTCTCAGTGGACATCTTGTTGAATTGTTGTTGTATTCTAAATATCACGATTTATATATGTATATATATATGTAAATATATAATATATATACATATATGTTGATATATATTGAAAATAAGTATGTGAATTTGTATATATGTAATTGTTGTACTCAGACATCGAGCTGACGCTTGAAATCAGAGCTTGCTTCGATTTCAATAGATGAATTTCGAATTTTGACAAGCAAACAAAAGAAAAAAGCCAATTATAATAAACTGATTAGTTTTATATATTGGATAGCTAAAAAAAATTCGAGAGCTATGACAAATTCATCAGACAATTTACTACAACTAGTGGAATTATTCCATTTTGAATAGAAGAAATTGAAGGAGCAACTATTTCATAGCTGAATTTATTTCCAACTGATCTAAGCTCTGCACACATTTCAAGGAGAAATCTCATTTAAAAGAAAAACAAAAGAGCTATACCAATATATGAAATACAATAAATAATAATATTTGTATTTCAATCAAGTTTTACTATATTTTGTGTTTCATAGCGCTCGTTCAGAATGAAAGCCACGAGCAAGCTTCTTTTGTTGTCGATAAATTTAATTAAGCGCTTTTTTAATTAGTTTTCACACTCAAGGAATCGAATCGAGTGAAAAATCACAATAGCAGCATACTAAAAAAAAAAAATAATAATAATATAATACACACGGAACTGCTTGACAAAGCAGACAGTAATAAAGGACAGCTGCCAGCCGGGTAGAAGTTTATAAAAAAAAGTGAAATAAAATGGAAAACTCCTACAGCCGACTTAAAAAAGAAAAGAGAAACTACATATCTGGCAGCTGCTTTGGCTAAATAATAAAGTGCCCTAAATCATTTCAACAAATGCCAGCCACGTGATTTCCGCCTGCTGCACGTGCCACAACAGGCTCTAAATGCCCTACTCCTGCTTCGCCTCACAGCTGCCAAAGCAGAAATTATTGGCAGCGCGCTTAAGCGCAATAAATATGGTTGATTGCCGGCAACGAGCCAAAAATACAAAAAAAAAGCCAACAAACAAATAAAATAAATACAAATTTCAGTATTTCTAGTGCATTTTCAACATTTTGCTGTGGACTACTGCTCCAGTGCATATCTAGCATATCCTGCCGCCAATTTGTAATTCATTATTTGTGAATCGCTGCAAGCTGTTTACTCTGCAATTTTTAATAGACGCTCATTCCGATCTGTATAACGCACACAAAGCATCGCCAGCAAAACGGATAAGAAAAAAATACAAAGCAAACAAAAAAGAAAAACGATTTTCTTGCTACATAAATTACTTTGCTTTTGTTAGCTAAAGACCATATTCAGTTTTCTGCCAGATTTAACAAATATTAGTCAACAATAACATTGAAACATGAGATGAAAAAAAGTAGAATGGGGTTTCTAAGTTAAAACAGATATTAAGTTTGATTTTATTTATATATTACCCTCACTTTGGATTAAAGAATATGTTTTTCTTATTTTAAATTTAAACTTATTATTCAATTTATATTTACGTAAACATAAATACTTGTAAAATATTTTCTAGAATATTACAAAAACTATATTTGTTTATTGATATATTTGATGGACTCATATTAAAAGCCGAAGCTCAAAAGGTGAATCAACTAAAAATTAAGATTTTTTAGACTTTACAGAAATATCTATATTTTATACATGCAAATTATTGATAAATAATTTTCTTTTCAATTCAAGGCTTTAAAAAAAATAATAATAATAAATAAATAAAAAATCAAAATTTTTTTTTAAATTAAAAGCAAAATAAGAAAAAATTATGCAAAATCATAAATACATTAAAAATAATTTCATAAACTATTAAAGTTGAATCTATAAAGAAACGAATAATATAATTATGGTTTCAGTAGAGAAATGAATATGACATATAAACTATATATATAGTAGTTTCTAGCCATATATAAAATATGTTGAAGTTGATATAATTTAATATATTGCATATCAATCCCACTTACTCTGCAACAATTTATCTATCTTGCAAAGGTTTCATAAAAGTATTCTACTTTGTTCGAATGCCTTCACAGAAACCCGCAAAGTTTGCAACGGCCAAAGGACAAACAGGAAACACACAACGCCAAGGAATGAAAACCGCTTAAAGAGGAGCTCGGGTCTGATTGAAATAAAAAAAAAAAAAAAATATATATATATATATAATATATATATATATATATATATATAGAAGGGAAGTACGGAAATGTGCAACTAAAAACGCTTTTGTGCACAATTCGATTATTTACGTTAAATTTTTTGTGCTTTTATTTTTAATGGTATTTGCCGCTGGCCAACGGGGCTAGCGTGTTTGGATTGTAACGGAGCTGGTGGCGAGGGAAACCAATTATCTAGCAGCATGGCATGGCGTGGCGTGCTTTGAGCCAAGGAGTGAGGCAATGCAGCGCAAAGCCAAGAATATAAGTATCTGGCAGCTGTGGAGGAGGCAAACAACAAACAAAAGATCAAATTAATAGCCAACTAGATGCGTTTCTTTTTTCTGTCGACCCGCAACAAATACAGCTGACAGAACTTCACTTGCACGGTGGACAAACATTTGTACAGTTTGGTGGCAGATGGGTTAGCGCAAACATGAAACGCACTATAAAACCCCGTTGATGGCCCAACAGATGCATCACAAACATTTCCGGTGTTCTAGCACAAGCATGTCCAACAAGTTCGCACTGATCTTTGCCCTGGCAGCCCTCTGCTGCCTGGTAGCAACAACTGAGGCAGCTGCTCAGCGACGCAACGGCCTGACACGCGCGGCCATCGAGCAGGAGGATGAGATCAAGTCAACCGATGTTGAAAACCAAGAAGAGGACGAGCACCAAATCGAACAGGAAGCGGAACAGGAGGAGGATCGTGAAGAGAATGGCCAAATCGCAGTGCAGTCCAACGAGCATCGCAACACCGCCGTCGATAATAAACCAAAGAAAACTGTTGCTCGGCCCAGCAACGAGGATGGCCGTGCCAGGCGAGTGATACGTCGCAGTCGTGGTGGCAAGCGTCGCAACAGGAACAACCGTCGTCGCCGTGGTGGTCGTCGTCGTCGTGCTGGCCGCAGAAATCGTGCTGGAGTCCGTCGCGTCAGAAAACGCGTGGGCTTGGCACAGAGGGGCTAAGCAGCCAACAGCTACACTCAATCAGACACGAAACACCGACGTACTTAGGCCAATACAATACACACACACACACACGAACACACACGCATGTTGAAGCACCGAACTGACTTTTGTGTTATACTTATTTAATTTCCCTTTCAAAAATAATACAAAATCAAAAATATATTTTCACATTTTAACTAAAATCTATATGTTTTCTTTGATTTAATAAATTCGGGAGAAGCGCCTTTAAAAAAATCAGGAATTAGGAATATTTTAACGTATGGAAAACTATATTTGCCATATCAAATAATATTATGGTAGAAAGTTTTATTTCATCAAACAATCATTAGTCAAAATCAATTTTTATTACTTGATTATTTTTTATTATTTACTACAAGACATGGAACAATTTCCATTTAATGTATGAAAACGATTTTAATGACGAAATGTTATAGAGAAAATCAACATATATATTTCTATATATATTTCTATACATATTTCTATATATATTTCTATATATATTTCTACACATATTTCTATATATATTTCTATATATATTTCTTTCAAATTTTCAAATAGCAAAATTTTGTAAAAATTAAATAGTTTAAATTGTTCAAGAATGATTCTAGGAGAATAATTGTATTATTGTTAATCTATTCACATCTATGATAGGGTATATATTTGTATAAGTCGATATATATATAGATTTAGAATATAAAAATATATATAAGACGCTTAAGACACAGAGTATTTAGAGTATTCAAAACTTCTACTTATATAAATATCAAATTTATTATATGAAACAGTCTGGCTTTCCCAAATTATGAACAGGTGGTCTCTTTTAAGTTGATTTGTAGGCAGCCTAAATAAAAGTTTAAGTTCTTTATTCTGATTTATGAGTGAATATAATTTACTTGTATTTTTTCTCAGATCCTTCATAATTGTATTAATATTAATCTATTCACATCTAGGTTATATATTTGTATAAGTCAATATATATATTTAATACTTGGCTTAATGGCTTTAGCCCAATTCAATTTCAATCAAATTTTTTTAAAGCTCTTCCCAATTGTCCTCCAAGCATTTATGAACTACCCAAGTGTTGTTTTTATTGAACAAGTTTACAGTGAGCTACATTGAAGCGCTGAAACGGACGGAAGTTTAAAGCTGCAGTTGAATACGGTGCATGGCGAAAATTCTTTGGATTGCGGAGCGAAGTTTTGCAGCATGCGAAAAATGCCAGTGGCGTAAATGCCAGAGGCCTGTTACTCGTCAGCTGCAGTTGAAGTAGAAGCCAGCTCTGGCTGTGCTCTTGGCCTGGCCAACAACTGAGGCGGGCGACGTGACATGTGACAAGAACTTGCCGCGGCTGCCTGCAACAGCAGATGCTGCTGCTACTGCTGCTGGGCTACAAAAATGATGAATGTGCCAATGTTTCTGGCCTGCAGGATGAAAATCTCTTATACTCTGAATACTCGCCCGCCTGCCCGCCTGCCCGCCTGTCCGCCTGACGGCCTCTCTCTGTCAGCGTTGTCTCAACTTATGCCGGCTACACTCGAGCAAAACTTCTTAGCCAGTGTGTAAACGCAGTTGGGCCGCAACTTTCTGTGGCCGCCGTGAAGTTGCAGCAATTCTTGGTTTATTAGGCAACACTTGGTGCAACGCTGAGAATCTTGGGCAAGTTTATCAACACAAAAGTTTTTGTAGTGTAATGCCGAGCGTCACCTAACCATAAATGGTGAAATGAGTAAAATGAGTTTATCGGGCCCGCATACGCATTGAGCCTCAAATAGTTTGTGGGCGTTCTGGTGGGTGGGGCAGGAAATTAAATCCATGTGCTGAGCAAGCAGGCCGACAGGCAGGCAGGCAGGCAGCTATGCAGCTGGGAGACATCACAACATGTGCACATTTTGGATGGGCAGCCAACCGCATTGATGAGCATTTGCTATTGTTATTGCCCTAGTCGAGTCGAAGTGACGGCGTGCTGTGTGGCATTTACTCAGTGTTGCTGCCAAAAATAATCACAATATTAATGAGAGTTCGCTATTCGTTACTCGTGACTCGCTTGTAGCTGTGACAGGGCCTGCGCCTGTGCCTGAACCTGTGCATGCGCCTGCGACAAGGGCGCTTAATTAAGCGCACAATGTGCATTCGAGAAACTTTGTAATTTCCTATCCATCAGCTACACGTATGCTCTTATCGCTCATTTTGCTCTGATGAATAGACAAGAAGCGAGTGTGTGTGTGGGTGTGTGTGTGTGTAGGCATGTGTGTGTCTGAGAGTGCCTTTGTATGCATCTGTTTGAGAATCAATGTTTGTCTTTTTGAGCAACAACAAAGCAGCTCGAGCTAAACAATTCAGATATGACAATAGGCAAATGAATTGAATACGTTAGATAGACTCGGCAAGCATGTCGCTTGCCTCTGCCTCCTCCTCTGCCTCCTCCTCTGCCTCCTCCTCTGTCTCTGCCTCCGCCTTCGTCTCCGCCTCTTTTCATATAACCTAAGAAAGCTGTATACAATTTCAATAGAATTTTCATTTTGCTCTATAAATAGTGGCCCAATTTTCATGTTTATACAGAATTTAGTAATACACAAATTTAGGAGTACCTGGTGCAATGGAAAGTATTTCACATATTACCCCCTAGCAGCTGTGTCAATTATTTCATCGGCAGCTAAACAAAAAAACCTTTAAATAAGAAGCCTTAGATGTAAAGAATTCTTGGTTTCTGCATCGTTATATTTGGAAAATATGTAAGTAAAGTTGTGCAATTAAAATTATAAGCTAAGCTTTTGCTGGGCCTGAAATGGTTTTACTAGAGAAAAAATGAAGAAATTATATTAACGTCAAGATATACATTTGTTTATACAAATATATATAAATAAAATATGTAATTTTTCTTTACAATATTTTTATATAAAAGATTTAATTTTAGTAAGACAAATAAAAAATTGAATAGAAAATCAATGCAAATTAAAATTTGGTTTTAAAGCAATTTTACTGCGCGTTATTAAAGCAGATTACCAAAAAAAAAAAAAAAATCTGAAAAAAAGGTTTCAAAGTTGTTTAAAAATAAAAAAAAATATTATTTGTATTAATAATATACTTCATATAAATATATTAAATATATTATTAAAATAATATATTATCAATATTATTAAAAACATTTTTTAGCTTCTTCCAAAAATGCTTGAAATTCTTCAATTAAATTAAAGTTTTTTTATTATATGGGCAAAGTATTTATGAATAAATAAACTTAAAATTTTATCGAATGATTATTAAGATTAGTTTATAATATTATATATTATTACTTTAGTTTATAGCTTTAACTGTTTATAATTTATAGTTAATAAATATATCATAAAACCAAATTCTTTTAATTTTTAAATTGAATTTTCAGCATAAATTTTTGTATTACTTTCAATTAAATTCCAAATTCTAAAATTTAATTCAATTTCTATGTTTCAAAACGTAAGTCAATGTCAATGTTGTTAAAGTTATTTACAAAAAGAAAACCTATATTCTATATTCTACGAAATTCTCAAATTAAATTTTCAAAATTAAATTTGATCAAATAATTTTTGGGCTGCTTTACGCTTGAAGGGAAAACTTTAAACTGTGCATTCGTAGAATGTGAAATTATTTTTCGTTTATATCTGTAGTGCAGTTTCATAAATTGAAACAATAATTCGCAGTTACAGCTCCGAAACATTGGGCAACATTCGGTCGGACTTGCCTCAATTTACATGCAGACCAAACAGCCTCACGGCGTTGCCTTCGCAGCGGGCGCAACGAGCCAAACGAATATATTATAAATGAATGCTGCATATTTGTAGTTTTTTGCGCAAGTCTTTTCTGCCTTGTTTCTCCTTTGCCTGCTTCCTTCTTTTTTTGTACCCTGAGCCCGTTGGAAATGGGAAATGAAGGTATAATAGATTAGTTAGAGTGTATGTAACAGGCCGAAGAAGGCGTGGCAGATGCCTTAATGTACATACATTCTTCAAACTGTGCAGCTTATGTAGATTTCAAGTGAATCTCAATTTCGAAAGAAGTTTGAATTGTCTGCTATTACTGTAGTTCAGAATGTCACACTGATCATGAAAGGATTGAAGCGAGGAGGATGATATACGCGATTCGAATCGCAATAAATCATTTGAAAATTTGTATAAGCTTAATATTTTTTTTATAAAACAATATACATATGATCATAAAAAACATATAAATAATAAAATTCCCTGTAGTGCATAGATTCAGGCTATGAAGAATATTAAAAAATACAAATAGCGCAGATCTGAGGGTATCTCCTAATCCATTGCAAAAATTCGTATATAATTCGTATATATAGTATATAATTTTTTAAAATTGATCTGCTTAGGCCTTGGATCCCATTACATATTAAAATTTGAAATGATTGACAAACTTTTTTATCGGCTAATTTCAATTGACGTTTGTAATAAGATTTTACAAAATGCAAACTACGAGCATTCTTTCTTGAGATGGGTGGTCAGTTCGAAACAAGTTCGGCTGTGAATCAGTTGTTATATATATATATATATATATATATATATCTTCCAATTGTAGATCTCTTAGCAAATGCAAAGCTCAGAAATAACTAGATGTGCAGTATGGCAACAACTGCTAACAGATTGTTAAGCCCTTTCTGGCATTCGATGAGATGAGATGAGATGAAATTCTCGATTGAGAAGTCTCTATAGTCTCTATAATACTTAAAAAAAATATACAAATGTTAATAAACTTTAGCGAATCCCTACAAAATACGTAGAATTCGGATTTTGCATATGTTCATCTCAGAGAATCGCAAAGGGATTAGCGCATCGGCATATCGCCGAGTTCAGGGTATCTGTTAGTCGGGTGACTCCGAGTAGAGCACGTGCTCTTGTTTTTTGTTGTTTCGCGAATGTTTCACAGCCGGCTGTGATTTTTGGGCCGACTCTTCTTTGTTTGTTGAGGCAGTCTGTGTGGGGGTGTACAAATATGCGCAAGGGTAAAGAAAGAAAATCACACGACGATTTTCAATTGAATGGCGGAAATGTAACGGAAATAAATTTACATAAATACAATATGGTGCGTGCTTGTTGGTGCCATTTTATTTGCACAATATATATTGTGCATGCACGCACAAACATATTTGCACAGAGCTGCGTATTGATTTATATAAATATATATGAGTATTTTTTTCACATTCTCTTCTCGCTTCTTGTTTTTGTTTTTTAGATATTCCATTTGGCACAAAATCAAATTGAAGTCGGAAACCTTTGGTTATGCCTCAAAAGGAGCGCTGTCTGGCTTGCACGGCACTACTTTAATGCCAAAAACATTTTTGCCATTTCGTGACCAAATTTCGAGCCCTATCACGTGTGTTACACACGCACACTCGTTTACACACACCTGCCTATCCCGGCAGCCGCAAAAGCTAAGGGTAAGAATATTTTTTTTATTCTTCATTTTTCGTTTTTTGAGCATGCAGCATGCATTATTTGCATAAGATAAAGGATGAAATCAAAAGAGAAATGTTTAATTTCGCTTTGATCGTACGCTAGATGCTCTGTACAAATATTTCATAGTAAAAGGAGAAATATTAATATAAATTATATATAGATTAATGTCAGTGCAGATTAATTTATAAAAGCATTCATCACATTTTTTATTGTTTTTAAATTAATATTTATATTATTTATATATTATTTTTCCAATTATTTAAATTGGAATTTTAACGTATAACATGATCGTATAAGATTATAAAACCATACAATTCCGACAGTATCATGACACGGTTGACATTCTCACCATATTGAGCGGGCTTCGCACAGACTGGTATTAGCTTGTGGTCACCTTTATGCTTGAATATTAATGAATCTCTGCCTTTGAGTGACTCAAAATTATCGGAATTTGTTATATTCACGATGCCCTTGTGCCAATCGTAGTAGCTCAAATCGGTTGGCTTCGGCTTCAGTAGCTCACGGCCCTCGAACACGGCCCGCCAATTGGTGTGATCGGGCTTCCGAAGTGTGCAGTCGTGCAGACTTGTCTCATAGTCAATGTAGCCGGATATATCGAAGCCACTGCGCTGACGCACCTGCAGGAAGATGATGGTCTGGCCAAGCGATAGGCATGCATATAATATACATATATACACATGTATATATAGGTTTACCGATAGTTGATGTAACAGATTGGGCTCCTCGCGACGCATTAATGCTGCTAGTGCTGCATCTGTACCTCTGAAATAGTTGCTGTAGTGCACGCTCGATAGGACCTTCGGATTCATAAATTCCAGCACCTTGGCGCGAATCTTATTGAATTCAGCTTCCTCGTAGACACGGGCAGTGCTGCGATAGCCGAGCCGCACCAGCCTCCTAACGGGTGTCATGCTCGATAAGTATCGATAGTCTTCAGTTCGAATGAAGGAAGTCAGATAGCTTTCGTATGTTTCAAACTGCAGCAGACGCAAGTCAGCGTTGCCCGCCATGATGGATGACTTTGTGTTCTTTTATTGATATTATTGTATATATTCTTAAATATTTTAAATAAACATATATATATTTGTTTGTATATGTATTTATGTATTTAGTATATATATAGAGTTATGTGTTGTGTTTTTGTTTTGGTTGACTAGTTTTACAAGCGCCTTCCCTGTGGCTTGTATACCTTGTTTTGAATTGTGTCACAGGGCATGCTGGCTGGCTGGCTGGCTGGCTGGCTGGCTGCTTACAGGCAAAAATGTGAAAATGTATTTTCTATAAAAGCCAAGCAAAAACTCACAACGATGAGAACGATGCTGATAAAGACAACACACGTTGAAGAGACAAGGAACGTGGCCGCCTGTCGCCATTTTGTTGCATTTGCGACTTATATGCATATGTACATAGATAGAGAGAGAGAGAGAGAGAGAGCGAGGGAGAGAGAGAGAGAGAGAGGGAGACACACTCGTCTGCATGCATGCACGCTTACATGTGTATATGGGCCCCAAACTCAAACGTGCAGTAAAAATTACATTTTCCTTGCACGAACATTTGCCACAACCAACTGCACGAAAATGCACAAAGATTTTCTTGTTCTTGCGCACTTTTTCTTTGCCCGCCCCTTCGCTTTTTTTTTTTGTAGATCGTACTTTTGTTTTTACTCGAACGATGGCGGAAAACGTTTTCCATTGGCAGCAACATTGGCGGTCTGACGATATTGTGAACATTGGTCAATACCTTATTAAAATGGAAATGAAGAGTTAAAAAAAGAAGAGATGAAAAGGAGAGAAGAGATGAAGAGTTAAAAAAAGGAGAGATGAAAAGGAGAGAAAAGATGAAGAGATGAAGAGTAAAAAAAAGAGAGAGGTTATAAAAAAAAACGGATATATAAAAAAACGGATATATATTTGTAAAGGATTTACCATTTATCTTTAAGTATTCAAAAAATATTTTATTGTTTAAAAATTATTATTAAAAAAAATATATATATGCATTTTTAAATAATGTTACAGAAAAAAATTGGAAAAAATTATAATTTATAAATATATACTAAAAAATAAATATTAAAATTATTGGAAAGGGATATATTAAAAATGTTTAAATAATAAGAAAATAAAATTAAAAAAAAAAGATAATGCGAAAAAACTTATTAATAATAATAATTTAATTTTTTATATTTGTTTATTTTATTTCATTTTTGTAAGTTATCGTATTTTATTGTATTATACATACATACAACAAAATATATCGAAATATATCAAACAGATATAAAAAATTGAAATTTTCAAAAACATGCCCTAAATATAAATACTTGTTAATTAAAATAAAATATAAGATTAAGTAAATTTTTAATTTTGATTTGTACATTTTAAACAATTTCCAAAATGAATTAAATACTGATTTTACACATATCCTCGTACCACTGTGGCCGTCCACGATGTTAGTTTAAATGGCACAGAAATCGGTTTTGCCACTCGTACGTTTGGCATATTTTACAAATGCATTTGACATAAATTTTAAAGGGCTTAAGTGCCACAGCGCTGCCCGTCCCCTGCCGCCAGCCCTAGCCAGCCCGAGTCAGCCCGAGCCAGCCGGAGCCCTGGTCCACGTAATGTGCCATATGATAAGAAGACGACAACGCCTACGTCTAGAGCAGGATGTTGAGGCGTTTGCTGGGTCGTTAAATCTTTGCCGGGTGCGGACATAAAATAGGGCAATTACAGTAAAGATCATAAATTATGCGAAAGCCTCGCAACAAGTGCGCGATAAAAAAGAGACAACAGCGAAAATAAATAGAGAAGAAAAAATTGCAAAATACAACAGAAAATGGGACAAACGTCAGACAATCATCAGTCACAGCAGCACTTGGGGGATTCCCGCATTGAAGAATGTGAAAATCTATTATTGGATTTTCGCATTTCTTTCGCTCTGCCACTTTAACATGTGTGTGCAAAGCTAACCAACCCAACCAAACAAGCAATGTACTTGCTACTGACTACTGGGTACTCAGTACTCAGTGCTTGGCAGTCGGTACTCGTGTCGTTTATCAACTGTCAGGCGAAATGCATTTCAGCAGCGGCTGACAACAATGCGATGCGAGTTGCTTATCCTTTTCAAAACCTACCAGCTGCAGCTCCGACGTCTGCTCATGCAAATAGGTTTTACTGCTGGCGCATTAAGTGTGTGCGATTTCCTTTCAACAAGGACAATTTAATGCAAAAATGCATGCTTGACAGCCCAGTCGAGTGAGGGAGACAGACTGGCAGCGAGAGCGAGTGAGGGAGAGAGAGAGAGAGAGAGAGACGGGTTAAGCGGCACTTCAGTTATGAATAAATAATCGTACCTATACGAACTTGACTCTTGAGCATATTGAATCGCATCGCCTGCGGGCTTTCATATTGAACTCGAGCACAGCTTTCTCCGAGAGCGCTTAGTGAGGCGTGTTATCGACGGCCTTGCATGCCCGCACAACCCATAAATGTCAATTGGCCACGCAAGTGGCAAAGTGGCAAAGTGGCATGCGGCAACAAGTCAGCGTCGTGGTAATGGCTGGGAAATGAATTGCGGCTGCAGCTGCAGCTGCAGCTCATACTGTGTCATAATTATAGATGCTTATCGCTTCTTTAGTGCAATATGCAAGAGCTATTTAATGGTTGAGAGAGCAGCTTGCAAATTTATCAAATTACATTTTTTTGAAGTGCATAAAGTATTGCAATTAAACTAATTCGATTAATAACGGAATTTTTAAAACCATAAAAGAGATGGTATAAGATAATTTAGTATGTAAAGTAAAATTAGAATAATTTCAGCCTTGACTAGGGAAATTTAGAAATAATTGAGGTTTACTTCTTAGTTAAAAAATAATTTTATTAATAACTGACAATTATTTAATCTCCTAATTCTACCTAAACCCAGCTTTAATATCATCTATTCTATTGAATCTGCATTTTAGTTTTATTTAAATTTGTGTGCAAATTTTCATGTAAAAATCTTTCATATTAGAGTCATGCATATTATTTTTAATAAAAATTAATATCACTTAGGAAAATATAAAAATAAAATCATAGTATTGGCTGATACTAAAATATTTCCTATTATAAATTTATATAAACATTAAGTAGAATTTAGTTTTTTATGATTATTAAAAAAACGCTTAACTTATGCTGCAAAATAATTTTTTAAATATATAATAAACAATATATAAAAAATATATAAAAGGTTTTTCTTCAATTGGATAAAATGCTTAAATAAATTCCATTATAAATACTTCAGTTAATTTCAATTTTATTTTTATTCATTCTTTTACTAAATATCAGAGATATATTATTATTTTCTATTAAAAAACTATCCCAAAAATTTATGTTACTGATAATATTTTCTATTCCACTGTCAATTAATTGATTGATATTTAATTTTATAATAACAAATTTTCAAAAATTAATCGCATTCAGTAAAACATAGAAAATTTATAGTTTTTGCATGTTGAAGCTAATTTTCTTAACAATTTTCTTTAATAAAATGCATTTGTCAGCTGATAATTCACATGCAAAGTATTTTTTGTTGCCATGTCTGTAAACTGAGACGTGCATGACAATTGCTTTAAGCAGAGGCAAACAGCCAGAGGAACAAATCGTAAATTTAATTCGAATCAGAAGTTCGCATAGCACTTGAAAAGCGCTTTTCATTGGATGCTGCCGTTTCCCTCGGAGTCTGTCAGAAAAATAAACAAAACTGCAAATTTTATCGTGCTGAACGTTTATGCGCAAATTGCTTCCAGGTTTCGCAGCGATGCCTTGCTGCGTCCCTATCTGTCGCCTTATCGAATTTCAGACAGCGGCAGACATTGAGAATGATGCTAGGACAACAGACTGCCAGGAAGGCGGGATAGCAGCAAAGCAGGATACCAGGATACCAGGACGCTAGGACGTTAGGACAACACGCCGCCGCTTTTGACAATGGTTGAAGATTTTGCTTGGCGTCGGAAAGTTTCATTGCTCAAGGCGTGAAATGAAATCGACAGTAATTTGTGTTTATCTCACTCAATATATATATATACATATATATTTTTACTAAACTTGTATCCATATAGACATACATATATATTTGTGTAACAATAACAATTGTCAGAAGCTGTGAGAAAAGTTCTGCAGCAGGAAATTACTTTAATTTGTGAAGTTGACTTTATCAAACTAAACGATCGAATACAACCAACTTGTACGCAACTTGTACTTGCCAGCCGCAACTTAGTATTTTCATAGATGGCTTAAAGTCAATAAGCCAACTTCATCATATTGCCATATGTCGATTTCTGTGGGCACCAGATGGATATGGAAATGGAAACGTCTAAGTCGCTTTGATGGCGCATAAGTAAGTGCTCATGAATAATTCATGACCTATTTATACAAAATCGAAATGATAATCGTGCACTTTAGCATTTAAATCAGAGTGTAAGAGGCGGAGGCAGAGGATGAGGTAGACCAAGAGAGAAATGGAAGAGATGCTGCCGTTGACTAACGACTGAAAAGAGTGAAGTGGCAAACAAATTTACATAGCATTGGTGTGGACGACATTTCTAGATGTTTAAATTATTAAGTAAAGCAATGCCAAATGGCTCAAGGGAAAACAAAGAACAATTTAGCTTTACAACTGGCATCCCCTATGAAAAGATCTTGTCTAAATTTAACAAATATGTTAAGCGTCAAGGATTTATTTTAGCTCATTGTAGAGCTATAAAACGGATGTGAATATATTACAAGCGAAGTAAATATATTATAAGCTTGATAGGCTGATGCATTATGCAAAGAGGTCTGATAAATAGATAGAGATTCAGATTATGTTATGTAAAAGCAAATGCTTTTTATCATTAATGATATACAAATAACTACCTAAATTTCTTTGCTATAAATATCAAAACTCCTCAAGCATTAAATTCAATGATATTAAATTGAATTATAAAAAATACCTTCGACTAAATATGATTTAATTTTTTGAAAATATTTGTATTAATTTATTTGTTTATATTTATTTTTTTATAATTATAATTATATCATTTATTATTGTAGAACAAAATATACAGTCTGAAATTAAAAATTAAAAAATATACATACCTTTATATATTCGTTTGTTTGAATTGAATTGAATAATAATAATAATAATAATAATAATAATAATAACAATAATAACAATAATAATAATAATAATAATAATAATAATAATAATAATAATAATAATAATAATAATAATAATAATAATAATAATAATAATATTATTATTATTATTATTATTATTATTATTACTATTATTATTATTATCACTAAACTGAATTTCATGCTTTTTGTGGTAAAACTAATTTGTAATGATGCTGAGGCGAATTAAACAATGACTGGACTTCAATCACAGTTGCACACAATTATCCGGATACGGCCAACAGCAAATTGGCATTCGGTTGACAAACAATCATTAGCCAAAACTGTCAATAACATTTCACATCCTAAACACAAATGTCAAACCAAAACATGGCCATAATGATAAATCAATAACACAAAAACAGCAAAAAAAAAAAAAAAAAAAAAAGAAACCAAAAACTGAAAACAAAAACAACAACGGTGATTTTTTCCCCGCATTTGGTACAACTGAAATTAAATAACAATGTTGGCCAAATTGCCATTGCAAATTTGTTACACGTGAATGGGCTAAAAATTGCAGCTAAAGCGCATTTGGCTGTCAACTAGACTGACTACTGAAAATTATAATTGATGCGATATTAATACGCGTACCGCAATGCTCCAACACGCCTCCCATCAACATGGTCCCCCATGGTGCCCCTGGTTAGGCAGCTGATGTTGTTGAGATTGATGCGGTGCATCGCGCGAAAAAAAAAAATACATGGTTTTAGCAACAGGCTGAAAGACTGAAAGCCTCTGTCTGGTTGCTGCCCTCATCCAACTCCATTCCATTCCGACTGACTTTGATGGCATGCGTCATTAATGTCACACACACCCACCCACACACACACAGACACACATGAAACCCAAACGTTCACAATTGTCATCTGGCTTGGCTTGGCTTTTTGCCGGCTGACTGTGAATGTGTTTCTGGTCAGTTCAGACACCATGGAGCTGCTATGCTCTCTGCACTGCTCTGCTCTGCTCTGCACCACTCTGCGGGCATTGTGGTAATTAGATGAATGTGCCATAAATCATTTTCTAAATCATTTGTTGCCAGTTGCCAGTTGCCAGTTGCCAGTTGCCTCGGGCTCCTGTTAGCCATGACGTACAGCTGCACAGCTTTCTCTTCTAATGTGTTATGTTGGACATTTTTGATTGCATTTGTGTTCTGCTAACTGGCTTAGTATTTTTTTCCTTACTTTATATATAAATTACAGAAAAGTTTTAGCAAATCTATAAGTCTAAGAAAAATGATAAAAGGCAAATAAATAAATAAATAAATTGGAATGAAGAGTAATTTTATAAACTATTTAATGAATCTATTCAAATTGAATTTTATTTTCAGCATTAATTATTTAAATACTTAAAATGTTCATCAATTTCTAAAATACGTATTTCATTCTATGAATTTTCTTAATAAATTTGGGTTTACAAAATATATTTTGAAGCTATGCTATGCTAATTAAAAAATTTATTTATCTACATCTGTATAATTTTAATAAAATATATGAATTATAAGTATAAGCATTATATTATATTTGCAATATTTCATTATATTAATTTATGTTTATTTAGTATTTTTTCCATTATTTAATATTTATATTTTTAACTACAAAAAAAAAAATTATTGATATTATTTAGTTTTTATATTTTTAACTACAAATACAAAATGATTGATATTTATCAATGATTTTATTTGCTTTATTTTATTTCTTTATATTGTTAATGTTTATGTTTATGTATTATAATAAAATTATTTCTTTAGCAACCAGTATATATACTTAGATGTTTTTTATTTTAAACAAATACTAACCATATTTCAGAATTATTTTTAGTATTTAATTTATTTAAATTTAAAGGATTTAGTAAAAGTATAGAATAAGAATTTTGTAATTATACTTTTATTATGCTAACTAATTTATTTATTTATTTTAATCAAATAATAAAAGAAATTAGAAATAAAATTGACAAAGTTATATTTATATTTTTAATTTAGTATTTGAATTTAGTATTTTTAATTTTGTATTTGAATTTAGTATTTTTAAATAATTTTTCAAATAAGAGTTCGATATATTTATATTTTTGGTATTTTGATACCTTAAATACATAAAATGAATATATTAAATACTAGAAATACTTTTAACAATTTATTGTGAATGACCTATAAGTGCTGCATTCACAAAAATACATAAAGCGCCTTTCGACTAGGCTGCAGTCAAACGTTGTTTGAGATGTTGCAGGTCAGCAGAGGCACTTTCACAATAATATCAACAGCAGGAGAGACCACAACAAACATGTAACTCATTATGCGAGTCACAGCAAGAAGCTGCCCAAGGCTCAAGCTGAGGAGAGGCGCAGGGCACTGATGTTGGCCGAACTCTGTTTGCTAACTAAAACGCATATTACAATAGGGACACACCCCCCAGTAGTAGCAGCAGCAACAGCAGCTAACAACTGAGAAGGCAAACAAACACTGGCTGCCACACCCACACCCCCAACACACACCCATACAAATGAACAGAATGGCTAATATGACCCTTCATAGTGGAGCTGGCAGCAATAGCTGGTAATTGTGTACAACAAGTAAGAAATTGCAGTGAAAACAAAATGAACTGTGGCAGGGAATGTCAAAGGAGATAACAGAGGACAACAGCACCAGTAGCGCTAGCAGGAGTAGCAAAAAGGTGTGGGCGTATCCGGGCCAAAGTTAAGCCATATAAAATAGAGCAACAGCTACAGCAGATACGCCAAGTGGACCATATGTGTGGCATTTGGTCTTGGCTTGGTTGCAACTGCAATTTAAGTGCTAAAAGTCGACGTTGTCAGCTAATCGCATTGGCGCTACGTTAAGCGGCTTACGAACATGCTACATACATACATGTATATACCATATGAGAAGATACAAGTAAATGTATATATACGTACATATATTTATATATATATATATTAACTGTCTGTTGTATCTTAAGGATACACACATATGTTCTGGGCATAGAGCGCTGTGCACAAGGTATGAAATATGGGTGCCACATGTTAATTAAGTTGCATGCCACAACAAAGAGCAACAACAACAACAACGAGGAGTCAGCAGTTGGACTTTGGACTATAGCTTTGGCATGTTTTATGCAGATTTATGGAGCGCCAAGAGCCAGAAACTCCAGCAACAGCAAAACTTTTGCACAATTCAATTGTTGTTGGGTTTCTAATGTCGCATTAATGCCAACACACACACACACACACACACAGACAGATAATTAATAGTTGCAAAAGGTCAAAAGTTTACAAATATGTATATGTATATATATTTTGCCTATCTAAAACTGGCTTAATATATTGTTATAATTTCTTTAGGTTTAATTGTAATTTATGTTTTTGGCTGCAAGGCTCTGTGATTTATTGCCGCTCTGCAATTCGTTTTAGCACACTGGTAATTAAAACTATCACAACAGGTGAGAAAATATTTATGTCTATATATACGTTATAGCTAACGGGTGCAAACTAGTTCAAGTATCTTTTAGTAAATATGTATACATATGTATGTGACATTATATATGAGTGTATTAGTATTATGCTCCTTAAGATGTGGCTGCAATTCAATATTAATTTAAATCTATATTCAATTTATTATTAATATTGATTATTGCTGTGCAAGCAACTCTCGGCTGTGTCCCTCTGCTCTGTCAGCAGATACTAAGATACTATTCTTGCCATATACAAGTAGAGCATGTTAAATTCAATTTCCAACACTCTCTTTTCTCATTCTCATTACTGCCTTAAGAATGAAGAATAAATAGACAAGATTTAACAGAAGACTTGGCTATCCACTGCTCCCTCTTCGCCTTGATAAGAGAACTCAATGATTGCGGCAAAGAGAGCGGAACCGAGTGAAGCCAGCCTCCTCTTTTGGTCTACCTACCCAACCGGCGAATAGCCAAATCACTCAGTCATAGAAGACGGCGAAATAGACTTCAGAGGATATACCCTCCATATTTACCGTGACGTTTTAGCTGACCATGACCATAAGTTTAAAGTTAAATAATTAATTAATATGAAATTTAGCTAAACATCTAAAAACATGCTAAAATGTTACTTTTTAAACAAAAAAGGAATTTAAGAGCTATTAATTTAAAATAAAATTATTACCTCTTATTACTTTTTTATTTAAGAATTCCTATTAATTGAGCTTTAACTAAAATTTAAGTATACATATATATTACATATATACATTACTTTATTCAAGCTATCAGCTTGATACTAGGTATTCCACTTGAGCTGCGGATGTGGAGCTACACTGCCAACAAACAAGGCAAGTTCTCACTTGTCTCGCCAGGCATTGGACTAATTAAATGGTGATTTGTGTCAATGATAAGGATAATAATTGCTTGGCAAACAAATCCACAGACAGGGCAAAAGAAAAGCGCACGTACTTCTCTGCTTGTTCTTCTTCGTCTTTTACACACATTTTCTTTTGGTTCATTGTGCCGGAGGAGGGCGGTGCGGCAGCGTAGGGAGGGGGCGTTGCCTAATGATGTGACGGCGATAAAGAACACAATATGGGCCGGCTCGAGCAGTGGAATTTTTCTACAATATTCTTTGTATAATGACAAGTAAATGACGTTCGAAAATATTGATCCACTTGTCGTGCAGTGAACCAATAAATGAAAATAATCAACAGCAAAGCAATACAACACAAATCAAACAGCACGAATTCAAAGAATACTCAAACATCTTCTCTCACTTACTCTCGCCCGCTCACTCTCACTCTTTCTCACATGATGAACATTTGATGTCTCTGTCTCCCCTCTGTGTGTATCTCTGTTTGGACAAGTTATCATGAAGATGTTTCGATGTTCATTGAAACAAAGGCCAATCCAAGTCAATCAAACAATGGGACAGCAGGAGCAGCAACAACACAACTGTCACATTTCTTAGCCAGCGGGTAGGCGTGGCCAAAGGGCGACAGATAAGCAACAACAGATTGATATTTGGCTGCCCATTGAACCGTTGAAAAAATGTCAACATTAGCTACGCATTATGAGTATGTCAGACGGTCTCGATTGCCGACGTTGCTTGGAAATGTGCAAAAGTTATTATGAAACACATTTTCATTTTGATTTCTCATCATCAATCTTTGCGCTTCAACACTTCCCTCCACATAACGTTAACCCCGACTTTCGTTTCATGACACTTGATGAAGTTCCAATATTTATTTAGTTTATTATGCCGTCAGTTGGGCCCATCGAGTGCCGTTGACAGCTCATTTTTAAATGCCGAACATCGATAAAGATTTAATGTGGAGAACTGTATATTGATATAAAGATTATAGATCAACAACAATCGAATATTGATTCTAATGAAACAGGCGTCATGTGAGGGGTAACAAAGTATTGCAGATGTATGTAAATTCATCGGTTTATGTAATAGAAAGATAGATAGGCTCTTAACAGTTTCTTCTGTTATGCATCGTAGTCTAATAGACTTTCTCATTCAGTATTTTTTCGCCTTGCTCATCTCCATTCCTTTCCTGAATTTCTTGACTAATTAAAAGCTAAACTCTAAACATTTCTGATATGATTTATAACTGTAGTTCATTAAAACACAGTTTGAAGAGCTATATTGATTTATTATTACTATTTATTTATAATTAAAAACCAATCACTTTCGCTTTGGTAAGAGATGTAATGAATATTTATATTTGTATATAAAATCATATTATATTATAATTATTATTATGATTATTATTATTATTATTATTATTATTATTATTATTATTATTATTATTATTATTATTATTATTATTATTATTATTATTATTTTATTATTATTTAACATGTTTAAATGAAAGTTGCTTAATATTGGTGCAAATCAAAAATTTTAAAGAAATTAGTCATGAACAATAATAAATTATCTTAATTATTAGATGGGCTCAAAATAAATAATTATTATCCAGCCATTTTATTAAATTACAAATCAAACAAAAAATAAATAAACTTAAATTTTAATTTAAAAGAATGCTTAAAACAAATTATATATATGTTTTTTATAAATTTAAGCTGAAGTTTATACGCATGTAATATATGATTCAAATGGTTAACTCTTCACATGCATAATCGACCAGTAAATAGTGGCTTTAAGTAAGTTTCATAAAAGATTTAGATGAATTATTGCATTCAAGACATCAAGATGTTGTGCCGTCCTGACTTATCTTTTGATCAATTTTGAATGGAAAATCTGCACAAAAAATGTGTTGTCAAATATTATAAAAATGTTTTGCAAAAGTGAAAAATCATGCACATAAACGACACAGTTACACCCCCAACCCAGCACACTCACACGCCCATACACACACACGCACAGCACACACACTCGTAAATGGTACGCAAACATTTCATTGTCAAAGCGCGCACACGTGGAAAAATGGCAGCCCTGGCGGCTTTAATGGCATCATTGTTATTGTTGTTGCTCTTATTGTTGTTGTTGTGGGGTTGTTATGCTATTTTGGCAACATTGTTGTGTATGTCGACAAAATCGTCTGACTGTCTGTGCCTTCATTCTCCGATTTACCAACAAAAACGACGTGTTAAGTAAGAGAAACAGCTGCAGGGGTACTTGTGACAGCGTAAGAGTGTCAGTGTGTGTGTGTGTGTGTCTGTCTGTGTGAAGATAGGTGAACAGGTGAAAAAGCCTATATTATTACCTTGGCTTTGCAATTGTATTAACCTTATCTCCAGTTTGACTTATGCATGTTAATTTTTTCCTACTTCACATTTTGCTGCTTTGTCTCCTAAGCAATCGATCAACAATAATAATAGATATAATAATATGTATGTATGTATATAATATGTATGTATATATATATTTGGCATCGAGATACATTTTGTGCATGTAACATATCAGATCTTCCAACGGCTTATTATGTTTGTTATTATACACAATTTTTATTCAATTATGTTTAGGTTTTTCTACCCAATTTTAGTTAATTAAATAATAACATTTGAATTGGTAAATTATTATTATTTAAATAAATAGTATCTTATCTTTTAAAAGTCGAATAGAATTTTTTTTTAAATAAATAAATAGTATATCTCTCATATTTTCTAAAATTCTAATGGAATGTTTTTTGAAAGAAATTACAATATATTTCCACATCAACTTTAATTTTGCAAATTACACACAATATATTGGGCCTTTTATTATATGTTAAATTAGATTATATAATTTATAAATCATTTTATTCAAATTTTTTTATACTAATATATATTTTATTTATTTGTTTTATTTTTGCATTTTTTATTTACTAAATTAATTGCAAGCCCTTTAGATAAATCTTTTTATTTAATCTTGAAGCCTTAAAAGAATCTTTATGAAATACATTTATTTCTATTTATTGGCGCAGATTGCTGCGTTAGCTCATATCATGTGCAAATAACATTTGCTTTATTTGAAGAAGATTTCAAATAGTTTTTCCTATCCAGCGGGGTACATAGATTATAGTTGTTTGTCCAAAATAGACAAAATAGACAAAATACTGATAGCAGGCTTAAATTCAGTTGCGCTTGAGAATTAGGGTATAAATTGACTGATTTTGCCAGCAGCTGCATTCAGTGTCAAATGTGTCTTTACGAGTTCAACTTTGAATATATTAATATTTAAAATTTGTGAACATTATGCAAGTACCATAAGTAGTAACCATTAAAAGGTCGTGATTTGAGCTCAACCTTTTAATTTACTACTTGTGATAAATGCATGTCAACAACAACAAAAATTAAATGAACTGTGCAAATATATATTGAAAAAAAAAAATAAATAAATAAATAAAAATAAAATAAAATAAATAATTAAAGCATAACTATCAAATATAAAAATATATATTTAAATATATAACTATGAATATTAAAATTTGCGAAAATTCAACACTTAAGTAGTTTATACAAAGGCGAACTCATTCAAATATCGCATTGTGTGACCTACTTAAATGACAGATTTTTATAATACAACTAAATAAATGATAAATACAAATATTTTAAATCAATTTTTTTATATAATTAAATAGTAATAAATACGAAAATTATTATCTACATATTTTAATATATAGAAATATTTATAAAATATGATATATAAAATGTTAAAAAATTTTAATAAATATAAATATTTATAAAATAATAATTACACTTTTTATTCCAAATAAATTTAATTTTTCAAATATTATTTTAGCACTTTCGTATTTATTTATGGTATCATATATACGTTTAAAATATTTTATTTATTTATATTTTTTATTTTATTTATATTATTTCAATACTAATTTATATAATTTTTATTGGAAATATCTAATTTTATATTTCTTAAAGCATGGGAAATGTTTAGGTTTTTCTTAAAATTATAAACGTATATACAGACAATTATTTATACATATATACGTTTGTAAGGCTTAGTAAATCTGAGGCTGGCGCACACAGACGAACGAACACACACTTGAGTTTAATAAAACAAAATCCTGCGGCGATAATTTACACACACATTCACGAAGCTGTGCGGCAAATTGCTTTGATTTAAGCGTGCCAACGTGCCAGAACAACCCGCACATACACACACACACACAAGTACACACGTCAAAAAGGAAATAAAAACAGGCAGTCAACATCGAGCAGAGGAGAAAAACCTGACACAAGATGCTGCTGCTCGAACACACACATTTGCTTCACACACTTGGCTGGGAAGCGAAGCCAAAGGCAAACCAATTCAACATCCGTTTGCCGCTAATTCACACACACACAACACTCACACACACAGACGCGCGCACACACAGCAAGTGTCCTGACAGTAAGGATATATGAAATACGCGCAAATAACGTGTTAGGAAAATTGTGTGAAAATTGTTATATATATTATATCCGTACGCTGAAATACTTTGATATGATTTCTTATGCTCCATTCGCTGCTAAAGGTGTTGCGCGTCGTTTGGCAGCGTTTAGTTTGAGCGGATGCGTATGCGGATGCGTGTGCGGATGTGTATGCGGATGTGTCTATGGCTGCCGATATGATGCGGTAGTCATATGAAATGTAATTTCAATGCATAGTTAAGCACAGATTCTAAACAAACTATGTGAAGCTCATCAAATTTAATTGCATCTATATGATACTAAAATTTTTTGCATAGATGGGAATATAATACGTATAATGGAAAAGGAGTAGATGACAGAAAAGGAGTAGATTACCCACAACTTATTATAGTAGACAATAGCCAATTACCTGAGCCAGTTAAATATCCGTACTGCCAGCAAAACAGCATTTGTGAATGCAGATTCTACAATTTATCTTCCCTATAAAGGGCGTAGCTGTGATATGATTTCCATTAATTATTGACATAAGTTTATCTTAGAATGATAATATAGATTCTTAGCGAATATTCAATATACGTTCTTGTAGAGTGACAGACGAACATCTGGACAACATTAATATACTTATTTCAGAATGTAAAACTGATATTAAAAGTTGTAATTATATTGCTTAAGTTAATAATAATATGGTAGTTCAAAAGAGAATAATTAGATGTCTTAAGTTTTCATATTTAAATGTGATCGAATTTATAAAGGATTATAAAGGTAAATCGATGCTGTGCAGCACATTATCCACTTGAAAAGAATCTCTCTCTCTCCCTCTCTCTTTCAGATTCACTCACATGGTCTCTATAGCTCTATCTATCTCTCTCTCTCTCTCTCCCTCCCTTTCTCTCTCTCTCTTTCTGATTTACTCCCAATGTTAGACATGGTCTTTATAAATAGTTATATAGCTCTCTCTCTCTCTCTCTCTCTTTCTCTCTCTCTCTTTCTGATTCACTCCCAATGCTAGACATGATCTGTTTTTAAATAGCCCTCTCTCTCTCTCTCTCTCTCTCTTTGCCACTATCTCTCTCTATGGTCAATATTTAAAAAGTTAACTTTTAACCTTTTCGTAAAGCAATTTAAAACATATTTAAATTATCTCTGCTATCAGCTAATTGATCAATTATTATTTACCAGTCACCTTAATCAGCGCATACACTTAGCGAAATACCATACCATACCAATACCATGCCCCTTAAACATTGAAGATGAGTAGTGCATATAAATATTTTGCTCGCGCTTGCTTAACTCACTTGCAAAATGAGAAACAATTGTAATTAGGGCAAAAGTTGATGGCAGCAAAAAGAGATGGAGACAGAGAGACAGACCTCTGCTCTATTTAAGTCAAGCTCCTACCTAGAATATCCAAATACCCAACCACTGACATTGTTGGGGCACGTGACAGATTTAGTTAGTGCATGTTAAATTCAACGTGAGTGCGATGAGTGCTCATCGCAATTAAATGGAAATTTATTTAATTGCGCTCTTGGCAATTGCACAATGCCAAACAGACAGGGAGAGAGCGAGAGCGACAGAGAGAGGGTGAGTGTGTGTGTGTGTGTGTGTGTGTGTGTGGTAGACTGAACTTAAAGTTGGCAATGGCATACGCAGCAGTTTGTCAGTTGCATGCTTTGGCGCCCGAGCAGGGTTGCCAGGTAATGCCAAAATGTCGGCAAACTTGCACGTGACTTTGCTGCTAGTTGCAATATTTTTTCGGAGCTAAGCTCCGCCGTGAGCTGACAACAGGCTACGGCAAAACTTGAAATCAAAACTAAAAATTTCTGAAAGTCACAGCACAAAGTTTTCCATGCATACGGAAACAAGTCAGATGGGCATAACCAGGTGAGCTGGCAGTGTTGGCAACGTTGGCTGCATTTGGCCAACTTGGCTGGAAAATAAATCAATTTGAAATGCGCTTAAACAAATGTAAAATATAAATATAAAAAAATTTAATTATAAAAGAAATTTCATTATAATATAATACTTTATATTAAAAAGAAATATCTATAAGTTTTCTTTAATAGATTTTTAAAAATATATATTTTAGTGGAATACGATTTTTTTCAATAATATTTGTGAATATTTTTAATATTCAATCTAAAATTGTTAAGAAAATTTTAAAATAATACTCAAATATATATATTCAAATTGATTTACATTTTGCCTAAAATACATGAAAATATTTACTATTTTTTAAGTTTTGTTAAAGAAAATATTTTTAAAAACTACTATTGAAGACTCGTATTATGTTTATAAAGGGCAGCATTGATTGACGACACGTACTTGACGAAAATTCAAAGACTATATATATATATATATATATTCATGCATGCCAAATCTGTAGCATATAAATGCAATCCGTAATTATTGTTTTTATTTTAAGTAACATCTTTGTATTATATATTGATATAATATACAAATATTTACATTTTTTTCTTATATTTATAAATTTAATTTATAGCAAAGCAATATATTTTTTCAATTACCTGCTATAATAATATTTTCCCTTTCTATTCATATGATTCCGCCTGCTGTATTAAATTTCCGCACTGCACTACTTGAGGGAATCTTTGCCTCCATAATCCTTTTATCACATTGTGGCTTCAAATTCAGCTTTTTGTCAGCAAAATGCATTCAGCACTGACAGCTGGATTGTGTGCTCGTATTTGGGCTTGGCGCTGGGCGAAGTCTGTAAAAGTCTGTCACTGTTTGCCTAAATGATTTTGCAGTTTCTTTATTTGCTTCGCTTTTGTTGAGTCAAAACTTTTCTTTTCTTTTCCAAATCTATTTTATGTCCTTTCTTTTTTCTCCGCCGCATAAAAACTAATATTGTGCCAGCCAGTTTATTGGAATTGAGAGTCACAAAAAAACTTCAACTTCTCTGCAGGTAACACGCGTATCTTGTAAGTTTATGGAGTTCGTCCCAACGACAAAGAAGTTGTGCATGGAAATCGCAGCTAAAATGTCGTTAAAATCAGCGCCAGCAACGGCAGCATCCAAAATGCCGTTAAATGTGAGATTCGAACTTTGGATTTTGTCTTGCGGTTAGTTTGCGATTTCCACGACGAGAATAAGAAAACAGAAAAAAAAATAGAAGCAAACGAAGCCATCGCATTCAACTGCGAACGTATCTGCGTATCCACAACCGCAGTCCATGTTGCCATTGACTGCCTACGTGCCCAGCATTTGGCATGCAGGACGCGTTATCCTTGAGGTTCATGGTTTGGTTCGCTGCTCTGCCTGTCTATCAATACGTAACTATTTCACGGACGCGCTTCGATGGCTATAATTAATGTTTAAATTGCGAAATTTTATTATGCAGTAGCTTTTTGCGGCATAAAAACTAAGCACAGTCAGAGCGCAATCAAATGTTGTCCAGAAGGCAGAGCTTAAAACACAAAATGTTTGGACTAATAATGGAATAATGTTGTTAATAAAATACTGTACAAATCTTAAGTTTATATTTAAAGAAGAGAGAAAATATAGAAATGGAAAATAATAATTATTACAATTGAATATCATCTGGAGACAATTAAAAACAAAAAACAAAAAAAAAAAAGTATGCTTAAAAAAGTTTGTTTTGTTTTTATTGACTAGTGAATTAATATATATTAAACATATATATACATAAATAATAATTTTAAGTACAAAATAATAGGTATAAATATTTATTTGATTTATAAATTTTTTATTTATGAAAATATATTTCATATATTAATAGAGAAATGGAACATAAATAAATATTTTCAAAAAAGGAAAATTAATAATAAATTAATATTAAATGTTGAAATTGTAAATAAATTTTCAATAATAAGTTTATACTTATTAGCAAACAAATTTTCAGTTTTAAAATATTAAAAAAAAAATTTATATTCGTGCATATAAATCATTTATTTATATGAAAATAAACACATCAAAAGCCTGTTGAGCGTTATGGAATATTGAGAGTGCAACCAATTTGCAAATTGTGGTCAAACAATTAAATTTAATTAGCTGACTTTTGATACACACAAAAAAAAAAAAAATTATAAATAAATAAATAAAGAAAAATTCGCTTGAGTTTGTGTGCAGTTGAATGCATTAATAAATCGTCTCAAATGAATAGAAAATCCAAAGCTTGTTAGCCCAGCGTCTGCACTTGGCTCAAACAGAAACATGCAAACCGCAGAATGACAGACATACATATACATACACTTACATATATATATATATATATATATATATATATATATATATATATATATATATATATATATATATATATATATATATATATATATATATATATATATATATATATATATGAAGTGGACGGGCGCAATGTCAAAAGGAAACGATATCAAGTGCCTTCAATCAAGTCAAACTTGCAATATAAATTCAAATTCAAATTCAAACATTTTCAATTGAATGCATTTTTGTGGCTGTTGCCAGTGAAGCGTTGGCCATGCTATGAATATTCCTAAAATACGAGTCCGCTTATACAAAATATATATATATATATATATATATATATATATATATATATATATATGTATATGTATATACTCTGAGGTTTTCTTTTTCACCCAACGTGCTCCCTTTCTCTCTCTCTCTCTCCTACTCGCTCTCTCTCTTTGAGTCCGCCAAATTGCAGCGTTTCAATCAAATGTACCTCGAACTTACCTTTACCTTTACCTAGACTTTTGATGCTTTTGTTGTTGCTCTTGTACTTGTTGTTGTTGTTGCTGTGTTTGTAACATTTATGTTGGTTTCTGCACGTAAATTGCAATGCGCAGCTTTGCCGGAAAAGCAGCCAAATCATCCTAGTCGCGGTCAACAGCAATAAATTGAATTGCAACTCGAGTCGACATGCCCGTCCGTCCCGCCTTGTTTGCCTCTCGCCACAAATAAATCAATTTTATTATTATTCGCTCTGAGTGCAGACAATTACAATGCAGTTAATTTAATTCTGTTTAATCTGCATTTACTCAGCACAAACATTTATTCATTTGGCCAAACAATTTCGAGTCGATAGCTTAAACTCAGTTATATATATATAGATCGTTATGTTCCATTATCAGGTATTAACTAAATTTGCATGTATATTTAGGGCTGTGTTATCAGCAGAAATATATTTCAATTGGATTAATGCATTGCAGCTTAGTCATAGTGTTTAGTTGTCTGTTGATGCTGAATACATATTTATACTATAAGTTTATGATTAAATATGAAGGCGGATAAATTTGTATAATTTTATAAAATTATTTAAAACTAAATAAGTATATATATAATACTTATTAATCAAAATTCCAGCAACGGGCAAAGTTTGCTTTGCTTAATACTTTTCACTATCAATAGAGAAAGAGGAAGAGAGAGGGAGAGAGAGATAGCAACAAAATCGCCAAAGCTTAACTTATTGCGTGTATGTTTGACTGGCAATGCTCGTTCGTCCGGCTTTGGCCTCAAGTTGATTCGCTTCTCCTGCCACACTCAGCGTCGGCTGCCACAACTTGAGTTAATTTAATAAATCTTGAACAACTGAATAAGCTTTAAATTAATGACCCTGTAAAGTTCATATAAATTATTACGTTATCTCGGGTGTTCGCTCAGCAACGCTCCAGCGCCAGCTTTAGCCCCAGCCTCCTGCCCCGCTTGTTCCCAGTTGACTCCAGCGTTGCCCGGGCCACCCATTTGCCACTGCTGGCAGCAGGATGCCAGCACATGCCACATGCCACGTGTGCCACATTATGCCAACATATGCCACAGTCGCCGCCATGCCAAATGATTTCTCATTTTCAATGCCAGCAGCCGCCCAAACATATTTATTTTTCCCCCCTCTCTCTCTCTCATTCTCTCGTTCTCTCTCCTTTCGACTTTTCTTGAAATCAAATTTGTATCAATTACAATTGCATTAACATATAATTTGTGCGCCTCTCGAATTTCACAGCAGCTGCAAAATGACTATTTAAATGATTGCCAAGACAACTGTGCGAAGACTTAATATGCCCGACTTAAAGCTAAATATAGAGCAATACAATAACAAGAGCGGCAAACATGCTTTATCAGAGCAAAGCTCTAAATGTATTTTATTAATAAGAAAATAATTTCGAAACTCAAACACCTAAGTGATGCAGATTATACTCGAGTGGAGACGGGGATAGTGGCATAGAGAGGCTTTTGCGGTGAGTGGAATTGAGAGTTGGCGAGCAGAGCGCGGTAAACAACAAAAATTCTAGATCAGAGATGATGTAAGTGAGCGAAAATTTGTAAAAAGTGAGAGCTCTATAAATATCCTAAAAGCACCCGATATCAAAAACCGCAGAGAAAGGCTTTACTTTTAGTTCAGCCTCTCGACAGCTAAACTGTACTAATAATATATATTACAATGCTAATTTAAAATAAAATCACGATATGAATTAAAACATATAATAATTAAGTATCTAGGCAACCTTTTCACTTATATTGTAAAGTTTTCGTTAACCGAAAATTCTTGTAAATGTGGACAATTTAAATATATGATGCTCTCACAATTATGGGTTAACTTAAGTTCAAGTTGTGTCACCAGTTCATATATAATTGAGATTTTCAATCAGTGACTCTGGGCATCATGAACTCTGGCCGCAATGCCAGAGCTTTAACAAATTAACAATTTTAACCTTTGGGGTATATGCCAAAACTTCGCACCAGCTGCGCCACAATATCAACAAAAGGGTCGCAATGTATGAAGTACGTGAATGTGTAAGGGCGAGTGTACATGTGTGTGTGTGTGCGCGTGTGTGTGTATTTGCCTGTCCTGAACAGAGCTGCAAAGACCCAGCTAGATTGCTAACCAAACAAGGGCTGCATAGTTGCTATTGTTAGTTAGTTGCCACAACGTCTTGGCCTTGCGCTGGTCGAACGTCAAGCCAAGCCGAGCCAAGCTGGGGCAAGCCGAGCCAAGCTGAGGCAAGCTGTGTATTCCAATGATGACAATAAAATGGTGCTGATGATGACGCTGTTGACGATGATGATGATGATGCCACGACCCAATTTCCATATGCGGCATCCGTCGCTTTTTGGCTTAACTAGCTAAACTTGTGAGAAGTTTGCGTGCCAAGTTGGCATAACAGTCAAGTCAAACAAACGAAAGCTAGCCCCGAAGACCACATGCGGACATAGCTGTAGCACCTACACAACGACAATGCACACCTACAGAACTACAGATCCAGATAGCAGATCCCAAATCTCGCCACTTTAGCCAAAATTGTTCAGGCATTCCGCCCCGCTGTCCCGTTGCGGTTTAGGGCCACATCAGACAAGAAGTTGGCTACCGCAACTGGAGACGAGCCAGGCACGGGCCTCCAGCTAATAATATTGAATAAAATTGAATTTGGTGCCGTTAGATTGTTGTAAAATTATTAAACATGGCAGCGGATTTCGTCCTTCCTAGCTTCCATCTCTGACGGTATGGTTTTTTGGCAAACAACTTCGGCTTGCGGCCCCGCCCGGCCCATTCCCAACCCCAACCCTGTCTGGCACATAATTCAATTAAATTCTTTTGCCACAGAGCTCTGTGCAATCCGGAAATGGGGCAAATTGTAATAGTTTTGCAATTATGCGGCAATTGCAAATACTCCAGATTATGGCTTAACTTTGTGAGTGTCGAGTTTTTTGGTGCGGCTTGCCAATTGGAATTGTGCAAAATAGTTGCAATTCGAAGTGGATGCAAAGTTACGCAGCGAATTTGTTGCTATTTAAGAGAATCCGCACTGAATAAATATGCTTTAAGCAGCTAATAAACAGGAGGGGATGTAAATATGAATATGCTTTAGATTCGCTCATGCTCCAAGAGTTTTAAAATAAATGTACTTACATATAATATATGTATGTAAATATATACTCTTATATAAATATATAATAATTATTTCTGTATTATTTTAATATATGTTTATAAATATAATATTATATTAATGAATAATGAAATATCGCTGTGGCTGTACTCACTCATTAGACTTCGTTCCGTTTGAATTGGATGCTCTTTGAAGTTGAATATCTGATTTTATTTTCAATAACAATTTTTTTACCATTTTTTATAATTTGTATTTATTTCACAATAATTATATTTAAAATAGGCACATCCAAATTTTTCATTTTCATTTTATTTGCATTTAATTTTATTTGACTTGGATTGAACTTTTTTTTATTATTTAATTTTGAGTGTTTTTTTTTTTTAATTATTATTAC
This sequence comes from Drosophila mayaguana, assembly GCA_037075325.1. Lineage (NCBI taxonomy): Eukaryota > Metazoa > Arthropoda > Insecta > Diptera > Drosophilidae > Drosophila > Drosophila mayaguana. The sequence continues at coordinate 1,386,894 of JBAMCG010000068.1, forward strand.
TTTATTATTTTTTAATACTTTAGTTATTTTATACTAATTATTTTTTATTAATTATTTATTTAAAAAAAATAATGATTTGGATAGAATTTATTTTTAATTCTGCACTTTTTTTATTTTTATCATTTAATTATTTTTTAATACTTTATTAATTATTTATTTCTGAAAAATGTTTTTGTTTTGTTCTCTTTTGTTTTAATTATTAATTTGCCATACATTTTACTATTATTCATAATTATTATCATTATTATTGCACAATTTGTTATTTATTTAAAAAATATTATATTGAACTCATAGCATACTTCAATAAATCTGTAAGTAAGTAAATGTAAACAAAATAATTATATTTCTTTATATATATAATTTATAGAATTTATTTATGCTGTAAAAAAGTGTAAAAATTATTGTAAAGTGCTTAATTGAACACAATGTTATTTTAGAGCATTCAATATCTAATTGAACATCTCTGAAACTTTATAAGTCCTCGTAAAAAATAATTGTGCTAATTTTATAGCATAGGTCAACTTTCTCATTATGATAACAAATAAATTTTATATGAAAAGCCTTCTTCATATTTGCAATATAAATCCCAGTGGCTCAATTTCATTTAATTAAGCTTTAATAGTTTAGATTATTAATCCCCTCAAGACTGTTTTGCAGCTATATTTAAATGTTTTACAGTTTTTAGCGACTTTAAGCACAATTACATTTGTCGTATGCTGCAATTGAACAAAAGCTGCAAAGCTGCTTACTCAATGCCGCATTTAAATTGAATTTCAAAATTTTCGAGACAGAGACAGAGAGAGAGAGTGCGAGAGAGTGAGAGAGAGAGAGAGGAAGACGGAAACGAAAGAGCCACAAGATTCGCCTCAATGTAAATATACCAGCTATAAATCCGCAAATCAAATGCAATCAATTCAAATTTCACACTTCAATATTCATTAGAAATTTATTTTGCATTTTACGACAGCAGCGCTGATGGAAACTAAGGCTCTACATTCAAAAGCAGCAACAGCAGCAGCAGCAGCAGCACGAACGCCAGCTCAGGATATGCATTGAGCTCAATGCTGTGGGTGGGCTGGGCTGACGAGATGCTTGGCTGCCTGGCAAGCATCCAGCAAAACGATTTTGAAATATCCTCAATCCAGCACAAACGAACATAAAAAATGGCAAATTTTGCGCAAAATTAGCTGCCAATTGTTTTCAATACCGCCAACAACTTGGCGCTGATAAATTGCAAACGGAAATTGTGTAAATTTGCGCAAAACGAAGCAAGAAATTTCAAATTGGTCGACAGTTGCGGTTGCAGCTGCTCCTGCAACTGCTGCTGCTCCTGCTGCTGCTGCTGTTGTTGCACAACTTTAATTTAGTTCGCAATTTATAACAATTAAAGATGCCTAAGCAGCTGCTCGCACACAGACGGCCAGTCAACTGCGACACACGCGGCGTATGCGCAATGAAAAACTATGGCTAATGGCACAAGGTGTGCATGTGAATGTGTCTATCTCTATGTGTGTGTGTATGTGTGTGTGTGTCTGTGTGTGTTGTGCACATAACTTAATTATGCAGAAGTGTAAACGTTGCCAGCAGCATACAGCATATGGGGGTCCCGTTCACTATCACCGTCTCTATCGCCTTTGCTATTCCATCTCTTTTTGCAGCTGGCAGACAATGCGCCGCTTGAAGTCTTTTCATAAGCTCAAAGTTCATAATAGGATTTAGTTAGTGTAGCTCGTTGCTTCTCATCATGATGATGATGCATATGCCAGTTCAGACCATGCTGTTGTTGTTGGTTTTGGCTTAGTTTTCTCTATTTTCTTTTTTTTTTTTTACCACAGCTTGCACAGTGGTTAAAATTCCTTGGTTTGTGGGACATTTTTAATCTGTGGGGCGTTTCAATTTCATGTTCGATATTATTTTTAGGTTAACCAATTGTTTTATTTATATTAAGATTAACCAATTATATTATTTATATTTATATTAACCAATTGTTTTATTTATATTAACGAAGCGACTGCTTGAATTGGGTTGCTTCCTTAATAATTTAAATATAGCGAAAAATATTCAATATTTATTATATATTAATTTGTTTATAATTTTAAATAGAGCCCTATACAAATTTTACTATAAGTACCTTTCATATAAATGATTTTTTTATTCTATATTTTAATATAAATTTCTTTTACTCATATTTATTCGCTTATTTCTTTTTAAAAGTCATATCATTTTTAGATAAAATAATATATAATATATTATATAACATTTCCAGCAGTAAAATAAATAAATACATTATAATTAAATTAATAATAATTAAAAAATTAATTAATTAATAAAAATTGATAGCTAAATAATAAGAATAAATTTATTGAAAGTAAGTGTATTTATTATTATTTTTTTTATAATAATTTTTTAATTATTATTAACTCAATTATAATATATTTATAAATTTTACTACTGAAAATGTTATATAATATATTATATATTATTTCATTTATTTATTTATTACTGTTATTTATTATTTATTATTTATTTATTTTTATTTCTATAAATTATAACCTCTATATTTATATATAATTAAAAGTTTAAAGCATGCTGTAGATAAATATAAATATATATATATATATATATTCCGTTTTATTTAAAAATATAATTATTTGCTCCACTGTTTCAGCATTGCCGACTTGACTGTGACCAGACGCCACATGTCGTCCGTATGTCCTGCAGCGGCTGTAAACCAACTGGTGCTGCCATCTGGTTTTGTTGCTCCTCTTCGGCTTCTTCTGCTTCTTCTGCTTCTTCTTCTTCTACTTTTTTCTTTCTACTTCTGGGTGGCTCTCGTTTTAGTGCATTTGCTACTTTCACTGACAGATAAATTATGCACGTAAGACAGAGAAAAAATGCAGGTCGAGCCAGTGGACTGGACTGTTCCTATGTGCCTGCATCTTATAATTCTTGTATGAAAATAATAGCTGACTAAATGTTAGCATGTGATAATGGAAATTTATGTGCCGCAGACACGACACACTCATACACACACACTGACACACACACAAGAGCAAAGTAGTCCACGGGACATGCATATTTAAGCAGTACTCTTCGACTACCGCAAAACTCCATGTCAGTCAAACCAGCTCACGCCTCTGACTAAATTCGATGCCCTGCCTTGCCTTGCCTTGCCTGGCCTGGCCTCCGCATTCTCGTTCGCATTTGACCCTAGATGAGCGTAATTTCAACAGACTTGCTTATGTATTGATAAACATTAAAAGCCAATCAGCGTAATGGCTTGTGATGTGAAGTCTCTTTACCATTGCCCTTTCTCCCCATCGCTCTCAATATCTATCTCTTTCGCTCTCGCTCTCTCTCCGTCTGCCTTGCTCAGTTACACACTTCATTTTCAACAGCTCATAAAATTGCAATTGACTTTGAGCAGTTCCTACTTATGTGTGCGGCTATATAATGACTCTCTGTGTGTGTGCGCGTGTGTGCGTGTGTGTGCGCGTGTTTGGCTCTACTTCTTCAGCTCGACCCTACGGCCCTTCCCGCCTCTTTCGACTCGTGTATTAGTTTATAAAATGGCGCAGTCACATATGCGCTTAATTAAGTGTATAAATTGATATTTGGTGCAAGTTTATGACTGCATTGCAGTCATTTACAGTTTATGTCAAGCTAGCTGGGATTAAATGCTTATAAACACATATATGCACACATATATGTACATATCAACATACTTTCGAGTTGCTATTTCTTATATTATTTGACTACATTAATTAGTATATATCTATATATTTTTGCAAACTTAAGAGACTTCGACACTTTCAGTAATAAAGTACTTATTTTTTAAAGTCTAATAAGAAAAATAAATATTTTGATTTAAAAATATTAATACAATAGATCAGAGTAATTATTATTATTATTTATATGTATTTAATTATTATTTAAATTTTAAAAAATTATTTTATTAATTTCTGCTTATTCGCTAATCGTACTTTCTTCAAAGAAAACTCCTTGCCTTTACATTTCTCAGCCACAAATTTCACAAAGTTAAATCTATTGAGCCCTAAAAAATTATTAGCACCCTACACAATCTTATGAAAAATCTATACAAAAGTAAGTTAAAGTCAAACAAACCTCAGCTGACTAAAATGCAGCAAGTTTGGATGCTCTAAAAACTAAAAGAAATAATCAAAACTTTGTCTTAAGAAAACCGCAAAAGTTTTCATAAAACACAAGTCAGCTTCAAGTGTAACCTGTCGAAATACAAGTAGTAGCTGAGGAAATGAAAGAAAAAGCAAGAGGAAAAGCAAAACTTGCGAACAATACTTATTAAAAGAATATATTAATTTGTGAGCGACGTTGCAAGCATTTTGCGGTACATCAACTTTCTGATGGAAGTTCGTTTAAAACAATTAGGAGAGATCTCGCTCAATGGGCCACTCAGGGGAAATTATGAGAGCTGCGAGTCGAAAAATGAGAAACGCAGCAACAGAAGTTTGCCCAACTGGCACTAATAAGCGCTAATTTTGTTAGCCCAGAAAACAGGAGCTGTTACATCGAGCATTGCGGGCATGCCAAATACATTCGCTGATGGGCAGACCAAGTGGACTGATGGACGGATGGACGGCTGGACGGATGGCTGGATGGAATCGCGGAGGCGCTGGCCGGACGATTTAACAAAGTCAGTGCAGTGCCCAGACACTAATTCCATTCATTAAAAAACTTTTTATATGCCAATTTTTGCTCCTCTCCATGCCATTATGCAGTTATGCTGGCACAAACTTTCAAGCAGCAGCGGCAACAACAGCTCGTCCTGCGACAGGCTTCATACTCTTTTTTTTTTTTAACAAAGGCAAAAAAATGGAATATGATTACTTACTTTCATGCTGCTGTACATCATCAGTCACATAATGAAGTTGCAGCTGGTGAAAAATACGCGTAACTTCGTAACTTTCACAGTTTATGACTTGTCCGCGCTTCAAGTGGATACTAAATCGCTGGATGCAGATGAAGCGGAAGCAACTCGCCAGAGAGCGTGGACAAGCGAGCAAATTAATTAAATTTCCCTTTAAGCTACGTGGTATGCTAAGCATTTTGGAATATTTCCTCTGTCTCTCTCTCTCCCTCACTCTCTCTCTCTTTCTCACTGTCTATCTCTTTTTTTCTATTAGCGAAAATTGTTTAGCTGGAATTTGACATAAATGTTTATGACTCTCGGCCAGCAGAGTTTGCCAAGTTTTGAGTGGTTTAAGCTCTGCAAATTAAATGTCTTAATCAACGAATAAAACATAACTTATTTACGAATTATTAAACAGTATTTCATAAAGCTTATCAAACATGGTTTCAATTTGAATGAAATGAAATAGACGTCGTCACAATAAACATTAAAATTAGTTTACATATATATTATATTTATTTATTTATTACAAACGTATCTAAAAACTATATAATATATACATAAAAAAAATTATAACTAGTTATTTGACTTTTGTTAGACAAAAAAATGGCAGAAAAAAAATTCGCTGCATAATTGAGACAAGAAATATATTGAATATTAACAAAAGTCAAATAATTAGTTATAAAATTGTTTTTATTACATCATTACAAACTATTTTAACTTCATTTATATAATAATAATATATAATAACTTCATTTATAATTTGTAAGCTCTAACATTCATTTTATAATATGATAATATAAAGAAGTTTATATATAATAAACTTTATTTTAAAGTTGGGCAATATTGAAAAACATCAAATTTAGTTTTAACTTAATTAATAAATAAATCTGTCTTATAAATCTGTATTATAAATTTTTTAATAAAAAAAAATTAGTTAAAGAAAATAAAAGTGAATATTTCAATACGTATTATTTTAATTTTTAAAATTAAATAGCATATTTTAAAATTAAATAAATTAAATATTAAATAAAATAAATATAATAAAATTAAATTTGTAAAAATAGAGTAAATATTCTTATTGTCTATACATTTGCGTTATAAGTTAGGTTTACCAGAAAAATAAGTGTATTTATTGAATAATGTATGAATCAATCTGCTCGAAAGTGCGGCGTTCACGATGTTATTAACACGACCGCGAAAGTGCATAAAACTCAGGAGCGCAATTCCTGTGTGACAGCACGGGAGGAGGATATTTTTTACACTCTACCTCAATGCCAGTTTATATGAATGCAAATGCAGTGATAGGAAGCGATAGGAGGTTGAGGCAGGGGGAAATCGGAAACCAGCGTGTAATAAATTTAAATTTATGTTACCATTTAAAATGGCATAAAAAATTACTATAAATTTATAACCCGGGCAGCCACAAAATGTGGTCGGCCGCACAATAAAAGTTGACCAGATACGAGCTGGAAAATAAAAATAAAGGAGAAGAGCATAAGCCCTGTCGATTCAAACATAAATAAATCAATTTAGACATGAAGTGAAAAACAAGAAAACTAGCAAACCGGAGAAAGAAAAAAAAAACAACAACAACAACAACTTTTAGTTGCGGGGGCATTTAATTTTCACAGACTGTCAATTCGATTGAACTTCAATTTTCTATTCGTTCTTCTCTTTCTTTTCGGTTTTGTTTTTTGGGTCAGAGAAATGAGAACCGTACGAAACGAAATTAGAACAATTGAATTGTAAATATCGGTAAAGAAAAGCTTAAAAATAAAATAAAACTAAAAACTGTGACAGGACTTTAGGTATAGAACGATAACGACTGCGACTGCGACTGCTACTACGACTACGACTTTGACCAAATTGCAAATGTTTGTCACGTATTTTACAAATTCAGTGCGACGACAACCGTGTCTTTGTAGCTTGTGCATCCCCATCCAAGCTGTAAGCCCAAGTTGCCCAGCATACGGATAGCTAAGGGGCGGCTGGCCATTGTGTGTCGCCAGCCCCATCGATTGTTCATTGATATCTTTTGCGGCTATTGGTCGGATGACTGCCTCAAGGGAACTGCCGGGGTAACCTGACTGCTTGCCTGGCTTGTATTATTATGTAGACCATGTTCCGTTATGTGTGTGGCAGGTTGAGCCACCGAGCATTCGGCTATGACATTTTTGTGCCCGTAAAACAAGCCAAATTATAGTTGAAATGCAACTTTAAAATGGCTGCCACGTCTACAGTGCAGACTAAGACAAATATAATTGAAAATACATATATATATTTATATATATATATATTTTTGTGTAAAAATTCTAATTTATTTTAGGTAGTGCTTGGAAAAAATTCAAATATGATTGGAGTTGCGCTTTCGTTAGAAAAATATATATATATTTTTGAAATAAAATATTTAAAAAATTTTAAAAAAGGTTATTGAATATATTAAGCCCATATTTTCAAATATAAGAACTTATTCATGATAAAGCCTTAATAAATGTATATGAATATATACCGAGTCTTGTGCAATAAAATGCAATAAAAATGAGTAAATGAAAATATAAATCAAAATTCGATGACTTTTATATTTGAATAATTTTAAAGCAACAGCTCAGCTTATTGATGAAGGACTATTTGCTTGCATATTGTCATTGGCAGCTGCGGGTGCTCGACATTAAGTATACGCCATGGCTGTCAATAGCTGTGATTTATTGTAGCCAAGCTGCAGAAACTTGTAAAAAAATAAAAGCATATGAAAATTGCCAAGCACTTTATTTAACACAACAACAACAAAAACAACAATGACTACAGCAAAAAACAATAATAATAAAAGCTGAAACAAGTGCGCATTTATATGGACACGAGAGCCGAGCTGTGGGCCATATGCTGAATGAAAAAGAGTGTGTGTGTGTGTGGGCGTATGTGTGTGTGTGTGTGTGTGTGTGTGTGTGGGCGTGTGTATGCTCGGCCAAGTGCATTATTGAGTTAACTCATTGCAGCTGCAAAGAGTTGCATTTGGTGCTCGTTTAAACGTAACGCAACGCTTAAAAATTCTCACCTGCGAATGTGGACGTAATGCGTTTAACACCAACACCAACATCAAAACCAATACCGACACACAGCTGCAGGCACACAGATTGTCACGCCCACACCCGACGCCCTCTTGTTAAGTGCTCAGGTGACTTAAGTTACGCAAAAGCTGTTAAGGTATTTATGGCCAAGCATAAGCTCCGCTCCCACCCTCGGGTAAGGCGTGCCAAGTTATTATTATGTCCCTTTTCTGGCTGCAAAATACACACACAACCCCGAGCTACTTCCATCACAGTTGATGTTTACAGCTCTGGCGTTGTGATAGTTGCCAGTTGTTTGCCAAACTGCGCTTAGTCCGAAACTTCAGTTTTTGGCCAGACGCAAAGCGTGTAAAGGGCATGGATGATCTAATGAAAGACAGAGAGAGGGAGAGAGATAGAGAGAGAGAGAGACAGACAGCGGCAAGCAGACAAACAACCAAAATTAATATTTTAGTTTAAAGAGAACTCGATTAAGGCGAAATTTTTATCAAGTCTTTGCCTCACTTTTGAGAGCTATAGAAGGGGCAATTTTATGTTAAGCAATAAAAAAAAAAAATACAAATACAAATAAAATAACAACTAATGTTGGCATAAAATATTTAAAGTAATTTAAATATCCAACTGCCTGTAAATGTGTCAGCGTAGTATATGAAATAAATCATGTAAATAAATATGCTGACATTAGTAAAAGAATTAAAGATTTGTAAAATTATAAACAACAATTAAAAGGGCTAAGAAATGTGAAATACATTAATTGAATATATTTTTTTTTTCTTTAACTACTTTTAAACACTTTTCCAAACTAAATTAAAAATGTACGAAAATTTGTGTTATATATGTATGTACCTAAATATTTAGAAGAGCGTTCCTAGAAATTTATTTGAGCATTTCTATAAAATTATGCATTATTGAAAAAATAAAAAAATTGCATTATTAAAAAAATTAAAAGCTTGTATATAAATATATACAAATATTATAAAATAAAATCCCCATATATACAAAACTAAAAAAATATACATAAATGTGTTTAAACTTGGTCATTAAATATATTTTAGAATAAATTATACAAAGCTATCACAGAAATTTCAACTGTACAAATGCAAAGTAACATATTAATGAAAAGGCTAATTAAAATCAATAAAAACGAGTAATTCTTAATGAATTATCCATTATAGTTCAGGTAACACAGAGTTTAATATAAACTGAAAAAATAATTCACAATTCGCATTAGAAGTGTTTCCAATGGCATCTTTTACTTGACTCCATCTCTCTCTCGCTCTATCTCTCCTGCTCTCTCTCTCTCTCTCTTTCTCCTGCTCCATGCTTTAATTTGATTAGTTATCCAAGTTGTGTGACTTTTTTTGCCTCTCCTCTTCTTACTGCTGTCTTGGCAAATTTATTTAAATGCCCACAAAATTGACCTGTGGCCATCCCCCGGCAATTATAACAAATTATCAACTCGCTCACACGAATGCCATAGCACAGGCACACGCACACACCTATACACACACAGACACACACAGAGCGAGGGAGATAGACATTAATTATTCATAACTTGAACTGTGTTGCGCTCGCCTGAGCTGTCTTTGGTCTGGGGCCCAAGCCTGGCGCCTGCTTGCTTGGCTGTCTCCATTTCCATAAGTTGTTGTCTTTGTCTTTGGGGAAATCTGCTGCTACTGACGGCTGCTCTACGCGCTTGCCTCTGTGTGCCTCTGTGTGCCTCTGTGTGTGCGTGGTGTACCTGGCCTGCGGTTAGGCAACCAGTTTCTGTTTAAGGTCTGCCAAATGTCAAGTCAACTGACCTGCGCCCAGAATGTCGACCGCTTAAAGTTTCACTGCAAGTGACTCTGCCAGTGGTTGCATTAGTAACTGTATTTATTTTCTTTACTTGGCTCAGAATTATGGCAATTAATTTACGCGCTTGCGTTCTTAATCCACTTACAATTAAAATGCTCCAACAGCCGTTGGCTGAATTTGGCTGATTTTGGCTTCATTTCGCTTTATTAGCCAATGCGGTTATTTTCATTTTTGAATGCAGTCTGAAGCCGGCGTGGCGTATACTTAATTTGGCGCACTGCCCATGGTAATGGGCTTCTTTTAATTATGCTGCAAATCTGCGAATGGCGGCCAATAAAGTAAACCCATTTGCATGCAACATGCGCCACAAATATGCAACGCTTCAGCACGAAATTCTTACACACAGCTATCTCGCACTACCTCTCTCTCTCTCTCTGTCTCTCTCTCTCTTTCGGTATCACCGTTCATGGTCAGGTGGGAAAGAAATAAAATAAAAATACATATATTTATATATATATGTAGTATGTGCACAAAAATATTTACTTAATTACACGCTGTGGTTGCCAAAGTGCACAGCTCGTTGCTGCGTTCGCTGATTATGTGTCATGTCCTGCATAATTCACATTTAATACCGTTATGCTTGTGGCCCAACAGAATATTAACCATAGAGTTTATAAAAACATGCTCATGTAGCGGTTGCCTGCGCACAGTCTGCGTCGAAATGTGCTCTTGGTCAGCTAGAAACTAGGAACTATACATATATGTAGGTACATATATGCATATAGAATAAAATGATCATAATTTGATCTATATAATATAACTAATCTATATAATAATAACTAATATAACATCGAAACGTGTGCAAAATGCGCTTATAATCTCAGTCTAATAAAAACTGTCTGAGGTTAATAAGCTTAGCCTTTTCACCCGATACATATAGGATATAGTAAATTGGAATCGTTGTCCAAGTCGTCATTGTCTGACGTCTTTACACACCTGTAATATTAATAAGAGAGCTTGGATCAGTTCGAAATAAATTAATTTGTGAAACAGTTGTACATTCGAGTTGATCCCTAATGGCAAAATACCTCAAGGCTATCATATTAATATTATTTAATGTTAACTTTGTGTCAATGGAAAGTTTGTTAAGTATTTACACTACCCATCCATGTATGGTTAGTGGTATTTACATATATATGAAATATATATAAATATATAATAATGTATAGTTGAGGAATGCAAAGCCAAGAGAGAACAAGTTAGAATACTACAGTGCTAGAACTTTAAATATGCTTTTTGCAAATTGTGGGCAAAGGGGGCGTGGTATCCAAAATTTGCAAATTACCAAATCTTCGTATTGATCAGATGTATATACACAGTAAATCTGAAGTCTCCAGGTCTAAAACTATTAAAATTACGCTGAATAAACAAAACCAATTTATCGAATATTCTCTATAGAAAACAAATCAGATGAGTTATCGAAAAAATATGATGAACTTGTGCTGCGTATTGTATACACAAATACGCATGCAAAATTTCAAGTTTCTAGCTCTTATATCTACTGAGATCGACGCGTTCTTATGGACGGATGGACGGATGAAGACGGATAGGGCTATAGCGACTCAGCTCGTCGTCCTGATCAAGAATATAAATACTTTATGGGGTCTGCCACGCCTCCTTCTGCCTGTTACATACTTTTCACATAAACATTATACCCTAATTTCCCATTTTTAATGGGATCAGATTATAATTATGGTGCCGAGTATGGTAAATAGTGCTAGGAGAACTACCTCGAAATTTAAGGAATAGAAGAGTATAGCAGGTCTGCGGAAAACAATTGAGTTGTAAACGAGCAGAGGGAAAGAAAGAGCATAACTTGTAGCTGTTTGCCACTCACATTAATCTGATGTCTTATCAACGGATTCACGACCATTCACAGACAGAGAGTGTTTAGCGCTTCATAAACTCATCGCTGATTTAATAATATTAAGTTCAACGTCATAAAATGCTAGCGTTAATGTTGCTCAGTTAACATTTTTATGCGCCGTCCATAAGACTAAAGTGGCAAACGGGGCTAAATGGCTGCCAACGCGGCAGCAAAAGGACAAAGAGAGAGAGAGAGAGCTGGATAGAGAGGGAGAGCGAAAGAGAGAAAGAGAGAGAGAAAGAGAGAAAGCTGGCTGACAGAGTAGATGGCATGGCTCGACTGACATCTGTTGTTTGCAACATAATAATCATTATAATTTATTTTAAAATGCAATTTACGCGACACCAAGTCGAGTCGAACGAGTTGATGCTCTGCATGCTAAGCAGCAGGAAATTTAGCCAAGGCTGTTTTTTTTTTTCTGTCTCTTTTGTTTTTACTTTTATTTCCATTCAGGCCTTGAGTTAATTAGCGCTGATTTTGTCTTTGTTTTTGGCACTGCGTTGATTACAGCTGCAAAATAAATACGACTATTTGTTTATTACGAAAGCAGGTCACGTCAGCGAGCGCACAAATAATAAAATCGACACCGTAACCGAGAACTGCTAGTGATATAGCAATTCACTAATAGTCACCCATCCATCCATCCATCCATTCATCCTTTTCTGGCAGCGAGCAACTTGTATTGCGGCCCTCGCTGCCGACTGTTGCCCATTTATATTTAGGCCGCGTTGTCGTTTGTTTTGTTGCAAAAACCGAAAAAGGTAAATAACAGGAAACATTTTACACTAATTAGCGACGCACGCAAATGGGAGCTGCTCGACATTGGTAGCATGGGCAGGGGCATGCTCATGGGGCGAGGAGAGGGGGGCTTGTTGGGTTTGTCGCGCCACTTGGCTATAAAAGTCAGTGGCATAAGCCTTATTATGTTGTACGACTTGTCGTCAGAGTTGTTCCAACCAAAAGCCTCAATTGTAAAAGCAGGAGACCTGGGGGAAGGGTGTCGGGGGCTGGGGAATCTTATGCGTGGCTTTTAGCTGCGGCTTTTTTATATGTTGGGGGCGTGGCAGCGGGCGCTGCTCTCCTTAATTTGCATTAATTGGACCTGTACGCGGATTAGCTTAAGTGGGTCAATTTGTTGGACGCCACTAAAATCACGCATTTATGTTGTTTTTTCTTCTTCTTCTTTTAAGCCCTGCGGACCCCAAACCGTTTTGACAGTCATTAAAATCTAGCGCACTCTATAATAATATTTATAGAAAGCGAAATTCAATTACGTTACTTACTTTCACGGACTCACATAGTTTTCTATTTAATTTTACATTATTTTCATTCTATTTTTTAATGTTGAAATATTTATATATGTACAAAATATATAAGCCTTTCGTTAAGGTTTTTAATTTTCATAAAGCATATTTGATGTTTAAATTGGTTTAAATTCAATTGTGGAACAGTGGTGCAATATTTGGCTATTATTCATAAAAATATGTTAATTAAATTATAATCAAATTTTTTCATCGCTAATAATTTATTAGCAAATTATTTATATATAATTATTATTCATATATATATATATATATATATATATATATATATATATATATATATATATATATATATATATATATATATATATATATCATATCATATAAAATTAATAATAGTTTTTAATATTATTAAATTAATACAAATTATTTTAAAAAAATTCAATAAATTCTGTTCATAATATTTTCATAAACAGGATTTGAATTTATTTCAATGGGCAAAAAAAAAAAATAAATAAATAAAAAATTAATTGTTTTAGCAACTTAATTGCAATAAATGTGCTGCATTTATTCATGTTCGCTATGTACCCAATATATATATATATATTAAAAATTTCAATGCAGCCGCAATGCAAATCAAACAACATTCAAAAACAAGCAACAAACAAATTGCCGCAAAACACAAAATGTTGAAAATAAATTAAACAATGCGCCAAAATGAAGACCGCAAAACATGCCAAATTGTTCGCATGGCTCAACAAACAGCAACAACAATTCTTAATAAAATGCGCAAAAATAAATTGTAATTAAATTGACAAACGTCAATATGGCCGAACGCTCAATCCCAACTGCACCACAAACTGATTTTCGCGTTAATTATGTCAAATGGCCGAAACACGTGCCATCCGCCCCACTGTCCAGCTGCCAAACTGTCCCGATGCTCCTGCTCCTGCTACTGCTACTGCAACTGCCGCTCAATCAGGAAAAACCCGAATGACAGAAATCAATGACAAGGGCCGCATTCGCGAATTGTGGTCTTTTGGCCATTAGAGCGCTGGCTGCCTTTATTTTCGGCCGCAGCGATTTAGAAATTATATAACATTTGTGTGTCAAAGTGGCCACAGTTTGGCAGTCTGGCAACGCTCTGACCTCTCTGTTGACCCGAATGCTGTTGCTTTGTGATTGCGGTCTTCGCATTTTGAGCTAAGCCGGTTTAACAATCTCTTTTAATGAACGCAAAAAGTTTTCCACTCAAATGTCAATATTATATTATTCAATAAAAGTATTTTGTAATGACAAATATGTTTTTAATGATAAAAATGTGTTATAAACTGTAATCATTTTACTGAAAAATGGGACACAAAATTTCAAAAAAATTATTTTATTCTTATGTTAAAATAATTTATATTACAAGATATTTGTAAAATAATTATATAACAATTAAACATATATTAATATTTAAAATGTGTACAAACTTAATTAAATAAAAAAATTGAAAATGTAATTTTAAATCTATTAATTAAAATTTTAAAAATAATTGCCGTACTTATAAACAGTAATAATACTAATAATAATAATAATAAGAAAAATAATAATAGTTACAATAATCATAATTATAATAATAATAATTATAATAATAATAATACTAATAATAATAATAATAATAATAATAAAAATAGATTTTAATTGTTCATAAATTTATTTCTATTTAATAAGAAAACTTGAATTCATATCTGCATTTATATTTTTATATTATATTATTTATATTATATTATTATATATTTTATTTTTATTTAACAACTGAAAAGCTGTATATAACTGCATGCATATTTAAAACTTGTACAATTCTCAGCGACTTTTCCAACTTGAGCTGTCGTCAGCAGAGCTATAATAGTGGCGCTCAAAGTCCAAATACAGTATTCATTGCTGCTAAACGAATTGCATGAAAGCGCTTATGCGATATGAGTGCCAGCTCGCTTGTCTATCTCTTTTGCCGTCCGTCTGTCCGTTTGGCTGCTTGTCTATCTAGCTGACCCTCGACGCAGTTGGGCAATTTAACTAAAATAATCCCCATTGCATAATTTCATAGAGCAGCTCAACAGAGCAATTGCGAACGCATATATATATATATATATATATATCAACAAATGTATATATAGATATGTATACATATATCCATTTAAGAATATATATGTTTGCATATATAGTTGGGCCTATGAGCCTCAGCTCTACACAGACATAAATATATTTTACGAGTCTAGTTGGAGTGTGAGAGAAAGTGAAGGACCAGCTTTTTGAACTGCCCCGGAGTCCAACTAGCTGCCACTTTGGTCTGTCATCATGCGTCGCTTGGAGCAGCTGTTGCTCTTCGTGTCAAGTTTTCTCTCTCTGTCTCTTGCTTTCCTTCTCTCAATTTTCTCTATGTGGCTGTGGCTCTGGTAAACTTTATTACCACACGACCTCGAAAAACTGTAAAACGGTGCTGTCATTTCAAATTTATGTGACTTTTGTGTGCAACTCTCTACCCAGACTCCCACACACTCCCACACACACACACACACACGCACACATCCACACACATGATGTTATATGGCTGCTCCAGTTTTTTGCCTTTTGCCAGTTTATGATATGGCAATGGCGCAAATACTTTGCTAATTTTTCCTTTTCGGAAATTAGAGCATAAAGTTCACTCTTAAAACTTGCGACCCCAAAAACAGCACCAAGAGGACAAAGAAGAAGAAGAAGAAGAAATTTAAGTTAGAGTACATATGCCAGCAGCCCCCAAAAACCGCGCACTTAACACTTTTGCATAAGAATCGCAGTTGCAACACACAAAAAGAAATAAAAGAGAAAAAGCAGCAACAACAGCAAAAATTATTTGCTTTTGCCAAACTTTTCAGTGTTGCATACCCTATTTTAATATTCATGAAAGGTATGATTACTTCAAAAGATTATTTGAGTACAACTGAAATATACAAATAATAATTTAAAAAAATCAAAATTAATTAACAAAGATAAATGGGAAAATATTTTATATATTATATTAAATATTTCCTCATATATATAATTATATAAGTATTTTTTAAAGTATTATTTAATTATTTATTATTCTATTTTATTCTTGATTTACATGCAAAAATATGTATACATTATTATATTTTATTTTATATTTTATTGGCATAAATTTGTGTTCATTAACTAATTATACAATATTATTTTGGTTTTTATTTTTTTTTAGTAGTAGAATAGTATTGTAGTATTTTAATAATAAAAAAAATATATTTATATATTTAGATATTTATAAATATATTTATTTAATTATAATATTCCTTACTTTATTTCGATATTTAATTTAATTATAGTATTCCTTATTTTATTAATGTATAGTTTTAAATATTTTATTTTTTCCTTATTTTATTAATGTATAGTTTTATATATTTATATCAATAATTAGTATTCAAACCCAAATTGGTTTGCACATATTTGTTTATTCAATGGCTGAGTACACATCATTTCAAAGTTGAGAATCCACTAACGGGATGCAACTTACACTCATTTGGTTTATTATCATCACACCCACACACACCCACATATACACATACAGTGAGAAACAACTACAGCATGTTGTAAAGTTTCTCTCTTTTCGGTTTATTGTTGCCCTGCTGCATATCCTGGCCTGCCTCCATCGGCCTCAACTTTCCCCTATGCTCTTTGCTTTGGCTCAAAGTAAAAGTTATGAGTCGCTGGCAAAGTTTATGCTTACAGCTTGGTTTTTCCCATATTTTTGTTGTTGTTGTTGATTGTTTGCTCCTTTTTGGCGTTGTTGTTGCTGCTGCTGTCTTGCAACGGGCAGGAAGCTTTAATTATAGTTAAGCTTAAAATCATATGCAAACTTTATCAAAAAGCCAAATCATAATTGTTATCAATGCCGAGCTGTGGCGAAAATCCAAATATTCCAAGAGCATAAATATGTTTTTTTTATTTTTTTGTGATTTGAAAGTTATTTGTTAATTAAGAGTAAGATGCAAAGACAAGCAGGAATTAATTTTAAATTGATGGTGATTTTAAATATAAGATATATGTCCTATTTTTTTATAAATATGATTTGAAATGTATTTTCTTCTAAGAGCTTTAGTGCTGAATATAAATCATTAGTTTAATATTTTTTAATATTTATAAAAATCAGTTTAAAATGTGCTTATCGTACATATCAATACATACATAAAAGACCTTTCGCGTTACAAAACTCAAACAAAACGTGGGGGAAATATCAAACCAAAGAAAGTTGATCTTGAGCAACGAATTTGCTGAAGAACTGAATCGGCTGCTCTCTGAGTCTCTTCTCTTCGCGCTCTTCTCAGAGTCTCAGTAAAACAACAAAAAGAGTTTTTATATCCAGCAACGGTCAATCTTTATTTATTTAGCAAGTCATTTGTGGCAGCTGCTGGTCAAAAATATTTTAAAAATATTTATAAAAACAATTTGATTGTTTCACCAAAAAAAAAAAAAAAAAAAAACTTTTGACAGCAGTATAGCAGTGAATATATTTTCAATAAGTTAAATATATATTATCAAGCTTCAATCAGCAAGCCTGTCAACCAGACATTCAAGGTAAATATGAAATGATTTAAATATTATAGTTGTTCAGTCATAAACATAACAATATACGAAGATCGTATACTTGCCTCATACGCACTCAACGGCTAGCAGGTAGTGCGATCGGAATAGATAAGTGCCCAATGTGTGGACTATAAAAATAGACAGCTGAACTATGACCCTTGCAACCCCGACGATAAGATGTAAGAGACGAGCGCTGAGCCTTACAAACTCAGCGATAGGATAAGAATAATAAATAGGCTAACACGGAGTCTTACAAACTCAGCGGTAAGATAAGAATATCTAATAGACCAATGCTGAGGCTTACAAACTCAGCAATATTGGATTGAAAATATGCATGAATATTGCTTATTAAAAGAAAAAGTTATCTAAGTTGCATACAATTAGGAAGGCCGCACGTTTAAAACGTTGCAAACATGTGAAATGGCCGTTATTAACTGAACACGCTACAGCAGGAGCAGGAGCAGCAGCAACAAGCATTCTAGTATTCATATTGCGTATACGCCGCGTGCATCATGCAATATTTGCCATATGCATTGGCGGAAATTGGGATTTGTGTTGCTTTATTATTGTACGCTTACACACACACGCTCACACTGACACTCATACACGCGTATGCATATTTTTTATTGACACTACGGAAATGTCCGCCGTATATGCAAGTGGTCACCATTTTTATGCGCCGCAATTCATTTCCGTTCGTCTGACGAGCGTGAAAAATAAATTACAAAACTTCTCTCAACTCAATCAAAATGCGTAAGTCACAATAACAATAATAATAGCAGTATAATAATAATAATAATAATGAAAATGACAATGACAGCGAGCAATGAGCTCAGCGCAACAGTTAGTGTCGGCCTGTTATTGGCTTTATGTATGGCTACAATCGCTCACTTGGCTTAAATCGACAACTTTTTGAACAAAAAGTTTTGGCATACTTTAAACTTTAAACACACTCAATTAGAGAGAATAAAATGTTTAGCCAACTTCAGTTTTTTTTTTTTTTTTTGTTTTTCGGGCCAGGGCACAGCTTGACCCAAGGGCCAAACTTTTTGACTAGCTGCAAAAATGTTGGGAAAAAGTTTTTTTCTAGAACATTTTTCCACATTTTTGTTTTATTTTCTTGAGTGTGTGTGTATGTTTTTTTTTTTTTCAACAACTTTTGGCAATTATCTTGTGAGCCACGCTTAGCTCTTAACATGCAGCTGCTAAAATGTCAGCAACTGCGCTGCCATTTCTGATGAATGCACAGAGAAACAAACAACAAACAAATAAATGAGAAGTAAAACCAGTTTAAAATATTTTCAAAATATACACAAACTCTGCCTCTGTCAATAATTTGAGCCAGTTTTAAGCCTTTAAGTGTATTTCTGATGCGCTTTCCACAAAGTGTCACTCACACATATTACTACTGAAAATATAGCATCGAAAATTGAATTAAATAAATAAGAAAAGTAAAGTATTTGGAAATGCCTTAATTCAAACTAAGCTAATTTAAAGAAACATAAATAAATAAAATGCTTAAGAGCTTATTTCAATACAACCAGACATATATATCCATAAACCTAACCAATTTAATTAGTTTCCCTCCTTTATGAGCGTTAGTTTTATTTCTTTCATTTTCCTTTAGTCAAATCTTTGAAACATTTTCGCTTTTAAGGCTATTAAAATATTAGTTTGCTAAATTTGCTTTTATTATTTAAGAATGCAATAAATGCCATAGCAATTTCGAAGAAATTATCGTCTGCAGTCGGTGTACATGATAAAGACTTATGTTGTGCAACTAGTTTTAAGTTGAATTGGATAAAAGGTCACATATATAAAGGAAAAAAAAAAGAATAAGCTTTTAAGTTTTGTTTTTCTAAGAATATTTATTTATTTATAATTTAGTTTTCTTTTTGTATATTCTTTAAATTCAAGTTCTTAAAACTGTAATATTAGTATGCGAAATTTCTAATATAAATAAAAATAAATTATTAAAAAAAATATAATTAATTATATTTTAAATTATGTTATTATAAACTATATATTAAGTAAATGTTAAATATATAATTTACATATAAGAGTATATACATATTAAACTTTTAATTTAAATTAAATTAATAAATAAATAGAATATGTATTTAATATATATGAATATAAACTAAAATGAATTACTTATTTTATTATAGTTTTCTTTTTGTCTTTTATGTATATATAATATATTTCCATTTATTTTTTATGGAAATAAAATTAATAAAAATTTATTTTAATTAGTATGTTTTCAATTAATTTATATATTTATATGTATAAATAAATATTACTGTATTTATATCAAAAATAGGTAATTGTATTTAATCGAAATTAAATATCTTTAAATATGTTTAATGTGTAAAATATATATAAATAAATATTACTGTATTTATATCAAAAATAGGTAATTGTATTTAATCGAAATTAAATATCTTTAAATATGTTTAATGTGTAAAATATAAGTATATAAATTTCTTATTATTAATTCTTTTTGTTTCATTGATAACATAAAAAGTTTACTGAATTAACTACTAAGCAAAAGTAGTTAATCTAAGCAACCGTTAAAAGCATTCGAATATAGTCAAGAGTGAATTCATTTTTCGATGCTCAAGAGTCTCTTAAATGAACACTGGAAACTTCCAGTTGTTGCTTAAGAGCAAACGAAAGAGTGCACAGCGTATGCCGTTTCGAACATAAACAAGAAGCGACAGGCAGCTAAGTAGCCCGCATATGCTGCCACACACATACACACTCACATACACACACACACATACATTGCACTCTATATTGGCTTGCATTACAAAGCATGACCGAAAGGCATTATAAAAACGCCGAAAAGCAAACGCACACGCACACAGAGGACAACGGCAGCAGGCGGCATGCGACACAAGTTGCAATACCAAAAGCAAAGAAAAAAAAAGGCAAAAAAAGGCAAAAAAGGAAAAGAGGTAAAGGAAAAATAAAAACAGTCACACAAAAAGCAAAGCAATGCAGTGAAAACACTTTGCTGATAAAAATGGGGTCAACATGGCGTATGCTCGATGTTTGTTTGTCTGTTAAATGAACGTTGAACGTAATGCATCACGCATACGCACAGACACGCATACAGATGCTAATCAAAAAAGATAAGTAAATTCAGTGAGATATCAAAGACTCACATATATATGTGAATGTGTCTATGTATATATATGTAAATGTATGTATGTATTTAAAGCAGCACATAAAGTTGCGGCACTTTTTGGCGCATTTGCTTGACTGAAAGTCAGCCAACGCTGGTTGGCTTATGTTGTCGACTTTTCTCATGCCACAAGGAAAAGAAGTTCTTTGAAGTAGGTGCACAAAATGCATAAAAACTTGTTGAGATTTATCTTGCCACACGCGCAAAGAACGAAGGCAACGACGACGACTGCTGGCTGCATGCTGCAAGCTGCTCAGAGTTACTCTGCAACTGCAACTGCATTAGTGTATGTCGTGCCGCAATACTTCATGCCGCATATGCCACTTTATTTATGGCGCAAATGTGATGTGACTGGCTGCCGCTGCCGTTGCTGTTGGTGGTGTTGAGCATTTAAGCGCCTTAAAGTATGCTACGCATTTCTTTTATGCCACAACATTCTTGACACTTGTTGTTGTTCTTGTGGCACGCGCCACTCTGCGCGGTATCTCTCTTCCTCTCCCTCCCTCTCCCTCTCTCTCTCTCTCTCTCTCTGGATGTCTCGTGTTGACGTGGCATTATGAAAATCTCTAGCCACAATCATGCGCCCAGCAGCGACCCAGTGCAGCAGCTAGCTATGCATAATTGAAGGACTCGCATCGCTAGCTTAAACATGCAAGTGGGTCGAAAGTTTTCGTTTCCCTTCTTCAGTTTTTGTTTTCCACTTTTTTTTTTTTTTTTTTTTTTTTGGGAGATGCTGCTAGTTCAGTGACTCAAAGGCAGCTCGAAATCGTTGTAGGAATTATGCTGCACATGTGAGGCAACTCTTCAAAGCAGACTACATTTTAGAGAGATTTCATTAGCATATATTAGGAGTATACATATGCACTTGGATTTATTCCGTTTCCTTAGAAATTAAAGCTAACAAAGCTACAAAAAGTCTCACAAATTATTAACATAAATCTGTATTTTGATGCGCAATATTTGTAGTATATAAGCAATTATAAATACAAAATTAATACTGATTTATTTATAAGTAAAGCATAAACTAAATTATTTAAAATTACAATTATATTATCTTATATTATATTATATTATCTTATATTATATTATATTATATTATATTATATTATATATATTATATTATATATATATATATTATATATATATATATTATATTATATTATATTATATTATATTATATTATATTATATTACATTGTATTATAATATATAATATTTTTAATTGCGCCTTTGCCTAACTGTAAAATTCTATCATTGCGTGTTCAGATATTTTCAGTTCTTAGGCAATTCTTGACCTTTTCCATGTTGGCCAAATACTTTTACAGGCCTCTAAATAATACTAAGAACTGTCATTAAGCTAATTTTTATACTGACAGCTGCCAAAGGACAACTGCGACAAAGATTTCTTTTGATATATTTCAATATATATACAGCATACTGTAATGAAAATGTTTTTATATTTATATCATTAATATATACACATAGCGTTCCATTTTAATTTGCCATATTCGCATTTTCATTCCATTTTCCTCCACAGCTACATTTCGTAGGTTTCTGTAAACTTTTAAGCCCAACAAACTCAGATCTCTGTCACGCCCATTTCTTCTCAAGCCTCATCTCTCGAGCTGCCCTCTAATCGCATTTGTGTTTGTCCATTGTGAGAAAACGTGACCATATTGCATCTATTGAATAATTTTATTTTGCATTCTTTATTTGTATTCCGTTGTTGGTGGTGTCCAGCAGCATAGCTGTTGCCTGGTTGGCGCATCCGACGGCATGTTGATAAAAACAATGGACCACAATGTGTGCAAAACAAAATACCAAAATTGTACAAATAAATATACAATGCAGTGCAGCAACAGCAGCAGCAACAACAACAACAACAACAACGAAACGAAGTGGAACGATAAATTCTGTCGAGTATCGAGCACACAAAATATGCACTCATCGTGGGGTTTTGTCCGGACTTTTACAGATATGGCGTGAAAGCGTGTTCTGAATGCCATCCATGCTGCTCACCAAGTGCTTGTCTATGGATTAACAAAATGGCATAAGTTTCGATGCAGCTGCGGTTCAAGTATGGACGAATTCTGAATGCCCTATCCTATCTATGTTGGACATGATCAATTTAATTGAAAATACAATTGCAGCATATACAAAATATAAATAAGATACTGTAGAGGGAAAAATTATTTAAAATTGATTGACTTTGACTAGAGACTTGTAGAGGAAAATATATGGTTTCACATGAAATATGTTATAAAACATTTAAAATATTGTTAATTTTTTTTTATTAACATATGTAAATATTTATATGCTAGCTCTAAGCATAGAAAAATTATATAAAATTAATATATATTTAATATATATTAGAATATATACTTAAGTATTAAATAGATATTATACTTTTAATTTAAATTGAATTAATAATTAAATAGAGAATATGTATTTAATATAAAATAATATTAAATTCTTATATTTTTATACATTTTATTTGTTTCTTTTATGTATATATAAAATATATTCTCATGTATTTTATTTTTTCATGTAAAATTAGCAGGAATCAATTATTTTATATTTATTATATTTATATTTATTAAGATTATATATATTAAACATATATTTATTTATTTATATATTAATTTATTTATATTTATTTTTATTTTGCTATGTCGATTTTTTTTTTTATTTTTTTATTTTTAGTATTATAGATATTTTTATTTTTGAATTAATAGGTAGATATAAGGCATTTTTATTCAATAAATTTAAAAAATATATAAATACTAAATTGTTTTAATTTATATTTAATATATTAAAAACGGCTTAAAATTATATTTTATTAATGTACTTTCTTTCCTTTAATTAAAAAATGTTAAGCTCATTCACACATAAATTCTTTGAACTATATATTCATCAATTCATTTTATTTTAATTTTGCAATTATTTATTTAATAATCCGCTGCTAATCCACATTCTGTTCAATTTAAGTTCTTTAAGAAGGAAACTCAACGACTTCAAATGCTGAAAACAATTGAAATATAACCCAAATATACAAAAACAGTTTCTGGCACAAGATAAAATGTGGAAAGCGATGCCGCACAGTTCGAACCGAAGCGAACCAAACAACTGTTGAGTGCTGTCCGGCAAACGCCCAACAATTTGTATTTGTTAGCATTTAAATAACCGGAAACGCTGCACCAACAACTGCCATCATGCCCCCATTACCCTCCCCCTTAGCCACTTTCATGGCAAAATACGGCGCGAAGGAAGAGCTTTGCATAGATCCACCAAAAAAAAAAAAAAAAAAAAAAAAAGTAAGAGAGAAGAAAGAAACAAATACAAAAGCGTTTGCAAAAACCAGGCAAATGAAACAAAATACTTGTGCAGAGCGAGAGACAGAGAGAGAGAGAGAGAGAGAGAGGGAGAGAGAGTGCCACACGGATACTGAAGTATACTGAGTGAGTGAGTAGGGGGAGTGTCAGCAGACGAGGAGTGGGAGGGGCTACAGAGAACTCAACGCTCAACTATCAATAACACTTAAAAGCTTTTTTAAATATTTTCTGGTCTTGATGTTGTTGTTGCTTTTGTGTGTGTTGCATATTTATTATTTTCCCTCTTTTTATTTATTAGTGAAAACCATTTTTCTTTCCCCCCATTCGCCCACTTGCCCATTCCATTTGCCGCACGTATTTAAAAATGCAATATTGCTCGTGTTGAAATGAAAAATGTGCCACATTTGGTGCTTGGGGAAACAGTTGCAGTTTGGTTACTGGGGCAGCCAACAGCATGAATTATTTGCCTAGATTCATAAGTATTTCAATGTTTATTGATATCTTCTGCATTTTTGTGTGTGCATTGCGCTGCATTTGCAAACGAGCGATTTTCAAATTCCCAGATGTACGATACCTAGCGATGACAAGCCTAAAATGTATTTGATTTTATTTTCCTTTACTTTTCTTTCATTTGTACAATTTTTTATTTGCGAAAATTTTATTGATGCCGAATTCTTGCGAAAATTTATTCCAATTGAAAGTCAATAAGAAAAATATAGACAAGAAGTACACGTTGTTATTGCGTGAAAAGATTATTTCAAAATAACTGCTTTGATAATGAAATTAAATGAAACAACAATTTTGTTGAGCCCATTCAGTGCACTTGCAATTGATAGGATTAAAGTTGGCAGCAAATTCTGAGCGGCTAATCTAATTGTACAAAGCAAACCATATGCAAACTCAATTAGGCCCCAAAGCAGAAGCAATCGAAGCAGCAGCAGCAGGAGCAGCAGCAGCTGCAGTAGAAGCAGCTGTTGAAACAGTTTAGTACAGCATTTACACCAACAATTACGGGGCCAACCAAATGGCAGTCGGTCAACACCTGCTGCGGAGGGGCAGCGGGGTCAATTCTGTTTAGTCGTGCGTGCGACGACAGCCTTTGACGACAAATTTTATTTAGATGCTTGAAAGCGTGCGACAAAAGACGTTGCAAAGGATACGAGCGACTCGGGTCAGGGCTTGAACAAGGCAATTAACTGAAATGTAGCAGCTTTTTGGCACGTCTGCATGTGTGTGTGTGTGTGTGTGTGTGTGTGTGTGTGTGTGTGTGTGTGTGTGTGTGTGTGTGTGTGTGTGTGTGTGTGTGTGTGTGTGTGTGTGTGTGTGTGTGTGTGTGTGTGTGTGTGTGTGTGTGTGTGTGTGTCTGCTTTGTCAGCCGTTTCACTCGAACCAGACGTACATTTTATCTGACCTAGCAGGTCAAGCATCAGTTCATTTCATTGACATAAATGTTTATGTTTATTTGTCTGTATTTAAGCATTAATGTTTATAGTATTATTGTTGTAATTGCTGCTGCTGCTGCTACAGCTTTGCCATTGTTGTTACTGTGCAAATATAAACAGTAATAACAACAACAACAACAACAACAACAACAACAACAACAACAACAACAGCAACAACAGCATTTACAAAAGTCGAGTATTTTTGTAGTATTTATTTCAAGTGGCTGTTCGTGTGCGATACTCGCTTTTCGGCCAGAATATCTAATGAGAGCCTTGCATTGATTTAATTAAATGTTTTTGTTTTCCATCAATACACAATAATTATATGAATTTTGTAAAATGCAAATAACCGCACACGTGTGCTCGCAATTTGTTTCAATTATTTAAAATGCAAAGCGAATAAGTCATGCAGGCAATAATATTAAATTTTTTAAAGTTTGTAGTTCAATTAATACTTTATATTATTTAAAATAATATATATATCTAATACAAAAAGTTATTAGATCAGATTATATTCAAGTTTTTTAAAATTTATTGTTCAATTAAAACCAGCATTTATATTATTTAAAAAAATTTATACATATTTCAAATATACATATTTATCAAACATTATATTTAATTAAAAAAAAAGTGTATTTTAATTTTAGCTTATAGCTCAATTATTACTAGAATTTATATTATTTAAAAAAAATATATATATTTTATATAAAAATTTATCAGACATTATATTTAATTGCAAATAAAACAAGTGTTATTAAAAAAATTGTTTAAATTTATAGTTCAATTTATACTAGAATTTATATTATTTAAAATAATATATAGATATATCTAATATAAGAATTTATCAGACATATTTAATTGCAAATACTAATTTACTGATATAGTAATTTAATTCATGAAGATGATGTTTTTGCTAAAAAAAATACAATAAATAAATTATATTCATTTTAAAAGCCCGTTTCATAAATAAATTCATGTTTGACAAAATGAAGTAGACAGTAGAGCTTTAAGCTTAACTTTTAGGGGCGAACTTTCAAAGCTTAAATTGGGTGAGTGTATATGCTAAGCTTTCTGGTAGCTTTTACTTCTTCTAAATGTATAAGGCATCAATTATAAGACCAAAATGAAGGAAATATTGTAAACGTATTTTGGTTTATGAAATAAATAATATATAATAAATAATTCATATATAATAAGTAATTAATAATTTATTAATTAATACAAATAATAATATACATATTTATATACCATAATTTTAAATTTTATATTATTTCTGTTTTAAAGAGGTTTTTTAATTAAATGGGATACGATAATAATAATGGATAGCTAAAATGGAATTTTGTTTAATATTTATTTCCAGTTTATTTTTCAATTATTATATAGGGACATCTGACTGCTGGACTAAAGCTTTATTAGTTGTCTACCTTATTTTATATAGTGCTTTATATATTTTTTCTTCATTTCATTTGTGTCTAAATAAAAATTTAACTATTTTAGACTTTAGCAAAATTTCCCTTCAGAAAGAAACCCAATAAGAAAACTTGCATATTGCAGCAAAGGCAGAAAGTCAAAAGATTTCGCTGGGGAGTCGTAACGAATTCGACTTTGTTCCAAATTGAAATGCGCTAATTAGGCGCAAATAATAAAGCATACTTAACGCAGGACACACATTCACCTACGCGTGGAAATGGAGGAAAAGTGCGAATATTGCACAAAAGTAAAAGCAATGCGTAAACAAAAGGTATGTGGGGAAAATCAGCAGCGAATGTGTGTGGAATATTTGGCATCATTAGATAACAATTGCAGGCTAAGCGAAAGAGAGAGTTGGCCAAGAAATTTGCGGCTACCAATTGTGGCCAGGTGGCAAAAGTTTGCAGTTGCAGCGAAAATCAAATATGAAGCAGTAAATCTAAATAGTCGACTTTGAGATACCCGGAGATAATTGGCAAAGTATTGTATATCAAATTTGACCTAACTGATCTGGTAATGTATATTTAGTAATAATTTATAAGGTTTTTAAACTAACTAACTGAAAGGTAAAGCTGTTGCAAATTTTATTTACCTGATCTGGTACTATCTATCTATCTAAAAGTTTTTAAATTATGTAACTGTTGCCAATACTTCACCTCTTTTTCTATATTTTAGATTCTATTCCACCTCAAATCTATTTCAAATTGGCAAACTTTTGCTTGCCGATAAATTTAAATTAAATATGCTTGGGGTTTTTTATTTCTTTGTTTTCTGCCTTAAATAATTATGTCATCATACATGTTTGTAAATAAATATCGAAGTAGAGAAGGCCTAATTTTTAGTCTAAACTCTTTAATTATTATAAGATGACATTCACAAATAAATCTGTAGTTATAACAAAGAAAGGAAATAAATTGAATTGAATTGAAAATTGAAATTGAATATTGAACTTTCTCCATAATATTTTCTATTATTCATAAAGTATTTATTAATTAACTTGTATTTATTTATTTTAGGAATATCTATGGCTTGTTCGCTGTTTGCTCCAACTTTTTTTTTCAGATTTTTAACTGTCGAAAACAATTTTGTTAAATTTTATAAATATATATATATATATATATTATATATATATATATTATATATATATATATATATATATATATATATATATATATATATATATATATATATATATATATATATATATATATATATATATACTTTTTTTTTTTAAATTACAATTTTGGCAGCTATTAAATTAAATTAATACATTAAACAACTCAATAGATATGTTTTGTTTTTTTCAATATAGTTACTTATTTATTACATAATAATATAATAAATATAATTTCCAGTATTAATATAGTTCAGTCTTGATTGACAGCTCTTTGATCAGAGTTTTTAATTGTAAATTCCCAATTTAAGTGGCAAGTGCACGAACACGTGTCACACACACATACATACATACATACATACATACATACATACATACATACAGACATATAACAACACCTTCGTATACTACGACACGTGCATATCGAAATGTTACGCTATGCGCTTTATGAATGAAAAATTTACTACTATTTTATACCTTTTGGCCAGGCACCCCCAAGGCAAGCGGCAGCAGCAGCAGGAGCAACAGCAGCAGCAGGTGTAGCAACGGCCGGCGTCAACACCTTGGCGACTGCCCAGCGTCGGGCTGCGGGTTACGAACTGCGGACTGCGGACTGCGGGCTTCGGACAATGCCACGATTTGTGGCGCCACATGGCAGGCTGCAAGACACATGCGCAGCGCCATGGCCACTGACGAGTCCTTCTCGTTCTCGTTCTCGTCCTCGTCCTCGTAGCCAGAGTCGGGGAGTCAGCGCCTGGCAGTATTTGAGTTTTGAATATGAATTTTGACACTTGATTATCAGCGGCATTTCGCGCAGTTCGCGGCCAGTTGTAACTGTGTGCGGACGCGTCCGGAAGCGACAACTTTTTGCGAGGCGAAAGGCGGAACAAATAAATCTACGCTAGTGCAGTGCGGAAATTCTTTGGCCATTTGGCAAAGAAAGTGATAAAGGAAAACAAAAAATATAACAAGCCAAAAAAAAAAAAGAAAAAGAAAGTTTACTTTAGAGTTTGCACTTCAAGTTTGCAGTTCGGTTGATGTGAGCCCCAGCGTGGAATATGAAAAAAGTCCTTGTTCATATCTTGTTAATTCTACAATCTGTGTGGCCAGGCAGCGCAACTTTCTCAGAATTGAACAATTGTGAGTTGAAGATGAAGTTTAATCGCACTTTAGACTTAAGCAGCAAATAAATATTGCTAGAGAGTTGAACATATGCAGGCTAGAACAAATATTTTATACTCTGTTAAATTAAAAAAAAATATGCTTAGCTTACTTAAAATAAATTAAAAATGCGGGACAAAGAGCTTCTCCTAACTCAGTAAAAAGAAATATAAGAAGATTCTCACTGCTATTATTTATATTAAAAATAAATTAATAACAAAATAATTTTAAGCAAACATCAAAGTTTATGAAATTAATAAAAAAAAAAAAAACATCTATTTATTTATTTTTCTGATTATTCTTTTCCTTCACAAAATTGACTTCAGTATTATTTCAAATGTACTTTATTATAAATTAATATAAATGTACTTTAGGAATATTTCCAAAAATTCCCTAAAAATCCAATTCTGTAGATGCTGCACCATCTAATATGGGGCTTTGAGAACCACTCAGAAATATGAAATAAAACTTATTAAAAGACTGAGAAAAGAGGAGAAGAAGCGGTAAGAGCAGGAGCCGAAATGGGAGCCAGAAACGTGGAGAAAATAGACAATGAGAATAAAAAATGAGATGAATACAAGAGAGGGAAAGTAAGAAGTAGAGAGTAAAAAAGAGAGATTAAGAAAGAGAAAGAGATATAGGAGAAGTTAGAAATAGAGAGAGAGTAGAGCACAGAGAAAGATAAATAGATAGAAAACAGAGAGAGAGAGAGAGAGAGAGAGAGAGAGAGAGGGAGAATCATAGAGAGAGATAGATAGAGTGAGTTTGAGATTGGGATTGAGAGGAAGACAGAGAGAAACATAGATGGATTGAGATTGGAATTAAAAGAATGGGATGGAGAGTAAGAGAGAGAGAAAGAGAGTAAGAGTGACGGAAATAAAGTGAGAGAGAGAGAGAGAGAGCGATGATCAAGAAAGATAGAAAGGAAGAAAAAAGAAAATGGATCGAGAAGGAAGGAGAAAAAAAAAATAAGGATAGACAGTAGGCGAATATGAAGTGAGAGGGAGGGCGGAAAGGATCGTAGAAATTGAGACAGACAGATAAAGAGAAACGGAAAGAAAAAGGAAGAGAGGGAGATAGAAGGAGAGAGAGAGAGTGAGGGAAATAAGGTGATAGAGATACATGCAAAGTGAAGGAGAGAGGAGGAAGACTAAAATATAAGCAGCGAGAGAGAAGGAGAAAAAGAAGAAGAAAGACAGCCGGCGAAAATCAGACAGATAAAGAGAAACGGAAAGAAAAAGAAAGAGAGAGAGAGAGAGAGAGAGAGAGGGAGAGTGCTGCATAAGTTTGTTCCTATAATTTATTCCTTTTCACGACTTCTCTTATTCATTCTCCAGCTCACATTACTTGAGAATACTTTAAGCGAATGCAAATAATCTAGTGTACCAAATAAATGTTAAATACTTAAATATTTCCGCTGTGATCCACATTATATTCACTGCTCTCTCAGAATCTATAATTTAAAGCTCTCAAAATGCAGCACCTCAATGCCATTCAAATCCTGCCGCAACGCCTCGAGCCTCAATATAAATAGCCATCTATCTATGCAGGCAATATGTGCTATAAACACAGAATATGTCTGTCTACAGAGTTTTGAGGTGTTTAGCTAATTGAGCACATTTAAGTCTGCCAAAATAGCTAACGGTAAAGGCCTGCCAAGCGGTACAAACGGCCGGAAGTTCAACGCTTCACTAAGTGAATAAACTGTGGCCAACATATATCGCCGCGAGGGGGCAGAACGACGAGCGACGAGCGACTTCCGCAACCCAACTCAAAAATGTGCAGAGAAAAAAGGGGAAAAATGTTGGAGCAGCACCCCAAAAAAACAAAAAAAAAAAAAGAAAAACAATGCAATTTTAGTTAGCTTGGCAGCAAGTATTGATAAATATATCAGAAATCGTTGCTTGAATCAATGTGTCAAGCGCTGGTAAATGCAAATAAATATAGAAAATATTGGCAAGCTGGGCCGACGCACGATAAGAGTGGGCAGACAGCACAACCAAAGCGGAAAGGCGACATTATTTTTTTTCCTTCTTCTCTTTTTTTTTTTGTCGACTTCCTATGGCACTTTGGTAAAGTTTTTTTTTTTCATTATTTTTGCTCTGAGAGTGAGCTAGTCGGACCAACTGCAGCGCTTTTGGTAGACATTGCGTGCTGGCATATTTCGTTACGCGATTTCCCTTGCCTGCATTTCACCAACAAATGTCTGACAGTTGGAGTGTCTAACAGACAGGACATTCACTTTCCGTTTCAAGTTCAACGGTATGAGATGCGTGCAGTCGTCAGCAGAACCTGGCCAGGAACAGCCAGAGCTGTCTGCAGCTGTTGGCAACCTGCCGGGGCGGCGGCGGTGCTCGCTGTCATCTATATACTAGATACTACATTGATAAATCGCAGTGCAACAATGTGTAAATAAAGTCAAATTCAGAAGTGAAACTGAAAACGGACAGAAGGATAATATAAAAGAAATATATACCCAACATGTTTTCAAGTTTAAGAGCAGGAAGTCGGAAAGTAAGCAATATAACAGAATATTGCATAATTTTTTATATAATTATATATTTTTTTTTTATTTAAACCAGGTTTTGATGGTACGATTAATAATCATAAATAATTATGTTCAAATTTCTGCACAAAATAAATTACTGTTTATAAGCAAGATTTTTTAAATATAGTCTATTAATATATCATATCTAAAACATAAAATAAAATATAAATATATTTCTTGTAAAAAATTAAAGATAATATTTTGCATAATTAAATTATCTTGCACCTCGTTTGAGTACTACATTTATATTTAACCAATATTTCCAAAACACACCTGGGAAGCTGATGAAGCAGGCAGGGGGAGAACAATTTTGATATTTTTGTATATTAATTAGAAGAGGAATTGTTTTGATATTAAAAAAAAATAGATCAAATGATTGCTGAACGTGTATATAATAAAACAAACAGTATACAAAATATAAATAGTAATAAATATAACTTTAAATGTAAATATATATAAATATATATCAAATATAAATAAAAATACTATGTACACGAATGAATAATATGCCAGCTTAGCAAAAATAAAATAAAATATTGATAAATAGATTCACATACGAACCTTTATTCAATATAAACTAGATCAAGAAACTAAATAGATATATACTTTATGCTAAGACTTGCAAAAATGTCTTTGATCTTTTATATATTATAACATAAATTTCAAAATACTATGTACATAATTAACTGATCAACTTTAGCCAAAAAAAAAAAAAAAAAAAATCAAATACTGTTCCCATATTAAAATAACTTATTGGTAAATGGATTCACATATGAACTCTATATAAACTCTAAAACTAAATAGACATATATTTTATACAAAATCTTACACAAATTTCACTCGTCTTTGACGTCCTTTTCCTTCTGCTCAAAAAGCCAAACCAACAAAACATTTAGTAATCAACCAGACGTGAAACTTTGCCACACACCTGAGTGTGCGCGTGTGTGTGCGTGTGCGTGTGCGTGTGCGTGTGCGTGTGCGTGAGCTTACTTGTTCATGTGGTAAAAAGTGTTTAGACGCTGGAATGTTTCAATATGCAAACATGCAATGCCCAAATTGCAATAACAACACAAACCGAAGCGTTCCAAACAATGGGCGACGTTTGCAGCGAGCCCAGAACATAATCGCAAATTATAGGCTATATATGGCAGGGTACATAGGCTCCCTTGAAACTAGTTGGCCAACACACACACACACACACACACACACACATAGGCACAGTCTGCAAAATGTGCAAATAAAAAGGTTGCGCGCACATTCGGCGTATTTTTACATTTTTTCCAGGTATTCTCACTCTCTCTCTCTTTCTATACCTCTCCCTTTCTCTATCACTCAGCTGCTTTTTTTTGCATTTTTTCGGGTTATTATTTGGTCATAATTGTAATTTAGGTATTTGCTATGTGAGGCGTCGACGAGCCGCAAAATCATGCTACTTGTTAGGGCCATGTGATGTGATTTTTTACGGCTGCCCATTTTTTTTTTTTTTTGTGCTGCTTTTGGGGGGCGTGATAGTTACCGTTATGGCCGGCAAGGCGACGCCACAGTTTTAAGGGTGTTCAAGCTGTCCCTTTGTAACGAGTTGAGCTCGTTATTGCTGGCTACCCTTAAATTATCAGTTAGCCTCGAATGCGACGCCAAAGTTGACGCTCTTAACTTTACGTAAATAAAACAAAATTGGTTTCCAGGAATCAAATACATTCATTTATCTAGCTATGCAATTCAATTCATAAATTAGCGAATTGTCTGCTGGGCTTGCTTTTATTTGAATTTTATGAATGTGTAGTTAATATAAAATAGTTTTTTAAATACATTTATAATACTTTTCAGATTTCCGCATGAGAGCAAAATGTTTCAATTAAAAAGTTAATCAATAATAAAACCAAAGAAATTCTAAAAATTAGAAACAAAACTTTTTTAATGCTTATTATGATTAAAATATTATGTTAAAATACATATAAATATTAATATGTTGTTTTCAAATTTGTGCTACTGAAACAACAAAATTAAATTAAATTAGTGAATAAAATTGCTTTACCATAAAATGCAAATAAATATTATTCTTAAAATACTTGCTAGCAAAACCGATAAGCTCTAGAAATTTGACGGCAAGTCATGTCAAATACAAAAACAGCTGTATATACAAAATATAGTATAATTTTCAGCAATGATTCATGATATAATCCTAAGTCGCGCCACAAGCTAAAATTATGAGCAGCTTATCAGTTTTTTTTTCTCTCGGCTAAGCAAGTCTTTGGGGTCACCCTAAAAGCTAATTTCACTAATTATTAGATTATTTGCCAGCCTCTTCACAACATCAAATTTATGAGCGTGACAGCATGAAAAAATACAAATATTAGACAACAACAACAGGGGTATCATGTGCCTTAGCTCAGCGGGGCATCTGGAAAATTTTAAAGTATTTTCATTCCATTTGAAAATTTTGACATTTTGCAGACACTCGCAGAAATGTAGAAAGAAATAATAATAATAATTATCCGGCCTAATTGTGTGCATTAGAAATGACAAATGAAAAGCTGTGAAAATATTTGAGTTTCAGAATTAGAGAGCCAGAAGTGAACTTAAGTTGGATATAGATTTGTAATATTAAATATATATTAAATAAATACAAAAATAAGCTCGACATCGCAAATTTTAAATTGAATAATACTTTTATAATAATAATCAGTTCTTTCAATAGAATTATAGCTAGTATAGTCTAATATTTAAAAGATTTTTATTATGAGTCATAGAAAATGTTTCACACGAATTTAATACGGAAACAAAATTATTTAATAATGAAATCTATGTTAGTTAGACAGATACCATATTTTTTTTATTTTTTTTATTTTTTATTATATTAGTTTTTTTTATTAAATGATATAATAGATTCTATGTTATTTATTAAATTATTTATATTTATTAAATTATTAATTATAATTAATTCAATATCTATAATTTTTTATTGCATTATTAATAATAACAAAATTATTATACTTATTACTCATTTATTAAATTACTAACTTTAATTATATAGTTATTAATTATATACATTAATTTTTTTTTAGTGTTAATTTAAATTATTTTATTATCTATATTTATTTTAACAATGAACTAATATTAAATGAAATTATTTAATTCGTATATATTTATTCAATAAATTTTTTTTTAAATTATTTAATTATTAAATTAAATTATTTTTTAATGTTTACAGGCACATATTTATTTATGAAT
The DNA here is from genome assembly GCA_037075325.1 of Drosophila mayaguana. Classification (NCBI taxonomy): domain Eukaryota; kingdom Metazoa; phylum Arthropoda; class Insecta; order Diptera; family Drosophilidae; genus Drosophila; species Drosophila mayaguana. The sequence goes on from JBAMCG010000068.1 coordinate 1,421,940, forward strand.
TTATTAATTTGTATTATATTTTTAATCATATAAAATTGTTGTAATATACAACTTATTTGCCTGCCTAATGCAACTCAATTTACTTCATTTAATAAATATATATAGATATAATAAATAAATATCACATTTTGACATTTGCAAGTCTCATCAAATCCGCGCCGTTTACCTTTTGTTCAGCTCCGTTAATCGCGCGTCATTTAACACCTTTATGGTCGTAGACAAATGTCAACCAATTGTTAGGGTTCATATTCACGCCCCTGCTTTAACTTTCTATTTTGTTGGCAGCGGATCCAAAATTTAGTGGCCCCATTAACAATGTAACGGTGCCCGTGGGACGAGACGCCCTGCTCACGTGCATCGTGCACGATCTGGTTAGCTACAAGGTGGCCTGGCTGCGCGTCGACACCCAAACCATATTGAGCATACAGAATCATGTGATCACGAAAAATCATCGCATCGGCATCTCGCACACGGAGCATCGCATCTGGCAGCTGCGAATACGCGATGTGCACGAGTCGGATCGTGGTTGGTAAGCGGATTGAAATATATGTATGTATGTATGTATGTACGTATGTAGGTGTACATATATTATATTATATTATATACGTATAACAGAGGTTGGAGGCAGCATTCCGTCATCGTTGCAGCATCTCATGCATATAAATCTAACTCTATTTAAAATTTGTTCCGGTCATTGCTCTTTTAAGCTTTCTGTGTGTGAAATATCAGCCTTATGCCATGGTATAATCAAGCGGAAAGTCTTATCGGCTCTCACAATAAAACATACCTACAATACTCTCATAATACTGACATAGCTTTGTTTTTCTTACTCGTTCACTATGTAAAAGGAGTATATTAGTTTTGCTTTTGCTGCCTGCCCAGCTATATACATCTATATAAGTATTTTCATATACATATATACATTCTATATACATATTTCCTTTTATTGAGAGTAACTCAGGTAACACCATGTCTTCATAAAAAATTATTACAGGCTTCCCCTTGAGATTTACTTATAAATATTTCAATATTTACTTAAATAATATTTCAACTCGTGGATTCTAATTATCAATTTAGAATTATTTTAAAAATCACTGATTCGTTTCTCTCTCTCTCTCTCTCTCTCTCTCTCTCTCTCTCTTTATCTCTCTATCTCTCTCTCTACCTCTCTAACTTCCTCTCACACACACACACTCACACTCCCTCTCTCTGGCTCTCGCTTTCTGCACTCCTTGAAGGTACATGTGTCAAATAAATACGGATCCGATGAAAAGTCAAATGGGCTACTTGGACGTGGTGGTGCCGCCGGACATTGTTGACTATCAGACCAGCCAGGATGTGGTGCGCGCCAGCGGCCAGAATGTGACGCTCACCTGCACAGCCACGGGCGTGCCACCGCCCACGATAACCTGGCGGCGCGAAGAGAACACACCAATGTTGTGGCTTCCAGACAACGACGACGACGACGACGACGATGACGACGACGACGAAAAGAAAGACAAAGAGAAGGAAATCTACAGTGTAGAGTCGCAAAATCTGACATTGAGGCAACTGCATCGCGGACATATGGGCGCCTATCTGTGCATTGCCTCCAATGGAGTGCCGCCAACGGTCAGCAAGCGGATAATGCTAGTGGTTAACTGTGAGCATTTGATAAGCATTTGCTTTTATTTGTGATTCTCTTAATCGCTAATCAATATTTGCCGCACAGTTGCGCCCACAATCTGGACGCGTTACGATACCATCTATGTGGGCGTGGGTCAGAAGTTAACGCTCGAATGCATTAGCGAATCCCAGCCAGCTTCCATCAATTTCTGGCTCAAAGATAAGGAACTTCTGCAGGGCGGCACCTACGATTCCCTAATCGTTGATCATGTCCATCGGATTGTGATGCGGATCACAGTGCGACCTTTGAGTAAACACGATTTTGGGGAATACAAATGCATTGCAAAGAATGCATTGGGCGAGACAGAGCGCAGCATAACAGTGCATCGTGAGTGAAAGAGATGATTGATTGATATATTTCTATATAATATTTATACATATGCTTATGCAAAATCATTTTCAGATAAAGCCAAAAAACATGTGCAGCACTCGCATCAGACTTCATCGCGCGACAATCAGTTTATTGTCATCGAAGGTATTTACATATTAAACATATATTCATACATAAATAACGACAAATTTTATAAAATCAATATTTCACTATTTGCAGAGTATTTGGCAAATAAATCATCCATTTGTTGCCATACAAATATTATCAGCTGTGCGTGTGTCATTATCGTCAATTATTTCAATAAAGTTTTACGTTTGTAAGCAATCAAATAAAAATAAATAAAAAACATATATACATATATATATCTGTATATACATAGACGGTTTTATTTTATTTAATACTACGCATAGAGGGTCATATTTCATAAGTAAATATATATTTAGAATGAATGTAATAGGCTGTTTATGCAAACAGTTCAATTTATGTTTCATTTGTTACAAAATGCTTGATAAAATATATAATGCTCGGTGAAAGGGCATAAGAGACATAAAAACTAACTGTTTAATAAATCGGTTTACTCACTTATTAACACGCAATTTCTCTCGGTCCACCTCGTTCTCTCTCTCTCTCTCTCTCTCTCTCTCACACATGTGTGGAACAAATGATTAAAGCTCAGATTTTCTCACTTTAAGCAACTAAACAATTGCTCAGTAGAATTTAATAAAAGAAAACACTAATTTTTGTTTTTAAATTATATTTTTCACTTTTCACTTTTCACTTTTCACAAACACCAACGATTATTATTAATATATGCAACCGCTTTTCAAATACTCGCGAAATACACTCACCTATAAATAGACTACTACGCGATAACCGTCCTTACACCAATACAGAGCGACGCGGACTGTAGCCTTCATATTGTAATTGCGATCCACTAAAATCGCTCAATGGCGGCACCCGGGCTTTAGTATATTTTTTTCCTCTCTCAATAGATTCACAGCTACGCACTGGTCGCGCTAAATTTACAGCAGGGTATGTGCGCTTTCTTATGCAAACTGTAACAGCCGAGTATTATCTAACAAAAGATTTGAGTTTATTCTTATTTACGATATCCCCCTTTTAAAATAGATTCGATTTTATTTAATAGGCTTATGCATCTGTATTGTATTGTACGTTTTTAACCTACACAATTGTAGACTTTTGGAACACTCGCGCACATGCAGGTATGTATGTACATATGTATGTATATGCATGACAAACCAATTGAGTGCATTCATTATAAATAATGCTCATTTACTGGGTTCATATAACGGCATCAAAAGCATTTGAACTAATCACATATAACTTAGCATCCACAGCTCTCTGGCTGAGCAAAGCAACAGCAGCGTATTTACAAATTACCTTGCCTCTTAGCATCCACAATACAAATGTAACAATGTGAGCATACTATCTACAATGCTCACTCATTTTGCGCACATAACAGGATCGAAAGCATTTAGACCAATCACATTTGAGCAGTGTTCACAGTGTGAGAAAGTCAAGGAGAGCGCATTTATAAATTATCGTGCCTCCATTTCATTCACAATTCCCACTCACGATGCTAATACACTAACATTCGGAAGATCTCTGTAATTTCTTGCATAGAATGCGACTATTTAGTTTTTAATAATATAAACAGCAATTTTTGTTTTTTTGTTTGTCAGTTTTGTAGCATGACTTAAATTACTGATTTTTTTTATTACTCTTTTTTTCTTATTTACTTTATAATTATACATCAAGTGTTTGTTCAAGGGAAAGTAAATTTAGGAAATGAATTAAAGTAAATTTGAATTTTTGAATAAAATACACTAGCTAAAGTGTTTTCCTTTCCTGTTCGAGACAACATTCAAATTGTTAGTTTGTAAAATTTAGCTACAATTAATTTAAGCTGATTTTTTCCTTATATATACAATAGTGTTCTTGTTTCAATCAAATATTTAGCTAGAGCTTTAACGCTTATATATATAAACATGAATTGAACTAAGGTGTTTAACAATTGGTGTCAAGTTAGCTACAAAATTAAAGTTATATCAATGGTTAATAAATTAAAATTATAAATATATATGCGTATATACATATATATTAATGTACATATATATATTTATATATATGTTAGCTATGAGCGTGTCGAGGTAGGCTGAACAATCTTTGTTAGTTGGATTTGCTTATAAAGTAGGTGTGTGTGTGTGTGTGTATTTGCATCTGAGTGTGAGTGTGTATGTGTGTCTGTCCATGTTGTATGTGCTAAACCTAAATCTCAAAACTTAAACACAATTAGAGCGTCACAGTGCATTGGCCTTCCTTCCCCATCCACATTCTTTCAACGTCTTCAACTTGAGCTGCCACGCCCATTGGCCAAATTTGTGGGCGCTGCTGCCATGTTAGGCACTTGAATGGCCGGTGGCGGCGTGGCACCCTTGGCCTTGGCCAGCACCTGCCGCTGCTCATAGATCTCGTTCACGAGCTTCTTGACAAACGGATGATTGAATTTGCCCTCGGTGGAGTCGAAGAACTCCTGGTGCTTCAGCAGGCAATTGTCACGTTTCTCATACTCGAACGCCTGCATTACCATATCCAGACGATCCAGATCCTTAACAAACTTGGACTCGGGACTCTGCGCATTCTCATATTCCTAAAATACCAAATTGTGTACATTAATTGAATTTACGTCCCGGTTGTTAACCATATCCCCTTACCTCGAAGAGTTCCATTATGCGCTTGCCGCGCGGCTCAATCAGTTTGCATATATCTTCCATGGCCTTGAATTCGAGCGCACGTTTGTCCTCCTTGGAGACACCACAGAAGGGCGTTATGTCACCCACCAAGCTCTCGGCCAGATCATGCACCAGCGCCAGCTCCATGCACCGTATCTGATTCAGACCCTCGCTGCCGTCCAGCAAAAAGGTAAGCATGCTCATCCGGTACATATGTCCAGAGATCGACTCACAATCATTCACATCCCTCAGTACCCAGCCGGTGCGTTTGGTGTGCTATAGAAACCGAAAGACATAAAGACATAAATTAGTTTCAGTTGTTAATTCAATATTTATAAGATTTTAGTTTATAAATACAATATATGAATTCTTCATAGTAGACAGAAAAGAGAAGCATATTAATATTCATTTATAAATTATGTACTAAATGAAATTATATGCATATTTTGTATGAATATATTTTCTTTATTATTTTCCTATTATGTTTTCTTAAAAATTTTTTTTTTTACTAATTTTTAGTTAATATTTCATTTATTTTGAATTCTGTTTTTTATATAGTATTGTAAAAAGTTATATTAATTATTTATAGACTTCTTAAACATTTTTAAAATAAAAATCTCTTCAGCTGAAATGTAAAATAAAATGTATTACCATTTACTATTTACGTTTTTTGATTTTCTTTCTATATATTATAATTGATCTTCCATATGTACATAGCCTATTATGTTTTCTTAAAAAAATTGTTTTTTACTATTTTCTTGTTAATATATCATTTATATTTAATTCTGCTTTTAATATAGTATTTTAAAAAGTTATATTAATTACTTATAAACACCTTAAACATTTTTCACATAAATTTGAAAATAAAAATCTCTTCAGAAAAATAAAATGTATTAACATTTACTATTTATGTTTTTTTTTTTTCTTTCTATATATTATAATTGATCTTCCATATGTACATAACCAACATCCGACTACTATTTGTTAGTAACAGCTTTTACTAATCCTCTGTCTGACAACAATTAGCACTATTCTATTAAAGCAAATCCCGTAAATATAATAAAATACAAACATAACTACTATATTCATTTAGTCAAGTTTGCAATGTGTATTATCTTATCGCATAACCGTCATTTTGCATAGCTGGAATATTCGTTGATAAGGCGCAACGGCCATAACGTGACTTTCACATTGCGTTTTAGATACAGCCAAGTCGAGGAGATAAGTCGCTGGGTAAATGTGATCATATGTAATTATTATAATTAAATGGAATGTTGGCAACATCTTTGGGCCTTGTTTGTCGCGCGGCTCTATAAATAAAACTGTTTATTGATCAAATAGCAACAGCTAACAGCTACAGCCCCTTCCCCCAGCTCTCGCCCCGCTTGGGTTTGTTTCAGTTGAAGGTCTGACGCCCTTGTACGACGATGTTACCTCAGTCTCTCTCCCTCATTGTCCAATTTATTTCCTTCTTTCTCTCTTTCATTTCTTTTTAATTAGGCAAAGTGCTTGAAACATTCTCTGTAAAACAAAGTATTCCTTCCGAGCCTTGATTAAAGCCTGCTGAAATCTTAGAACGAATATTTTATATTTCATTTCTGGTTAAATTTATATCAACTGTGTACCATTTTTTTCACAATTAAAAATTATTATTACTTTCTCTCTGGAAACAGGTTCATGTTATATTTTTTTCTATTTTAGAATTTTAAGCTGATTTATTTTTTAAATTATTTATTTTATTTTTGTGATTATTGTTTTATTCAATTATTTTAAATTTATTTACCAGGTATTTTGCTAGTCGAGACCTCAAATTTGTTTTGAATTTTGTCTGTCTGCCGCACGTAACCCAATATTCTTGGTGCATATAATGCAATGCAATTCAATACAACTGACAATATAAAAGCTCTGCTTATATATGTATATATATACTCGTATACAGCTTATAATATATCTGATATATAGAAGTATGACATAAAATATCACCATGAGTATTGCGTCTTCATTTTGAAGGCCAAGATCAAAGTCACAAGTTTGTGTTTTCTTATTTCTATTAGAATATATAGAAAATATACAGAAGCATATTTTAAACGCTCTATATATTTGCTTTCTAGATATATAGATATATATATATTTGTATGGATAATTTTGCTTGCCAATTTGCCTTGCAAATATTCTGTTAACTCTCACGTCAATCTATATAAATGTATATTATATTATGCATGCATATACATACATACATACATACATTCAGCTTATCTCAGCTATTTCCTAAAATTTCAACGGATTTTCAAATACAAAAAAATAAGTAAATAATATATATATACATACATATGTATATAGTTTCGATCAGCTCACGTGAGCCATTTTCTGATTCTATTTAGCATTTTCAGCCTGAATACAAAGTTCGATTAGGTGAATTGGTTGCTTTTATTTCGAAGATTTCCAATTACACTCGAAAACCCAGATAGAGAAATTGCACTTCATATATTTCCGTAGCGCCATTTGTGATATTGAAAGTATCAATTATGCTGATTAGATAATATAAATGAACGTGAGAGTACAAGAGGGGCGAACGAGTGAATTGCTTATCAAATGAAGCGTGCGACACTCTTGATAATAATATTTGATTGTTGTAAATTGGATTATAGACATATATACCTATCGATCTAAGGTTACCAAGTGTTATATGTCTTCGACATTTCGACATTTGTAAAATTTGCTTCAATTTCATATAATTTATAGACTACAGCACCTAAATACATGCCAACAACAAATGTGTTAGCATCAAAATATTGTAGATATCTATATATTCTATTTAAATGTTCAACGTAATTTTCAGAGAATGAGCGAAAGTTCACTGAGAGCCAAACGGCCTCAGGTATTATACAACATATATGTTTATATATATATATAAATTTGTTAACACAGAGAATATTTCGCACAAGAAAAGTAAATAAACAAGCAATAGAACAGAAAATACATTTTTTGCATTGTTTTCGCCTTTAAAATCGTTGTTCAAGATCGTAATTTTTTTTTTACTTTCGGGGGCAATAGGATAAATGGGAAATTATATTTGGATAAGTGCAAACGTTAAAGAACTTAATTTTAAAATTCTATACATAATATTATGTATATGTAATTTTAATGTTATTTTCATACATTTTTTATGTTTTCTACTTTATGTTTATGTTGTATATATCGTTATAGTTTATAGTTGTTTTAAGCATTTTATTTCATAGGCTTGCTGTTTATCTGATGATTTAAATATATTGCTCCTTTGATATCTGACAAAATGACATAATATATAATTGTTTGGCGTTACGCTTCGTTGAAATTCGATCTGTCTGGAATATCATATTGATAATTTCTTTTCGCTTTCGTTTTGTTAACTAATTATATTTAACTAAACTTGTTATATACATTATATATATACAAATATATACACCTTTATCCAATTGCTGTTATGTTCAATGCCTTAGAATGGCTACAACAAATTATTCTACTGCTATTAAGTTTTTTTTTTTTTTTTTTTTTTTCAACTTTCAAACGAAAAACTTTCACAGTCGCAACTTCAAAATTCAACAACAATAAAACCTTGTGACAGACATTGAAAATCCGCTATGTCCCCTTCATTACCTTAAAATTTGGCAGTTGCGTTACGAAACGGCATAAAAAATAATAATAATCTCAGAGTCACGCGATAGCGTGTAGGCGATAAAAGCAGCCTAAAAAATCAAACGAAAATAAACAAAACTAACAAACTCACTCTCACAAAAGCAGTAAGGGAGAGAGAGAGAGTGAGAGAGTGAGAGTACTAGTGGGAGGAACGAAGAAATCAAAACAGAGCAGAGCATAATAAGTTCCTGTAGTTGAAAAATCGATGCGTAAGCATGAAACAGTATTTGAAGACCCCAGCAGGAACTGGTTGTTCGAATATTTCTCTCTCCCTGTCTCGCTGTTTCTATTTCGTTTTCTGATTTGCATTGCTTTGCTTTGCACTCACCTTCAGGTTGCCAATCAGCTCCATAAATTGCAATATGTCGGCGAGGCCTGTGTTGAAGCAGGGCTTCTTGCCCGCACTGGAGGCTGCATCGTGGCAGGCAGCGCCTTCGCTTCCCGCAGCTGCTGCGGCTGTGGCAGCTGTTAGACTGCTGCTGCTGCTGCTGCCATCGCTGCTGGAGATTTCCGCTTGGAGAGGTTCGGCTGCCAGTGAAGACATTGCAAATTTAGTTGTTGTCTGCTGTTGTTGTTGTTGCGGTTGGTGCTGTTGCTGCGGATGCGAGGATTTAGCGTTAGTTCCGTTACACTGCGTATGTAAATGTCGCTGTATGTTGTCCTGGCTACGCTGCTGCTGCTGCAGTATATTGTGTACAAATTGCTTTGATAAATTGACAAACTGCGCCGACTCCGATTTCGATTCACTCGAACAGCAACCGTGCGCTATCGAAGGCGAATTGTGACTGACGCTGCCGCTGAAGTTCAATTCGCTCAACGCCGTTTGACTAGATTGATTTGGTTTTGTAGTTGTAGCTTCAGCTGCTGCTGTTGTCGCCGTCGATGACGTCACGACGACGCTGCTGTTGCTGCTGCTGAGTTGCCTTAGGAACTTGTATATGTCAGCAGCGCCGCCTACGCCACTGCCAGCTGGGCACGCTGTGGCCGTCGCTTTGATCAGTTGCTGTCGCGAGAGCATGGTGAGAGAGTAATTTCGAGAGCGACAGCGAACTTATCGTTGGGAGAGTGCGACAAAGTGTTTAGCTACAAAATTGTGGTTGATGCAAGCACGTGAAACGTGTGTGTCCTAAAGAAGGAGAGAATGAGAAAGAGAACGAGAGAGTTAGCTTTTTTCGTATATAGCTCTCTGTCTGAGCAGAATTGCATTAAAGTTTTCAAGCACTGCTGATTACAGTTTGAGAAGCAGTTTGTTTTTGTATTCTTCGTACATATAACGGAAATCCTTATTTTTGTTGGTTTACTTAAGCCATTTTATTCTTCAATTTCATTTAATATTTATTGAATAACAAGTATCATATATTTTACTGGTTATCACTAGAATTTATATATGAGTAAGCAATATAAATATTTTCTTTTTTGGCTCATTAATAGAATTAAACGAGGGCTGCTTTTAGAGTTTACTCAACTTTCATTGTATTTTCAGATTTCCCATATTTAGGTTGTTAAAAAAGTTGTTTGCAAATACAATAAATTCAAAATATACATCATATAAATTTATTTTAGAGTAATTTATAAATTCAATCAATTAAAAATTTATTTTAGTATAATTTGAATTATATTGTAAATTCGGTAAAGTGTATTTTTTTCTTTTAGTAAAATGAATTTCACTAGTCAAATTTATCTCCTTTTATTATGAGCAAATCTTGAACCTCAACGTAGTTTAATATAATCCTTAAGGAAAGTTTCCTTAGTGAAATTAACACTTTTTATTATTATTAACAACCTTTGAAGCAACTCTCGCTTCTAGTACATTACACGCAAAAATTGAACATTGATTTACGCTGTTTACGCAATACTTGCAAATCCGCACAGACACCAAAATTTCGCTGACATAAGTAAATAAATAATTATTAATAATTCGAATTCATTGATAGATTAAAGCAGAATAGCCCAGAACTAACAGTTAATATGCTTATCGTGAATGTGAATGTATGTAGGTATGCACTCTTTTTCTTTGAATATATATTTATATTTCATTTATTTATTTTTCTTTTTTTTTTCTAATTTCTATCACCAACCTTGACACCAACACGGCCCAGCAGACGCGTCTGCCCCAGACTTGGACTTTGTTGTTGCGAGCGAGACGCGAGACAACAAATAGGCTAGGAAATCGACGAATCGGCGAGAACCGACTGCGAGGGCTCGCGTGCGCCTTGTGACTATGACAGCGACAGCGGCCAGCGGCCAGTGGCACTTCAAGGTGACGATGACAAAGTTGCCGTATTTATTTATTTATTTTTTATTTTCGGCTGCTTTTGTTGCTGTTGTTGTTGCTGTTGAATGTGCACGTAGACACGAGCTCTGCGGCTGTAGCTGTAAATGTGAACTAACGGCAAATGCGGTCGCCACAGCGGAACTTTGAATTTGACAATGGGATAGCGACGTCGGCATCAGCTTCGGCGTCGGCGATGTCGATGGCAACAATTAAAAATATCACTAAGCTAATTTAGACACATACACACTACACTATGCTATACTATACACACACACACACGCGCGCGCACGCACCCACACACACACATTTGTACGAAAGCGTATGCTAGCGAAATTCATGCTGCTTTTGCATTATGTTTTGGCTCTTGTTTCTATGCGTTTTTTGTTTAATATCAAGGCCACTTGTTTGTTAATTTTAATATGGCTACAGCAGCCAGCGAGTAATGGTAAATTTGGTTCTAGTATTGGTTTTTTTCATTTAGCAATTGCACAACAAAAATATTTTTGGCAAACTAAAACGCGCCACCGAAGATGTTCGCGACGCCTGCACTTGACCGATAGATTGTGGCGGCCGATCGATATCTACACGGCATCACAGCTGATATGCTGCTAAAAAAACACCAAAATTACAGCTAGTAATTGCGTGGGTGTCAAATGAAATAGTTACCAATTTCATGCTTTTGAGGGTATAGACATTGATTTGACAACTTGACAATTTAATTAATACTAATAAACATATAAACAATATATATATATTGTTTATTCATATCACTAACCATCTATGGTTAGTGTTCATATTCATAACAAGATTAAATAAATACTTATGCCTCTTTCTAACTTTCAGCATTTTTTAGCCCCTACCAATTATTTAGTAGTTTTTGCCATTAGTTCATTTTACACTTAATGTTTATACTTATCGATAATTGGGCACATGTTTTGGTTTTACCGTGTTTCGCGGTTTATTCTGAGTAAATTGTAAATTATTCAGTACTCATAATGTTGGCACCTATAAAACATTTATTAAACAACTACCGCATAGTTCTTGCAAGTGGGTCACCACGTCGAAAAGAGTTAGTGCAAATGCTGGCAAGTTTACTAAATCTAAATAAAGTTCAGCAACTAAAGTCGTTTTGTATATTCATTTTGTAGGGACTCAATGCAGAGCTGTGCCCTTCGACATTTGAAGAGAATCTGGATAGGACAGAATTCAAAACATTCTCCGACTACATAGAGGCAACAGCCTTGGGCAAGGCAGAGGAAGTTTATCAGCGTCTGAGCAGCGATGGCGACGGTCGCCCGCTGATCGTCATAGCGGCTGACACAATGGTTACGCTTGGAAACGAGATTTTTGGGAAGCCCAAGGATGTGGATGATGCTGTGCGCATGCTGACAAAGTAATCAAACAGCTCATATACCCCCCTTCTGGCCAATTAAATATTTGTCCTTTCAGGCTCTCCGGCGCCTGCAATCGTGTCTTTACGGGCGTTGTCCTGAAGCATTCGAATGGCGTTCGACAATTTACAGACACTGCGGACGTTTACTTCGGCCAGCTGACAGAGGAGCAGATCAGGAGCTATGTCAACAGCGGCGAACCACTGTAAGTACTAACATTTGAGTTGATGCTGTATTATTTGATTGATTTGATAAATATTTCATTCATTTATTCATACAACATGCGTGCTATATATATAGACAACTACTACTTTATTTAAGACTTATATATTCATATAACTCACTTAATGGAGATGCAAAATTAAAATCAAGTATTAGAAATATTAATTTGCAATAAGACTTGATTTATAAAATAGAAAAGTTATTATCTTAAAATTATTTGAGTTAAATTTATTTATTTTATTTTTAATTTGAAAATTTTATTAAATAAGCTAATAAGCTAAGCTACCTTTAGTAGAAAACTAATCTTACTTTTACAAAATTATAAATATTATTTCTTTTATTAGAAGAAAAATTAATTGTTTTTTATTTGTTTCTTGATTTAAAATCCATAAATCTATTTTGAGCAGGCCCTAATATATATTATAGAAAGTTATACATATAATGTATAAATAAATATATATTTATATATATATATATATATATATATATATATATATATATATATATATATATATATATATACCGCAGTAAAATATTCGACTTATAGATACCCCGTATTATTAACCAATAAATATTTAGATTCTAAACGTCTTATAAATATTTGCTAAAGATAAATCTGAATTTTCGTCTGCCTGGCTATATATCTGTTGTGTCGATAGATGTATAGATAAGAGAATTAGATCTGTTTATATTAATAACAGTGATCTTAAAAAAGATATGAAATTTATATTAAACTAAATGTAAAATATGTAAAAAAGAATTTCATATATGAGATATGAACAGCTTCACTTTCTTCATCTTCTTCCTGCATTTCACCCCACTCAAATCACAGTACAGTAGATACAACACACCCATCTATGTTGGCCTGTAGCAGTACAGGGTATATTTGTAATCTTGCTAGACTTGACAGTTCACCTGTGATTCACCTTTTCACCCACAGCGATAAGGCAGGCAGCTATGGGGTGAACGGTCCGGGTGGTGCTCTAATACCTCGCATCGATGGTGATTTCTACTGTGTGATGGGCCTGCCACTGCATCGTCTGTGCTGCGAGCTGAACACTCTCTTTCTGGAGGATCTCTAGTGTGTGTGAGGCAGAGAAAGGAATTGAAAAGAACATAGCCCGACAGAATACAATGAGAAAAGACTTCGCCAGTTTGGGCTTATCACAATCCAAAATTTGTAATCGTGCGCGTCAGAGGCTACCCTTCAAGTGCTATTAGTCTGTAGAGTTGATAAGGCGTCGTATTTGTATTCATAATAATTGTTTGTTTTTGTTTGCTCATAGACTAAATCAAGAGTACAACTTGAAAGAAAAATTAATAAAACAGTTAGAGAAAAAAATGCGGTTATGCCCTCCTTTTTACACTTAAAGTCAAATAGTTGTGTTTTTGTTACTACCTGCACAGTGGTTGCAAAAATATATATTATTTTTATCTGTTTGTGTAATAAATAATTCAATAATTATTATTGCGATAAATTTAAATTTGCTTTAAAAGAAAGTAATATTTATTGTCTATGAAATTCAAAAGACATTTAATAAAATTGAATGAAATTTTAATTGTATATAAAATATTTGAATTATATAATGAAGTTATTTTTTTAAATGACAAAAAAATATATTAAATTTGCAGTAAAAATAAATAAAAAATGCACACACATAAAACTTGAATACTTCAATAATTAATAATTTAATTTATATAAAAATAAGTAATAAATATTCAATACTAAACAAATGATTTGCAACCACTGTACTGGAAAGCAAACGCATCATTTTGACTATCGCTTAAACAAGCGGTCATAAAATCATATGGGAAAAATAACGTACATTTCCAACGATAAGGCCAAGATTATTTAGAAAAAAATAAAAAAAAAAAAAAACAATAAAGAAAACAAAGAAGAAAAAACCTAACCGAACACAATAAATTCAAAGTGTATACACAATTATAAATATATTTCATAGAATCGTAGAGCGCAAACGAGGCGCATTCAGTGACTGATCGTCGGACGTGAAGCAACCTCCTAACTCAACTCAACTCGACTCAAAAAATGACTGAAAAGCCGCCAGCGAAGCAAGAGAGCGCCAGCTCCGCCTATCAGCTGTGGGGCGGACGATTCAGTGAGCAGCCACACGAAGCGCTGCAGGAGCTGAACATCAGTCTGCCACACGATGCACGGCTCTATGCGGACGATCTGGATGGCAGCAAGGCCTATGCGGAGGCCCTGATGCGTGCGGGTCATTTGAATGCCGTTGAGTGCGATAAGCTATTGAAGAGCTTGGAGCTAATACGCGTCGATTGGGTCGAACGTCTGATCAAGTTCGAACCGAGCGACGAGGATGTGCACACGGTGAACGAACGGCTGCTCGTCCAGCTGACCGGAGATCTGGGCCAGCGTCTGCACACGGGACGCAGTCGCAACGATCAGGTGGTCACCGACATGAAGCTCTGGCTGCGCAAGGCCATACGCGAAACGCTGGGCCACCTTCGCCAGATGATTGAGGCGATTGTCCGGCAAGCCGAATCACATTTGGGCATCCTGATGCCGGGCTATACGCACCTGCAGCGCGCCCAGCCCGTTCAGTTCTCGCATTGGCTGCTCTCGCACGCCTTTGCCCTGCGCGAGGACTGCCAGCGGCTGACCGAGCTGCGTGATCGCTCGAATGTCTTGCCCCTGGGCAGCGGAGCTCTGGCTGGCAATCCCTTGGGCATTGATCGAGTGTGGCTGGCGGAACGTCTAGGATTTGCGGGCGTCACGGGCAACAGCATGCATGCCGTGGGCGATCGCGATTTTGTGGGTGAGTGTGGTGCGCTGCAGAGGACTATATCAGCTCTCCCTCTTTCTCTGCTGCCTTTCAGTTGATTTCATTTATTGCTGTTCGATGGTCAGCCTGCATCTGTCGCGCCTCGCCGAAGATCTCATTATCTATAGCACTAAGGAGTTCGATTTCATCAAGATCGCCGACAGCTTCTCCAGCGGCAGCAGTTTGATGCCACAGAAACGCAATCCAGATAGCCTGGAGCTAATACGCGGCATCTCCGGTCTCATCACATCCAATCTGACGGGCATCATGATGACCATCAAGGGCACACCCTCCACGTACAATAAAGATTTGCAATTCGACAAGCAATATTGCTTCCAGGCCTACGACAAGCTGACGCAATCTCTGAAGATCGCTGTGGGTGTGGTTCAAACCATGAAAGTGCAGCGACATCAAATGGAATCAGCGCTCAGCTCCGACATGTTGGCCACCGATTGGGTGAGTTTCGAGCTCTCAATGAATACACACACAGTTCAATCACTCAGTCAATCAATCACTCAATCTGCTCTCAGGCCTACTATCTGGTGCGTAAGGGCGTTCCGTTCCGGCAAGCGCATCACCACATCGGCTGCGTTGTCGCCTTGGCAGAGCAGCGTGGCGTCGACATTACGGAGGTGCCGCTGGGTGAACTGCAGCAGATCTGCTCGGCCTTCGGGGCCGACATAGCCAGCGTGGCCGACTATGGCCACAATGTGCATCTATATGATGCAATCGGTGGCACGTCGACGGCCAGCATAGTCGAACAGTTGCGTCTGCTTAAGAATTTGGACAAGGAATTGCGACAACAGTCCTAGAACCGGCTTGGCTTTATTTGACTTTGGCATTGGCTTTTTCGTTTAGTTCACAAATTAAATATGTTTTTACATTATTATTTATAGTGTGGTTGTTGTTGATATTGCTATAAGAATTGCTCCTCTTGCTTCTTCAGTTGACGCTGGGGCTCTGGGGTGTGTAGGTGTAGGGCTCGTGAGTGCCCAGCTCGTTGATATTCTCCAGCTGCTGGTAGCCGCTCATTGCCGAATTGGCTGGCAGTCCCACCTTGCCACCGGAGATGAGCACGCCCAGGCTCTGCTGCAACTGCCAGCGGCGTGCCTCGCGTATCGACTTGTTGCGGCGCAATGTCTTGGCCAGCATAAAGGCGCAGAGCACGCCCAGCAGCTGGACAAAGGCCACAGTTGTTGCACCGGTGGCAATCAGCATGGCGCTCTGCGACATGATGAAGTTCATCTTGTTGAAGCAGCCATACTCGTACGGCTCCTCGCAGTTCACCTCGTTGTTATCGTTGGGATCCGTGGCCAAGCTGCCGCAGCACGAGATTGGCACCACCACATCATCCGCATCCAGGTGGCTCATGTTCTTGTTGGGCGAATAGTTTTCCTTCCAGTCATCGGGACCTCTAACGCCGCAGCAGCCCAACTACACAATATACAATAAAGTTAAAAATTAGATAAATATAAATAACTATCTGTATAAATATTTTTAAAAAATATCGAATCATATTTCATAAATAGTTTCTCTTATATAATCTATAAGTAAACTGTTTTTCAAATTTTATTTAATACTTTGTATAGTTTTTTTAATTGTTTAAAGAAAACTGCTTTTGACTAAAATGTATTTTATATATTAATTAATTCATTTAGTCATTTACAATTACTATCCAAGCTCAAACTAATATTCTGAATTAAATTTTAAACACTAAAAATTCTTTGAACTAAATTAATTAATAATAATCTAATAATTTTACTTTAAAATTGAAATTTTCAAAAATGTTCAAATTTTTAAGCCGTATTTAATTTATAAAATAAATTACTTAGGCCTGTTTAAATTCAAAAATGTAGAACACATTTTAATTAATTAAAAAAAAAATAAAATAAAATTAGCAGAAGCTAGTGAATATTAAAATTCATTTAAATGAATTTGAAGAAACATGATAATAATTAATAAAAACTTAAAAGATTTTAAATTACTTTATAGTATTATAAATACTTTAATAAAATACAATTAAAATTAATTTAATTAATTAATGAATTCAAATTAATGCGTCTTAATTCTCAATCAATTTAAATATACACTTATAAACATATGAATGAAAAAAACATAATGAATACTTTAATTAATATCACGCACATTTGAATTTATTTTTAATATTTTAGGAAATTATTTTAT
Organism: Drosophila mayaguana; assembly: GCA_037075325.1. Lineage (NCBI taxonomy): Eukaryota > Metazoa > Arthropoda > Insecta > Diptera > Drosophilidae > Drosophila > Drosophila mayaguana. Next base: position 1,439,237 of record JBAMCG010000068.1, read on the forward strand.
AAAAAAGACAAGTAAGCATTATTTAAATAATTGAATTGATTATTCTCAAGTGGAAATACTTTAAACTATTTTAATTAATTTTATGTTATATTATGTAATTAATGTATATATTGTAGATTAAATTATTATTCACTTTTAGGAAATAAGCCCGAAATTAAATTAGTAAAAGTTTAGTCAAAAAAAAAAAAAAAACAATTTCTTTTTTATATATACATATATATAAGTTAGTTATCTATATAGTATAAAGATCATGAAGCATACTTACGCCAGTTTGCATAAAGTCCACTCCAGCAGCCACCGTGGTGTCCTTTTCGTAGGCCACCAATGCCTCGTTCATGGTGCGCACCAGCATTTCCTTAACCTGCGACTGCATGACAAACGCGGCAATGGCCGCCGCCACCTCTAGTATGAAGACGAGGAAGAGACAAACGCCATACTGTCAAGTGAAATATGACATGCATATATAGTATTAGAAAGAAACATCTGCGATGCATTCCATTAGCTGCATACCAAATTGATGACCAACACGCTCTCCTTGACCGCTCCATAGGCGCCGAGTGTGGCCACAGCGATAAGGATGAAGCCGATGGCAATGAGCAGCGCGGGCGGCGACGAGAAGTGTCCATCGATGAAGAGACTAAAGTCGCCGAAAATTGCCTGAATGGTTGTGCCAACCATGATCAGCAATATAGCCGTCAGCTGGGAATGAAAAGATAAATATAAACATGTATGAAAGTGGGTGAAAATTTCAGTTAACAAATGCATTTAGCAGTCGCATGTCAAATAGCATTTAGACGTCTCTTAAGTAATATAAGCACATATAATATATTACTCATTGCCAGATTTCTCTATTATATTATTATTTAAGATCGCATTTTTTTAATGATTGTCACTATTTGCATTAATTTAGATATGACAATACTTTATTTGATTTATCAAACTTAAAACGACATTTTATTAGCTGTTTTAAATATATATTTATATTTTTTCTTGCAAGCTTAAATTAAATTAAAGATTAGTGAATTACAATATTTTTAAAATTATAAATTATGGATTTAAAATAAATAATAAATTAAATTTTTTAACAAATATTTAAAAAACATTCAAAAATTTTTTCGAATATTTTAAAATATTTAAAAAAACATCCCACAATTATTTCGATCAAAATATTTAAAAAATATCCCACAATTTTTCCAAATATTTATACATTTGAATAAAAAAAAATAATATTAATAATATTGTATAAATAAATATAATAAAAAAATATTTTAATAATATTAAATAAATAAATTTATAATTTAAACTATTATGATTTACTATTCAAAAGGAATCATCCAATATAATTCTCAATCTCAACTTTTTTGTATCTCAGTAAATATTTTTAAATATTTTTGTAATATAAAAAAAAAAGAAAACAAAATAAGTAACTGCACTTAATTTAGTAAATAATTTAAAACTCCATTTTGATGTATATGTTTTGTGAATGCAAAAAAATGTACAAGTAAGCCGTTGATAAAGAGAAACAGAAATAGATAAGAAGTTAAGTACACGCTGAGTAACGGACTATTCAAATGCCGCCTCCCGCTACCCTTCAGTTAAAGCAAATTCTCTTCAAAGTTGAAAAGTAATTAGTAATTAAGCGTAATAAGTAATATTTAACGCTGTCTGGCAGCTGTTTTTATTGTTTGCGTCAGATAATATGAGAATAATTGAAAAAGTCAAATGAAAAACCTTGGACTACACTCGTGTGCTCTCTAGAGCTTTGCTCTTCCCGAGTTTTATATTGATCGTCTTATCGTGTAAACATGAGAGCACAAGCAAGAATCCTAAAATATTAAGATGGTCCTTGAAGCGGAAGTGCATGTGGGAACGTAAAAGGAACATATATTATTTATCCAAATATAGATTTTGATTCAGTTTCAGGGCTAAGCAAACGCGTCATCACAAACGCATGTTATCAGCAATTTTAGTCGAGTCTCTTTATTGGAAAACAAATAGAGGGGTCCGAACCGTTTCTCTGCGCTCCTCAAACGACAAGTTTTACATAGTACGTATATGACAAACACATAGAGACACACACACACCCACACATACAAACACAAATACCACAACAAAAATTGCTCAACTCAACTGATAAGCGCGAAAAATCGCGTTATCATCAAAGGTTTGATATAAATATATATAAATGTAGGTAAATATATATATTCGAATTCAAAATGGCGTCGCATTTGAACTTGTGAATCATGTAGACTTAATATATATCTATTTCTTAATTTTAAAAAACTTACCGCAAACATAAAGCTCACTATGATGAGCATATATTTGGCGCAGCGCATTCCGGAATTTAATTCCAACTCCCGATTCGCCATTTTTTTTTTTTTTTTTTTTTTTTAAGTTGTTAGCTGCAAGATGTTAATTATAAAAAGCATTCAATTATTTTATACATATATTTTTTAAATTTTATTGTTTTTGTTTCTCTGCTTTTTCTCCGCGCCCACAAAACGTACTTTAACTTTAGCTGGCTACACGTTGACTGAGCCAAGCGGTTCTCGGCTCTTGGCCAAGTGGCTACACCCACACACACACACCCACACCCACACTCGCACTCACTCTCCCTCTCTGTGTGTCTGCCTTTCGTTCTCTTCTCTTATCAGCCAATAAATGTTCATTGTTTTTTTTTTTTTTTTACACAATGTACTAGATAAAAGCGTGCGATAAGATTACGCATTCAATTCATTACGTTTTGCAATAATATATGAAATTAGTTCAGCTCGGCAGATATTCGATTTTTTTTTTCAGTTATTTACACATCTTATATTGGAGTCCTTTCCATTGCCTTCCACTGCAAAGAAAACCTAAACCTAAACAGATTTTCTCAAGTGCAAGGTCATAGTTGGGACTGGTTTGTTGTGGACTGGAGCATGTGTTATCGATTCGACTATATGTCCAAGTTCCTAATGAGTCAACTGCTGGCCCTATCGATTTTTAAATAACACGGCTAGCAAAACCATTTCAATTATTCATTGGCTGTAGTCATGCATGCGAACTGGACATTTTATATTCTACAGTTGGCCATCAATTAGATTAAGTACGTGGGCAAATATATTTATTTTATTATTTTCTTTTTGCCAATCAGCTAGAGTTATAATTTTTAATTTTTACTACCGTATATCTTTTTTTTTTTTTTTTTTTTTTTTTTCTATATTTTTATTATTATTAAAGCCATACGGAGTTCACCACTAACCCCTTTGTGAGCTTGTTATCTATTAATTCAGCCCATTTGGGCGCGCCGGACAACTTACATAGCTGTACAATATACATTTACAAATATTTACAAATATTTACAATTATTTACATCACAATACACTAATAACACAATAATAGCAGCTGTCCGTCAGCTTCTGTTGATCAACCTAATAGGATAACGTAGCATTAGATCTCTTGGTTGTCTTCGGTTGAGCCTCCTAGGAGTTCGGTTCATTGTGAGCATGTTTGCTAGCCGGTTTCTGTGCCGCACCAATCTATCATTATACCGACTCGAGTGCTGGTTTATTTCGTTGAAGACCGTGGCCAGTTTCAGGTCACGATGCAACGTGGTGTTTCTAATGTACCACTCGCAGCCGGTGACCAATCTCATGGTTTTATTTTGGATGGCCTGTACTCTACGTATATCTTATTAAAATTATATTATAAAAAATAAGAAATTTGTTGCATACTTTTGGGCGGCAAGTTTATATAATATTTTCATATTTTATTAATTTGTTCTAAATATAATTTTAATATTAAGTCATCCATGCGGCTGTCTAATTAAATAAATCTTATCCAGATTTTATGTCGTCAACTCCTTTCTTCTATTCCTCCCAGCTGCCTGGGTATCTTTAATTTTCGTAGCGTTTGCAGTTGATGCATTTACTAAATCAGATAGAGAGAGTCAGACTCAGAGATTTGCTGGCAAAGGGATATATATACTACATCCATCATTTATGAGCAATTAGCTAATAGTTACTAATCATTTGGTAATCAGTTAGTCAAATGCTCTTTCAGTCAGTCAGTCAAGCATTTATTGTCGATTAGTGTCAATCGGTTAGTCAATGACTCTCTCAATCAGGAGGTCAATCATTTATAGTCAATGAGTATCAGACATTTCATTAGTTTGTCATTCAGTCATATAAATAACAGTCAGTAATCAGTATGAATAAATCAATCTATCATTCATTTGTCATCAATCAGTATCAATCATTTGTTCAATCACACTGTTAAGCACTTAATCAATCCATCTCTGCATCGGTCAATCTATCATTTATCGTCTAGCGGTATCAAGCACTCACCGTCATTCAGTCATCAATCATTCATAGGCAATCAGTAAATCACTCAGGCAGATATGGATAGATTACCTCTGCCCACTTTTTCAAGTACATATATATATATATATATATATATATATATATATATATATATATATATATATATATATATATATATATATATATATATATATATATATATATATATATATATACTATATACCTGAGACTTTATGCAACGCAAATGGAATGATTGTGTTACTTTTGCCAGAACAAAGCCGATTAGATTTGTATTTCAGGCATTGGGGCATTGGGGTCTCCATAAAGTCCATGGCCAATATAAAAGCTAAATATATATTTGTTCATAAAAACACCTTTAAGCTTACAAAATATATTTTGTATTAAAGCGTGACAAAGCTTGAACAAATTGTGAATTTAAATTGTACTTGTGAATAATTTAAGAAATTGAAATCCTAATAAAATATTGGAATCAATCAATGAATCCGCTGGTCTAGATGAAGCCTGTGATGCCATTGCGGATTTTAATTTCTCGTGCTATATAGCAGGCAAAGATGACGCCAAAGAACTGAAAAATAGGGGGTAAAGGCACAAACGAGAAGAGTTTAATGAGAATATTATACATATACATTGCATATATACATAAAGTACAGTGAACTCACCTGTATAATGGCAATGACAACGCCAGCTGCACCCAAACTGACTGCATGGGCGGCTATATAGTTGGAAAATCCGCTTAAGCAGCCATGAGTGTTTTTCATATTTTCATTGTTGTTTACCACCAGGCAGCTAAAGCTGCCAATGGTGCCATAAGGTATTTTGCAGCACGACAAAGGCAATTCATCATCTTTGAGATGAGTTTTCCAGTCGCTGGCATTGTTTATGCCACAGCAGTCGAAGTTGCGCTGGACAACGTCCCACAGCTTTGTTACATCATTTACTGGCGTATTCGAGTAGCTACTCATTGATTGATTCAGCTTGGTGTCAATCAAATTGTATGCATCATTGCGCAGCACATAGCCACTGATGCCCGCTGCCAGCTCCAAAATGAAGATGATGAACAGCATTATCGAGAAGCTGAGAATCAGGCAATAGTTCTCCTTCAATGCACCCCAGCAGCCGAAGAACGTGATCACAATGATGAACGATCCGATCACTATCAAAAATGTTGGTATCGAAAAGAATTTGCCCACCAAAAAGTCCTCATAGTCATTAAAAACGGCGCCAACTCCAGCACCAACCGCTATAAGTATAATGCCCGTGATCTAAAAATAAAAATTACATTTCAATTTTTGAAATAAAATAGTTTTTCATATATGAATTTTATTTTATTTTTATGTTTTCATTGATTGCAAAGATTGTTGAATTAAATATATATATTTTATAGAACAACAATGGAAACATAAAAATAAAATAAAATTCTATAAATAAATATTAAATAAACATAATAAAGTAGTAAATAATTATGATTTGTAGCTTCAAAAAGTCAAAGGAAGATTAAATATTTATATTTTTTATTATTCCTACTTTATTATGTTTATTTATTTAATTTTATTTATAAAAATATAAAAATATTATTTCCATTCATTAAATAAAATGTTCAATTAAATTGATTTTTATACTCATTCAATAATAATAATCAATAAATTTAATAAATTAATAAATTGAAGTGCTGGAGAGTTGCAATTTTTCTAAGATCAAAGAGATAAGGCGGATATATCTACGCATACGTCCAACTGCATTATTCTAAATTATATTTTCAATGGGTTTAATAGTGAACCATTCTTAATTATTCTAATAACATTTTTTTTTTTTTTTTAATTCATTAATAGGAACCTATTAATACTTCTAACTGTTGACTCATAAATATTTCTAGCAACACAACAATAGATACAATAGATAACATATGTTTCTTATCTTAATTACTTCAACCAAAAATTTGTCAATGGTTAAACTGATCGAACAAAATGTGAATATTATAATTATGTGAATTTATACGAGTATATACATATATACATTGGAAAGCGTAAAAGTAATATCACAGTTAAATAAAGAAGAGAAAATAAAAAATTAATTTTTACTGCTCGAACAAGCTTTCCTGACTATATATTACCTGTATATAATATACGATCATGCACTGCCTATCTAATCTGTGTATAGCTGTCTATATATTATATATTCGTAGATAGTTGAACTAATTCGCAATTGACTATGAACTAATGTAATTTCTATTGTAACTAACGATGAGTCAGAAAAGTTTTAACTTGCTTTGCGACTTACCAAAAAGATCAGATTAAATCCAAATAGTGTGTATTTCACAGCATTTGCGCTGCCCGTTAGTAGCGACATGTTTGCGGTTTTCTAAACACTCTGAAAACAATAAATATATATATATATATACAGTGTTATTGGAAGCGAAAGATAATACTCATTATCTATACCCACAGTAATTGAACAAACAACAAATATGCACAACCGTCGCGTAGTAAAGACAAAACGTTAATAAATGGCGCTCAACAAGAAACCAAAGTTTTTGTTTCTTTCCATTTTTTCTAATCAGAAAAAAGCTAAAAAAAAAAAAAGAATACGGCAAAATAGAAAAAAAAAATCGCGTTGTCTTATCGGTAAATGATATGGCAAACACTTTGTTTAGGCCAAATGTGGTCAGCGAGCGAATGATTTTTGTAGTTGTTGTTGCTCCTGCTGTTCAGACAAGATAAACCCAATTTGGGTGCGATAAGATAAGGCATTTAATAGCATAAGCTAAGCTAATATTTTATATATTTATTTTATAGTTATATACACAATACATATATACATTGACGCATTTATATGCATTGCAGTTATTGGACTTAGTTTGTTCCATTAAGTATACGCAAGAGTGAGCAGATTTAATGGGAAATTAAAAGAAAAAATTAAGTTTTCTACATTGCTTTTTTAATTTCCCATTAAATCTGCTAATCTAAACAATATTAAAAACTTCTCCGTGTATATAATTATATGTACAAATATATTTAAAAGTTAAATAAATAGTTGTTTAATAAATAAATTTACGTATGGAAAAAAATAATAATAGATAAATATAAAAAAGTTCAGGAATAACAAAATATTAAGATATATAAATTTTTTGGCATTAATCAATTGTATTTAATTTTTGTTTATTTAATTGCATATCTGTTTATTGTTTATTGAAATTGTTATTATTCATTCGTTGTGTGCTTGTTTATGTTTATTTTGCAACTTCTGTTTAATGTTTCGTATTTGTTTTTAAACAATAAACAAATAAACTTTGTATGATTGTCTAAAAGTACTTAAATATATTTCTGTGAATATTATATTTATTTAATTCATAAATTTGTATTTTTCTTATTTTTTAAAATGTATAGATGTCTGTTAAATATTAATACAAATATAAATAATAAAAAAATAAATAAATAAAATATGTTGAGCTCAAAATTATAAATTAAATGATTGCAAAAAATATTTTTATTGAAATATTATATCTTTAAATATTATTTTATTATTTTAAATATTTTTTTTTTTACACGTTTGCAACAAGTCAAGGTCAAAATTGAAAGTCAAAACATATATTTTTATATATGTATATATTTTTGTAAATCATCAAAATGGTTTATTTGCAATATTACAAATATTTATTTCAGAGCGTGATTGATTTCATAAAATATATGTAAAATATTAGAAATATTTGTGCACCGCTCAAAAGTCAGTTTATAGATATATTAATCTGTATCACACAAGCTTTCGCTGCGAGAATCGGCTTATCGAATGTGATTAGAGTATTGAACACCTGAGCACAATTTCACTTCAAGTTTATAGATATAGACTTTTATAACGATTTTGTATTGTTCATATTTCACAATATTTATAGTTATCTGATTAGGCGCATATGAGTCATGCTGGCTGAATTAATGAATCATCAAATGATTGATTGAGGTATATAGATTTACATCTATATTTCAAAACCAAAAGCGACGTCCCAGAAATGTTTTATATTTATATTTTGCTTCAATAGGTTATGCATAATATTTGTAGTTTATTCCGCTGTGATAAGTTCTCGGCACACGTTGCTATATAGTATATTTACTCACATCTCTGTCAGCCGGCAAACGGCTCGTTAAAACTAACTGGCGTAGGTAACAACGTTTCGAACAGAACTGAACGGCCCCTTAGCCTTCACATACTAAAAATCACATTGACGTGTGCCGTTTCAACACATAGACATATCTATATATATATGACACATACTGCCATACATATATTTATACACATACACACATGCATGTGAATATTGCTTCGTACAGACGTATCTGTTTACCTACATATGTATATGGTCGCAGTGGCGAAAAGATAAAAAACGTTTGCACGAATGGTCGACGTACTTGGTGAAATTATAACTGTAGCATTAAAAAGGTTGCGAAAGCGTTGACCCGACTGTGACATATCCTGCAATTCATGTTTAGTATATACCAGAGAGCATTTAGTTCAAATAACACGAATATCGGTCTGGATTTGCTTTGCTATTATATTCATTTTACATATTCGATATTTAAAATTGATGAGATTAATAAAAATTATATTTATATAAATATATACATTTACATAAAAACTATATAAGCATTCAGATATTGCTGCAAAGTATGTGTGGAAAACTTTAAAGAGCGCGAAAAATACTTTGCACAATAGACGGTGCGTATGCGTAATATTTACTTTAGAAATCATATAAATAATACATCACTAAACAGATTTGCAGCTAGGTAAATATGCTAAATAATAAATTCTGCAAATCTAAAATAAATAAACAACTTAAGCAGAGCAAATTAAGTTTCTTATATAAGTAAATACTGCAGCTAAGAAATATACATATATACATATATATTTTTAAATGAACAACAAAATTGCAGCTGTGCCAATATCGAATTTTAAATTAAACTATTTATTACTTTATGTACGCTTATACTATTGAAACAAAACACAAAAACAGCCACAATTTTCATTCAGAAAATATTTATTTTTATTTTTAGAAATAATAAATTGAAATGTAGCATAAAAAGACTTTACAAAAAACACAAGCTAAATTTTAAATTTTTTTTGTGCGAAATAATTTGCATTTTAAAATTATTGTATAAATGAAATATTGTCGCATATGCAAATTACAAAACTTAAAAACTATTAAAGAATATATATGAGTATCATTTGTTATTTTAATATTTATATGAATTGATTTCGAAATCTTTTAATGTAATATAGTGGGTTAATTTAATTAGTGAGGAGAGGCGGAGCCGGAGACAGAGGCGTTGGCTCTGGCATAGTTTAATACTTGAATTTTGGTGTTTATGCCGAAATGTGTTTTACAGTATTCGAAATATATAAAGATTAGAAATATATATGTATGTATGTATGTATATGAATGCGAAAGGAACTGCTTTAGAAAAATTGCACGCATCGAATATTTAAGTTAGTTAGTTAATATATTTCTATTTCACTTTCAATTGATATTTGCCAATTGCCAGTAATTTGATTGAAATTTTTGTAAACACGTGAAAAATTTCAAAAATTACCAGATTTATTCACATAAAATTGGCATCGCATAGTGCCTTGTAAAAAAGCATTTATATAAATCAGTTAGTTAGTCTCTTAATTATGTGTTTAGTAGTTTTCTTGTATGTCCTTCGTTGCTTCGTTCATCCAGCTAGTGCTTAAGGTGATTGATAGTCGTGGTATGAGCTCTGCTAATTATTTTCTATCCTTGCCATGGCGATCCCGCTGATGCTTTGTGGCCGCAATCGTCGTTGTGGTCAGGCTATGCACATGATGCTGTGGCGGCTGTCCTCCATGGTGTTTGCTGCTGCTATGCTGCTGCTGAAGATGATTGTGATGATGGTGATGCTGATGTCCACTCAGTGTGCTTTTACCGTGTCTGCAGTAAAATAGAAATGAAAGAATTTTAGTCTAATTGCAATATGGATTTCTCTATTCAAGTTTAATATGCTTGCTACTGGTTTTTATACATATATATAAGATATCCTTTTATAGAGAGTATACCAATGTGCTACTTCCACTACGTAGTTCCAGTTTAGAAATATAGAGTAGAGCGAGCGATGTTGATGTTTATTTGTTTGCAGTTCATTTCCAATTTCATTGATGATAGTTTTTATAGATTGTATTTGTTTTTTTTTTTTTCTTTTTCCAGCAACATGTTCATAGTCAGTTTTAGAATTGATACTAAAAGTGTAGTTTGAGCGTGCTACTAGAGTGTGAGCAGAGTATTATAATAAATATTTTCTTGAAACTACGTTTTTGGTTTTAGATTCATGCAGTTTAGTAGTTGATTAGGATATATACTAAAAGTTGAAGTAATTCTTGTTAAGCTACGATACATATTGAATATTTTACTGCAGATCTACAATAGAAGAGTTGATTGTAGTTAAATTTATTTTTGTTCAGTGCAAAATATTAAAAATATTTCAATTTCCTATATGATACTCTTTTGTATATTTTTTACATACCTATTGATATGACCTAAACTCTTTAAAGATTTAGACTTATTAAAAAATATTTATTAAATTTTGTTAGTCTTTTTGAGTCTCTTTAAGAAGGATCTAAGAAGTTTCCCAAACTATATATTTTTTTTTTTATTGTTTAAATTTACCTCCCAGAGTCATTTGAGAAACAAAAATTGATATTTTCAATGATTCAATATAGAAATAAAAATATATATCAATATCTTCAAGTATTATATATATATGTATACATGCATATTTTTTTTAGACCTGTGCTAAAATTGGTAATGTTAATTTAAATTGAACTACATTTTTCTAAAATAACAGCCTTATCATATCAATAAAATAAATTGAGTTAAAGCGTAAAAGAATTGAGTTTCATTAGTTTTGTTGTTTGTTGGTTTGAAAAGTTAGTTCAGCAGCACTACAGAAAGTATTCCCGGTTAGCTTCTAAGTTCCTAATGCATTCACAACATGCCAACCATTTGCTTAACTAGATAAATAGAAAATGTTTCATAAATTTTGAAAATTTCGCTTACGCTGTGAAAAGTAAAAACAGAACCATTTTCATTCATTGTGTGTGTTGTGTGTGCGGGGATTTTTTATTTATTTTTTTTATGTGCGGCGTGTGCTCCAAAGTAAAATATATAAACCCGACGCTTCAGCCTGCACTCTCACTCTCCCACTCTTTCTCTCTGTCTCATTCCCTTTCACACTGTCCGCTCGAGTTTTTAAGTAGTATTAGTATGGGGAAGGAACACAGGTTAGATAACCGCGAATCGTTCTTTTCGATAAATAATTTGTTTAATATAATTCGTGTTGATTTGCGTGCTGCGTTTCGTGAGGTAAATATCAAAGAATGCCCAGAAAATAATCATAAATCTATATAAAGGTAGGAATATTGTTGGCGTGCATAGGTGGTTAAACGTGAGCGAAAAACTGTGACTGTGACTGTGACTGTGACTTTGACTGTAACTGTGACTGTGACTGTGACGGTGACGGTGTGTGTCAGTGTCACTGTCTGTTAACTGTGACGAGATCCGGTTTGCGCCCATCCTTGCGCGACTTGCTATTTGGTTTTGTGATCTGCTCCAGCGCTGACTATGAACATGTGCAGATGCCAAAGGGCTGGTGCGTCGAGACGCTGCTGCGCACCTGCCGCATGCGCAAGCGCTTTGGCCAACTGCCCAGACGCCCGGCCAGCGGAGCACTGGCATTGCCAGCACCGCCACCTCGTCCACTGCTGCCAAAGAGCTGGGCGTGCTCGTTGCTCAAATTGTGCTGATAGGGCCGCAGTTTGCTGCCAGCCAACGTGGCAGGCGCTGCGTACAGCAGATAATTGTCATAGACATGGCTAACGTTCGAGTTCCGCTTGGCCGGCAAATAGGGCAGAAAGGCAAAGCTCGAGCTGGTCGATTGGGTGCATTTCAGTGATGATTTGCGCGTGGGCTGCTTGCAGCGCAGTGTCGACTGATTCGAATAGCTGGGCGCCTGTGGTATCATCTCCAGCTTAATGCGATGCTCGTAGGCGGCAGTGGGCGTGGCTGTGGTACGTATGGGCACGGGCAGTAGGGAGCGTTTGCGTTTGCGACGCGGCGGCGGCAATGGCAGTGGCAAAGCCTGTTCTGTAGGCTTTACTGTTGTTGTTGTTGTTGGTGTTGCCCCATCATCGATGCTGGCATAGTCGGTATCCTCGGCGGTTTGTGTATTGGCTAAATTCGTTACGTATACGTACGTCAGTTCGTTGTGCGGTGTTGTTGTGGTTGTTGTTGTGCTGCTGATTGGTGCCGTAGCTGCTGCTGTTGCTGCTGCTTGTGCGGTTGCTGTTGTTGATTTGTGCACAGTTGTGGATTTTGTTGTTGCTTTAGCTGTTGCTACTGCTGCTGCTGTTGTTGTTGTTGTGGACTTTCTGTGTGCGGACATTGATGTGTCGTGATTGTAGCTGCCGCTGCTGCGACTGCTTTTGCTCGACTTATGCGCAGCTGCGCCCGCCTCACTGTGTCTGGAGCGACTGGAGTGACCTGTGTGTGGAATGGCAACGGCATTAAATGAGTGACAATTCAATGTACAAGCAGAGAGTTAGAATCATCCAAAGTTTAACACGACTGAGCTACTGACTGTTAGCTGAAGTTTTAGACTAACTGTGTGGGCGTTGTTGTGGGTGTGGCAGTGTGTATATTGTGCGAGTGTGTGCTACAGTATGCAATGTGTTCTGCTGACCGACTTTTACTGCTGGGAATGAAAGACTTCTGCCTGAACGTCAGCTAATTTGCAACTAAATTAAAGTTTCTATAACTTTACATTCAGCTTATTTGCCATTAGCAAATATCAAAAGTTCTGAAGCAATAGAAAATATTCAAATTGAGAAATTCAAAAACTGTTTGCCAAAATCTTACAATTTAAGATAATTTTTGTTTCTTTTTCATTAAATAATAAGAATAAAATAAAGGAATATAGAAAAGTAAAAAAATAAATATTTATAAATATTCAAGACAATTTTGTTTCTTTTCCATAAAAAAAAATTAAATAAATGAAGTAAAATAGAAAATTAATATTGATAAATATTTAAATCATTTTTGTTTCTTTTTCTTAAAAAAAAAAAAAAAAAAAAATTAAAAAAGGTATTTAAAAAGAACAATTCGTATAAATGCATATATTTGTAGTGGTATTTAAATATAGAAAAAATCAAATGATAATAAAAATATTATGATAAAAAACTAATTAAGAAATAAAATGATAATATATTATATATTGATTTTTAGATAGTTTTCATTTAAATATTATTTTGTATATTTGTTTAATATTTTTATTTTCAATATTCTATATTTATATATTTCGATTTGTAAACGGTTTTGTATTTGTTTGTTGTGTATAAAAAATATTTAATACTTTTTATTCTTGTTCTAAAAATATTTGCTTTGGTTCGTTTATTTCATTTTGTTAGGTAATTCATTTTAACAATGAATTTTGATTAAATAATTCAACAAATTAAACTCTTTTGCAAATTATTTGTCATATTTCTCTAACAAAAACTTTTTGAATAGAATTATTGAAATACTTTATAGAATCTGCCTTAGCATAGCCTACCTATATCCATTAAAATTGTCGCATAATAATCTATTCTGTTTCTTCTTCTTTAAGAATAGGCCGAATTCAACTAGCTTTCATTCCCAGCTCTGTGATATAGTGTATATATATATATATATAAGAACTAGTGCTGTAATAGCAACAATTAGCAATAGCCTTGAGTTTTCACTTGATCTTAGCTACTTCATCAAGTTATGATCTATTGCTTTGTGCAGCTTAGTTTTCTTAGTTTTCGTTGGATTGGATGCTGTGTTTGCCACTTGAGGCGGCACTGGCTAACCTAAAGCGTTTGTTCAGCCGAATCGGCTGTGTGGCACCCATTATGAGCAGGCCCAAAACAAGTAATTCTGCAATAGACACACATGCGTATAGTACAGCAAGTAGATTATGGCAAAGCAAAGAAAGGCATATTTAGGAATTGTTGTCTTCGACTCGAGCAGTGGACTTACCACGCGAGCGTGTTAGCTCATCTCGCTGCCTCTCAGAGCCGCGCGTTCGCTCTCGCTCTTTCTCTCGCTCACTGGTGCGCTGCGAGCTGCTGGGGCGTGGGCGACTCTCTTCGGTGACACGCATGGATCGCAACAGTCGACTGCCCGAGGCAGAGCCCGAGCTGTGTTTGGGCGAGTGATCGCTGCCATGCTCCTTCTCGCGATGGCGGCTGTGGTGGTGCGAGCGCTTGGTCTCCGCTGCCGCCGCCGAGCTGGAGCTGCTGCGCAGTTTGCTGCTGCTGCTCGGTTTGCTGCCGCTGCTGCTCTGCCTGGACGAACGATGTTCGGCTGGGTCGTGGCGTGTCTTCTCACGCTTGGGCGTGCGCATGCGCAAGCGCTCTACGCGCTGCTTGCTCAATTGCTCGTCCGAGGAGCCGCCTCCGTGGGTCATCGACTCGCGCGAACTGGAGCGCGAACGATCACGCGGACAGCACTCAATGGACGACTGAGACGAGCTGCGTGCTCGCGTCGGCGACGGCGTCGATTGTCGTGAATTGCGTCGCGCCTCCGAGGCGAAGGTGCCGCGAGCGACACTCAATGCCTTGGCATCGGCCTTGACCTTCTCATCGATGGTGGCCAAGGGCTTGGTGCTGCGCCTCTGCAGCGAGCACGAACGACGTCGCTGATCCTTGAAAGCGGCCTCATCGGAGAGCGCCTGAAAAAATCACAGATTAAGTTACAAATATTGCGTGAATGACTGAACAGAAACTCACTTTCATTGTCTGATCAGCGTTGCGTGTCATCTCGCTGAGTATTTGGGCATCGCGCTGCAAATCCGTTTTACGCTCGTAGCAGCTCGGCGACGGCGACTTGACCCTAAACGTTGTGGTCAGCTCGTTGGCTATGTTCTCATAGCAGTGCTCCTCTTCTTCCGCCTGCTCATCCTCCTCCTCCTGCTGCTCAGCTAGTTCATCATTGTCGGAGGGGTTGCAATCATCGTTGGCCTGCGGACTGTGCCGTAGTAAATCGGGTCGATCGTTCAATAGTTGCCACTTGGTTGTGGTTGTTGTTGTTGTTGTTGTTATTGCTGATGCATTCGTTGCCTCCTCGGCGTGGCTCTGCTTGCTGCGCGTGGGCAGCGTGCGTCGTGGGTTACTGGGCGTGGCATGCAACTTGTTGCTGCTCTGCGTGGCCGTCGGCGAATGTTGTACACCAAAATAGGAGAGTTCATGCTCACGCAACTTGCGTGCGCCGCGTGCTTCGCGAACGATCTTCAGAGATTCGCTGCCCGACTCATTGTCTCCATTGTCCGTGTGTATCTGCTTTTGGGGTTGGGGCTGCGGCTGCGGCTGCGGCTGCGGCTGCGGCTGCGGCTGCACGAGCAGCGTGCGTGGCTTAGCCACCGGCACCAGTTGCCCGATGCGCAGCGTGGGTGGTGTGGGCTTCGGCTTCTGCAGCCGCGGTGCATGCAGCGCAATGCTCATCACATTCGACTTGGGCAGATCTGCAAGCGGAACAGAGAGGAGAAATGCATATCTATTAGAATTGCTGCTTGAAGCTTTACTCAAGCTGCCTGAGCCCTACACGCTAAGTAAACTCCTCTACCTGAACACGGCAATGTGCCACTCCCTTTACCTGTGCGCTGCAGCGTTTGCTCTTGCGCCTCAATTTTCCATATGGTGCGCTTGGCCTTTAGCCGGCTCCAACTGCTCGAGTACTCAGTGCCCTTGAGCACCACATCCTCGGGCGAGGAGCTGCACTGTGTGCCGCCGCCGCTATCACTGCTGTTGTTGTTGTTGTTATTCTCGCGAAAATAGCGCTTGACTTCCTCATCGGCGCTGTCCTCCTCCTGCTCGGCCGCATCATAGAGCCTACGCAGCTGTGTCAGCTGCTGGCTCACTGGAATTTGCGTATTGCCCAAGAGCTTGAGACGAGGCGGTGCGAGCGGTGCGAGCGGCGTGCGCGGCAGTGAATCGTACAGTGTGCTGCCAAATAGATCGCTGCTGGTAATCGATGTGGTCGAGGTACGACGACTGCTCTCCTCCTGATAGCTGTGCGAGCGCAACATGGGCGTCGGCACCACAATCGTGGGCTGTATCAGAGCGGACTCGATCGAGGCTATGCTCAATCGACGCATTGCCTCATCGAATTCACTTGCCGATCGCATGGTTTTCATTATCAACGATGTCGACTTGAGACCTTCGTCCAGGATGCGCTGATGCGCGCGCAGGTCCTGCAGCAGCAGATCCTGTGCGCTGCTGCGACGACAACCTGCATGGGGGAAATGTGCGAGAAAAATGTTGTTGGTGTTTCTTTTTGGTTTTTTTTTTTTTTTTGCAGTTTGTATGTATGAATTGCTCTTGGATTAGCAGTGTTGGGCTGAATTAATTTTGCGATAATCATGACTAAATATTAGAGTTGTCTTTGTTAAATATAGAAAAAGATTGTTTTAATTATTAATTGACTTAAATTAAAAGAAATAAAATATTTCATATATTTCTAGTTAATTTAAGCACTTTTAAATTTTAAATTTTTATTTGTTAATATTTTAAATATTCATTTTACGTTAATTTCAAATTGTTTAAATTAAATTGTAAAAAAAATAGTTTGAGATTTATTATTATATCAAAAATAGTACTAAGGTTACTTTATTAAAATGATGCGAAATTATATTTTTTATTAAAGGAAACTTTAAAAGTCGTTTAATTAATAAGGAAGTTTAAATTAAAAATTTTAAATTAAACTGTTTAAGTTTCTACAAATTATTATGAAACTGTTAAAATTCTTTAAACAAATTGGATTAAAAATTTGAAATTTTTATAAAACTTTTAATTAAAAAAAATTATTGGTTGAAAAGAAAATTCAGGAACATTATAAAAAGTTATAAAATAGATTTTTATTACTTATATTAAAATTACTGTTTTTTTTTTTTTTTTAAATGACAATTTTTCGAATTCATTATTCTTGCTTAAGTATGGAAATAAATTATATTGATATTTAATATTAATAAATAAAAAATATTTTTTTTTTATCAATTCCTTTTAAAATTAATATTTATATATATAATCAAAAGAATTAATAAAAAAAATTGTTTCTTATAATTTTTTATATTTAAAGTTTTATTTTTATATTTCCAGTTTAAGTGCAACTTTGTTTTTCAGTCATGATTGATCATCGAATCGAATTAGTTTTCATATATAAATTGACATTTTCCAACACTGGTTAGAATATATGTATGTTTTGCTGTTTGTTTTAGGTTAGGATAGTGAGTTAAGTTAATTGGCTTAGTGCGAAAGAGAAGCAGCGACATAGAGACATGCATTACGATATCAATACTAAACAAATTGAGAATCAAGTAGAGGAGTTTACAACTAAACCGCATAGACAAAACAAAACAAAACAAAACAAGACACTAGAAAATACAGGCACAGCAGCAACAGCTAGGCTATACACAGTTAATCGTACAATTTTCTACAACTAAATATGTACCAACCTGTTTCGGTCCACTCCTCGGCGCCCAGATTCACATTGATCTTGGTCGAATAGCCATTTCCAGCTGGCGAAGGCTGCTGCTGTTGCTTCTCAAATTGCCTCTGCTCCACAATCCGGACTCGTTCGGCCACCGATTTGGTGGTTATTGGAGATTCGACCGGGGCTGCGGGTGAAATCGAAATGGAATTAGTTAAAAATTATTTTCTTACATGGAGTTCAAAAAATTGTTAAGCCCCAGATAATTTTGAAATTTAATTAAACTTTGGTTATTTGATTAAATTGTTTAGATAGGAAATATTTCCTTAGACATTATTGACTAATTTACAATAAATGCTCATACATTTGATTTTCAGAATTAATTAGAATATTTGGAAACTATAATTAGATTATAATCTTTATGTTTGACTAATTCGTGGCAACAAAATGGGTTAACATTTCATTAAATCGTACGTTTATGATTTAGTTGATTGGATAGGCTATACAGATAGTTTTTACAATTAAAATTGTTTTCTTTAAATTCAGATTTTCAAATTTATATGCTTGACCAATCGCTGGGTGCTGTGGCAAGAGATTGAGAATGAACAATTTTAACTTTAATTTGTGGCAATCGATGGCAAACTGATAATAAATTAATTTAGAGCTTGTTGAAATTTATGAATTCAATAAAATTGAATTTCTAAACCAGCGCAGTTTCCAGTTGATTACGTGAAATAGATTTAAACCTCATAAACTAACATAATTCGCTCTTATAACCAAACTCTATATGCTAACTAATTCATCCTCACCATTATCAAGACTTGGCGGACTGCTCTCACGATGCTCGCTCTTGATTGTGGCTGGAACACTCCAGAGCGCATCAGCGCTCTCAATATTCTCGCCCAGATGATAGGGTTTCGGTTTGACTGGCTTGTTCTTCAATATGCCCCGTATATTGGCCAGTTCGTCTGTTTCATTGTCGGTTGTATCCACACCGCTGGTGGAGGTGTAGCTGTGCCGCGACGTGGAGCTCGTTGTCTCCAGCAAGCTGTAGCGTGGCTCCACTAATGGTTTCGTTATGACCGTCACCTGTGTGCCGGCCACCGGTTGGGTGACCAGCTCTGGTGGCTCCATTAGTGTGGCGCGATAGGCTACTGTGCTGGAGGCAATCGTTTTGGCTCGCACTGTGGGATCGTCGCCAAAGTGGGTGACATTATTGCTGGAGTTGTTGTTAGTGGTGGTGGTGGTGCTGCCTCCATTGCTGCTGGTGGTGGTGGTCGTGCTGCTTACACTGGCCGACTTCACCAGACTCTGAAGCGGTCCACTGGCGGTGCGCCGACGCCGACGAAAGTTTTGCGTGGGTGGCGGTTTGCCATCGGTTTCCACAATATTAACGCGGCCCGATTCGGCAGCAAAGTGCACTTCTGTTTTACAGAATTCAACACGTTTCTGAGCGCTGCTGCGTTGCAGCTGGCTGGAGCTGTTGTTGCTGCTTCCATTTATGGAATCGCCATTAACATGCACCTGCAAATGGAAATCAAAATCAATAAATTCAGTAGAGTATATAAATGCAACATACGGGTCGATGAAAGTAAACGTTGATTTGTTAAAGAAATTTAAATCGCTTGAAGCTTGCGCTATTTATCGATAACTTAACACGATTGGAACTTGTGGTATTTTTATATGTCGTAAGCAAAAATTCAAATATGCCTGCCAATTATTACAATTTATCGATAATCGAATTAAATTTGAGTGTGTGGTATTTCTTCTATTTCGATAGCAAATACTATATCAAAATATATCGGTAAGCTCTTTTGCTTACTCAATTTAAATTGTATCAAAAGAAATTCACAAATGGAAAAGTACTATTGCCACTTACTCTAGCATCACACAAATCAACACATCAATACATCAATACTTCAATACATCAATCAATAGTTTTTTCTAATATGTAAATTGTGAAAAATACTGCTCTAAATAATTTAGTCTATTCGATATATCGTTTCATAGAAAACTATGTGCTATCGACTTTCTTATTAGTCTAATAATTGTAGACGTTCTTCTTCTTACATGTGAAGTTTTTCTTATATCGCGCCAAGTTTCCTCAACTGCAATCGAATGGCGTTTGCTCAACTGCTCCGTTTCGCTGCTGATTGCCGGTTTGCCCACCTGTTGCTGTCGGCCAAAGTGTATTATTGTGGAGCCGGCTCCATTTGCAGCCGCCGTTGCGGTACGCTCCGTGGGCGACCAATTGCCCAACTGTTCACCCGAACGACCCAAGCCGCTGTCCGTGGAGGCGTCCACGCGAAAAATGCTACGATTTTCGGGCGGCGACATCTTCTCAAAGCCGTACGACTTGCGACGCAAATGCCATTCACTGGAATTGTTGTCCTTTGGCCGCTGACGCGTCTCCAGGCTGTGCGTATTGTGAACGGGCCGAAATGCGGATGGCGGCGGTGGTTCAATTGTCGCCGGCTGCCTGTTGTTGGCATGCACCTGTTGGTGATGCGCCACGAAATCCTCCTTGTAGAGGCTCTCGTCCGACAGCTTCTTCAATTTGCCGCGAATCTCTTGCAGCGAGGCGGCAGTCAAAAATGTTTCACGTTTTGTTACCTGTGGCTTACTCGAAGATTGGGATGCGTTGCTTGTTGCGGCAGTTGATGCGTCGTTTGCTGCTGCTGCTGCGGCTGCTACTGATGCGGCTGTTGTATTTAGTATGTTGTCCAGGGCTGCCAGATCCACGTGATTGTTACGCATGGCCGTATTCAGCCTGCGTCCGTTCTCCAGCTCCGCCCGGATGCGGGCCACACTTACCGAACTGCTGGGCAAATCCAATGGCAATGGTCTGGGTCGGGATTGTGCTTTATTGTGATAGTCCTGCGACTGAAATGAACGACGCAGTTTGCTAACGCGTCGCCAATCACCGCACGGCAATTCCTCCTCTCCGGTCTGCTGTTGCCAGCAATCGTTGCTGAGATCATCCGTGGATATTGAACGGGAACGCTGCAAGCTGCCAAAGCTGCTGCTGTTGCTGCTGTTAGCTGGCAACGGTGGTGCATAAACCGACTGTGACACCTGCTGGCGACGCTGATGCCGTGCGCTGAGCCTGCAAGCAGGTAAGCAAATAATGTCGCAAATGAACAAAATGTATGGCACAAAGATTTCCAATTGAATCTCTGGCAGCACTTACCGCAAATCTTCATCGACGGAGGTGGCATCGTCATCGTTATAATGCCGGAAACTTTCCAAATCACGACGCAGCGTTGGCGTCCCCATAGCAGCGACGTCAGCAGCAACGCCCACGCGACGTTTTTGGCTGTTGTTGCTGTTGTTGCTCTGACCATATAAGTCAGCTTGCTCGAGTCGCTGGGGCCAAGTTGATGATGTTACTGGTGCTGCTGCTGCTGCTGCTGCTGCTGCTGCTGCTGTTGCTGTTGCTGTCTGTCCAACAATTGCATGTAGGCTTATTTTGCCCGCATTTCTGTGGGTGTTGTTGTTGCCAGCTGCTCCACCCGCTCCACCCGCTGCAGTTGTTAAATTCGAATTGTTACTGCTTTGGCTGGAAATACTCGAACTGCTTTTCTGTAAATGGCAAGCAAACAAAACAAAATTATACAGATTTTGACGCATTAGCACGACTGAGTGCACTCTGAGGGCTGAGGGGCAGTGCCTGGGTCTTTTATAAGGAAGTTCTTTAAAAAAAAGCAACTATACGAGTGTATTTCCGCATTATAAGCTCTTAACATATGATTGATTATGATTGACATGACTCTTGGACTCTTGCAGAGCTGGGCAAATGGTTGAAAATACTCTAAGCTTATGAGATAATATAATAAGGAGATAAGAGTGAGCTTTTAAAGTATTTTATTTTTAATTATTAATTAATTTTATTTATCTTATGAATGAATGTGAATTATTAATAGAGAGTTTTCCATATTATATGCTTTTATAAAAAATAATATTTTAGTTCTGCTTTATACAAAATTTAATATTACTTATTTAATTAATTAATTATTTTGCTATATTATTATTTTTTTTTTAAATATGTCGCTCATTTATGGATTTTGTTTTAATTATATAGTCAAACATATTTTTAATTAATTGTATTTATATATTTTGTATTTAAATATATTTATACCATTTCATTTTACCTAATAAAATATTTCTCTGAAAAATCATTTATATTCCCGCATTGTCTTTGTCTTAACCAATTTCTTATAATTTAAAATAAACAGAAAGAAATTTTCGTGTCAAGATTGTTGGGCATGGCATTATTTCTGGTGGGCGTTGAGTTTGGCTCGAATCATAGCGTCTCGCCTCGTCTGTTCCCCTTGCCCCTTTCACTAAAGTAAACACTTTTTGCTGTTCGTTTAATGACGAAGTCGCGATTCGATTCGTCGCGTCGCATTTTGCCAAGAATTTCCTTTGCGGTCATGACCCAAATGTCTGCTGGCCAAAATGGTTCGGTTGCCGCTAATAAATTTGGCTTAAGTGCTAAATACTTAATTGACTTTAGCTATTCGAAATGAAATCGATTATCGATTTGATGCCAGGCGTTTCATTCTTGACTCACATTCGGAGCGTGGTCGTCTGGCTCTAGTCGTGATCTGATGATCTATGGCGTCTAACCAATTGCCAGCCGGAATATGTCAATATGTGACATATTAAAGCATATAGAATATATAATATGTATAATTTATTTTCTGTATTAACTGTATGCTCTCTGATCAGTTTCATTTAAAAATTTGTTGGGCTGTCGAGACTATAAATATTAGATATATTATTGTTTTTTTTTTTTTTTTTTTTTTTTTTTTTTTTTTGTGAATCAAAAATCAGAATAAGGAAATATATTTCATATAGTTATTTGCAAATTTAAAAAAGTGGTGAGATCTATATTAAATTCAAAATAATAAAAAGCCGTTTCATATTTTCAGCAAATCTTAAAAAGGAAATAAATAAATAATGAATAACACATTTCAGTCTTCACTAAATTTATGTGATTTAATACACGAATTCCAACTATTCTTTTAATCAATTTAATTTCTTAAGATCTTGCAACTGACATTAAATAAAAAATAATGATTAAGTCAAACGGAAAATGTATTTTAATATTTAGAATTGAATATTTTTAAAGAAATTCTACATATTTATTCACTGAATTACCTATTCATAGATTTTACTAATTTTTAACATAAAGAATCTTGAATTTTAAAAATATAAGTATATTACTTCAATATTTAAGTTGTTTGCATTCATAAGAAAAGCGTCGAGTGACTGGAATATCAGCACTTAGCAATGTCCAGGGCAGCTCCTAAATAGGCACATCCGACTAGAGCCTTGCCAACTGTTTTTTTTTTTTTTTTCGAAAATAACCTGCTATTTTTCAAATAATAATATTTAGTTCCTTATTTGTAAATGGGATGATTTTTTGCTGTGCG